>JASSKH010000001.1:23150965-23750965 GCA_031763025.1 Macrocystis pyrifera | reverse complement strand
GCAAAACGATCGAGTTTGAAACTTCGTGCCACGTTGAGGCGACGAATTGACGAATGAATCGAAACTGGCTGTCGTTCCCCCTGTCTAGCAGAGCGTCATTTCGTCTGGGCCAAGAGCCGTGCCAACCAGCTAGGCGGGATGTTTTGGGAGGGACAAGCTTTTGTGATTAAAGGAGCTCCTCGCCTCAACTGAGGAGCTTTACCTAGATGTCTTGGCAATACCACTTGTACTACAGTATATGAATACATACTCATTTCCTTTGATTGTTGCGTTTTCCATCCGACAATGGATAGCATGAGCTTCAACGTTGATCACTCAGAAACGCTCCCCGACTAAAGAAAAAATCGAAAGGGAAGCCCAACCAAACTGAAAACTATGCACTCCACAAGGAATATGTTTTTGCCCTCTGATTGCAAAACAAGTCGCTCTGATTGTTTTTATTGGTTGTTCATGTTGTTGGGTTATAAAACCTCTGTATTGAGTATTGAGTAGTCCATCTACTGTTTTCGCTCATCCCTTGGTAGCTCGAACACTCAGATGCTTGCTCTTCTTTCGTCGATACTCAGTGTCAAAGCAGCCCCCTCTCTCTCCCCGCGTACAATACGGTGGTATTCTTGAATTGTGATGGATTGCGCAGAATTGTCGATCGAGTCACCACCACCGTGCTCTGCTGTGCTTCCTTGCTGTCACATGCATGTGCCGCCGGCTGTGTCGGACGGCGGCGAGGCAGCGTCAGCGAAGAGCAAGATTTCGGATGAACGACTGGGCCGTGGACGATATGGTGAAGAGCGTGGGTATTTCTGTAGGATATCGAGGTCGAGATCCATACGTACCAGGTATCTTCTTGATCTGTGTCACTGTGCACGGACACGAGCATACGAGTATCCTAGTTCGGATATTTGAGGAAATGCAATATAAAGATAGATTACAAGTCTATTTTACTCGTAGTACGGAATATTGTGAAAAAATGCATCTCCATCAGTAGCGAAGCTGGGAACATTGATAGAACGTTTCTACAGCGCTGTAGAGAACATTGCAGGGAACTGTACGGGCTACGGTAGAGTGCACCTGCCCATGCCCGTAGCATGGGCATTGTCCCGAGATGACCAATTGTCGGCCACGCTCACTCATTCACCCCTCCTCTCGTCTTCTCTTGATTTCTCCGATCGACCGTCTTTCCATAACAGCCACATAAGTGCCTTTTCAAACCATCTCTGCCCTTCGTCTTTATAAGCAGTCTTCACAGACACTGCGCTGCCACCTCTGTCATCTTTCTTCACAGAGACAGAGCCTCTACACATGCATCACTCTTTCTGTCGGGGGGGCGTACTCCTTTGTTGCTTGCCTAAGTCATTCAGCCATTGACGCTGCGTCCCTTGCGAGACGCTCTTACTCCTGATAAACACACCTCCACATAGTTTCCCTCTATTGCTGAAGCAGTTTATAATCCACACTATTAATAGTTCACGTACTTAAGTAATTAGTAATAATTCCTTTCACTCCTACCTCTATGGAAAATGAGTGCTCGCAGGTTCGATTGGGGGCTTTAGCGTGTCCCTCTTTTTGTCAAACCAATTGATCCCCACAAGCTCAGGTCGTCACCCCTTTTAGTACTGCAGTCTCCTTTTGGGGACAAACCACTCTAATTACAAGCGTTTCTCCCATCAACGGGACCGCGGTTCTAAAAGGGATAAAATAATTCTATAATTTCATCCACCCTTGCCCCTACATTAGTTGTATGTGTTCGGGGATGACAAATGGAAATGTATCACGAGCAGCGGTGCAGCATATATTACTGTGCGCGCTCATCACCTTCTTTCCATGTATAACCTAGGGGGGCATGGGACGGGCCCAAGCATTTTCGACTAACGGGGCTCCTCGGCTGAGGAATTAACTGCCCACCGCGTTTGGAATCTGACGCGTGGAATCGTTCGGCCAAATATTTCTGATCCTCAACGAAAAACTTCCGTCGCCCTATATCGATGGAATACCATTTTTTTTTTGCGTTTGTGACACCTACAGTCCATCGGGTTGCAGTTTCGCTTTTCTCTCAAGGTAAGGTTTTTGTGTGGGCTCAAGACCTCCTGAAGTGAGAAAGGAGCCTCAGAAAGAAATAGGTGCACTTCTGTCGTACCAGGTAGCATGCATCGAACCCGGTATTATTTGCGTTTTTTTACTAAAAATAACTTGAAAAAACGACAGCTGTGAGATCGAGGATGTCGTAGAAACTCGCCGTTGCAAGCTGTGTGTGATAATAGTGATACTTCGATCGCGCTCACTACGGGCTTTGTATAGGCTTATGCAGGGTATACGTCCCGTGTACGTCTGTATTTACAAATATTTGTATGACGTATGCAATATAACGTGTACCGGTAGTGGTTTTATTCTGTCTCTTCAGCTGAATACCACGAGGTAAAATAATTGGACCGCTTTTACAATTTATTCAACAAGTCGCCAAAATCCCAAACGCTTTTTTATAAAAAACACCATCAGGTATCCTCAATGACTCCGACAATTTAGAAGGGTATAGTAGTAAAGTCATATCCGGATGGGTCAAAATCTCCGAGAAGTTGACCTGATCAAACGGGCGTTTGTTCTGAAGAAGCCGTTTTCCACCATCCAAAGTCATCGGGACACTCATACTACCACGTGGAGCCGTCTCTGAGCGCTTGTCATAGTTCTAAAAATGAGAAAAACAGGTGCGAGATCGGGGATTTCGTCGAAAGCCATCCTTGCAAGCTTCGTGGAATACTTCGATCGCGCGTAGGGGAAGGGAGAAAGAAGCCGGGGGAATGTGACCAATGACCTGGGGATGAAACGTTGATGAGGAATAAGATATACTATACCGGTAGCTAAAATAAAATTATGTGGGGAATGGAAATTGGGAAGCGGCTGGCAGAGAAGCATATGAGGGATACTACTGATTTGCGCAAGGATATTCGGTTTATATAGGAACGACATCTACGCTATGTTGTCGGAAGGCAAGCATAATACGAGTAGTAACAATAATAATCACGCGTACTACGGGTTTTATTCGGTCTCATGTAGGATATACATATGATTTTGTCCGATATCAGGTATCATATCTATCTACGAGCCCATGGGGTTGTTCTCCGGCACCGGGGTTATTTGAGAGTACGTATGTTATTTTCCCCTGAAATTCGGTTTGTGGGTGAGGTATACTATAGAGCTCCTCAAAAGCGAGCAAGCCTCATGGCATCTACCAGATGCACCCCTACAGCAGTAGCAGCATGCGTTGACAAGAGGGCTAGCAATAAATGGGCGTTAACTTGAGGATGTTATAAGGATTACCCTGGGCTGAGTATTCGATCGATCTTTTACCTCCATAGCTCAGTCGGTAACACTTTCACACTTGACGCCGTCGAGGACATGGGTCCGAATCTAAGTTCGAACGTTTCTTTTATAGAAACGCTTGCGCGTGTGTCCCTCAAAACACATCTCTCCCAAAGATTCCACCGTTCAGAGGGGGGGAGAGTGTTACAAGGATTACCCTGGACTGGGTAATTGATCGGTCTTTTACCCCTATAGCTCAGTAGGAAATACCTTCACATGGGCTAACAAAACTTAGGCGAACAAACAGCATAGACACAGACCAGGTCATATTGCTTGATGATATAGTATCGGCTCACCAACAAGAACTCCTAGTCTAGGCCAGCCTTATAACCTTGTGACTATGGCACCATCCTTGGACAACCTTGACAATGGGCTATTGCATACCAGGTACCAGGTGACCATTGTTGCAGCGCTCGCCGCTGCACAAGCTTTCTTGATCCAGACTTCTTCGCGTCCCCCAAAACGCAGTAAGAGCTTACTGTACCACGTATTCGAGATTTGGTCTGATTGGCCCGGGGTGAAGGTTGATCTGATAGGCTTAGGGTTGGGGTTGATTCTATTCGTCTCGTACACAGTGTATTTCAACCGTTTCCTTCAATCAGTGGCAAGCAGCCCTGCCGAGACGCGAGCCTGATGTTCATATTAGGTTTTTCACTTTTCGTTGGCCTGCACATACTCATAGTTGCACAAAAACATGCCCCTCACCGGATAACAACAGCCCAGAAATACGAGGTTGACAAGCCGAAAGCGATCAACAGCAACCCCGAGGAGCCCAGCCCCAGGTACATGACCGGCAATCGGCCGTAGCGGTCCGCCATGCGACCCCAGCAATACGAACCCAAGAAGCGCCCGATCATGAAGGCCGACGACAGGTAACCCGCGTAGTAACCTGTATGACATGGTCGGGTTGGTGCGTGAGCACACAACAGTCTATACAGTAGGGGTCCCTCTATAATGCCGATGCCCGATATATTGCCGGTGAAATCGCTCGGCACACACGGAATTAAGATTAGGCGGTGTGGCAGTGTGCCGAATAATGCCGGTGTATTGGCCTGCTGGCACATACCGGCAGCATAGAGGGACCACTTCTGCTGTATAGTAAAAAGAAGGGGGAGACTGCGTGATACGGAGTTTACTGGGGCTGCAAAAAAAAAAATGAGCGCGAAAGTTTCTCACGAACGGAGAATCCTCAACCATTGAATCAACCAGTACTCTCAAACTGTCCAATATACAGTTACTAAAGGACACCTATTCTAATAATAAACAGGAACATCAGGGTTGGGTTTCTTATTTTGGGAATGGGCGCGTTCTACACTAACATCAGCATCATAACCGCCGAATTAATTATGTTTCCCTGTAAATGTCACCCGTACTCACCTGCCTCTCCTTTTTTTCGTTTTTTCGTGGTTTTCCTGGACTGTATTTTGGATCCGATGTGTACGTGTAGCATTTCAGGTACAGCAAATTAACGGCGAGGTTTACCTACAGCAGTCCTTATTGGCTTGTGTACCCGGGTTGAATTTCAGTTGTTCTCAAAGTCGGCTGTTGAGTGATGCACCAAGATGATATGAAGCTTCAGAAAATGTACAGCAGGTGCTGCTCGTATACTCCTGCCGTGTATGGCACGCGTCAGGAGCCTTGTTCGTATGCAAGACAGAACGATGTGCGCGGTGAGCTCTGGCAGCACGCACATAAAGACGTACCAAGTGGCGGCCACTAATATTTACGACTTGGTGCATCTTTGGTAAAATTGTTGGCAGCACTTCACAGAAACTCCTTAATACATCTTCATTCCAAGTATTCTCCCTGGGCGTTGGGGTTAGGGTTAGGGTTGGTGTTGGGCCCAGGTTTGTACAGTATTTCAAGCGACAACCCTCGCACGGATCTGCACGTGATTTTTACGAAAGATACTCCGCAAGCACCCACCTGGTAGCCGACACACACGAGAGTGCACCTCGACACACATCAGTAGTCTAAACACGTTAGGGGGACACAGCAGGGTACGAGTAGAGCCTCTGGTGTATGCGCTGTATGTTGTATGAGTTGTATGAGCTGTATGATTTGTCAAGAGTCGTATATATGACTTGCATGAATTGTAAGAGCATTTCGTACCAGGTATACATTACGCAGTCGTATGAATTGTAGGAGCGGTACTATAATTCCAAGATTCGTACGTATTGGTTGTTTGGATTGTAGGAGTCGTATCAGTTGTACGAATTGTCAAGGCGGATTCATCACTGTCGGCTTCGGTAGTTCTCTTACCCTTATTCTCCCTGCTTTCCTTGCTCGTTTCCCGTTGCTTTGCTCTTTTTTTTTTTTTTTTTTTCTTTTTTCCTTTTTGTCGCCGTTTGGCTTAGTTTTTCGAATAGCGCTCTCGCTTCTCTTATCGTCTTGATGGTTGTCTCTACCAACCTTTCGATCAACCATACGTCGGTTGCTTCTGAGTGCATTGCTGCGAAACATGCTTATATCAATCTGTGACGACTCGATATTTTTCTTTCCCTTCTCCTCTCTTGGACAGACCCCCTCTCCCCGCCATTACAATCACTGGAGTCTATCTCGTCCTGTCCACGGACGTTGGATGGCTAATAATATAATATTATGTGAGAACCGTGCAATAACAACAGCGACAACAGCAATACCACCACCACCATCACCATTACCGACACAACAACAGCAACACCGCCGCCACTGCCACCCCCAACAGCGATTTCGGCATCCAGAAATCGCACGATCGATCACGAGTGAACGTGAGCAAAACTTACCGGCCTCGTCCTTGTCCTCGGTGGCTCCGAGAAACCGCACCATGTAACCCACGTAGGGAAACAGGCTGCAGAGGGCGTAAGCATGGACCACAAGACACATTGCAATCGCCGTCATTGGTCCGACCGGAAAGGGAGGCTTCATCTTCGTCTGTTCGGTTCCGGTCGGGGGAGTGACTCCCGTCTGCGCGGAGGCTACCGTAGGAGTCATTTTACGAACTTATTGTACCTCCGCCGCAAATTGCTGCTGTAAGGTGGGGGAGAAATAACAGGGGGGGGGTCAGAGCATGGCGTAATCCAACGCCAGCGGGTAGATGCGCAGAATTGTTGGCGGCGATGCGTCAAGCAACGTGTCCCCTCGGGGAGCCTGCAACTTACACCTCAACCAATGATCGAAACACAACCGGCACCTGGCATATGGCTACATTTTTGACTAAATAATGGGCAACCACACGAGGGGGTCTGAACAATAAACCAAGTTTGCGGATTTCGTGGTCCCGGGGTTTTGGCCGTGGTCAACGGGATACACGCAGAAACCTGGAAGCAAGCACGTGTCGGAAATACGAAGCTTGCATGTGCCAGGTATCCGGTAAAACCTGTGGCTACGTATGTGTGCATCGGTGTTTGAGGTGCCCTATTAGTAGTTGGTCTTGTGCAATTATTGGCAGAACATCTTCTACATGAGAGGGGCAACGCCAGACCACAAAATGTCCGTAATAGTCTCGCACATAACACGCAGTAAGTAAACTTGAATGCCTCGACTAAAAATTCTATTTCACGTTTCAGCTTTTTTTGGGCGCGATTGCAGCAACAAGAGTCACAACCAAAGCCAACCCGAACCGAACCAAGGCAAGCAGCTTTTGTGTTTTACTCCAGCCAGTAGCTTCGACGTAGACAACGTGCTAACACACCGAACAATGCGCTTTCTGAACCCAAACCCACCTATGTGGTCGACCTAGCCCCAGACACAACTACGAACTACACTGGGTTTAACGTGATATAGTTAATGGTATAGTATATAATAGTTGTAGTTTGTGGAGGACAGGGTACGTAGATATCGTCAATCTCCGATCACACGTGCCAACCATGACGATACGCCAACCAACGTCCGGTCTATGAGATCCGCCATCTCTGATGGACCTTTACAATGGTTGACATTCGGGCCATGAAGTCCGAACGCGCCAGGGGGAAAAGGGTCCTTCGGAGAAGGACCCGCACTCCCACAAATATCTGTAAGTTCTCTCCTTGAGAGACGTGAGGGAGGCTTGTGGAGGCACCTCCTTGCCACATATCACGAACGAAAACGTGCACGTCAAGGCCTCGGCCAACTCCATCCAAGACGAAGGCATGGCCGACACCACCAACGGAGGCACCCTCCATATTGGCATTGACGATAATCGAACTCTAAGCGGAGAAATCAGAATGGGAGAAAAGAAAAGCAGCAAATCATACGCTGCAGCAGGAGCTTCGGCCGGCCGTCAAGCTGTATCTCCTGACCAGGGAATGCCTTCCGGCTCCTTGCCCAGCACCCCCGCCCCCCTACCAACCTCGATCACCCCGGCTCCGACGCAGGGGAGGGGGATCCCATCCACCCGCACCCCAGCCGCGCGCCCTGACCATTCTAAGTCGCCAAACAAATTCGCCGCGATCGCGGAAGAAGGCGAACTCTCCGTTAGCCAATCGACATCGGGACACGGCGAGGACGACGACTCCGGAAATGACGGTCGCAGCGTCGAGAAGGAAGAGGAGGAAGGAGAAGTCGACAAGACGCCCCTGACTACTTCACCGAAGACAACGGGCACCAAAAACGCCCGGGCTGGACGGGGCATGGGTGTGGGATCACCTCCAGGAGCACGCCATGGCCGGAACCTCGCCCCATAAGTGGGTTATCGACGTGGCGATGGGACGGTTTGGGGGACCTGCAGCTGATTATATACAGGTGAAACCCCGTGCGTTGCTCGCAGATATGACTTTGGAACCGCTGTCCCCAGAATCACTCGAGACGAACCCTAGCACCGCTAACAATGCATCGCCCGCTCTGCCCGGAAGCAACCGGCTACTACGAGTAGCTCAATTGCTGCGACCCAGACTACTACGAATAGCTCAACTTCTGCGACCCAGGCTATTACGAATAGCTCAACTATGACCCCTGCGATTACGAATAGCACAAGCACCGTGACTAACCCGGGTTTTACTACGAGTAACCCGTTTGCGCCACGACTGACTGAGTCGAAATTTATTATGAAAGCATCCGATGTGCCAGTCTCTCTCCAACTCACTGGTGGTCCCAGTGAATACATACCAGAGATTATGCAAGAGTTCCGATCCCGAGCGCGTTTGCACTCCATTGATGGATCGCCAGAAGACGTGATCGATCGACGAGCAATCAGACACCCGCCTCTCTTGGTAACAGAAACCTGCAGCAGGTAGCCTACAGCACCTATTTTCAGAAACACTAGAGTGGAGAACAGAGGGACAACTTGCAACCCTCAGGTCACAAAACGCAGACACAGAAATTCGATCTCCTACTACTTGGGGCGAATGGGTGACGGCATTCACCAACATGTTTTCGCCGGCAAACCACATCTCACGATATACTAGCGCATACAATTGCGTCACCACAGTAGGTTGAAGGCGCGATAGTCGACACTTTCAGCCTGTGTTCGTTTATAAAGGATAAACCACTGAGCTACTCAGTCGTGCTTCACGAGCGTACGCGTGCATGCTCGCTGAATCTCAACGGGAAGCCCCGACGAACACACACGACATCCATATGAGCACGCGTGGCACAAATCCATGATTGCATCGTTCGACAATGGCCTGCCCCCCCCCCCCACCTTCGCATCGAAATGATACGCGAAGACGCGGCATCATCGTTTCAAGCATCTCGAGCACGCGCGAAAAAACACGAAAGAAACGCAATACACGCCAACACTACTGAACACCAGTCCACGACCTCTGCTGTACACGGCTGCCTGAAACAAAACCCCCAATTGCAGGCCACCCTGGCAGACACTGTGTCCAAAGTCGAAGTTCTGAAGAAAGCAGTGTCAGCTCGGCAGCACTCGCGAGGCCGCGCCGGCAACAGCAGCGGTGACAGGACGACGGGCCGGGACGGGGCCGAAACATCGGCACGTCGCGACAGCTCGCTCAGTCGCGGGGACGATACGAACGGCCAAAAGCGCAAGGCGCCTTCGACCTCGACCAGAATCCCAGGGCGCCGGTCTGTGGACAACCCGTGCAATTACATAGGCTGGTACCAGCCGTCCTCGCACTCACGCTCCGACTGCCGGTACAAGGAGTCGAACAAGAAGAGGGGGATCAAGGTGGTTAAGTATGATGGATGACGGGGCCCATTCCGTGCCCCCTCACCTGGTAGTGGTCGTCAACCCAAGGGTTCTGCAGCGGGAATCGTATAACTGTCAGCAGACAATGCCGACGGATCTGTAGCTGTAGCTATGCAAGTAGCCCAGTTCGGTATGAGGGAAAAACGGAGTCGTACGACGGCTGCCCAACCTCTGGCGATGAGCAACCATAAGAAAACAGATAATTCGAGACAAGCTAGAGCAAGACCTAGGAGTACTAGGCATAGATTCCCAGGTAGCTCAGCAGACCACCAAATCAAAAACAATGTTAGGAAACCAGGGCAGAACTCAAGGAAGTACAAGGCGTCGATTTCTTCGACAGGAAGAAGCAAGTGTGTAGCTAAGGAAAGAGAGAAGCTGAATGCATTGCATATTTCCCCCTGTAGCGCCACAAGCCTTGCGTGTGTCCATGGTGTCCGAACATACTATACAAGAACGGTCGACAGGTGCGACCATGGGTCGAAATGAGTCCTTTTGCTGCTTTCGATGCATAATCTTCAAGAGCGTGTTTTTACCCCCCCCAGAGAGCATTGGAACGAACCGAATGTAATATTGTTTGCCGCATGAATTGGTGCTGATTGGTTGCGAGACACGAATAGATTCAGTGCAGCCCGAGAAAAACAGTATATCCAGGAAGAGGAATAAGAAGTGTTGACCCCTTTTTCTTGTTTGGGAGGACAGAATGGCCCGGCCGAGCGGGAACAAATATAATATTCTTCGATGTAGATGGACACCACCGAAGATGGATTTGGACACCAATTTGCCGTGGCATGTGCAAAACATACCGTTCGTACTGATTCGGCTGGCGAGGCCCAAGATTCTGCATGGACCCAGTTACGTTTTTTTACATGGGAACGGAACGAATGACCACGAGCAGCCTCGTTCCTTTCCGCTCGTTCCCACGCTCTTTGAAGGGAGTTAATACACGGCCTAAGTGGGTACCCAAAATACCCCTCTGCTCTGAATGCCTCGTCAAAACGTGTACGCGTTCCAGCCCGAATAAGTCGGCGGCTTGTGGATGACATAGCGGTCGACACTCCGATATTCCATGCATTGCTGAAAAATTCGCGCGCGCTCACCCAACTTTAGACGAATCTGAAAATCGTCAGAACCCACCCGGCGCGATCAATTTGAATAGCGCCGATGAACCTCGTCTTAAGATGACAGGATATATCCGCTTCCACCTCACGCTAGGGGACATATTCCTTGCCCGTAGAGGCCGTTGTGTTGCCTTCCTAAGGCCCAGATAAAGTGGTGCTCGACAATAGCATCATGGGAGCCTTTGGTGCTGTGCTTGATTGGCACAGGGAAAAATTATCCTTCAAAACGTCTCGGATAAAAATAAATGCAACGCATCGCTATGTTCGCCCCTCTCAAGGAGACACCGACGCAACAAAATGCTCCGTGGTACGACTGGCTGGAGATATTAGCCTCGTGCCTGTTTTGCTGAGTAAAAAATGCTGTATACCTCCGCAACACGAAATGGCGGTCGAAGCAGAAGCAGCAAGCGCACCAGACGAAACAACGGCTGCGTTGACCGAACCGATCATCATGGCAAGCGATGACGCGCAATCAACAGACGTACCCGACGCTTTCCACACAATCGTAGCAGCGCGCATGGTATGCCAATGGTCATCTCTAACTAAAGTCGCCACGGTTCAAATCGCAAACCCGTGCGGCAGACAGGTCCACCTGAAACGAACAATATGTTTAAGTTGTATGTCGCCAGGATAATCAGTCTTGACCCAGAATGTCAGTACCATACTAAATGGTAGCGCCAAATCAGACTCTGCTCGCAAAGAAAATTACGCATCGCATTGAAAGACTTATTCAACAACACCACCGTTTCCGCTGATCAATGTTCACAACTGCTCCATTTGTGCACGAAGTATCGGTCGGTATTTTCGCTATCGCCACAGGAACTATCAATTGGCAGCTAGGTGTACAATCGCGGAAGCTAAATTCCCTTTACAACCTGGAACACAACACGGTCGATCAGCGTATCGCGCAAACCCGCATGCAAGAGCTCGGACGACAAAGAGAGGAAAATCCCCCTGTACGCGTGCTTCATCGATCTACAGAAAGGGTACGACTCTGTCGACCGAGAGCTGTTGTGGGAGGTACTCACACGCTTTGGCGTACCAACCAAGATGCTGAGAATTATTCGTAATTTCCTCGATGGCATGCGGGCTCGCGTGCGTACATAGGATGACGGCGAGCACTTGGAATGGTTTGATGTCACGCAGGGGCTGCGGCAAGGCTGTGTGCTATCACCGTTACCGTTCAACGTATTCTTCGCTGCTGCGTTACACGTCGTACTACAGTAGTACATTTCAGCCAAGACGAAGCCATCGTAAGGGATGTGGTCCAACTCAGCGATGCTGGAGTAGTTGGAACGGAGGACCAGGAGCCGTTGGCGCGGGTGCAAAGGGCTGTATGGGTTATGTCGTACGCCGATGACGCAGGAATTGTCTCGAAGTCGGCTGGAGGGCTCGCGAAAATGATGACAGTCATCGTGACTGTCTTCGAAGCAGCAGGCCTCACGGTGTCGGAAAAGAAGACAGAGACAATGCTTCTACAAACACCAGACCGGACAATCCTCGCACCACCGCTAGTCATCGAAGCAGCAGGCCAGAGGCATAAGCAGACGGCCCAGTTCTTATATCTAGGCGGCATTATCCACGAAAACGCTGACCTCTTGCTCGAAATCGACCGACGAATCCGTCTCATGCGAGCATGCCTCAAACGGTTCGGACCGGAGTTGTATGATAGGACGACCGCCCCCCTTAGCCTGAAAGTCCGAATGCTGAAGGCCGAGGTGAGTGAGACCCTGCTGTGCGGGTGTGTGACGTGGACCCTCAGGGAGGAACACTTTGCCAAGCTTCGAACGGCTCACCACCAAGACCTGTTGCGAGTCATTGGCGTCTAGCGCCGACTTCGTTCTGACCATACCACCATCTCGTACGCGAACGCCCTCAAGATGATACGTTGCGAGATCATCGAAACGACCATTCCTAAACGGCGGCTCTTCTTGGCGGGGGGGTGTGTCATCGCAAAGCAAGGAGCGATTACCCAGCCGGGTAATGTTCGGGACGATGGCTGGTGGGGAGAACCCGAGACTTGGCGGACAGTTTAAGACTTGGCACAGATGCATAGTCGAAGACCTTTGGGAGTTCCGAACCACCGAAGAGTCCACGGAACTTGCCCCCTTGGTGTTTCAAGTTGAGACCGCGCTGTGGTCCACCGCAGCAAAAAAGGCGGGGAAATGGTACTGGGGGATCCTTGAAGCAGCCGAAAGGTTCATGGTGAGGTGTCACGAGGCTGAGGCTGAGCTGAGTAGGCACCGCCGCGCATCTGCCGTGGGTGGTGTCCAAGGGAATGGGGGGAGGGGGGGGGCAACAGGAAGAGTGGCAGATAACCCGACCAAGGGAATGTGGAGAGGGGGGGGGACAGGAGCAGTAGAAGGGAAACTGCGGGGAACGAAAGCAGGAAGGAGACGGCAGACAGGGTAGCAAGGCACCAGGCCGACTAGGAAGTAGAACATGCCTATACTACTCGTACCATCAACTGGTGCAGCAGGTTCGAACGTGGTCTTCCTTTGCTTCTGTTTGTTTTTTTTTTTTTTCTTTCTTGAGCTGATCCTCCGTGATTTTCATGTGACTTCTTTCTCTTCTTCCTTTCTTCGATTGATAAGCCTTATCGAAGGAGTCGTGTGGGGTGGGTGGATGACGAGCCTGCTTTGCTTGTCTCGGACTGTCTGACCCGAGGGCCGGGCATAGTTGACGAACGCAGGACGGAGACGGCAAACAGGGTAGCAAGATACCAGGCGGACTAGCAGGGAGAACCTGGCTATGCTACTCGTACCACAAACTGCTGCCGCTACCTGGAAGATGCGTTGTGCTTTGGTTTGCCTGTTATCTTCCCTTGGTTCTTAGTCTTACTCTGGTGACGACGAGTAGTGTTTTTTTTTGTTTTTTTTTCATTTTTCCAGCTCGTTCTTTTCAAGTGTCTGCCACATCCCCTGCGGAGGGGGGAAGACCGTTGGTTTCTTCTACTGTATTGTTTATTTTTCTCTTTCGATTTGTCTTCTTTGGTTTTGTTTTTTCGTTGTTTCCTTTCTTTTCTCTATTTCATAGAATGTGTGTTTTTGTTTTTTTTTCGTCGTTTCTCTCTATTTTATAGAATGTGTATGTCGTGCCTGTCGTATCCAGTATGATGGCATGGCATTGCATTGACCATTGTGCTCACTGCATACGTGGCAACGTAGTATCTCTGTAGTGTAACTTCGTGGCCACATAACTTGTTTCTCCTCTAGGAGTGAAGAATCGGCACGGACGCTGGTTGTGCTGGATGTCGACGGATAGAACGAACGGTTTAATGTGAAGAACATACACACGTACACACATTTCAAGTGTCTCGGTCGTTCTTCGTAGAGTTGGGAAGCGTGCATTTTAGGGTTTATTTAACAGCAGTACAGTACAATGTACAGTAATCAGATGCGGCCAAACCAGGTATGAAAAAATGTGAACCCGTCGCTACTGAGAAAGGCGGTAGTGCCAATACCGGCGATGTAGAGGCCATCCCTCTATTGCGCCGGTTTTGGCGCTATTGCGGGTTCCGTCTGAGCCAAGTAATTTGACCGGCGCTATAGCGGGCAAGCGGTGCTACTCAACCGGCGCTATGGAGGGACTACTACTTTGCTCGGATGTAAGAAAACCCGCACAACGCCATATCGTCCGCAGGGAATTACGTTTCAAAACGTGTGCATTCAACAATGCACGCCATGCTCAGCATGCACAGCTCGATTGAGCGCCACAATTGGGCATCACTCCTACCGTTAATACAATGAGCCAACAATTCGTCATTGAGTACTACGGTACAGGAAACACCTTTGTTACTGATGTTCGGTAGACCACCACGATTACCCGTAGACGTTATCCTCGACATCCCGTATGACGAAGGAAGCACAGCAGATGCCGAGGAATCAGCACAACAAACACGGGACAATTTACAAATTGCCTTCGAACTAGCGCGCCGGAACTTGTCGGAACGTACGAAGTGTGCTGTCGTAGACAGGTAGGTAGGGAGGGGGCATCTAGGTACAGACCGTGAGCAGTGAAGAAGAAGACGATACGTTCCCCCGTCAAGACTCCACCTACCACTAGCATTCCGTCTTGAATGCCCGCCCCAAAGTTACGTACATCCTTGGCAAATATGGACTTGAAGCGCATGGAGTGGGGGGGGGGATGTGGAGGACAGGGTGCGTATATACCGTATATCTCCGATCACAAATGCCAACAATGATGAAGATACGTTAACCAACGTCCGGTCTATGAGATCCGCCATCACTGCTGATGGACCTTCATAATGGTTGACGTTCAGGCCATAAAGTCCGAACGCGCCAGGGAGAAAAGGGTCCTTCGGAGAGGGACCCGCACTCTCACAATTTCTATAAGCTCTCTCCTTGCGAGACGCGACGGAGGCTTGTGGAGGCACCTCCTTGCCACATACCACGAAAGAAAACGTGCACGTCAAGGCCTCGGCCGACCCCGTCCAAGACGAAGACAAGGCCGACACTACCAACGGAGGCACCCTCCATAATATGTTGTAGTAGTATTAATAGTAGCCCATGGTACCGAGCGCTTGTTGTTGTTGTTGTTGTTGTTGTTGTTTTTCTTCACATTAAACCGTTCTTTCTACCCGTCGACACCCAGCACAACCAGTGTCCGTGCCGATTCTTCAATCCTAGAGATATACAAGTTCTGTGGTCACAAAGCTACGTTGCTTCTATTAACGCCTCTCCAATAGCAGTAGTAGTACCTGCACTGCTGTACGTACTGTAGTAGCAATAGGCGTAGTCGTTGCGGTGTCCGCTATTGCTGTCGTTGCCGTCTGCATGCTGCTTCTACCTGGCCAATAGCAGCAGCAGTAGTATTAATAGTAGATGCCATCAACCGCATATAATACGTAGCCTGTACATTTACAAAGTCTTGATATTAATAGCAATATTATAAATAGTATATAATTTTTTTCGTACTTACATATATTCCCCTTACATATAGATACAACTATAATTACGATTTTTGAGGTCGTTGTCACTTGCTAGCTCTTGGCAGACAGACCGACCAGCCCTTCTTCTTTGAAACAGCCGAACAGCCAAACAACCTTTCTTCCTTCTTTGAAACAGCCGAACAGCCAAAAAACCTTTCTTCTTTCTTCTTCGCCAAACAGCCAAACAACCTTTCTTTCTTCTTTCTTCTTCCGCAAACTGCCAACCAATAGACAGCTCTTCGCACGGCGCCTCAAAGAGGCGTCTCGCCTTCGACGAACGGCATAGATAGGTGCAGCTGTCGGCGGCCAAGCTGCTGCTGTCGGTGGCGAACCTGCTGGTGCTGCAACCCTCGCCTCTCCCTTCTCCACGCCCCCTAAGCTCACCTCCCCCTCGTCGAGAGGCGCGTGGTCCTCGCCCTCTGGCAAGAGAGCGGCAACGACAAAGACCGACCTGGTGCCGGCTGTTGTTTGCGACCAGTGCACGGACCAGCACTTGGTCAAGAACTCCGCGCCTGGTGGCAAAAACGTGACCTTCGCCACCTGCAAGGATCTCACGTGCGTGGTGGCGGGATCATCCTGACAGGGCAACCGACTGCGAGTTCTGTGCTCGCCCGATCAAGGAAGGGACTGTCTCGTACTCCCTCGAGACTGCTGACAGTGGTGAGTGTCTTATGTCTATTGTGCATGTTGTATGTTGCCAGTACGTTTTTTTGGGGTTTTCAATTGCCTTTTTGCATACAAACCTACGTCAAAGCGTTTTTTTTTTTTTTACTCATCCGTGCTCGTTCTTTCCCGTTCGTGCGTTGGCTCGGCTCCTCTTACACACAGTGCACGCGAACGCGCACATGCACAACTGTTTGCGGGACGTGAAGCACAAGATTTCTGTGTGTACATGTTTTGGTGACCCCACGTACTCATTTTGCTCATTTTCGGCTGCCGCTGCTGCTGCTGCTGCTGTCAGCGCCACGCCATGAGTGCTGCTGCTTGCTGCTGTGCACCTGCTTCTCCTGTGCACTCGCTGCTGCTGTAGTGCTGCTGCGTTGTTGCCGTGCTGTGCACCTGCTGCCCCTGTGCACTTGCTGCTGCTGTACGTAGTGCTGCTGCGTTGTTGCCGTGCATCATGCTGGAAGCGTACATATTTTCGGATCGTCAATTCCGTAGGTTTTGCGATGGCGGCATACCAGGGTACATGCTTTTTTTCTTCCTTATTTTCATATTGTTGCTATGCTGCTGCTGCTGCTGCTGCTACTGCCAACGCTGCGGCGATTCGTTGCAGCTTCTGTTGCTGCTAATGCTGTTGTAGCTGCTTCTGCTGCTGCTGCTGCTAATGCTGCCGCAATATCCGCTGAATGTTCGTATACACTCGGATTACTGTTTTTCTTGGTCGTCTTTGTACCCAAAATGGTTCCTTTTGATACGTGAAAAAATATTTTTGTCGTTTTGCTCCTGCATTTTGCGTACGTATCGTATATACTCGGATTACTGTTTTTCTTGGTCGTTTTTGTACCCAAAATGGTTCCGTTTGATACGTGAAAAAATACTTTTGTCGTTTTGCTCCTGCATTTTGCGTACGTACTGCAATTTCTCGTTTTTGGCTTGGTTATTTTCATATATATCGTTGCTATGCTGCTGCTGTGGTGCTGCTGCGTTGTTGCCGTACATCATGCTGCACTTGTGTATGTACATATTTCGGTATCTTCAATGAAATTCCGTAGGTTTTGCGATTGCGGCATTGCAGAGTACATACATTTTTTCTTCCTTATTTTCATATCGTTGCTATGCTGCTGCTGCCAACGCGGATTATTGTTTTTATTGGCCGTTTTTGTACCCAAGTGTTTTTTTTTTTATACGTAAAAAAAATATTTTGGTCGTTTTGCTCCTGCATTTTGCGTACGTACTACTTTTTCTCGTATTTCGTACTGTTGCTATGCTGCTGCTGCTGCGTTGTTGCCGTGCAGCATGCGGAGGTGGGTCTATAGTGAGGTACCAAAAATACTTTTCGGACGGCCTCGGGGTACATACTTTTTCTGTCCCTTCTTTTCATATCGTTGCTATGCTGCTGCTGCCAACGCTGTGGCGATCCGTTGCTGCTTCTGCTGCTGCTGCTGCTGCTGCTGCTGCTGCTGCTGCTTTTAGTGCTGCCGCAATATTCACTGAATGTTTGTATGTACTCGGATAATTGTGTTTCCTGGTTGTTTTGTGGCGCTGCTGCGTTGTTGCCGTACATCATGCTGGACATGATTTGTGTGTCTATTACACTTAAACTTGTGCGTGTGTACATATTTCTGTATCGTCAATGATTTTTCTTGTGGCGCTGCTGCGTTGTTGCCGTACATCATGCAGCACGTGATTTGTGTGTGTACTGTACTACACTTGTGTGTGTACATATTTCTGTATCGTCAAGGAAATTACGTACTTGCTGCTTCTGCTGCTGCTGCTGCTGCCGCCGTCGAATAGCAAGGGATTACGTACTGTTCTTGTGCCGCTGTAGAGTAGTACAAATAATGAACTCTGCCCCCCCCCCCCCCCCCCCCCCCCCCCCCCCCCCCCCCTTCCCCCGCCATCCCCTGCACGCCACTCCCGCCCCGCGCACCCTATATGTTTACTTCGACCAGGTCCGTGGCAAGTGCTACAACTGCCGCCTGACGGACTCCACCATCAAAGACGGAGACATCATCATCAAGCGCAAAAAGACTCCCTTCCATTTCGCCTGATCCAGGGCTTCGTGGAATTCCGAAGCAGTACGCCAAGCAGATTGTCGCCATCCAGGACGAACGAAAGGAAACAAATTGTTTCCCACATTTCCCAAAATCACAATTATTTCTTCCCACACATATCCAACGGGTTCAACAGCGAACAGATCCACATTCTGGGCCTCCCGCCTCGTTACTACAGCATCCTGGAAGACTATTTACATATCATGTCTCATCCAAACTCCTATGCTGGCTACATCGAAATCGCGGCCGCCCAGCAACTATACAACATTTCCATAACCGTTGTCGTTGCCGGCATTGCTGCTTTCTCTCCTGTCCCAAACCTTCCTTTAAACAACAGCCTGTATGTTGTATATCATCCACATGCCAAGTACTACTCCACTCTCTCCCCACACTGATGAAATATGTTATTATTATTTTTATTAGACGAATGTCATTCTTACTCTTGCGTCACCCGATCTTACGTTTCACATTACATTCATAAATAAACGCGATTATTACATCCTTCACCGTTTCTTACACAAATACATTTAGTTTGGTTGGCTTTGGGCTATGTCGCCAATTAATTGCAGTTGTATGTACACGAGACGACGGAATACCCACTCCGAAGGAAAGCCTTGTAAATACAACTATAATTACGATTTTTGGGGTCGTTGTCACTTGCTAGCTCTTGGCAGACAGACCGACTGATAGACAGCTCTTCGCAAGCAGCCCTTCTTCTTTGAAACAGCCGAACAGCCAAACAGCCAAACAACCTTTCTTCTTTCTTCTTCCGCAAACTGCCAACCAATAGACAGCTCTTCGCACGGCGCCTAAAAGAGGCGTCTCGCCTTCGACGAACGGCATAGATAGGTGCAGCTGTCGGCGGCCAAGCTGCTGCTGTCGGTGGCGAACCTGCTGGTGCTGCAACCCCCGCCTCTCCCTTCTCCACGCCCCCTAAGCTCACCTCCCCCTCGTCGAGAGGCGCGTGGTCCTCGCCCTCTGGCAAGAGAGCGGCAACGACAAAGACCGACCTGGTGCCGGCTGTTGTTTGCGACCCGTGCACGGACCAGCACTTGGTCAAGAACTCCGCGCCTGGTGGCACAAACGTGGCCTTCGCCACCTGCAAGGATCTCACGTGCGCTGGTGGCGGGATCATCCTGACAGGGCAACCGACTGCGAGTTCTGTGCTCGCCCGATCAAGGAAGGGACTGTCTCGTACTCCCTCGAGACTGCTGACGGTGGTGAGTGTCTTACGTCTATTGTGCTGCCGTATGTTGCCAGTACGTTTTTTGGGGGCTTTCAATTGCCTTTTTGCATACAAATCTACGTCAAAGCGTTTTTTTTTTTTTTTTTTACTCATCCATGCTCGTTCTTTCCCCTTCGTGCGTTGCGTCGGCTCCTCTTACACATAGTGCACGCGAACGCGCACATGCACAACTGTTTGCGGGACGTGAACGAAGGAACGGAGGATTCAGCTGTCGCCGTCACCGCTGCACCGAACGACGTAAGTGCTGCTGCTACTGTGGTGCTTTTTCGGTGCATGCACACGATTTCTGTGTGTACATGTTTTGGTGACCCTACGTACTCTTTTTGCTCGTGTTCGGCTGCCGCTGCCCCTGCCGCTGCTGCTGCTGCTGATGTCAGCGCCACGCCATGAGTGCTGCTGCTGCTGTGCACCTGCTTCTCCTGTGCACTCGCTGCTGCTGTAGTGCTGCTGCGTTGTTGCCGTGCTGTGCACCTGCTGCTCCTGTGCACTTGCTGCTGTTGTATGTAGTGCTGCTGCGTTGTTGCCGTGCATCACGCTGGAAGCGTACATATTTTCGGATCGTCAATTCCGTAGGTTTTGCGATGGCGGCATACCAGGGTACATGCTTTTTTTCTTCCTTATTTTCATATCGTTGCTATGCTGCTGCTGCTGCTGCCAACGCTGCGGCGATTCGTTGCAGCTTCTGCTGCTGCTAATGCTGTACCTGCTTGTGCTGCTGCTGCTGCTAATGCTGCCGCAATATCCACTGAATGTTCGTATGTACTCGGATTGCTGTTTTTCTTGGTCGTTTTTGTACCCAAATGGTTCTTTTGATGCGTAAAAAAAAAATATTTTTGTCGTTTTGCTCCTGCATTTTGCGCACGTACTGCTTTTTCTCGTTTTTGGCTTGGTTATTTTCATATCGTTGCTATGCTGCTGCTGTGGTGCTGCTGCGTTGTTGCCGTACATCATGCTGCACTTGTGTGTGTACATATTTCGGTATCGTCAATGAAATTCCGTAGGTTTTGCGATGGCGGCATACCAGGGTACATACTTTTTTTCTCCCTTATTTTCATATCGTTGCTATGCTGCTGCTGCCAACGCGGATTATTGTTTTTATTGGCCATTTTTGTACCCAAATGGTTTTTGTGATACGTAAAAAAAATATTTTGGGTGTTTTGCTCCTGCATTTTGCGTACGTACTACGTTGTCTCGTATTTCATATTGTTGCTATGCTGCTGCTGCGTTGTTGCCGTACAGCATGCGGAGGTGGGTCTATAGTGAGGTACCAAAAATACTTTTCGGACCGCCTCGGGGTACATACTTTTTTTCTCCCTTCTTTTCATATCGTTGCTATGCTGCTGCTGCCAATGCTGTGGCGATCCGTTGCTGCTTCTGCTGCTGCTGCTGCTGCTGCTGCTGCTGCTCTGCTTTTAGTGCTGCCACAATATTCACTGAATGTTTGTATGTATTCGGATAATTGTGTTTCCTGGTCGTTTTGTGGCGCTGCTGCGTTGTTGCCGTACATCATGCTGGACATGATTTGTGTGTCTATTACACTTACCTTGTGCGTGCCTACATATTTCTGTATCGTCAACGATTTTTTTTGTGGTGCTGCTGCGTTGTTGCCTACATCATGCTGGACGTGATTTGTGTGTGTACTGTACTACACTTGTGTGTGTACATATTTCTGTATCGTCAATGAAATTGCGTACTTGCTGCTTCTGCTGCTGCTGCTGCCGTCGTATAGCAAGCGATTACGTACTGCTGTTGTGCCGCTGTAGAGCAGTACAAATAATGAACTCTGCCCCCCCCCTCCCTTTTCCCCTCCCCCCCCCGCCATTCCCTGCACGCCACTCCCGCCCCGCGCACCCTATGTTTACTTCGACCAGGTCCGTGGCAAGTGCTACAACTGCCGCCTGACGGACTCCACCATCAAAGACGGAGACATCATCATCAAGCGCAAAAAGACTCCCTTCCATTTGTTCTCCCCGAATCCGGAAAATAAATAATTGTTGCAAAAAATGGTTCAGCACATGCCATAGCAATTTAATCAGTCGAACTCACAGCTGACGTATTTCAAAATTTATAATCCGGAAAATAAATAATTGTTGCAAAAAAGGTTCAGCACATGCCATAGCAATTTAATCAGTCGAACTCACAGCTGACGTATTTCAAAATTTATAAAAATAAAAAAAATACCAGGATACACGCCACAAAATACAATAATACTGCTGTTCGCGGAATTAGTGTGGGATCATTACTATAATAATATATAATAGGGTATCGGTAAGTTGAGATATACTGATCCAGCTATTTGTTCTCCCCGAATCCGGAAAATAAATAATTGTTGCAAAAAATGGTTCTCCCCGAATTGTTCATGCCTCGGGGTAACCACAACCTTTTTATAGTTTACCCACGTCCGATACACACTGCTCCCTCGCTGGCTGTTATCTGGGATCCTACGAGCCCGAAGACGGAAAATAAATAATTCTCTCTATTTCCAGTACGAAATAATTAAATTGAAATTGGGGTCAATTTTCGCTCAGAGCCGAAAGTAAAATACTCGTAGATACACACATATGTCTGAACCAAAATAATTTCTTGCTGAAAAAGCAGGTAAACCTCTGAACTATATATAACTTCTTGCTAAAATTTTTCAAAAAAGATCACGCCAGTACGACCTGGCGTAGATCTTCGACATATCTTGACACATACATACTTATCTCGTACAAGGTTCCCCTCCGGGAGGTGCCGTATTAATTAATAGGGGAGTGGCGCAAGAGCGAAATAATACTCGTATGAAACCCTGCACATTTGTTTAGAAGTACAACTGCTGTAGCACCTGCACCCACCCATTATTTTGACGCGAAGAACACACACAACATATTTTTGAAGACAGACTATATTATTCTGTTCGCGGAATTGTGTGTGTGTTCTTCACATTAAACCGTTCTTCTACTCGTCGACATCCAGCAAACCCAGTGTCCGTGCTGATTCTTCACCCTAGAAAGATACGAGCTCTGTGGTCACAGACTACGACACAGAGATAACACACCGTAATGCATTAATAGCCTACGCAATACCATGCCTTCGCACTAGGTGCGGCCGACACAACATACATACATACGCCAGCAACCAAAATACACCATAAAGAAAGAGAAGCAACGAAGAAACCAAACCGAAAAAGAACAAGAAAAAGAAAAAGAAAAGGAGAAGAATCCCAAATAAATAAATAAAATCGGAAGCCAAAGCTCAGACACGTACATACTTACCCCGAGCATGAGCCAATTAGTGTGGGATCATTACTACAATAATATACCAGGTATATAATAGGGTAGGTATCGGTAAGTGGAGATATATGTTGATCCAGCTGACTCGCGGCGATTAATTCTTGAGTACAAAAAAGTTGCGCGAGGTCGAGGTTGCGCCATACATAATACTTTGTGACCGGCTGAGTAAGGTACAGCACATAAATACATAAAATACATACTGGTACTACAATATTTTTCGAGTGCCCGAAGACGGAAAATAAATAATTCTCTCTATTTCCAGTACGAAATAATTAAATTGAAATTGGGGTCAATTTATTTAATTGTTTTGGTCAGATAGCATTTCCGATTCGAAAAATAAATAAGTACCGAAAGGTTCCTCCTCGAAGATTATATATATATATATATTTTATAAGAAACTAAGAAAGCACGTCAGCTGTGAGTTCAACCGATATACTTGAATGTATGTTCCCCGAAAATAAATGTTTCTTGGTGCTAAGGGTAATATCAAGGTTTCACAGGTAAATGCTCGAGAACAATCGTAGTCCGAGTACTGAAAGTATTGCAAATTTCGCCTGCTCCAGGGCTTCGCGGAATTCCGAAGCAGTACGCCAAGCAGATTGTCGCCATCCAGGACGAACGAAAGGAAACAAATTGTTTCCCACATTTCCCACAATCACGATTCTTTCTTCCTACACATATCCAACGGGTTCAACAGCGAACAGATCCACATTCTGGGCCTCACGCCTCGTTACTACAGCAGCCTGGAAGACTATTTACATATCATGTCTCATCCAAACTCCTATGCTGGCTACATCGAAATCGCGGCCGCCCAGCAACTATACAACATTTCCATAACCGTTGTCGTTGCCGGCACTGCTGCTTTCTCTCCTGTCCCAAACCTTCCTTTAAACAACAGCCTGTATGTTGTATATCATCCACATGCCAAGCACTACTCCACTCTCTCCCCACACTGATGAAATATGTTTATTCTTATTATTAGACGAATGTCATTCTTACTCTTGCGTCACCCGATCTTACGTTTCACATTACATTCATAAATAAAGGCGATTATTACATCCTTCACCGTTTCTCACACAAATACATTTAGTTTGGTTGGCTTTGGGCTATTGCCCCAATTAATTGCAGATATATGTACACGAGACGACGGAATACCCACTCCGAAGGAAAGCCTTGTATAGTATAGATACAACTATAATTACGATTTTTGAGGTCGTTGTCACTTGCTAGCTCTTGGCAGACAGACCGACTGATAGACAGCTCTTTGCAAACAGCCCTTCTTCTTTGAAACAGCCGAACAGCCAGCCAAACAACCTTTCTTCCTTCTTTGAAACAGCCGAACAGCCAAACAACCTTTCTTCTTTCTTCTTCCGCAAACTGCCAACCAATAGACAGCTCTTCCCACGGCGCCTAAAAGAGGCGTCTCGCCTTTGACGAACGGCATAGATAGGTGCAGCTGTCGGCGGTCAAGCTGCTGCTGTCGGTGGCGAACCTGCTGGTGCTGCAACCCCTGCCTCTCCCTTCTCCACGCCCCTAAGCTCACCTCCCCCTCGTCGAGAGGCGCGTGGTCCTCGCCCTCTGGCAAGAGAGCGGCAACGACAAAGACCGACCTGGTGCCGGCTGTTGTTTGCGACCAGTGCACCGACCAGCACTTGGTCAAGAACTCCGCGCCTGGTGGCAAAAACGTGGCCTTCGCCACCTGCAAGGATCTCACGTGCGTGGTGGCGGGATCGTCCTGACAGGGCAACCGACTGCGAGTTCTATGCTCGCCCGATCAAGGAAGGGACTGTCTCGTACTCCCTCGAGACTGCTGACAGTGGTGAGTGTCTTATGTCTATTGTGCATGCTGTATGTTGCCAGTACGTTTTTTTGGGGGTTTCAATTGCCTTTTGCATACCAAACTTAAGTCAAAGCGTTTATTATTTTTTTTACTCATCCATGCTCGTTCTTTCCCCGTCGTGCGTTGCGTCGGCTCCTCTTACACACAGTGCACGCGAACGCGCACATGCACAACTGTTTGCGGGACGCGAACGAAGGAACGGAGGATTCAGCTGTCGCCGTCACCGCTGCACCGAACGACGTGAGTGCTACTGCTACTGTGGTGCATTTTCGGTGCATGCACACGACTTCTGTGTGTACATGTTTGGGTGACCCCACATGCTCATTTTGCTCGTTTTCGGCTGCCGCTGCTGCTGCTGCTGCTGTCAACGCCACGCCATGAGTGCTGCTGCTGCTGTGCACCTGCTTCTCCTGTGCACTCGCTGCTGCTGTAGTGCTGCTGCGTTGTTGCCGTGCTGTGCACCTGCTGCTCCTGTGCACTTGCTGCTGCTGTATGTAGTGCTGCTGCGTTGTTGCCGTGCATCATGCTGGAAGCGTACATATTTTCGGATCGTCAATTCCGTAGGTTTTGCGATGGCGGCATACCAGGGTACATGCTTTTTTTCTTCCTTATTTTCATATCGTTGCTATGCTGCTGCTGCTGCTGCTGCTGCTGCTGCCAACGCTGTGGCGATTCGTTGCAGCTTCTGCTGCTGCTAGTGCTGTAGCTGCTTCTGCTGCTGCTGCTGCTAATGTGCTGCGGCAATATCCACTGAATGTTCGTATGTACTCGGATTACTGTTTTTCTTGGTCGTTTTTGTACCCAAATGGTTCCTTTTGATACGTGAAAAAATATTTTTGTCGTTTTGCTCCTGCATTTTGCGTACGTACTGCATTTTCTCGTTTTTGGCTTGGTTATTTTCGTATATATCGTTGCTATGCTGCTGCTGTGGTGCTGCTGCGTTGTTGCCGTACATCATGCTGCACTTGTGTGTGTACATATTTCGGTATCGTCAATGAAATTCCGTAGGTTTTGCGATTGCGGCATACCAGGGTACATACTTTTTTTCTTCCTTATTTTCATATCGTTGCTATGCCGCTGCTGCCAACGCGGATTATTGTTTTTATTGGCCATTTTTGTACCCAAATGGTTTTTTTGATACGTAAAAAAAATATTTTTGGTCGTTTTGCTCCTGCATTTTGCGTACATACTACTTTTTCTCGTATTTCGTATTGTTGCTATGCTGCTGCTGCGTTGTTGCCGTACAGCATGCGGAGGTGGGTCTATAGTGAGGTACCACAAATACTTTTCGGACGGCCTCGGGGTACATACTTTTTTTCTCCCTTCTTTTCATATCGATGCTATGCTGCTGCTGCCAACGCTGCTGCCAACGCTGTGGCGATCCGTTGCTGCTTCTGCTGCTGCTGCTGCTCTGCTTTTAGTGCTGCCGCAATATTCACTGGATGTTTTTATGTACTCGGATAATTGTGTTTCGTGGTCGTTTTGTGGCGCTGCTGCGTTGTTGCCGTACATCATGCTGGACATGATTTGTGAGTCTATTATTACACTTAAACTTGTGCGTGTGTACATATTTCTCTATCGTCAATGATTTTTTTTGTGGTGCTGTTGCGTTGTTGCCGTACATCATGCTGGACGTGATTTGTGTGTGTACTGTACTACACTTGTGTGTGTACATATTTCTGTATCGTCAAGGAAATTACGTACTTGCTGCTTCTGCTTCTGCTTCTGCTGCTGCCGTCGTATAGCAAGCGATTACATACTGCTGTTGTGCCGCTGTAGAGTAGTACAAATAATGAACTCTGCTTCCCCCCCACCCCTTCCCCCTCCCCCCGCCATCCCTGCACGCCACTCCCGCCCCGCGCACCCTATATGTTTACTTCGACCAGGTCCGTGGCAAGTGCTACAACTGCCGCCTGACGGACTCCACCATCAAAGACGCAGACATCATCATCAAGCGCAAAAAGACTCCCTTCCATTGCGCCTGCTCCACGGCTTCGCGGAATTCCGAAGCAGTACGCCAAGCAGATTGTCGTCATCCAGGACGAACGAAAGGAAACAAATTGTTTCCCACATTTCCCAAAATCACGATTATTTCTTCCTACACATATCCAACGGGTTCAACTGCGAACAGATCCACTTTCTGGGCCTCCCGCCTCGTTACTACAGCATCCTGGAAGACTATTTACATATCATGTCTCATCCAAACTCCTATGCTGACTACATCGAAATCGCGGCCACCCAGCAACTATACAACATTTCCGTAACCGTTGTCGTTGCCGGCACTGCTGCTTTCTCTCCTGTCCCAAACCAACAGCCTGTATGTTGTATATCATACACATGCCAAGCACTACTCCACTCTCTCCCCACACTGATGAAAGATGTTATTCTTATTATTAGACGAATGTCATTCTTACTCTTGCGTCACCCGATTATTACATCCTTCACCGTTTCTTACACAAATACGTTTATTAATAAATAGTTTGGTTGGCTTTGGGCTATGTCGCCAATCAATTGCAGTTATATGTACACGAAACGACGGAATACCCACTCCGAAGGAAAGCCTTGTAGATACTATTAGATACTATAATTACGATTTTTGAGGTCGTTGTCACTTGCTAGCTCTTGGCAGACAGACCGACTGATAGACAGCTCTTCGCAAACAGCCCTTCTTCTTTGAAACAGCCGAACAGCCAAACAACATTTCTTCTTTCTTCTTCGCCAAACAGCCAAACAACCTTTTCTTCTTGCTTCCTCCGCAAACTGCCAACCAATAGCTCTTCGCACGGCGCCTAAAAAAAGAGGCGTCTCGCCTTCGACGAACGGCATAGATAGGTGCAGCTGTCGGCGGCCAAGCTGCTGCTGTCGGTGGCGAACCTGCTGGTGCTGCAACCCCCGCCTCTCCCTTCTCCACGCCCCCTAAGCACACCTCCCCCTCGTCGAGAGGCGCGTGGTCCTCGCCCTCTGGCAAGAGAGCGGCAACGACAAAGACCGACCTGGTGCCGGCTGTTGTTTGCGACCAGTGCGCGGACCAGCACTTACTTGGTCAAGAACTCCGCGCCTGGTGGCAAAAACGTGGCCTTCGCCACCAGCAAGGATCTCATGTGCGTGGTGGCGGGATCATCCTGACAGGGCATCCGACTGCGAGTTCTGTGCTCGCCCGATCAAGGAAGGGACTGTCTCGTACTCCCTCGAGACTGCTGACAGTGGTGAGTGTTTTACGTCTATTGTGCATGCTGTATGTTGCCAGTACGTTTTTTGGGGGTTTTCAATTGCCTTTTTGCATACAATCCTACGTCAAAGCGTTTATTTATTTCGTCGGCTCCTCTTACACACAGTGCACGCGAACGCGCACATGCACAACTGTTTGCGGGACGTGAACGAAGGAACGGAGGATTCAGCTGTCGCCGTCACCGCTGCACCGAACGACGTGAGTGCTGCTGCTACTGTGGTGCATTTTCGGTGCATGCACACGATTTCTGTGTGTACATGTTTTTTTGGTGACCCCACGTACTCATTTTTTGCTCGTTTTCGGCTGCCGCTGCTGCTGCTGCTGCTGATGTCAGCGCCACGCCGTGAGTGCTGCTGCTGCTGTGCACCTGCTTCTCCTGTGCACTCGCTGCTGCTGTAGTGCTGATGCGTTGTTGCCGTGCTGTGCACTTGCTGCTCCTGTGCAATTGCTGCTGCTGTATGTAGTGCTGCTGCGTTGTTCCGCGTGCATCATGCTGGAAGCGTACATATTTTCGGATCGTCAATTCCGTAGGTTTTGCGATGGCGGCATACCAGGGTACATGCTTTTTTCCTTCCTTACTTTCATATCGTTGCTATGCTGCTGCTGCTGCTGCTGCTGCTGCCAACGCTGCTGCTGCTGCTGCCAACGCTGCGGCGATTCGTTGCAGCTTCTGCTGCTGCTAATGCTGTGGCTGCTTCTGCTGCTGCTGCTGCTGCTGCTAATGCTGCCGCAATATCCACTGAATGTTCGTACGTATGTACTCGGATTACTGTCTTTCTTGGTCGTTTTTGTACTCAAATGGTTCCTTTTGATACGTGATTTTTTTTTTTGTCGTTTTGCTCCTGCATTTTGCGTACGTACTGCAATTTCTCGTTTTTGGCTTCGTTATTTTCATATATATCGTTGCTATGCTGCTGCTGTGGTGCTGCTGCGTTGTTGCCGTACATCATGCTGCACTTGTGTGTGTACATATTTCGGTATTGCCAATGAAATTCCGTAGGTTTTGCGATTGCGGCATATGCTAGATGGGTGTATCTCAGGTTCGACCTGGGTCTGCAGCAAGCTTCTCTTTCGGTAAGGTGTAGCGTGGAGGACACGCCAGGTATAGGTGAGGCTCGGCACGGTCAGCCGAGCAGAAGTGATCATGAAGCATGACGCAAGTCATCTCACATGACAGTCATCAGCAATTACTTGGTGATGGAGGCTGGTAATTCCCCGCCTCAACTATCATCAGATCTACGGAGATCTGCGGCCACTTTTAGTACAAGAGTCAATATCCACGATAACGGATGAACCACTGACTGTAGAGTAACGACCTGAGCAGGTACATACATTTTTTCTTCCTTATTTTCATATCGTTGCTATGCTGCTGCTGCCAACGCGGATTATTGTTTTTATTGGCCATTTTTCTACCCAAATGGTTTTTTTGATACAAAAAAAAAATATTTGGGTCGTTTTGCTCCTGCATTTTGCGTACGTACCACTTTTTCTCGTATTTTGCTATGCTGCTGCTGCGTTGTTGCCGTACAGCATGCGGAGGTGGGTCTATAGTGAGGTACCAAAAATACTTTTCGGACGGCCTCGGGGTACATACTTTTTTTCTCCCTTCTTTTCATATCGTTGCTATGCTGCTGCTGCCAACGCTGTGGCGATCCGTTGCTGCTTCTGCTGCTGCTGCTGCTGCTGCTGCTGCTGCTCTGCTTTTAGTGCTGCCGCAATATTCACTGAATGTTTGTATGTACTCGGATAATTGTGTTTCCTGGTCGTTTTGTGGCGCTGCTGCGTTGTTGCCGTACATCATGCTGGACATGATTTGTGTGTCTATTACACTTAAACTTGTGCGTGTGTACATATTTCTGTGTCGTCAATGATTTTTTTGTGGTGCTGCTGCGTTGTTGCCGTACATCATGCTGGACGTGATTTGTGTGTGTACTACTGTACTACACTTGTGTGTCTACATATTTCTGTATCGTCAATGAAATTACGTACTTGCTGCTTCTGCTGCTGCTGCTGCCGTCGTATAGCAAGCGATTACGTGCTGCTGTTGTGCCGCTGTAGAGTAGTACAAATAATGAACACTGCCCCCCCCCCCCCCCCCCTTCCCCCTCCCCCGCCATTCCCTGCACGCCACTCCCGCCCCGCGCACCCTATATGTTTACTTCGACCAGGTCCGTGGCAAGTGCTACAACTGCCGCCTGACGGACTCCACCATCAAAGACGGAGACATCATCATCAAGCGCAAAAAGACTCCCTTCCATTTCGCCTGCTCCAGGGCTTCGCGGAATTCCGAAGCAGTACACCAAGCATCTAGGACGAACGAAAGGAAACAAATTGTTTCCCACATTTCCCAAAATCACGATTATTTCTTCCTACACATATCCAACGGGTTCAACAGCGAACAGATCCACATTCTGGGCCTCCCGCCTCGTTACTACAGCATCCTGGAAGACTATTTATATGTATATATCATGTCTCATCCAAACTCCTATGCTGGCTACATCGAAATCGCGGCCGCCCAGCAACTATACAACATTTCCATAACCGTTGTCGTTGCCGGCACTGCTGCTTTCTCTCCTGTCCCAAACCTTCTTTTAAACAACAGCCTGTATGTTGTATATCATCCACATGCCAAGCACTGCTCCACTCTCTCCCCACACTGATGAAATATGTTACTCTTATTATTATTAGACGAGTGTCATTCTTACTCTTGCGTCACCCGATCTTACGTTTCACATTACATCCATAAATAAACGCTATCATTACATCCTTCATCGTTTTTTACACAAATACATTTAGTTTGGTTGGCTTTGGGCTATGTCGCCAATTAATTGCAGTTATATGTACACGAAACGACGGAATACCCACTCCGAAGGAAAGCCTTGTATACCAGTATATTTCCGACACCTGGTACCAGGTATGTGATGTTGCTTTCATTTGTTGCTTTTGATTTTCTCTCCTTCATATAATGTGTGTGCCGTGCTTGCCGTATCAGCACGATGGCATAGCATTGCATTGTTCGCTACTCTGCTTCCTGCTCAACAAGTGTAGTAGTATATATGTGTTGTAGTGTTGTGACCACAGAGCCTGTATCTCTCTAGGATTGAAGAATCGGCACGGAAACAGGTTTTGCTGCATGCCGAAGGGTAGACAAAAAAGAACGCACACAGCAGGCAGTAGTATCGTCTGTAAATACCACAGTCTGACCTGGAAGTAATTGTTGATGGTGTACTGCTTGGCGTCCGGATGGTTCCAGACCCAAATCTGCGCGTGTTAGTGGGTGCCGGGCGGGTGTAGCAAACTCCAGTGCCTGGATAGTTCGTTGGTGAGGCTGCTGTGGTCGCTCAATGATCATGCAGAGCCGCGGCAGACAGGTCGTATATAAGTGTGTATGCGTGGTCCGAAGGGGTGTGCTGTGTAGGTTTTCTCGAAGGAGCAAGAGTTTTTACCTGAGAGGCGTTCGGGTTCGCTGATATTACAGAGTCCTGAGTCATTACGTCAGTACGTGGAACAAGCACTTGGTGTTGTTGTTGTAACACAAAAATTAATCTTCATACATATCCAGGAGTCGGTGGTCACACAAAGCAAGGTACCGAAAAAACATGAAAAAAACAAAATTCGGCTACATACGCTTCCCACCTGAAAATACGAAATTACGCGAGATAAACACATGCATGGAATGAAATCAATGTGCAAACTGAACTATTAATATTAATTTCACCCTCTAGTTTGCGGTGTCGACTATTAATATTAATATAATAGGGTGTCTATATACATCCCCTATATATGCCACGGATGTAGGTAGGTGGAGGGCAGTGTGGTACGAATTGACAAACAATAGCATGCCAACCATGAAGATATATGTGTATGCCAACCAACGTCCTACAGCACTATGAAGGTCCGCCATCAATCAGAGCAAAATGGGCTGTTGAGTCCTGGGTGGCTATCCCTATCTCTTGGTCGAACCTAAAAGGGGTCGACCAAAGAGGTCCGGCAAGTTCATGACATGTACACTGGTGGAGTGCCATGTTAAAATCTGTGATCAACAGATGGACTAGAACCGGTACAGGAATAAGAAAGTGTGTTGGGCGTAAGTTTTTGTTACCCAGACCTCCATGGAGGATAAAAATAAAAAATAAAAAAATTATTATCACGGGGGTCCATAATTAGTATAAAACACTTTATATTTATCTATTTTTACTCACAATATTTGGTCCTATTTACCATGTTCCCCCGTAATAGTTGGATGGTGCACCGCCCTGGCTGCTGTTTGCAGATATCTATTACGGGGGGCCATAATAAATAGGACCAGACACTGTTCGTAAAAATAGGGGAAAAAATATATATAGGTTTTTGTGTGTACCGTAGGTCCTATTTACTATGGCCCCCATTAATAGTTTTTTCAAGAGAATGTCAGTGTGTATGCTCCTTTACTAAATGAACCGTATGTGTATAGAACCTGAATCAAGCACGTAAGATTTTTTGGTGCATTTTTCGTTTTTATTTTCAATCATAACTTTAACTTTTACTTGCCGTACCTGGGTTTGACATGTCGGAGAGCTTTTTCCCTAGAATTGCCAAAGTTCGGAAACAATTGGAGATATGTATCAAGTAGTGATCGGTATCGTATCTAGAATTCTCGATATACCATGCGATATTGTCGGGGGGGGGGGGGGGGCGTACTCATTTGTTGCTTGCCTTAGTCATTTGACCATTGACCACGCATCCCTTTCGAGACGGAGCACCGTTCCTACTCCTAATAGAGACACCTCCAACAATTGGGCGCTCATTACGTTGTTTCCATAAATTACGTAGAAACTTTTTGCTAATCTTATCCCCTTCCTGTTTGGCCTCCTGTGGCCACCATCTATCTCCTAGGATATCGATCGTTTTCTCGCTGCTATTCATTGTATCAAACTCCTCCATGTCACATTCGTCTATTTTCCTCATCTCCTCTTCTAACACATCCCGTTCCTCCTTGTATATTTCACATTCTCCTACTATGTGAGTTCTACTCTCTATTGCTTTGCCACACGGGCACATCTGTGCGTCTACTTCCTCCTCTTCCCGGCTACTGGTGTACCTCTTTCTTCTTTCTGGCAGGTCCAGGTCGCCTACACGAAAGCGCAGTTTCAGCGTTTTCGCGAAGTCCGTTGGGCCATGCAAATACGTTTTCATTCCTATTCTTTCCCTCAATCCCCCGTATATCTCCAAGTGTTTTTTTCCGATTCCACCTTGTTTCTTAGCGCTAGCCTTTCCCTTCTTTCTATCCTTTCTTCTACTTCTGCCTTGTACCTCCCAAACTTCCCGGCGGACATCATCTCTACTTGGTTTCCCCCTAGGTCCTTCCATACTTTCTCAATTACGTCATCCCACCTTATTCCAGCTCGCCCTTTTGTTACTTTCTCCCATACAGCTCTATCAACTATGGCTGGCAACCTCTTTTTTGGCATGTTCCTTACTTTATATTGCCAGTTCAACTTTCTCATGTCTCTATCTGTTTTCAGCGGGCGCATTCCCAGTTCTGCTCATAATACTGTATTACTAGTCGTACTTGAGCATCTTAGGATTTTTTTAGCTGCTGTCATTTGTACTGTTTCCAACTGTTTTACGAGTTTCGCGTTCCCTTCCCATACTTCTCCTGCATATTCTAGCTTTGGTATTATCACATTCATCAAGATACATCTCTTAATCCTACTGTAGTGTCAAGGTTCGGGTCTGTTAGGATCGCATCCATCTTGCCTACTTGTGCCTTACCCTTTCCTATTACTTTTGCTATATGTGTTTCCCAAGAGCAGTCTTTTGAGATTTCTACGCCAAGGTATGTATACTGGTCTACGATCGGCAATTCATCTTCTCCCCACTTCCAACTGAAATTTACCGGGTTTACCTTATCTTCGTTGCAAACAACTACTGCGCATTTCTTGACGTTCGCCGTCACCCTCCATTTCCTGGTGTATTCTAGCGCCTTCTCTGTTTGTTTCTGCAGTCCTTCGGGTGTTTCTGATATCCCCACGAAGTCATCCGCAAACATCAATCCCGACACCGTATCTTCCCCTACCGTGACTCCCTGCCTTGCTCCCTCGACTGCTACTATCAGGTCGTTAATATATATCTGGGATATATCAATATCGATATCGAGAATATTCTCGGGATAACTCGACATATCGTATCTTGTAATATCGTAGGATATATCGCTGATACGGATATCATGCGATATATCGCATGCATGATGCAAGATACGATATTACGTGTAAACACACACAGGTAGTGTATCAAAGGGATTACCTATGTATGTGTTGGTTCGGGTCCAGATTCCAGATGAAAGCCTGAAAGAAAAGCACCGCAGCAAGCGCTGCGCACTTTTTTCATTGTTTTTTCTTTTTGGTTGTCCACTTCCACGAAAAAATGCTTGATATTAATTGAAGAAGCCGAAATGGTGGGGGGGCGGGGCTGCCCTGGCCCGTCCCCCCCCTGCATGCGTACGCCTTCCTTACCCCTATATAAAATAGCCGGAGGGAAGAGAGAAAGGGGGGTTGCCTCGTCCCTTTCGCTTGCTTACGCCTCTCACCCCCTTCCACACAAACGAAACGCGGTCGACCTCCTTACCGGTCGCACTCCGCTTGTGGAACGCCTCCCCCAGACGCCTCCCCGCGCGGGACCCACTTCGACTGCCAAACGATTATGAGTGTAGTGATTCCGTTTCAAACGGCCCGTGCGATCGGGATTAAGCCACTACCAATCGACCACTATGTGCTTGTGCTTTCGGGTGGTTCCGTTTCTAACGGCCCGTTCGTACCGGGAACCCACCACGATTGCTAAACGATTATGTGATGATTCCGTTTCTAACGGTCCGTGCGATCGGGATTATGCCACCACTTAATTGACCACCACTTACGCGTGCTTTCTAGTGGTTCTGTTTCTAACGGCCCGTGCGATCGGGAGCCACCACGAAAACCAAACGATTAATATGTAATGATTCCGTTTCAAACGGCCCGTGCGATCGGGATTAAGCCATTACTACAGTAATCGACCACTGTGTCTCCTTCCCCTCCGTTTGCCCATCCGCCGTGGAAATTTGTTGCGGGAGGGTGGGCGGGAAAAAAAACAACTAGACGACTCCCTGACGTCCCCTGCCCGGTTCTATTCAGCTCGAGCAGGGCCTTGCCCGTCCGCTATCTATGCAGGATACTCGCTGCACCGACGACCCCGCTTCACACCGCTCTACCGCTGCTTGCTCGTATCTGAACTGCTTTGGTCTTTCTTCCTCAATCATCCGGAACTTCTATTATTTTCATTCTTACCCCCGTACTAAACATCCCTTGTTATTATATGGGAAACCCTCCGAAACCGTCTCATTCCTTCACTGGTTTATCTTTTCTACCCGTTACCCCCAAACACCAGGTTGCCCCTACGACAACCTTCCTCTTTGGTTGTCCACTTCCACGAAAAAATGCTTGATATTAATTGAAGAAACCGAAATGGTGGGGGGGCGGGGCTGCCCTGGGCCGTCCCCCCCCTGCATGCGTACGCCTTCCTTACCCCTATATAAAATAGCCGGAGGGAAGAGAGAAAGGGGGGTTGCCTCGTCCCTTTCGCTTGCTTACGCCTCCCACCCCCCTTCCACACAAACGAAACGCGGTCGACCTCCTTACCGGTCGAACGCCTCCCCTCACGAGACCGCGGTTCCTTCCCCCCTTCGTCCGGATATGTGTAAGGACTGTTTGGGTACTTTGCAGCCTCCCAAGCGGTCCTTACTATACCGGGCGGAGTAGCACCTATAGTATTCAACCCCATCTCGTCCCTTGTCCTGGCTGTCTCTCGAACTCCCCCCCCCCCCATGCTCCAACACCTCTGATACCCATACCGGGTCTTCCATGTTAGCCCTAACGTACACCATAAACGAGTCCGACGACCACCTCCCTTCTTTCTTAATCACTGCCTCTGGCACTCTTCTCGCGGCCAGTCTGGTTGCCCCCCCTTTTCTTCCCGAACGCAACGCGAATTCTTCCGGAATCAGACTTGCCCCCGCTCCTCTCCCCTCTTCCTTCCACCTCCTCCCTACACTGGCGAGACCTTTCCTCAAGCACTGGGTTGCCTTCCCCCTGGACCAGACCCTCCAACCGTCCGTTCCTCGATATGACATCAAAGGGGCTTCCCCTGTCAACTTCCCGTCAGTGTACATTTCGAAAAGCTCCACCAATAGCCCCACTGCCCCCCCTTCCTCTCCTCCACCCCGGCCTGATCTTGTCCTGACTAGTATCGCTCCTTTTCTTCCTTGATCTCCCTTCGATCCCCTGAACCTCACCTCTACCTTATTTGCTTCCCGAATGCTACCCTCCACCGGTTGATCGTTATCTCTGAAAAACGCAACATCCCCCCTCCTTAAGCAGTATACCTTATGATACACCCCTCTCTCCTTGGCAAACAATTCTGACGCTCGTAACATAAAAAAGTAGGACAGTGCCAGACCTATCCATAACACCCTCCCCCCTTCCCCCCATGATGCAGTGCTTCTTTGCATCCCCCTCAGCATCCCCCAAGTCAATGGTGTTTTTGCCCTCTGCTGACTACCCGTCTCTAAGTGTGCCCTCTTGATACCTTGCCTCACCGATCTGATCAATGGGTTACTCATGGGCACCGAAAGCCCCACGAACTGCTCATGGTAGAAGTTAATCGCCACCAACTTGCCTACTACCGTCGACTCCTTGTTCCCTTTTTCTGCGCAGCAGTACCCCATGAATTCGACCAACTCCCCCACTAACTCCATTATCCCCCCGTGTCTTTCTGCAGCCAACACCCCTTCCCGACCAACCATCTCCAGCTCACCCGCATCCTCCAATTCGCCTCGTAAGTTTTTCGAGACGAAGCTGCAACTCTTCCAAATGCGTACTCTCTCGCAATATCTCCGAACACATTAGCTGCTCCCCCGATCCCAGTTCCTGCACCTGCCAAGCGATTTCGGGACATTCTGCGGTCAGTTTCTCGGGAATCGGTTCCTCTCGCCACCTAGTCAGACCATCTGCCAACCTGTTATCGACCCCCCGTACGTGCCTTGCATGAAAACACCACCTTCCCCTTGCTTCCAACGCCCCCATCATGCTCATCAATGCCCCTACTCTCGCTTGTTTCTTACCCCCCCCCACGACACCCTCTTTACCCAGGTTACGACTGCTTCGTTATCTGCCCTCATCAAAACTGCCTCCCCCTTCCTACCCGGTCTCTCCCCCCTCATGTCTACCATTACGAACGCCCTCCAACAGGTTAATGGAAATTAAATCAGCTACCGCCTGCCCCCCCCTTATCATACGTTTCTGCACCTCTTCTGGCAGGGCGAATCTCCAGTACACCCCCGTTGCCATGCACAACCCCCTATCGCTGTCAATGAAGCGTCCGAAAACCGGTTTCTACTCGGTCGTTGCTTCACGAAGCTGAAAGACGGTGCTGTTATGCTCTCTCCCCCATACCCCCCCCCCCCGTCTCCAAAAACCATCTCCACCATCCCACGTCTGCCATGAACTCCCGCGACAACCGTAAAACTTGTCTCGCTTCCTTCTGCCTTCTGAACCTACCCCACGCACCCCCCTCCCCGGCCCGCTCCACCCCATCAAGATGCAGATTAGATAACTGCAGAAGCCGACGGACGAAGTACCGTCCGGGCCGGATTACAAAGGATGCGTGGTGCAACTTCCCTGCTAACACTAGCACCTCCCTCACCGTTGCCGTCTACCGCCCTGCTGGCTACTGTGCCAATCGCGCGCGTAATTCGTCCACCTTCCGTTTCGGGAGGGCAATATTCATGCTCTCTGTGTCAACATCGTACCCCAACACCTCTTGTTGCGTTGCCCAGCCTGTCACCTTTTTTCCCGAAAGTAACGGCTCCTCCCCTTCTGACCTCTCGCCCATAGCCTGCTCGTGGATTCCCGCTAGCGATCGAGACAAGTCCAAACACCGCGCCCCTTCCGGGTCCCACGAACCTCTACTGAGATGGCATCATCCATAAAAAAAACCCACAAAGGCTGGGTCGTCCGGCCCTCCCCCGTTCGCTGGCCGCACTACGCACTCTGCCGGCCACTGTACTACTGGACGCCCCGTTGTCTGCGCAACTGTCACGTGCTCTACCGCGCGGTCTCCCGCCCTCGAGAACGACGCGGATGCTGTCGTGGTGTTGTGTTGCGCATGCTGCATCACAGCTGATATCACGCCCCACCACCCCGGACTACCCCTCCACCCAAACTGCAAGCGCAAATCGACGAAAAGGTACTCCTCCAGTACGTACCCGAAAGCCGCTGCACCGTCAGGGTCTACTGGGATCTGTCTGAACGCATTTTTGACGTCCATTTTTTTAATAAGAATTCGCGCTCGATCCCCGAACTTAACCCTCAACCCCAGTACCCTTTGTAAAACCTCAGGCATCACCCCCGCCAACCCACATGCCGGAATTTCATCCCAATCCGTCGTCGAGTTCACCGACCCGCGCCCATTTTTCGTGCTCGAATGTCATATCGTAGATTATCCTTATCTTTTCGCGCTCTTCTACTACCCCAACTGGGGACACCCGCAGTCCCGGAACCTTCTCTGCTTGCTTCTTTGGGAAAACAATCGCCCTGCCCCCCGCCACGTCCGCAACCGCTTTTTCCCACACTGCGTCGCTAAATTTCTGCGCGCTTGAATGGTTTCCATGTGCTAGTTCCTGTGTAAGGCCCCCCCCTGGCCCAACGTCTACTGGTACCCCCACGCGCGCTATGTGCCTCAAATTGTCGATTTCCGGGAATTGGTGCTTGTCCCCGAAGAACGCTTGTACGCGCTCTGGATCCATGTGGGGTGCTATCAACGAACCCCCCAACCATTGCTCAACCCTCCCTACCCCCCCTTCTCCCGCCTCGGTTACTCGCGACAAAACTGCCCCAGCCGTCGTAGCTAAAACTCGCACTAAGCTTGCCGCCTTCACCGATTTCCCCGACACCTTCCCCAACAACCCCGGTGCAACCTCCCAACGCTTCTGATCTTCAACGCGCCGGCCGGATATCGCACCTGTTTCTGACAAAACCACCGACCCCGGAGTCGGACCCCCCTTTTGGCCAAGCGCCCAACCCGAACCCCCCGCCGTCGCCCTCGTCGCCGTCGCCGTCGCCCGTGACGATTGTTCGCTTGGTTGGCTCCGCTGTGCCGCGGAACCCGTGTCCTCATTTCTTCGCCGGCCCGTCGTTCCCCTCCCTTCCTTCTCCGTCCCCCGTCCTCCTCCCCCACCCTCCCTCGTCCCCCTCCCTCTTACGCTTCCCCAAACCGCCTCCGTCTCTCGGCAGATACGCACCCTTTGGGGTTTTGTAGCTACCTTCGTGCCTGTACCTGCACGGCAGCCCCTTCTTAGGCTCGTGGAGGCACGCACCGAGTTCCTCATAATCTCGGCAGGGTCAGTCGTACGCTCTTTCCCCCCCCCCCCCCCCCCGTCCCCTCCCCCTCCGCCTGCCCCCCCCCCCCCCCCCCGTCCCCTCCGCCCCCCCTCCCTGCCCCACCCCCACTGCTCCCCGTCCCACTCCTTGCTCGTTCCCCCCCCCCCCCCCCACCCCCCCCCCCCCCCCCGGCCCCGCTTCCGCTTGTCCCCCGACCTGCTCCCCCCCCCCCCCCCCCCCCCCCCCCCCCCCCGTCCTCTCTTGTACCCCCCCGCGGCGTGCTCCTCGGTGTGTCCTACATCCCCCAGGTGGATGGGCGCTGCCGTGACCCACGCATGTGTCCGCGAGAACGGCGGTAGGGGCAACGGGTAAACGTCGCTCGGCCCTGGAAACGTGCTGATTTCCTGTTTCAACATATGTGCTTGCCGGGCCACCTCCTCCGACCACTCCTGGAGGTCTTTGTTAAAGCATTGCACAAGGTTCGCTTTAAACTGCTCAGACAGGGCCACCTGCGTGTTCTGCGCGTGGAACGTCCTCACCCCTTGCGCGACCACCCGGAAACGCTCCACCAGCTTATTCGTCCTACGCAGCGACGCTTGGCCAAAGGCTTTGTTTCCGTCCACCACGTACTGCATGAGGTGCGTCAACAAAAGAAACACTGCCTCCACCCTGTGGTCCAGCGACACCTGCGCGCTCCCTCCCCCGAAGCCAAAATGGTCCCTCTGCGCGAAATTCAGCACATCAATGTTGCTCAGCGCTGCTACCTGTTGTGCCCCTTTCCCCTTGACGATGAAAGTCCTTATAATCGTGCCCAAAACATCCGCCGAATCAAAGGGTGGGGGTTTCCCATCCCCGCGCAGTGATGACCAGACCACTGTTGTGCGGTTGCTCTTGCACCACATCGTCTCCGCTACTGATGGCTTGCTTCCCCCGCTCCCCGCCTCCCCACCCCCATCCCTCCCTCCCCCCCTAACCTTGCAACCCGGGCGAGAAATTCGATGCTCCTCCCTCCCCCACTGCGGCCTGGTGCTGAGTAGTGAACTGATGCCGTCCCCCCACCCGGGAGCTGCTTCGTGCTGTGATTGCCGGTGCAACCTCCGTGCTCCCCTCTCCCACGGACTTGTCTCCTCCCCTGCCTACCCCCACTGTCCTTCGGGTACCCCCATCTGCTGCTGTCGCGACCCCGACACGTCTATCTCCCACTCGCTTACATCCCCGAACCCCCCCAGGTCTGACTGCTGCTGCTGCTGCTGTAGCTGCATGCTTGGCCGCTGTTGCTGTTGTCGCGGGTTCGGTACTCCCCCGCCCCAACCTACCCCACCCCCTTCCCTCCCCCACGCGTTTTCCCTGCCGCATTGTTCTGATGCCCACCCTTGCTGCTGCTGCTGCTGTGGTCCCCCCCCCCCCCCCCCCCCCCCCTGTATGCCCACCCTTCTTGCTGTGGTGCCCACTCTTGCTGTAGCTGCTGTGGTGTGCCCCGGCTATGCGACTGCTGCAGTGCCCACCCCTGCTGCTGCTGCTGCTGCGGACCTCCCGGGCCTCAGGGTGCCTGTGAGGGCCCGTTAAAGGTCGTGAACTGATGGCTAGCCCGCCTCCCCCCCGCCTCCTGCCGATACGAACTTCCTCCACCCGGCCATGGGGGGCCCTGAAACCATTTCCGGGGAAAAATTGGTCGTTGTGCTGCGATGGGGCATGTTGAATGGAGTTGGACTGCTCGCGGTTCCCATACGAGCCGTTCCCACGCCCCCCTGCCCTGCGACGCGTAACCCCCCCTACCCCCCCTACCCGACCGCATGTGAGTTCCTTGGTGTAGTGTCTGGCTGCCCTCAACGTGTACGTTCCTACTCGTACCCAGGCCACTCAGGGTATTTGCTCGCACTCTGTCGTCGTCGTTGTTGCCCGACCCCCTGCTGAAGATTGATCGTCCTCCGCGTTACCGGCCGCCCCGTTCCCTAGGGTCGACCCCCGCCTTGGCCCTGGGCCTCCCACAAGATTGTCGTGCTCCTCGTCCTGCTGCTGTATCGCGGTAAGAGGTTCCCCCATCCTGCCCGTCGACCCTCCCAACGCACAGGCTCAACGACTGCTGACCACTTGACGACTCCTTGACGTCCCTTGCCCTGTAAAAAAAACAACTAGACGACTCCCTGACGTCCCCTGCCCGGTTCTATTCAGCTCGTGCAGGGCCTTGCCCGTCCGCTATCTATGCAGGATACTCGCTGCACCGACGACCCCGCTTCACACCGCTCTACCGCTGCGTGCTCGTATCTGAACTGCTTTGGTCTTTCTCCCTCAATCATCCGGAACTTCTATTATTTTCATTCTTACCCCCGTACTAAACATCCCTTGTTATTATATGGGAAACCCTCCGAAACCGTCTCATTCCTTCACTGGTTTATCTTTTCTACCCGTTACCCCCAAACACCAGGTTGCCCCTCCGACAACCTTCCTCTTAGGACCAACTACTGTATTATGGGAAATTATTCTAAGCTCTCAGAACTGGGGTTTTAGGCCGAGTATGCGCGTTTTACTCGGCGAGAAAGCCCAAAACACCGATAGACTTCTTGAAATGCTCCCCATAGTTTTTTTCGAGCTTTCAGGAACAATTTCCCGTTTCTCCAGAGTCCTAATTTGAATTTTGAAGGAGCCAATCACTTTTCTCTGGAAGGTCAGAAATAAGGCTATTGGTCAGAACCAATGGGAATGACTAGGATTGGGGACTCACAGGGGACGTTTAAGCCCATCCCCCTGTAGCGAGGTACGTGTAAAAATGGCGTTCATTGTGTGTAGGCGTTACTGACCGGGGATACTATAACTGAGCACCCAGAGTGCACACTTCATTCGGGGACTGGAGACGAAGCCGGACCGCTACAGGCGCCAATGGTTGCTCTATGGGTGCTCTGCTGCCTCCTTCTGCTGTGCCCAGCAGATCAGGCCCTGAAAGGTTTGGACGCGAAAAATCGAGAGCATTTTGCATACCATTTTTCGGGGTGAAGAATGCCCGATCTATCGGAGTCGTTGCTGTTACTATCCTATCCACGAGTGCTGTACCCGATCCCGTTCGCCGTTTGCTTCGCGTGCTCATAGCCAGGACGTCTTGTTAATTGGCGCAAGTTTCCGTTTGAGAAACGATCCTCCACACGATGCAAACTTGATATCTGCTTGAACGTTTTGTTCCAAATTGCGATATCCCGACGAGATGCGGCCCACAACCCACAACCCACAACATTCAAAATTCGCATTTCATCACTGATCGACGCCTGTGTCTGTTATTGCCACGTATACTGCCTGTATGTCCCCGTACCGTACAGCAGTACGTATTCGTGTACCAGGTATACTTCATAGATCACAGGGTCTATTGCTATACCAGGTACGTACCAGGGGTATGTAGCAGCAGCTGCTTGACGGCTGAACCGAATTCTCGTGGACGACAAGATCGAACCGGTACCTGAAGGCGGCCAGTTTTTGGAGATGTCACAGGACGCCCTGGCCAGGGTTTTTGGGACGACGCTGCAGAGACAGAGAGGGGAGCAGCTTCATCAGTGAAAGCTTCCGCTCTGAGGGCGACGGCTACGACAGAGGGGCCCGTAGAAGGTGGGTCCCGTTGGACTAGTATTACAGCAGCAGTAGTGCTGTTCGACTGGCGTGGACGCCGCAGGTGACAACAACAGCAGCAGTAGGCCGCATATTTTATTTCTGAGGTATTACGGGGGTCCATAGTTAACAGGACCTATTATGGTGTACATAAAAACCTATATATTTGCCTATTTTTACTAACAAATTTGGTCCCGTTAACTATGGACCCCTGTAATAGCAAGATGTAGTACGAGTACGAGAGATAGAGGACTTCGTTTGTCTCTACAGAGTATTGTCCCTGTAAGAGCTGAACCCGCCGCGTTTTTGACGACATACTTGGAAAAAACACCGGGCCGATCATCCGGTCATCGATTTACACACCAAGGATCTATCAGAGGGTAAATCTTTCAGGGCAGATATAAGCCTGATCTGTAGTACCCAGCTCATGTTGGCGGGTGAGAGCCGTGTAACCTGCCTGCTTGATCTACGAGTACGAAACGTTTCCTGTTTGGGATCTGTACTGTACAGATCTTCCCCAACATATCATAGCGGTACGACCTAAATCATCTACTACTGCAGGAGGTCGTGATCTATCCGACTTATATTTTTTGAAAAGCACATGACGGCCACAAGCAGTAATAAGAAACCAAGCCGAGATCTATAACGTACTGAATCGAACGCGCCCTCTTTTCCAGGCTGAGCAGATTCCCTGTTTGTTAAAAGGTGGTTATTACCTCACTTGGAGTTACATGATGTGCACACAGATAATTTGAGCGAGTACAGCAGTATGACATGAAAGGGACTTGAGAGGGTAAAGATATCGACAGAAAAAAATGACGATTATACAAAGTGATACCAGGTATATCGACAACGTCAACCAGCCCGGGTCGCTGGGGTAGGTGTGCGACACCTGTTTAGACTGGTGATACTCTGTGAGGATAATAGGGTGGGAGACAGATTGTATCTTGGCAGGTTTGCAAACTCTAGCTTAGACGCTTGGAAAGGTCTCAATGAAAACTCGTAATTTTGATTTGTACTATTAATACAGCCGTAGTATACGGCAGTGCCGGCCCTCTGATATGAAACGGATAAATTGGTTCAAAACCATTGATACATTATTCATTTGAGAAGCATGTGCCTTGCACAAACAAACTTCGGTATATAGCATACCAGGTATCGAGTTTCTTATTTCTCGCTTTTTTTAGGTCAAGTTTCTTGCGAGGGGGCGGTAGTGTCGATGCCACGGGGCCCCAAAAGCCCAAAGGGTTGTCGAACATCAATTGTGCGCGTCTGACGTATCGCGCATTTTTCAAAGTTGGTATCAATCACTACTTCAGTCGTACTCACAGCTGACGTATTCGTTTCCCCCCGAGCAAGTCTGAGTAGCCGAATAACCAACGACCACGCTGCGTGTCACAGCTCGATTACGTATTCTCGTTATAGAAGACGGACGACAGCACCTCCAACAGCGAGTACACGAGTACCCGGGGAGGCAAATGAAACGCTTCGTGCCAAGTGCTACTCGTATCCGTGAAAATTGTTTGGGAGACGGGTATTAGTCGCGAGTACCCGGGTAACCGGTCAAAGAGATACACCTCTACTGCATGAAGTTTTTTTCATGGACCAATACATATTGTATTAATAGTATGCTAGCAACACGGCCGTGGTTTTCTGTAACCCGATATCCCGCATCCGGTAAATTGATAAACTATCGCTGCATTAGTATTGCCATCTCAGTAATCCGGGGGGGGGAAATAGATACAGGTGACACGCTCCCGTACATGGACCAAACTACCTCTGCGACGGTCCCTGATGCCCACCTACCCCACCCCTCCCCCCCCCTTGCCTGCACACCTTCCCTTCCCCTTTCCCTCCCTCCCCTTTTGGCTTCGCTGTAACGTTTTCAGAGGGTCATGGAGGCACCCGAGTTCAATGGAACTCTAACGCGCAAGAAGCCCTCTGGCGACGCCGAGAGTGTTTCTAAGTCAAATATGGACAGCCCGTCTACCAAGAAAAGCAAGACCTCATGGCTTATGTTTTGACCTTGGCATGATTCATGTGTTTTATTGGCTTGCACGCACGTGGTTTTGCATTGTTTCGAATATGATGCAAGCAAAAACAATCTAAGTAAGTATTCAACACGAACTACTTGACTCGGTTGGCGCAATCTCGGCTTTCATTGTGTTTGCTGTTCTGAGGTTTACTATGTGGATGGGGGGGGGGGGGGGGGGGGGGGGGGCGACGGAGCACCGTTCCTACTCCTAATAGAGACACCTCCAACAATTGGGCGTTCATTACGTTGTTTCCATATACCAGGTATTGCATAAAAACTTTTTTGCTAGTCTTATTCCCTTCCTATTTGGCCGCCTGTGGATGGGGGGGAGGGTTACTGGGTTAGCGTTGGAGGGGGGGGGTTAGGCGTGGCGGATATAAAAGCATGACCTCTACGTATTACCCTGAATGCTTGGTTGACGTTGCGTCATTGCCTGCAATGATGAAGGTACACTGCTTGGTTCGGTGGATGTGTACTGGCTTGCAAGTCTTGTTAGTTTTTGTCCTGAGTGTTTTATCGGGGGGAGGAGGGGTGTATCTGATTTTGTCTTACGCGCACGAGGTTTGCATCAACTTGCGTACGGTACAAAACCAATGAAACCAACTATTTTCACATGAAATGGTTGTCTCGGTTGATGCGCTTTCGGCTTCCGATACCTTGTAGTTGTGTTTGTTGGCATGGGATTTTATGGCGGGTTCGGGTTACTGAGGGGAAGCAGGTGAAATTATACATAAATACACGAACAGTGTTGGTTTGTACGCTTGTCTGATGTATCAGCATTGTATCAAATTATGCAGTTGAACTGCTTGGATCAGTTGGTGTGTTTTCGTTTTGCAGGGTGGTGTATTTTCGCGGGCTATTTTGTTTTTCATCAGTGAGGAGGAGGGTGGGGGGAGAAAAAAAAAAAAAAAACTACGAGGGACTATTTGTACGCTTGGCTGAACGTAGCGTCATAGTTTTCCATGCTTCGGTTGTAGTAGATATATATTTAAAGCATCACGGCGAGTCGCAAGGATTGTCTTGGTTATGAACGCGGTCTCACTATACATGTGTGGGGGTTGCGGTTGTGACCACACTGTTGCACTTGGCTGGATTGACACACATAGTTCCTTGGTGGGTTCCTCGTGCGATATTTCGTCGCGGAGGTAACAGTCGTTCTGTTTTACACATACATTATCCTGTCATGTGACGCCGAAAAACGATCTGTCTGGTAGTCTCGAGAAAAACACAAGTATTGATGCACGTTCGTTTTTTCCCCCCAACCTTACGTGTGTCAAAAGTAACATCAAGAGCGGTACATCAGGTTAATGTGGTGTCGAATCGTTTGTTTCCTGCCTACTACGCTAAACACCGTCCTGACTACGGTCGAAAATACAAATACGAATCAAATTAAGGAGCGCGTACTTTCGTTAAATATTTTTTCTGCATCACAATTGAGTCCACACAAAGCGTCACAATTTTCACACGGTACTGTCTCGGCAATTGTACGGAAGCCGAGCCATATCACAGAATGCCAGATCAGTCATCCCATACAATGAATGTGCTATCGACTCGTTCGTGCAGTAAACACAAACGGAGCAACAGAGTAACATATATCAATCACTAATATGAATCCACTCTACCTCATGCCCACCAGATGGGCATACAGAAGCTTACGAGGGGGGGGGGGGGGGGGGGCGGCAGTGGAATTGAAGGAGAGGCCTGTTGAATGTCGTATCTTTGGTACTGCCCCCCAAATTTCTCCACTCTTTCCCTCGATCCTCCTCCAGCCAAATGTATTGGCGACCACGGCGTTCGATCTGATTTCGAGGCAAGACCCGCTATCTATTATGCACGACGAAACGAAAAGTCAGCACCACAATTTAACCTTCGAATAAACAACACGGTCAAAATTACCCTCAAATAACAAGCGCCACATATTACTGCGAGGGTTCGGGGGAGGGGGAGGGGCATCCGAACATTTACAGGCAAGGCAACAGCGACAAAATCAGGGGGGTTGAAAACACGACTGCACCGACCATCACAAAACTACCTCGCCGTTATGAGCGATAGTGGCGTCAACAAAAATATTCGTGCCCATCACCACCTACTGCTGTACACGACGACAAATATTAACCAGATCGAAGACAGCTAGTCCGTTTTCTCGTCGACAACGACTTCTCCAGTGCCGGCCGCAATTTCCACCGCCACGGCATTGGACGTGCCTTCATCAGCCTCCGAATCGGTAACCCGGCCAATACCCGGTGCCATTTGGCGCAACAACAATTGCAGACCCGACTTCTTAATAGAGGGTGGCGGTTTAACGCCACACTTCAAAATGTACCCCGGAATGTGAGCAGCAGTCAGAATTTGACAGGACGAACCTCTGTACCATGGCCAGACCAAGGTTCGTAGCTACCGGCGCCAGAAAGCTCTTGCGCCCCTGACATTTTACCTTAACTCCTTCGGTCACTCGTGCAATGACCTACTTTCCGCGGGGAGCCTGTCGATAATTGCTTCCGCCAGTTGGGCATGGCTCTGTATCACAATAGGATAATATACACCTGGTACAAAAAAGTGAAAATACGACATTAACAGCGCAGTTGAATACCCCGACTTTCTGTGAACGAGTTGTCGTGGCTGTAAAAAGTTATGTCAACCGGAGCGCAAAGTGTCAGCAAACAAACATATTTCTGTGCAGTCGTCACAAGCCGTAGTCTAAGTATTCACAAAAAATACGTAATCACGTCGTCTACCGTAATAATGATAGTCAACGCCACGCCAGGAGTAAAACAATGGGGCGCCTTTGCAGCGAAAACGACACCAATATAGAGAAAAACAATGGGTTCTTCTTGGTGAAAAAAGCCCCGGCGACACAGCAGACGCCCCCTACCCACCCCCTGCCCCTCCAAATTATTGGGGTAAACGTCACGGGGTCAAGTGGGGCTGTCGTAGCAGGAAGGGAAATGGAGCCGTTTCCGACGAAAGAAAAGAGGGGTGATATGCATAGAAAAGTTTACATGCCCGGATACATGTTGATACATGCTTCACGCATTACCAAAACTAAGGTAACAGACGAGTTTGAGTGGTCATCACTACTGCTCGGTAGTAGTAGTAGTAGTAACGTCGTTTCGGATCGTCACAGCTATGCCGGTTTCAGTCTTGAACGCGGGACAACGGCTCTATCGTGCGTCCCCCGGTCGCTCGCGGCACCGCGGTCGTTCCACGGTCACTCCACTCGGCAGCCCTCCGTGTCCCCGCCGAAGGAATTGGCGAACGGGGGGCGTAGGAAGGCGCCATCCCCGGGGGCGGGTCGCTCTCCCCGGCATGCGGAGTATGGAAAAATAAACGGAACTCACAGTACAATACAGGAACAAGCGCGATATGAACCAGCATGTCTACTGTCGTACGTACTGATGTAGTACATGGTGGGTGAGTTGGTGCGTGCGTGTGGGTGGGTTGGTTAGTATGTGGGCGAGTGGGTTCGTGGCTTTGGGTAGTTGCCGTGTTTTTACTGTTTCGTTTACTCCACTTGTGCTTCCACCACTGGACCATGGTGCTGCTACGTACGAACTGGGCACTCATCTACTGCTGCACCTACTGCTGTACTGCTGTAGTACATGGCGGGTGGGTGGATGAGTTGGTGGGCGGATGAGTTGGTGGGTGAATGGGTCGATGGGTTATTCGGTGGGTGGGTGGGTGAGTGGATTGGTGAAGGGGTGAGTGGCTTCGTGAATATGGGTGGCGGCCGTGCTATTTTTTTTTGGTATTTGTGTTTTGTCCGCTGGATGTGCTGCCACTATACCCGACCCGCTGGCATATTGCAGCATACCACTACGCGTAGTGCTTCCAAACTACGCCCCGACCGCATGGTAAATGCCCCGGGCCGCCTTTTCACGCTCGGAATATCACAAGCTCGAAAGAAAATCACGCTCCCTGAGGCGTCCACTGGTACCTTCGTATGCTCCTTCCCCTCTCGATCATCTGGACCGGCTTCCGACGCTTTGGTTTCCGTCTCCGGTTCCCAACCATCCGAAGGGGCGCCCTGCAGTTCGGCAAGGGCTGCACGTACTCTTCTCCCTCTCATCCTTCCTCATCGTCGTGGATAATTATAGTATCTGCAAGGATAAACATCAAGAGGTAGCGAAGGGGTTGCTTCTCCGCTAATGAGAATATAGAGGCATTTCGACGTACGTTAGCCAATCGTAGAGGTTGCGGTTGGCATGCCCCCCGTAAGGATAAGACTTCGTAACCTACGACGTCGCGCGCAGTCCTTCGATGGTCAAACGAGTACCGGACCACAGATTGCGTATCAACCTCTGACCTCTGACGTCGTCCTCGCTGACCCCGTCGTCCCCGCCGTCCTGTTGAACCATGCACTTCGCTTCGTCGGTTTCTGCAGCGTCCTGTGATCACAGTGGGAACGACATTGAAGGAGTTTATCTTAATTTGACAAAACGGCTTGCAACGTCATCTGCAGGCGCGGATCAATGGGTCTTGACTCCACCATAAACCAAACCTTGCGCACCCTGGACAGATCATCGATTCCCAGTTGATGATCTACTATAGTTCTTTCAAGGCAGATCTATTCCCAATCTTGTAATATCTACCTCATATAGCTGGGCCCGAGCTATAACATCTGTACGAGGGGAGTAGCACATGTTTCCTGGGTTGGATCTGTGCAATGCAGATCCTGCTAAACCTATCACGACGGCAGATGAGGAACTATATGAACTACTGCTGTCGATAGATCATGATCAGTCCGAGGTGTGAAAAGTTGCACTCGACCTATCGATACACGACACTCACCGTCTCCAAACGCACGTCACTAGAACGATGAGCCGACCTCCTTTTTTTGCCTTCCCCCCGTGTGGACTCATTCCGTCCACACACAGTCATTGGTCACTCCGTCGTCTCGCGCCCAAGGTTATCTCCAGCCCGGTATGTAGGATATCTGTGATATCCACGTACAATTAGTCGGTCGAGTCGTGGTCCCACATACGGTTAACGACACGCAGTTGCGACATCGCGCGAAAAAGTATGTACATTAACGCGCCACCACAACCTCGAAGTGCCCTTCAGCTGCTGCTGTGGTTTGATTTCTTCCGTAGAGACATAAGGATGATGGCCTACATCTCATCAGTACGTACATATCTGGTACTCGTCCGCACTCGCACGAGTTTTGCTCGGTGCTGGTGAGTTTGTACTGCTGTTGTAGTTGAACATGCGGTAAGTTACGATTTTGAACATCATGCCTAATTTTGAGGACAACATCTACGTCTTGGTTACAGTCGTTCGCCGAAAAAATGGTTGGAGAACATCCGGCAGTAGGCTGGCTGTCATATCCAAGAAGAAACGGCGAACGGGAACGTCAAATGGACGAGTGCGGTGGCCTGGCGTCCAAACGAAGTTGCTTCATGGCCTTGCGGCCGACGTAGCATTTTTCGATTTTCTTCGCTCACCTTGAACGATATCCACGAATTCTTCGTTGATGACGTCGCCGACATGGTGCTGGATGGTTCCTGACTCTTTGTGGGCGCTGCGGTGGCCTGCTGCGCTGTCGCCGGTGCGGTATGTGTGCAGCCCTCAGGGATTTCCCAAAATCCGAGAGGCGTGTTTTTTTTACACGTACCTCGCTGAAAGCATTCCTTACCAAAAATCTTGAGTGCCCCAATCCTAGTCTCACCGAGTGCATGCTCGTAGGGACTTTTTCTTGCATAAAATTGATTAGCGGAAAGCGCGAGAGCGCGAGTTAGCTGTACATTCGATGAAATTCGACGAGCAGCGGGAATGCTGAACCCTATGCGCGATAAAAACTAAAGGCACGTACCGGGGGGGAGAAGGGATGACACCTGTGACCACGGCTTGTACAGAAGATCGTCGAGGGTAAAACCTCCTACGAGTGGGCTGGAAAGTAAAAGTGATGAAAAAAAAAAAAAAAAAAAGTCATTCCCATTGGTGTATGGATTCATGTGTAACGGTGTTTGGGAGTTCCACACAGGAAATATGCGTGTTTCTGTGTGGAACGGTCAGCGGGTTGGGACGTATCTTGTCCGCCGCTTTCTCACTTCTTCTTCTTGTTCTACTTCTTCTTGTTGTGTGTGTACTTCATGTTCTCCCCCTTTCTTCCTTGTCTTGTGTATTCTAAGCGATAATATATATATATATATATACCCTGGAGGGGCTTCTATGAACTGACTCAGGCTTGGCCTATCATATCAGTGAGTGCATCGAACAGCGATAGATCAATATCCTTGCTGTGGCGGTTGTGGCTGGGGTTCGAGTCTCGGCTAGTATGGGTATGTATGCACGTGACATTTATTCTGAGTGTGTTTGTTCAATCGCCGAAAGTGTGAGGCGGTATGTACTGCTATAGTGGCAACTTCGATGTTTATCGACGAAAAGTGGAGCAGTGGGCATGCTGAAGAAGTCTATGCGCGACAAAAACGAACGGACGTATTGTGCAGGGCGGGGTGAAGGGCCGGGACATCTGGCTTGTGCTCACGGCGTGTCCAGAAAGTCGCTGAGGGTAGAACCTCCTACTTCGCGTTGAGCAGGAAAATGAAAGTGATTTAATAATGCAAGGCACTCTAGCACTGCTGTAACGCTGTATTTCAAGTAAGACACGCGACCGTCGACCTATCGAACAACAGTACATTGCATACCTATCATATATTCTGTTTTCCTGTAGTTCGCGAGAGACACATCGCACCACCAAACTGAAAAGCTTGAAACGTCGGACAAAGCTTGCCTTGGTAACAAAAAACGATACAGCTACTAGTGCAAGTTGAATGAAACGTCGGTCGAACGTAATCCACGTTCAATATCCTCGTAAACGATATACATAAACTTGAAATATGTAGATATATCAGTGACTTCTATGGATACGTACAATGCCAGGGTCAGTTGTTGCAGCACGTCGGAGCTAGGATTTGGTACGTTGAAGAGCAGCTACTGTCCTGACGAGTGGTGCGTCGAGGATTCACGGGGTAGGCACAGGTTGGGCTGCAGGAAGCAGAAGGCTCCTTGCTGTAACCATGGAAGGAAGTTTTGAGGATACACTCCCAAAATGGGAACGCGTTCCTGAGCTTGTGGAACCCCCCAACAAACGTAACTAGCCATCGATCTATCGAGGCCAGTGGGAATGAAAATATATTATGTATAAATATTGCCCTTGCCCATTGATCATGGCAGTGTTAATATTGTTCCGATAGAGACGATAGCCGAATTATTTTGTTGTGTGGTAGGTTTCATGGGCGCAACTGCGACAGTGTGGTCTTGCTGAAATACCTTGGTGGACCGTCCTTTTCGATGGAATGCTTTCGTCCGGGGGTGACTGTACCGTACCATTGCAGCCTTTTTTCGCGAAAGAAGCAGGCGCAGCCGCCGGGGTGGGGGGATCGATACCACCGTCGCGGCAGCCGTGGTCCCGGCTGCAACAGCCATAAAGACGGCCTTGACCGCGATGACGGCTGTTACAGTAGTCGTGGTGGCTGCCGGTAGACGGCTCGCAGGCACCGTCGGCGGCATGGTCAGGCATGGGTAGTGTCGCCGAGGCAGCTTCTCCCCGTGGTAGGTCGCGTATTAGCGGACGCGATTCACAACACGCCGCGACTGGTCTGGCTGACCGATGAGTACGCGCTTTCGTGAGGGCGCAGAGAGAATACACGAATGAGGAGCCAGTAGAGTAGCCATGTATGATCCCGGGCGGCTGAAGTGGGCGTGAAAGGTGTTTAAGATAGATCGCTGACTCAAGAAACGGGCATCTACTGTTGTATTCTGCCTCTACCGTGGATAATTTAATGTAAGTATTTGATTGGATGAGGCGGACAGGAGGTCTGGTCTGGTATTTCCCCCCGCGCTGAGTCGACAAGCATATCACGTAATCTGCGCGGAGTTAGTACCTGTAAATGATCTGGGTATACAAGCATAACAATACTAATCCTACTGCCAGGTGGACGGGATGCTCTCAACAAATGTTGCGACCAACTCCACTCCCGAGGTTCCGGGAGCGAAAAGAAGAAGTGATCTCGTTGCGATACAAATTTCGAGACATTTCGATATCATCGACGGTTCCACTATTTGTGCCAAGTTTTGGGCCCATCGATTGAATCGCCATTTTACTGTTGTATTCTGTCTCTCTACCGTGGATCATGTAATATAAGTATTGGATTGGATGAGGCCTCCCGCACTGTGGTCCCGCCCATACTTCGTTACGCTTCTTCTGTATTTGTAGTTGGCCACTGCTCAGGGGCAGAGCTGTCTCACCCAAACTTCTGTAACATTGATTCAGTCCTTTCCTGCACGCCGCAAAATCCTTTTCGACTGGAGACAATGGTAGCTCGCTAGCGTCCTCCCACTCGAAAGGAGTAAATCGTGAAGTGGTTTGGCAGCTCTGCCATCCACATATGTAGGTTCACCGTCATACGGGCTGGAGAGAGACACAGAGAGTGTTCGTCAGCCCCAAGCACAAGTAGTCAAGACACCCAGACAATCGATGAGTTGATGATTCAGGTCGTTTGTATTATCTCCCAGCAATGGTAGGGACAGCAGAAGTGACATTGTGCGTCATCCCATAACACCCAGACGTCAAGAATCACATAATGCACAATATGCCAACATCCCGAACCGGCACGTAACTGTCAAGCTAAAGAGGCACAACGAACACCCTCCCTGACTCTTTACGTAACATTTACGGCCCAAGACAACAACACACAACTCCATGACCTAAACCAACCACAAACAAAAAAAAAAATGAAAAGAAAGAGGAAACCCACCCCTGTGAGCAAAAACCTCTCACTCTCCCCACAGAGAAATATTGCAATTGTAGACGATATTACAATATATCCACGCCAAAATAATAAAAGCTAAGGTGAAAAGTACAATGCCAGAGATCGCGGAGAACCCCGTTCCCCCGGACAAAAGTCTCCTTTTGCCCCCTACTCCCGTCATAAATTCTCAGATCGTAACGGTAATGCGAGATAGCATACGTCCTTTTTCACTTGTAAAATTAGAATTTATCTGGCGCTAAAGTTACCCGAAAAATAATAGTCGCTACCCAGTAGCTCCTAATAATCGAGTAAAGAAACAATAAAATGCCGCTACTGCTGTCGACACGAACACCTTAAGCCCTCCCAGCTACGAAAACTATTCGATCATTCGCAGAAAATATTTTGTGTTGCACTTTTCTCCGATGCGTACAAGTATTCGCAAAATGATACTGTTGGCAGAACAACCAATCAACCACGAATATGCTCACCCTCCATTATTTTGCGGGCAGTAGTCTAATGCCAAAAATAAAAGATACCCGCAAAATTCAATATAATCAGTAGCCACCGCCAATACCAGCAATACACCTCACCTCCCTTTGGTGTATCAGCGTATCCTTATTTCTCCATACCGCTACGAGTATGCATTTCATTTCTACCAGGCCCCATCTGGTCGTGTCTACACCAGAAAAACACTACAAGTTTTTCGGATTTACAAAGACTGTTTGATTTGAACATGAGAATACATTTCGAAGCTACCAGGCGAAAAGGGCTACGTATACCACCCAGAACAAATCCCAGATCAGATAATACATCGTCTACTATCTACGGTTTCTCCACCCTGGCCGCAAATAAATAGACCTCACGTTCGACCAAAAAAATATTTTCGATCGACAGGTGTACCTATCGTAAAATTATATTCACCACTCATTCCTACGAAATCACACCATGATGACCAGACCTGCCCCCTCCGCCCCGCGATGTTGCCGGACCTTGCATGAAGCTCCGGCTGACGAAACACCCAGATTTGCTCGCTTGTTGCCACCCGGACGAAACCCCATCGTTGTTCGGTACTGCTGCAGACAGTCCACGATTACCCCACGCCCGTTTCCTGCCACCGCTTTTTAACAGCAGCAGAATGCACGCGGCTATTTATGCCGCGCGACTTTGCCCCACCTAACACCCCCCGGTAGGGTTGCACACGGCTGGCGGCCGTGCGGATTCTCGCGGAATTCGCATGCAGACATGTACCCTCGCTGAGCGATAACCCCATATCTGCTGCCTCCACAACCTCTGAAGTGGAGTGCGTACGGCAAATAAATGTCGTACGACTTGAAGTCCCCCGCTCGCAACACACGGCGGAGGTGCCTACGGTTGTCCGCCGTAGGGCTTTTAGCTGCTGTGCCCCTAAAAACGCCGTCGTCTCCACATCATCCCCGGGATCCCCCACCACCGCAAACACGGCCGCCGCCGGCGATTCATCCATGTCCGCCGGCGATGCGCACTTGCTGCTCTCGTGTCCTCTCCCACCACACCTTTCGCAGAGCTCTGCGGTGCGACTGTCGCTGTAGTGGCCCGCAGCCTTGCACCGGAAACACCTTCGCTTTCCCGGCTCCACCGTGGCATCGTCGGAGCGATCCAACGATGGCGACACAGCATCCCTCCCTGCTGTATCTACGGCAGGGAGCCCCTGCTCCCTGCCGGACTTCCGCTGTGCTTTACTCTCTGAGAGCAAGGCCCTGCTCCGAGACTACGGCTCTAAGATCATCAAGTTCATCACCCATGATGAGGCTGCGTCGGTACCAACGACACTCTAGAGTGTTCGTCAGCCCCAAGCACAAGTAGTCAAGACACCCAGATAATCGATGAGTTGATGATTCAGGTCGTTTGTATTATCTCCTAGCAGTGGTAGGGACAGCAGAAGTGACATTGTGCGTCATCCCATAACACCCAGACGTCAAGAATCACATAATGCACAATATGCCAACATCCCGAACCGGCACGTAACTGTCAAGCTAAAGAGGCACAACGAACAGAGAGAGAGACGGTCCCGACTCCCTTCTGCCGTAACAGTGGGGACTAGGTGCCCGGAGGTTAAGTCCCCCCCCAATCCGTTGTGCGGCAGAGACGTACGTCATTACCGTCCGAAAAGAGCAAATCGCTGGGCAGTCCCGGTCTGCAAACACTACCACTGCCTCGCTATAGAGGCCCGAAGCGTCTTACCCAACTGAAAGTCGAATACCATTTCCCCAGACACTGGGAGCTATAGGATGTGGGACCCCCTTGTAAACGAAAGGTCGCGGCACCGACGCCATGCATGGCACGAGGTTTACTTTAAACGGGTCTATCCTGTCCCAGACCGCTTGAAACGGTGTCGGCGCAATGTGGATAATGGCTTCTCGTGACGGCCGCATTGTTTCTCGCAGACTGCCCACTCACAGTGCTCATGATCGTCTCCGCGAAAACTTAGGCGCCGACATTGCCGAGGAACACCCGTCGATCCTCGTTAGTCTCGACCCCCGCCTGAAGATTGAACGATGTCTTATCTAAATTCTCTTGGGGCACCGATGCCCCAACGTACCTATTGCAGGTGCCCCGCGCGTGCACGATCCTGGCTCTACCGCTTACCTCCCTGGTGTGTCCGTAGGAAGTGGAAGTGAGTTTCCGCTGAGTCCGATACACTTGAGTATTTATTTGCGGTTCGAGGAGAAGTAGGTCCGCCTGGCGCGTGCAGCATGATAGTTGCCCATTACGGATGTACTCGAGATTCGGAACATCAGCCAAGATGTTCGAAACTTCCCGCCCGACCTGTAACTTTGTAGCATTTCATATGTCGAAAATGTCCAGCGACTTCAATATTTCCCTTCCTTTTGGCAGCGATCTCAGACTCGATGTCCCGCGAAGATACGGCGCACGAGAACCAAGTGGTTACATCGCAGTTATTCTTTGGCACTTTGCCAAACATCTATGCCATGATCGCATGGCAGGCTCCAATAACCCTCGAGTGGAAGAATACCCCAAGAAAAGAAATACAACAACACAGTACACATGTTTACTGAACCACATTGTACACCCTAGACAAATAATTGTAAAGCCGAACGTATCGTCGTATATATGTACGTAGAGTAACAAGCAATCCATACCATGGCGACGTGCATATCGCGAAAACTTGAAAAAAACTTGGAAAAAACTAAATATCTGAAAAAACGGCAGTAGGGTAGTAATCCGGCCGAGCGGCTCTGATCAGATGACAATTGACCGACAAGACTTAAAAAGCGACCCGCCCCTCTACCGTATAGCACCAGTACCAGTCAGAAAGTGGATTACTTGGCGAGAAGTGTACAACAGGGTTTCTTCAAAGAGCGCGGAGCCTCAGCGAAAAAAAAAATCTTTTGAATACTACAGCATCTAGTACACCAGTGAGTGGGTGATATCCATGCCGCCGTAGAGCTACAAGTAGGGTCTATTCAGGTACCAGACCCCGCTCCTCCGCTTCTTTGGGGGACAACCTCGCCCCCTTCCAACACGGGCGCAGCAACAGACCCGTCGCCGCCGCCGCCGCCCCCCGCCGGCGCGCACTTGATGGGGGAGATGTCGATGTTCCAGCTGGTGGCCGTGACGACGACCATGCCGAGGGCGAACAGGAGGAAGATGCAATGGTTGTCGAACGGGAAAAGGTGGGGGGAGCTGATGGACCAAGCGAACACGGTGGAGGAGACGACTGCGCCCGCCGCTTTCGCGAGCGAACCCAGCATCATCTGCAGCCCGTTGACGGTGCCGCGTTGGGAGGGGTGTACCGCGTTGTTGGTCGCCAGAGATACATTAGTAAATACCTGTTGTTGCGCGGGGGGGGGTAGAGAGGGGGGGGGGGATCTCCTCACGTCATGCATGGCCGTAGTTGTGGGTGAAATAAAGGAGTGGGGTAGGGTGGAGGGAGGGGGAGGGAGAGGGGGTGCAGCATTTGGGGTGCGTTGTGTCTGGACGCAGGTGCTGCGATGTGTCGCGCAATTGAGCCGAAGCAGCAACAGCTCCATCTAGTAGAGCTAGAATAACAGGTTACGCTAATGCCAGGCAAGCGGAAAATTGTGCGGAACACTCGATCTTGAAAAACGTCCGGGCTTAAAACGAACGGATGGGGATAGACAGAGGACTACGACGCCTGCTGCACTCGCTGCTATCTATATCGCCGGTGTCCGCCATGTGCTCGCAGGAGATGTGAGAGGAATAGAGACGGGGAGGGGGAGGGGGGAGCGTGACGCTCACCACGGTCATGGACACGTTGGTTAAGAACAGCAGGGCTAGCGAGGTAGCCAGAAGCACCCCCCTGTCGTCGTGCAGCACGGAGAGGAGGGGGTACGAAAGGACGACCGGGGTCACGATACAGCAGGCCCAGCGCTGCGACCTCGTCGGGCCGATTCGTTTGACGACGAACGGATACACGCAGAGCTCGAAGATCACCATGCCTCCGCCACACATCGAAAGGATCTGAAGCGCGAAAAAGCGGATGGGAGGGCGCAAAACCGAAAGGGGAGCGAGTCAGTGTCGAAATTTCACACGCGCCATGGAAAAGGCATACGGCAGGAGAGAACGGACGGGCGCAAACGTATAGGGGGAATGGGGGGGGGGGGGGGGGGGGTACTTGATAGGAGAGATGTACTCGATCTCATGCATGGCCGTAGTCGTATGAGGAGGGGGGGGGGGGATACTCAATATCATGCATGGTCGTAGTCGTATGACTATAGACCCTCGCATCCCTACAATGCCGAGACGGAGCGCGTCGGGTTTTCAACGACCAGGCAGAAATGGACTGAACGTGTGAAGCAACCCGACGCGAGATCAAAGAATGTGTGGAGCGGTCCGGAGGTCAGGGTGCGTTGTCACCTTTTGTGGGAAACCAGAGGCAGCGACCAGACCGAAGTGTTGTTTTCTGTCTCTTATCAAGCCGCGCTAAAGTAGGTATGAGTCGCTCATTTTGAGCCCCAACATTTTCCCATGGACGGAGCTTAACTCAGCTGAGAATCTACCCCAATCTCTTTCGGATCCGCCCTATTGCAGGTACCGAAGTTGCACTATTCAGCCCAAACATTTCTCTGGCATGGAGTTCCTCCACATAAACAAAAGCACCCAATATCACTCGATCCGTTGTATATGTTTTACAACTTCCCTGGTATTACTGGTAGTTAGATACCTAACCAGCTGGGATTGCGTATTGGGGCTTTCGCATATTACAGGGGACCATAGTAAATAGGATCAAATATTGTTAGTAAAAATAGGCAAATATCTAGGTTTTTATGTATACCATAGGTCCTATTAACTATGGACCCCCGTAATAGCTGATGCCACTCTGAGCTCGAATATAAGGAACTATTGGTATCCATTTTAATGTCTAAACGGTCCTTACATTTACGCCCAGAGCGGTGTACATTTACCCACATCAGACGCGGGAAAAAAACAACGTCGACGAGCGACGCGGAAAGAAAACTTACCCTACAGAAAATCCCGAGAATTTTACGCGCTTGCTTTCTTGGAGCCTTCCATCGGTGTCCCACAGCTGTCCTTCACCACTTAGAACGAAAATAAAAGGATCGTGCACGCATTAGTACGAATATCAAAGGGCCCTTACCTTCCGTCCTGAATGGTATGATCTAAGCCATGGCCCCGCTGCCGATAACTCGCAGAGGGCACCCTCATGCTTTCGTCAAGTTCGATGAGAAGCAACTCAAGCCATGAGTCAACCGTCGAAAGATCTAGAAAGCGCCCGACTTGGAAATAATATAGCATACATGCAAATGGATACGTAAGGGCAAGGGGTGCCTGCTATAGGGGGACGTTCGTTTATTTCGTCACCTGTCCAATCTGTTTCGTCGTCCAATCCAAGCCTCCGCTCGCCAGCGTGCTGAGCGCCCACAGTGGATACACTTCCTGGCACCCAAACGAGATGGCCTGAGCGATTCCAAAGCGACGCGCGCAACGATCGAAAAAGGTCCCGAGACGAACAAAACGGCGCGGTTGCACGGTGCCGTTTGGCCCGTGGGCGCCCGATGCATGCTACAGCAGTAGAGGGGGACCATTTTATTTCTGAGGCTCCTCACTTTAGGAGCTATATAACTCACTCGAAAACTGACTTCGGCAAAAATCAAATTGCATCCCGATGAATAATCCCATGGCCCAAAGTATATACAGAAAAGCCGTTTTTCGAAACAAGATTGGCATTCCGATGGCTTCGGGTTAAGGAGCACCGACACTCAGAAAACAGTTCGGCGGAAAAGTGCTGCCTCTATCGTAGAATGTATCTGTTGAGTAAAAGGGCGTATCGTTCTGTTGCTCCTCATCACGATATGACTGATCTGAGTGACGGGGTTGGATAATCAGACGAAACTAACGGAGTCGCGTAACGGGTGGACTACATCCCACTATGAACCGCTTGTGAGGCGGACTTGCACATGGATGACAGTTTCAATGAGTAGGAGGGGGGTAGGTGTTGGGCCCAACACTTTATCACTTTGACGGGGGCTCCTCAAGTGAGCGACTGCCAAACATACATTTTTTTTGTGATGGTCGCTACAGTAGTAGAGTCAAGGAAGGGCATTGTTCAGTAGGGGTTGGCGTACCCTTTGGTTTTTCGTTCTAACCTTTGTTATATGTTTTGGCGAGCAACGTGCGAAACACTGAACACCTTCCTGTCCGTACAGCATGGTTCGCTGGTGCATCGCCCAGGCACAAAGGAAACGCTTGGTTGATCAAAAGGGCGCACACAGACATGGTGCCGCTGACATGAAGCCCCTCCGAAAAATGTCTGCAAGGCAACTTTAACTCGCAGAGTGGTCTTAAGACACAGCAGAGGTATGACCCTACTCCATACACATTACTCCTACCGTTGAATATTAAAAAAAAAATACCACAATTACTGCAGCGGGGGGTGCAAAACGGTGCCCCCTTCTCACCGAAAACGAGACGTACGTAAACATGACAGTGCGAACCCGCTCCTGTTTGAGAATTTTTAGGGGCAGAAGAACCTCCCTCAAGAAGGCAATCCTCCTCCCCTCTCCCCGACTCACGCCACCACCGCCGCCGCCCCGCGTCGACCCGGTTCCCCTCTCCACCTCCACCCACTCCTCCCCCCAGACGCGCATCTTCAGGGGCGCCGTTGTAGACACTGCCCAACTCCCCCCCCTCCAGCGTACGCTCTCCGCTAGACCGCCCCGAGGGTTGCCAAACGAGAGGTAGCCGCTCCTCAGCTCCCACCCGGACGCTTCGGCTACCGTTGCGTCCGCTGCCGCTTCCGACTGTTTGATATTCACGTTTTTCTCCACATTCCGACGCCACGTTTCTGCCGCCGACGCCGCCGTTCGCGAGCTGGGGGTCGTAGCCGATTTCGAGGCAGGTCGTTCGGACACCCTTTCCCTCGCCCGCCACCGCCGCCTGGTTGTGCAACTCCGCCTTCGGAATCGGGATGGGCTCGAAGCCGCGCCTGCTTCCATACAAGAGACGGACACTAGGTCCTGTGAGGCCGTGATCTATAGACAATACGCCACATCTTGTTACACCGGCACCTACAGTAGCACCAACAGGCTCACCCCGAAACCCTGGTGGTTCGCTTTACGCGCATACCAGGTATGAGGCAATAGGTCTGCAAAACGTTGTCCATCGTGTACTGCACCCAACGGTATTTTCCGAAATCGTGGTGTCACTATATCAGGTGCGTATGAGGCAATATGTAGTGACAAGTGTGACATACGTGTTCTATTCTCTACCTACAAAAATAGTATGTTACGATATCTTGGTCGGTTCGTCGGTGCACCCCGTCGAATATATATATACATATATGCTTCCGAGCATGAAAGGGTATCTCGTCTAACCAACTCGTGAATGTCTACTCAGTCAGTGCCGACTGAGGACTACTGCTACGGTAGATTTGGGGGGGGGGGGGGGGGTATGATGATGCCAATATTTTCACTACCGCGTTAACGCCACTCGGGCAAGTGGCTCTGCACCTCACTCAAAAATGGACGTGTATGCTTTTTGTTGTCGCAGATAAACAAACAATCCCATGGCGGTACATACCGTGAATGCCAGAAAAGCTTTAAGAATTGAGACCGCCAAGAAATAAGGTGGTAACTCGGCCGAGTGACTCTCATCACCTGAAACTGTAGGACATAAATGCGATGGCGGTACATACCGTGAATGCCAGAAAAGCTTTAAGAATTGAGACCGCCAAGAAATAAGGTGGTCACTCGGCCGAGTGACTCTCATCACCTGAAACTGTAGGACATAAATGCGACCTCCCTGCGGTAGCACCAGTCTGAGCAGGCTATAGATAGTGGGCTCGTAGGCTATTCATTTCACCAACAGGCTACTGAGTATGGTAGACTATTATAGCAGGTTATCCCGCCTAACCAACGTTTGCGCGGGCCTACTCAAAGACTGAATTCGGCCACGAATAGTAGGCTAGATCCCTTTACCCTACAGGATACTGAGTATGTGGTGGGCTATTACGGGGGAACATATTAAATAGGACCTACGGTACATTCAAAGACTATACATTTCGCTATTTTTACAGGCCCATAGTAAATAGGACTAAATGTTGTTACTAAAAATAGGGAAATATATAGCTTTTTGTGTGTACCGTAGGTCCTATTTACTATGGTTCCCCGTGATAGTAGGTTATCCCGCCTAACCAACACTTGTGAAATCCTACTCAGTCAGCGCTGACGAAGCAATTCATAGTACGTTCAGTCAGCACTGACTGTGAGAGTTGTGCAGTAGAAGTATGGTATCCCTTCTACGATAGTAAGCCCTTGTAAAAAAATAGGTAGATACCAATCTGGGCCGAAATATTAGGTCCGTTTATACATTTTATTAACACTACTAGTAAGCGGTCCTTCGATTTGCGCCCAAATCGTTAATAAATACCTGCCGCCACCCTTCTGGACGTCCAAGGTCTCTTCGAGGAAGAAGAACACCAGAGGAAAACACAGCAAGGCCAGGATCGCCCCAAGGATATTCGGAAGTAAGTACGGGAACCTGGTTTCGTTGGGACAGTGGGCAGGCAGACAGCGGGGAGACGGGAGAGGCACCAATTATTTTGATAGTTCTGAGTAGGCCTGTTGAAATATAACACAGTTCTGCTGTGCAGTAGGACATACACAGTTCGGACAGTCGGCAGACAGCAATGAAGTGTAAGCAGAGAAACTAAACAAAATATGATTCGCAGCCCTGTTGTGCAGCAGAAGAAAAACGACACTACTACTGTTTGCTGCTGTTGCCGTTGGCTCGAACGGTATTGTTGGTGTTATTGTGAGACTGAAGTGTGGCCAGCTCGCTACCCTACCATGCACGCATTATCACTGTTGTTCGCGTGACTATTGTATCACCTTCCGAAAAGCCCTGACTCCGAAAATACAGTGGGATAATGATGAACCGGTTCCGCCAGCATGCCACCGAGGCCAGACCCGACGATAAGTCCAACAGACCAGCAACCTTGACGGCGAGAGATAGGCGCGTTGGCCGGGCGGATGAAGCGTTTGCGCGGTCAAAATTAAGCGAGTTGCGAATTCACGCGACCGCCTAAAGTATAGGGCAAGCTTTAGTACTTTTGAATTGGGTGACATCCTATAAAATATCTTCCGAAATTCTTACTTCCTCATGACTCTACAGTAAAACCTTCCTTTATCAGTGCTAGTTGTCCGATTTTTTATGCAGTACACGGTGGTATAATATGCGAATGACCTGTGCTGTGTGTACCTATGGATTAAGTGGAATCCACTCTGATATATATGTGGAGGCGTTGTTCGTATTATCCTCCACAAATATGGATATTTGTGATCCTAATCCTTTAGAGTCATCACACATACATGCAGCGTGTAGCTCTGTGGTCACACACGGCATCACCTGTGACGAAGCTCATGCCGACCACCTCGTGCTCTTTCCCGCACACCTCGGAGATCATCGTCTTGGCGTTCGCTACTACACCGTTCAATGCTCCGGTGAGAACCCTGCTCGCACGCAAAACGATCGAGTTTGAAACTTCGTGCCACGTTGAGGCGACGAATTGACGAATGAATCGAAACTGGCTGTCGTTCCCCCTGTCTAGCAGAGCGTCATTTCGTCTGGGCCAAGAGCCGTGCCAACCAGCTAGGCGGGATGTTTTGGGAGGGACAAGCTTTTGTGATTAAAGGAGCTCCTCAACTCAACTGAGGAGCTTTACCTAGATGCTTGGCAATACCACTTGTACTACAGTATATGAATACATACTCATTTCCTTTGATTGTTGCGTTTTCCATCCGACAATGGGTAGCATGAGCTTCAACGTTGATCACTCAGAAACGCTCCTCGACCAAAGAAAATCGAAAGGGAAGCCCAACCAAGCTGAAAACTATGCACTCCACAAGGAATATGTTTTTGCCCTCTGATTGCAAAACAAGTCGCTCTGATTGTTTTTATTGGTTGTTCATGTTGGGTTATAAAACCTCTGTATTGAGTATTGAGTAGTCCATCTACTGTTTTCGCTCATCCCTTGGTAGCTCGAACACTCAGATGCTTGCTCTTCTTTCGTCGATACTCAGTGTCAAAGCAGCCCCCTCTCTCTCCCCGCGTACAATACGGTGGTATTCTTGAATTGTGATGGATTGCGCAGAATTGTCGATCGAGTCACCACCACCGTGCTCTGCTGTGCTTCCTTGCTGTCACATGCATGTGCCACCGGCTATGTCGGACGGCGGCGAGGCAGCGTCAGCGAAGAGCAAGATTTCGGATGAACGACTGGGCCGTGGACGATATGGTGAAGAGCGTGGGTATTTCTGTAGGATATCGAGGTCGAGATCCATACGTACCAGGTATCTTCTTGATCTGTGTCACTGTGCACGGACACGAGCATACGAGTATCCTAGTTCGGATATTTGAGGAAATGCAATATAAAGATAGATTACAAGTCTATTTTACTCGTAGTACGGAATATTGTGAAAAAATGCATCTCCATCAGTAGCGAAGCTGGGAACATTGATAGAATGTTTCTAGAGCGCTGTAGAGAACATTGCAGGGAACTGTACGGGCTACGGTAGAGTGCACCTGCCCATGCCCGTAGCATGGGCATTGTCCTGAGATGACCAATTGTCGGCCACGCTCACTCATTCACCCCTCCTCTCGTCTTCTCTTGATTTCTCCGATCGACCGTCTTTCCATAACAGCCACATAAGTGCCTTTTCAAACCATCTCTGCCCTTCGTCTTTATAAGCAGTCTTCACAGACACTGCGGTGCCACCTCTGTCATCTTTCTTCACAGAGACAGAGCCTCTACACATGCATCACTCTTTCTGTCGGGGGGGCGTACTCCTTTGTTGCTTGCCTAAGTCATTCAGCCATTGACGCTGCGTCCCTTGCGAGACGCTCTTACTCCTGATAAACACACCTCCACATAGTTTCCCTCTATTGCTGAAGCAGTTTATAATCCACACTATTAATAGTTCACGTACTTAAGTAATTAGTAATAATTCCTTTCACTCCTACCTCTATGGAAAATGAGTGCTCGCAGGTTCGATTGGGGGCTTTAACGTGTCCCTCTTTTTGTCAAACCTATTGATCCCCACAAGCTCAGGTCGTCACCCCTTTTAGTACTGCAGTATCCTTTTGGGGACAAACCACTCTAATTACAAGCGTTTCTCCCATCAACGGGACCGCGGTTCTAAAAGGGATAAAATAATTCTATAATTTCATCCACCCTTGCCCCTACATTAGTTGTATGTGTTCGGGGATGACAAATGGAAACGTATCACGAGCAGCGGTGCAGCATTTATTACTGTGCGCGCTCATCACCTTTCCATGTATAACCTAGGGGGGCATGGGACGGGCCCAAGCATTTTCGACTAACGGGGCTCCTCGGCTGAGGAATTAACTGCCCACCGCGTTTGGAATCTGACGCGTGGAATCGTTCGGCCAAATATTTCTGATCCTCAACGAAAAACGTCCGTCGCCCTATATCGATGGAATACCATTTTTTTTCGCGTTTGTGATATCTACAGTCCATCGGGTTGCAGTTTCGATTTTCTCTCAAGGTAAGGTTTTTGTGTGGGCTCAAGACCTCCTGAAGTGAGAAAAGAGCCTCAGAAATAAATAGGTGCACTTCTGTCGTACCAGGTAGCATGCATCGAACCCGGTATTATTTGCGTTTTTTTACTAAAAATAACTTGAAAAAAACGACAGCTGTGAGATCGAGGATGTCGTAGAAACTCGCCGTTGCAAGCTGTGTGTGATAATAGTGATACTTCGATCGCGCTCACTACGGGTTTTGTATAGGCTTATGCAGGGTATACGTCCCGTGTACGTCTGTATTTACAAATATTTGTATGACGTATGCAATATAACGTGTACCGGTAGCGGTTTTATTCTGTCTCTTCAGCTGAATACCACGAGGTAAAATAATTGGACCGCTTTTACAATTTATTCAACAAGTCGCCAAAATCCCAAACGCTTTTTTATAAAAAATACCACCAGGTATCCTCAATGACTCCGACAATTTAGAAAGGTATAGTAGTAAAGTCATATCTGGATGGGTCAAAATGTCCGAGAAGATGACCTGATCAAACGGGCTTTTGTTCTGAAGAAGCCGTTTTCCACCATCCAAAGTCATCGGGGCACTCATACTACCACGTGGAGCCGTCTCTGAGCGCTTGTCATAGTTCCAAAAATGAGAAAAAAACAGGTGCGAGATCGGAGATTTCGTCGAAAGCCATCCTTGCAAGCTTCGTGGAATACTTCGATCGCGCGTAGGGGAAGGGAGGAAGAAGCCGGGGGAATGCGACCAATGACCTGGGGATGAAACGTTGATGAGGAATAGGATATACTATACCGGTAGCTAAAATAAAATGATGTGGGGAATGGAAATTGGGAAGCGGCTGGCAGAGAAGCGTATGAGGGATACTACTGATTTGCGCAAGGATATTCGGTTTATATAGGAACGACATCTACGCTATATTGTCGGAAGGCAAACATAATACGAGTAGTAACAATAATAATCACGCGTACTACGGGTTTTTGTTCGGTCTCATGTAGGATATACATATGATTTTGTCCGATATCAGGTATCATATATATCTACGAGCCCATGGGGTTGTTCTCCGGCACCGGGGTTATTTGAGAGTACGTATGTTATTTTCCCCTGAAATTCGGTTTGTGGGTGAGGTATACTTATAGAGCTCCTCAAAAGCGAGCAAACCTCATGGCATCTGCCAGATGCACCCCTACAGCAGTAGCAGCATGCGTTGACAAGAGGGCTAGCAATAAATGGGCGTTAACTTGAGGATGTTATAAGGATTACCCTGGGCTGAGTATTCGATCGATCTTTTACCTCCATAGCTCAGTCGGTAACACCTTCACACTTGACGCCGTCGAGGACATGGGTCCGAATCTAAGTTCGAACGTTTCTTTTATAGAAACGCTTGCGCGTGTGTCCCTCAAAACACATCTCCCTAGTTCGGTACCCACGCCCCAAAGATTCCACCGTTCAGAGGGGGGGAGAGTGTTACAAGGATTACCCTGGACTGGGTAATTGATCGGTCTTTTACCCCTATAGCTCAGTAGGAAATACCTTCACATGGGCTAACAAAACTTAGGCGAACAAACAGCATAGACACAGACCAGGTCATATTGCTTGATGATATAGTATCGGCTCACCAACAAGAACTCCTAGTCTAGGCCAGCCTTACAACCTTGTGACTATGGCACCATCCTTGGACAACCTTGACAATGGACTATTGCATACCAGGTACCAGGTAACCATTGTTGCAGCGCTCGCCGCTGCACAAGCTTTCTTTATCCAAACTTCTTCGCGTCCCCCTAAACGCAGTAAGAGCTTACTGTACCACGTATTCGAGATTTGGTCTGATTGGCCCGGGGTGAAGGTTGATCTGATAGGCTTAGCGTTGGGGTTGATTCTATTCGTCTCGTACACAGTGTATTTCAACCGTTTCCTTCAATCAGTGGCAAGCAGCCCTGCCGAGACGTGAGCCTGATGTTCATATTAGGTTTTTCACTTTTCGTTGGCCTGCACATACTCATATTTGCACAAAAACATGCCCTCACCGGATAACAACAGCCCAGAAATACGAGGTTGACAAGCCGAAAGCGATCAACAGCAACCCCGAGGAGCCCAGCCCCAGGTACATGACCGGCAATCGGCCGTAGCGGTCCGCCATGCGACCCCAGCAATACGAACCCAAGAAGCGCCCGATCATGAAGGCCGACGACAGGTAACCCGCGTAGTAACCTGCATGGCATGGTCGGGTCGGTGCGTGAGCACACAACAGTCAGTGCAGTAGGGGTCCCTCTATAATGCCGATGCCCGATATATTGCCGGTGAAATCGCTCGGCACACACGGAATTAAGATTAGGCGGTGTGGCAGTGTGCCGAATAATGCCGGTGTGTTGGCCTGCTGGCACATACCGGCAGCATAGAGGGACCACTTCTGCTGTATAGTAAAAAGAAGGGGGAGACTGCGTGATACGGCGTTTACTGGGGCTGCAAAAAAAATGAGCGCGAAAGTTTCTCACGAACGGAGAATCCTCAACCATTGAATCAACCAGTACTCTCAAACTGTCCAATATACAGTTACTAAAGGACACCTATTCTAATAATAAACAGGAACATGAGGGTTGGGTTTCTTATTTTGGGAATGGGCGCGTTCTACACAAACATCAGCATCATAACCGCCGAATTTATTATATTTCCCTGTAAATGTCACCCGTACTCACCTGCCTTTCCTTTTTTTCGTTTTTTCGTGGTTTTCCTGGACTGTATTTTGGATCCGATGTGTACGTGTAGCATTTCAGGTACAACAAATTAACGGCGAGGTTTACTTACAGTAGTCCTTATTGGCTTGTGTACCGGGTTGAATTTCAGTTGTTCTCAAAGTCGGCTGTTGAGTGACGCACCGAGATGATATGAAGCTTCAGAAAATGTACAGCAGGTGCTGCTCGTATACTCCTGCCGTGTATGGCACTCGTCAGGAGCCTTGTTCGTATGCAAAACAGAACGATGTCCGCGGTGAGCTCTGGCAGCACGCACATAAAGACGTACCGAGTGGCGGCCACTAATATTTACGACCTGGTGCATCTTTGGTAAAATTGTTGGCAGCACTTCACAGTAACTCCTTAATACATCTTCATTCCAAGTATTCTCCCTGGGCGTTGGGGTTAGGGTTAGGGTTGGTGTTGGGCCCAGGTCTGTACAGTATTTCAAACGACAACCCTCGCACGGACCTGCACGTGATTTTTACGAAAGATACTCCGCAAGCACCCACCTGGTAGCGGACACACACGAGAGTGCCTCGACACACAGTAGTCTAAACACGTTAGGGGGACACAGCAGGGTACGAGTAGAGTCTCTGGTGTATGCGCTGTATGTTGTATGAGTTGTATGAGCTGTATGATTTGTAAAGAGTCGTATATATGACTTGCATGAATTGTAAGAGCATTTCGTACCAGGTATATATTACGCAGTCGTATGAATTGTAGGAACGGTACTATAATTCCAAGATTCGTACGTATTGGTTGTTTGGAATGTAGGAGTCGTATCATCGCGAAGTCAATTGGGCCATGCAAATACGTTTTCATTCCTATTCCTTCCCTCAATCCCCCGTATATCTCCAAGTGTTTTTCCGATTCCACCTTGTTTCTTAGCGCTAGCCTTTCCCTTCTTTCTATCCTTTCTTCTACTTCTGCCTTGTATCTCCCAAACTTCCCGGCGGACATCATCTCTTGGTTTCCCCCTAGGTCCTTCCATACTTTCTCAATTACGTCATCCCACCTTATTCCAGCTTGCCTTTTTGTTACTTTCTCCCATACAGCTCTATCAACTATGGCTGGCAACCTCTTTTTTGGCATGTTCCTTACTTTATATTGCCAGTTCAACTTTCTCATGTCTCTATCTGTTTTCAGTGGGCGCATTCCCAGTTCTGCTCTTAATACTGTATTACTAGTCGTACTTGAGCATCTTAGGATTTTTTTAGCTGCTGTCATTTGTACTGTTTCCAACTGTTTTACGAGTTTCGCGTTCCCTTCCCATACTTCTCCTGCATATTCTAGCTTTGGTATTATCACATTCATCAAGATACATCTCTTAATCCTACTGTAGTGTCAAGGTTCGGGTCTGTTAGGATCGCATCCATCTTGCCTACTTGTGCCTTACCCTTTCCTATTACTTTTGCTATATGTATTTCCCAAGAGCAGTCTTTTGAGATTTCTACGCCAAGGTATGTATACTGGTCTACGATCGGCAATTCATCTTCTCCCCACTTCCAACTGAAATTTACCGGGTTTACCTTATCTTCGTTGCAAACAACTACTGCGCATTTCTTGACGTTCGCCGTCACCCTCCATTTCCTGGTGTATTCTAGCGCCTTCTCTGTTTGTTTCTGCAGTCCTTCGGGTGTTTCTGATATCCCCACGAAGTCATCCGCAAACATCAATCCCGACACCGTATCTTCCCCTACCGTGACTCCCTGCCTTGCTCCCTCGACTGCTACTATCAGGTCGTTAATATATATCTGGGATATATCAATATCGATATCGAGAATATTCTCGGGATAACTCGATATATCGTATCTCGTAATATCGCAGGATATATCGCTGATACGGATGTCATGCGATATATCGCATGCATGATGCAAGATACGATATTACGTGTAAACACACACAGGTAGTGTATCAAAGGGATTACCTATGTATGTGTTGGTTCGGGTCCAGATTCCAGATGAAAGCCTGAAAGAAAAGCACCGCAGCAAGCGCTGCGCACTTTTTTCATTGTTTTTTTCTTTTTGGTTGTCCACTTCCACGAAAAAATGCTTGATATTAATTGAAGAAGCCGAAATGGTGGGGGGGCGGGGCTGCCCTGGCCCGTCCCCCCCCTGCATGCGTACGCCTTCCTTACCCCTATATAAAATAGCCGGAGGGAAGAGAGAAAGGGGGGTTGCCTCGTCCCTTTCGCTTGCTTACGCCTCTCACCCCCTTCCACACAAACGAAACGCGGTCGACCTCCTTACCGGTCGCACTCCGCTTGTGGAACGCCTCCCCCAGACGCCTCCCCGCGCGGGACTCACTTCGACTGCCAAACGATTATGAGTGTAGTGATTCCGTTTCAAACGGCCCGTGCGATCGGGATTAAGCCACTACCAATCGACCACTATGTGCTTGTGCTTTCGGGTGGTTCCGTTTCTAACGGCCCGTTCGTACCGGGAACTCACCACGATTGCTAAACGATTATTGAATGTGATGATTCCGTTTCTAACGGCCCGTGCGATCGGGATTATGCCACCACTTAATCGACCACCACTTACGCGTGCTTTCTAGTGGTTCCGTTTCTAACGGCCCGTGCAATCGGGAGCCCACCACGAAAACTAAACGATTAATATGTAATGATTCCGTTTCAAACGGCCCGTGCGATCGGGATTAAGCCACCACTAATCGACCACTATGTGCTTGTGCTTTCGGGTGGTTCCGTTTCTAACGGCCCGTTCGTACCGGGAGCCCACCACGATTGCTAAACGATTATTGAATGTGATGATTCCGTTTCTAACGGCCCGTGCGATCGGGATTATGCCACCACTTAATCGACCACCACTTACGCGTGCTTTCTAGTGGTTCCGTTTCTAACGGCCCGTGCGATCGGGAGCCACCACGAAAACCAAACGATTAATATGTAATGATTCCGTTTCAAACGGCCCGTGCGATCGGGATTAAGCCATTACTACAGTAATCGACCACTGTGTCTCCTTCCCCTCCGTTTGCCCATCCGCCGTGGAAATTTGTTGCGGGAGGGTGGGCGGGAAAAAAACAACTAGACGACTCCCTGACGTCCCCTGCCCGGTTCTATTCAGCTCGAGCAGGGCCTTGCCCGTCCGCTATCTATGCAGGATACTCGCTGCACCGACGACCCCGCTTCACACCGCTCTACCGCTGCTTGCTCGTATCTGAACTGCTTTGGTCTTTCTTCCTCAATCATCCGGAACTTCTATTATTTTCATTCTTACCCCCGTACTAAACATCCCTTGTTATTATATGGGAAACCCTCCGAAACCGTCTCATTCCTTCACTGGTTTATCTTTTCTACCCGTTACCCCCAAACACCAGGTTACCCCTACGACAACCTTCCTCTTTGGTTGTCCACTTCCACGAAAAAATGCTTGATATTAATTGAAGAAACCAAAATGGTGGGGGGGCGGGGCTGCCCTGGCCCGTCCCCCCCCTGCATGCGTACGCCTTCCTTACCCCTATATAAAATAGCCGGAGGGAAGAGAGAAAGGGGGGTTGCCTCGTCCCTTTCGCTTGCTTACGCCTCCCACCCCCTTCCACACAAACGAAACGCGGTCGACCTCCTTACCGGTCGAACGCCTCCCCTCACGAGACCGCGGTTCCTTCCCCCCTTCGTCCGGATGTGTGTAAGGACTGTTTGGGTACTTTGCAGCCTCCCAAGCGGTCCTTACTATACCGGGCGGAGTAGCACCTATAGTATTCAACCCCATCTCGTCCCTTGTCCTGGCTGTCTCTCGAACTCCCCCCCCCCCCCATGCTCCAACACCTCTGATACCCATACCGGGTCTTCCATGTTAGCCCTAACGTACACCATAAACGAGTCCGACGACCACCTCCCTTCTTTCTTAATCACTGCCTCTGGCACTCTTCTCGCGGCCAGTCTGGTTGCCCCCCCTTTTCTTCCCGAATGCAACGCGAATTCTTCCGGAATCAGACTTGCCCCCGCTCCTCTCCCCTCTTCCTTCCATCTCCTCCCTACACTGGCGAGACCTTTCCTCAAGCACTGGGTTGCCTTCCCCATGGACCAGACCCTCCAACCGTCCGTTCCTCGATATGACATCAAAGGGGCTTCCCCTGTCAACTTCCCGTCAGTGTACATTTCGAAAAGCTCCACCAATAGCCCCACTGCCCCCCCTTCCTCTCCTCCACCCCGGCCTGATCTTGTCCTGACCAGTATCGCTCCTTTTCTTCCTTGATCTCCCTTCGATCCCGTGAACCTCACCTCTACCTTATTTGCTTCCCGAATGCTACCCTCCACCGGTTGATCGTTATCTCTGAAAAACGCAACATCCCCCCTTCTTAAGCAGTATACCTTATGATACAACCCTCTCTCCTTGGCAAACAATTCTGACGCTCGTAACATAAAAAAGTAGGACAGTGCCAGACCTATCCATAACACCCTCCCCCCTTCCCCCCATGATGCAGTGCTTCTTTGCATCCCCCTCAGCATCCCCCAAGTCAATGGTCTTTTTACCCTCTGCTGACTACCCGTCTCTACGTGTGCCCTCTTGATACCTTGCCTCACCGATCTGATCAATGGGTTACTCATGGGCACCGAAAGCCCCACGAACTGCTCATGGTAGAAGTTAATCGCCACCAACTTGCCTACTACCGTCGACTCCTTGTTCCCTTTTTCTGCGCAGCAGTACCCCATGAATTCGACCAGCTCCCCCACTAACTCCATTATCCCCCGTGTCTTTCTGCAGCTAACACCCCTTCCCGACCAACCATCTCCAGCTCACCCGCATCCTCCAATTCGCCTCGTAAGTTTTTCGAGACGAAGCTGCAACTCTTCCAAATGCGTACTCTCTCGCAATATCTCCGAACACATTAGCTGCTCCCCCGATCCCAGTTCCTGCACCTGCCAAGCGATTTCGGGACATTCTCCGTTCAGTTTCTCGGGAATCGGTTCCTCTCGCCACCTAGTCAGACCATCTGCCAACCTGTTATCGACCCCCCGTACGTGCCTTGCATGAAAACACCACCTTCCCCTTGCTTCCAACGCCCCCATCATGCTCATCAATGCCCCTACTCTCGCTTGTTTCTTACCCCCCCCACGACACCTCTTTACCCAGGTTACGACTGCTTCGTTATCTGCCCTCATCAAAACTGCCTCCCCCTTCCTACCCGGTCTCTCCCCCCGCATGTCTACCATTACGAACGCCCTCCAACAGGTTAATGGAAATTAAATCAGCTACCGCCTGCCCCCCCCTTATCATACGTTTCTGCACCTCTTCTGGCAGGGCGAATCTCCAGTACACCCCCGTTTCCATGCACAACCCCCCTATCGCTGTCAATGAAGCGTCCGAAAACCAGTTTCTACTCGGTCGTTGCTTCACGAAGCTGAAAGACGGTGCTGTTATGCTCTCTCCCCCGTACCCTCCCCCCGTCTCCAAAAACCATCTCCACCATCCCATGTCTGCCATGAACTCCCGCGACAACCGCAAAATTCGTCTCGCTTCCTTCTGCCTTCTGAACCTACCCCACGCACCCCCCTCCCCGGTCCGCTCCACCCCATCAAGATGCAGATTAGATAACTGCAGAAGCCGACGGACGAAGTACCGTCCGGGCCGGATTACAAAGGATGCGTGGTGCAACTTCCCTGCTAACACTAGCACCTCCCTCACCGTTGCCGTCTACCGCCCTGCTGGCTACTGTGCCAATCGCGCGCGTAATTCGTCCACCTTCCGTTTCGGGAGGGCAATAGTCATGCTCTCTGTGTCAACATCGTACCCCAACACCTCTTGTTGCGTTGCCCAGCCTGTCACCTTTTTTCCCGAAAGTAACGGCTCCTCCCCTTCTGACCTCTCGCCCATAGCCTGCTCGTGGATTCCCGCTAGCGATCGAGACAAGTCCAAACACCGCGCCCCTTCCGGGTCCCACTGAACCTCTACTGAGATGGCATCATCCATAAAAAAAACCCACAAAGGCTGGGTCGTCCGGCCCTCCCCCGTTCGCTGGCAGCACTACGCACTCTGCCGGCCACTGTACTACTGGACGCCCCGTTGCCTGCGCAACCGTCACGTGCTCTACCGCGCGGTCTCCCGCCCTCGAGAACGACGCGGATGCTGTCGTGGTGTTGTGTTGCGCATGCTGCATCGCAGCTGATATCACGCCCCACCACCCCGGACTACCCCTCCACCCAAACTGCAAGCGCAAATCGACGAAAAGGTACTCCTCCAGTACGTACCCGAAAGCCGCTGCACCGTCAGGGTCTACTGGGATCTGTCTGAACGCATTTTTGACGTCCATTTTTTTTTAATAAGAATTCGCGCTCGATCCCCGAACTTAACCCTCAACCCCAGTACCCTTTGTAAAACCTCAGGCATCACCCCCGCCAGCGCACATGCCGGAATCTCATCCCAATCCGTCGTCGAGTTCACCGACCCGCGCCCATTTTTTGTACTCGAATGTCAAGTCGTAGATTATCCTTATCTTTTCGCGCTCTTCTACTACCCCAACTGGGGACACCCGCAGTCCCGGAACCTTCTCTGCTTGCTTCTTTGGGAAAACAATCGCCCTGCCCCCCGCCACGTCCGCAACCGCTTTTTCCCACACTGCGTCGCTAAATTTCTGCGCGCTTGAATGGTTTCCATATGCTAGTTCCTGTGTAAGGCCCCCCCCTGGCCCAACGTCTACTGGTACCCCCACGCGCGCTATGTGCCTCAAATTGTCGATTTCCGGGAATTGGTGCTTGTCCCCGAAGAACGCTTGTACGCGCTCTGGATCCATGTGGGGTGCTATCAACGAACCCCCCAACCATTGCTCAACCCTCCCTACCCCCCCTTCCCCCGCCTCGGTTACTCGCGACAAAACTGCCCCAGCCGTCGTAGCTAAAACTCGCACTAAGCTTGCCGCCTTCACCGATTTCCCCGACACCTTCCCCAACAACCCCGGTGCAACCTCCCAACGCTTCTGATCTTCAACGCGCCGGCCGGATATCGCACCTGTTTCTGACAAAACCACCGATCCCGGAGTCGGGCCCCCCCCTTTTGGCCAAGCGCCCAACCCGAACCCCCCCCCCGTCGCCGTCGCCCTCGTCGCCGTCGCCCCAGAGCTCGTGACGATTGCTCGCTTGGTTGGCTCCGCTGTGCCGCGGAGCCCGTGTCCTCATTTCTTCGCCGGTCCGTCGTTCCCCTCCCTTCCTTCTCCGTCCCCCGTCCTCCTCCCCCACCCTCCCTCGTCCCCCTCCCTCTTACGCTTCCCCAAACCGCCTCCGTCTCTCGGCAGATACGCACCCTTCGGGGTTTTGTAGCTACCTTCGTACCTGTACCTGCACGGCAGCCCCTTCTTAGGCTCGTGGAGGCACGCACCGAGTTCCTCATAATCTCGGCAGGGTCAGTCGTACGCTCCTTCCCCCCCTCCCCCCCCCCCCTCCCCTCCCCCTCCGCCTGCCCCCCCCCCCCCCGTCCCCTCCGCCCCCCCTCCCTGCCCCACCCCCACTGCTCCCCGTCCCACTCCTTGCTCGTTCCCCCCCCCCCCCCCCCCCCCCCCCCCCCCTGCGGCCCCGCTTCCGCTTGTCCCCCCCCCCCCCCCCCCCCCCCCCCCCCCCCCCCCCCCCCCGTCCTCTCTTGTACCCCCCCGCGGCGTGCTCCTCGGTGTGTCCCCCCCAGGTGGATGGGCGCTGCCGTGACCCACGCATGTGTCCGCGAGAACGGCGGTAGGGGCAACGGGTAAACGTCGCTCGGCCCTGGAAACGTGCTGATTTCCTGTTTCAACATATGTGCTTGCCGGGCCACCTCCTCCGACCACTCCTGGAGGTCTTTGTTAAAGCATTGCACAAGTTTCGCTTTAAACTGCTCAGACAGGGCCACCTGCGTGTTCTGCGCGTGGAACGTCCTCACCCCTTGCGCGACCACCCGGAAACGCTCCACCAGCTTATTCGTCCTACGCAGCGACGCTTGGCCAAAGGCTTTGTTTCCGTCCACCACGTACTGCATGAGGTGCGTCAACAAAAGAAACACTGCCTCCACCCTGTGGTCCAGCGACACCTGCGCGCTCCCTCCCCCGAAGCCAAAATGGTCCCTCTGCGCGAAATTCCGCACATCAATGTTGCTCAGCGCTGCTACATGTTGTGCCCCTTCCCCCTTGACGATGAAAGTCCTTATAATCGTGCCCAAAACAGCCGCCGAATCAAAGGGTGGGGGTTTCCCATCCCCGCGCAGTGATGACCAGACCACTGTTGTGCGGTTGCTCTTGCACCACATCGTCTCCGCTACTGATGGCTTGCTTCCCCGCTCCCCGCCTCCCCACCCCCATCCCTCCCTCCCCCCCTAACCTTGCAACCCGGGCGAGAAATTCGATGCTCCTCCCTCCCCCACTGCGGCCTGGTGCTGAGTAGTGAACTGATGCCGTCCCCCCACCCGGGAGCTGCTTCGTGCTGTGATTGCCGGTGCAACCTCCGTGCTCCCCTCTCCCACGGACTTGTCTCCTCCCCTGCCTACCCCCACTGTCCTTCGGGTACCCCCATCTGCTGCTGTCGCGACCCCGACACGTCTATCTCCCACTCGCTTACATCCCCGAACCCCCCCAGGTCTGACTGCTGCTGCTGCTGCTGTAGCTGCATGCTTGGCCGCTGTTGCTGTTGTCGCGGGTTCGGTACTCCCCCGCCCCAACCTACCCCACCCCCCTCCCTCCCCCCCGCGTTTTCCCTGCCGCATTGTTCTGATGCCCACCCTTGCTGCTGCTGCTGCTGTGGTCCCCCCCCCCCCCCCCCTGTATGCCCACCCTTCTTGCTGTGGTGCCCACTCTTGCTGCAGCTGCTGTGGTGTGCCCCGGCTATGCGACTGCTGCAGTGCCCACCCCTGCTGCTGCTGCTGCTGCGGACCTCCCGGGCCTCAGGGTGCCTGTGAGGGCCCGTTAAAGGTCGTGAGCTGATGGCTAGCCCGCCTCCCCCCCGCCTCCTGCCGATACGATACGAACTTCCTCCACCCGGCCATGGGGGGCCCTGAAACTTATTTCCGGGGAAAAATTGGTCGTTGTGCTGCGATGGGGCATGTTGAATGGAGTTGGACTGCTCGCGGTTCCCATACGAGCCGTTCCCACGCCCCCTGCCCTGCGACGCGTAACCCCCCTACCCCCCCTACCCGACCGCATATGAGCTCCTTGGTGTAGTGTCTGGCTGCCCTCAACGTGTACGTTCCTACTCGTACCCAGGCCACTCAGGGTATTTGCTCGCACTCTATCGTCGTCGTTGTTGCCCGACCCCCTGCTGAAGATTGATCGTCCTCCGCGTACCGGCCGCCCCGTTCCCTAGGGTCGACCCCCGCCTTGGCCCTGGGCCTCCCACAAGATTGTCGTGCTCCTCGTCCTGCTGCTGTATCGCGGTAAGAGGTTCCCCCATCCTGCCCGTCGACCCTCCCAACGCACAGGCTCAACGACTGCTGACCACTTGACGACTCCTTGACGTCCCTTGCCCTGGTAAAAAAAACAACTAGACGACTCCCTGACGTCCCCTGCCCGGTTCTATTCAGCTCGTGCAGGGCCTTGCCCGTCCGCTATCTATGCAGGATACTCGCTGCACCGACGACCCCGCTTCACACCGCTCTACCGCTGCGTGCTCGTATCTGAACTGCTTTGGTCTTTCTCCCTCAATCATCCGGAACTTCTATTATTTTCATTCATACCCCCGTACTAAACATCCCTTGTTATTATATGGGAAACCCTCCGAAACCGTCTCATTCCTTCACTGGTTTATCTTTTCTACCCGTTACCCCCAAACACCAGGTTGCCCCTCCGACAACCTTCCTCTTAGGACCAACTACTGTATTATGGGAAATTATTCTAAGCTCTCAGAACTGGGGTTTTAGGCCGAGTATGCGCGTTTTACTCGGCGAGAAAGCCCAAAACACCGATAGACTTCTCGAAATGCTCCCCATAGTTTTTTTTGCGAGCTTTCAGGAACAATTTCCCGTTTCTCCAGAGTCCTAATTTGAATTTTGAAGGAGCCAATCACTTTTCTCTGGAAGGTCAGAAATAAGGCTATTGGTCAGAACCAATGGGAATGACTAGGATTGGGGACTCACAGGGGACGTTTAAGCCCATCCCCCTGTAGCGAGGTACGTGTAAAAATGGCGTTCATTGTGTGTAGGCGTTACTGACCGGGGATACTATAACTGAGCACCCAGAGTGCACACTTCATTCGGGGACTGGAGACGAAGCCGGACCGCTACAGGCGCCAATGGTTGCTCTATGGGTGCTCTGCTGCCTCCTTCTGCTGTGCCCAGCAGATCAGGCCCTGAAAGGTTTGGACGCGAAAAATCGAGAGCATTTGCATACCATTTTTCGGGGTGAAGAATGCCCGATCTATCGGAGTCGTTGCTGTTACTATCCTATCCACGAGTGCTGTACCCGATCCCGTTCGCCGTTTGCTTCGCGTGCTCATAGCCAGGACGTCTTGTTAATTGGCGCAAGTTTCCGTTTGAGAAACGATCCTCCACACGATGCAAACTTGATATCTGCTTGAACGTTTTGTTCCAAATTGCGATATCCCGACGAGATGCGGCCCACAACCCACAACCCACAACGTTCAAAATTCGCATTTCATCACTGATCGACGCCTGTGTCTGTTATTGCCACGTATACTGCCTGTATGTCCCCGTACCGTACAGCAGTACGTATTCGTGTACCAGGTATACTTCATAGATCACAGGGTCTATTGCTATACCAGGTACGTACCAGGGGTATGTAGCAGCAGCTGCTTGACGGCTGAACCGAATTCTCGTAGACGACAAGATCGAACCGGTACCTGAAGGCGGCCAGTTTTTGGAGATGTCACAGGACGCCCTGGCCAGGGTTTTTGGGACGACGCTGCAGAGACAGAGAGGGGAGCAGCTTCATCAGTGAAAGCTTCCGCTCTGAGGGCGACGGCTACGACAGAGGGGCCCGTAGAAGGTGGGTCCCGTTGGACTAGTATTACAGCAGCAGTAGTGCTGTTCGACTGGCGTGGACGCCGCAGGTGACAACAACAGCAGCAGTAGTCCGCATATTTTATTTCTGAGGTATTACGGGGGTCCATAGTTAACAGGACCTATTATGGTGTACATAAAAACCTATATATTTGCCTATTTTTACTAACAAATTTGGTCCCGTTAACTATGGACCCCTGTAATAGCAAGATGTAGTACGAGTACGAGAGATAGAGGACTTCGTTTGTCTCTACAGAGTATTGTCCCTGTAAGAGCTGAACCCGCCGCGTTTTTGACGACATACTTGGAAAAAACACCGGGCCGATCATCCGGTCATCGATTTGCACACCAAGGATCTACCAGAGGGTAAATCTTTCAGGGCAGATATAAGCCTGATCTGTAGTACCCAGCTCATGTTGGCGGGTGAGAGCCGTGTAACCTGCCTGCTTGATCTACGAGTACGAAACGTTTCCTGTTTGGGATCTGTACTGTACAGATCTTCCCCAACATATCATAACGGTACGACCTAAGTCATCTACTACTGCAGGAGGTCGTGATCTATCCGACTTATATTTTTTGAAAAGCACATGACGGCCACAAGCAGTAATAAGAAACCAAGCCGAGATCTATAACGTACTGAATCGAACGCGCCCTCTTTTCCAGGCTGAGCAGATTCCCTGTTAGTTAAAGGTGGTTATTACCTCACTTGGAGTTACATGATGTGCACACAGATAATTTGAGCGAGTACAGCAGTATGACATGAAAGGGACTTGAGAGGGTAAAGATATCGACAGAAAAAAATGACGATTATACAAAGTGATACCAGGTATATCGACAACGTCAACCAGCCCGGGTCGCTGGGGTAGGTGTGCGACACCTGTTTAGACTGGTGATACTCTGTGAGGATAACAGGGTGGGAGACAGACTGTATCTTGGCAGGTTTGCAAACTCTAGCTTAGACGCTTGGAAAGGTCTCAATGAAAACTCGTAATTTTGATTTGTACTATTAATACAGCGTAGTATACGGCAATACCGGCCCTCTGATATGAAACGGATAAATTGGTTCAAAACCATTGATACATTATTCATTTGAGAAGCATGTGCCTTGCACAAACAAACTTCGGTATATAGCATACCAGGTATCGAGTTTCTTATTTCTCGCTTTTTTTAGGTCAAGTTTCTTGCGAGGGGGCGGTAGTGTCGATGCCACGGGGCCCCAAAAGCCCAGAGGGTTGTCGAACATCAATTGTGCGCGTCTGACGTATCGCGCATTTTTCAAAGTTGGTATCAATCACTACTTCAGTCGTACTCACAGCTGACGTATTCGTTTCCCCCCGAGCAAGTCTGAGTAGCCGAATAACCAACGACCACGCTGCGTGTCACAGCTCGATTACGTATTCTCGTTATAGAAGACGGACGACAGCATCTCCAACAGCGAGTACACGAGTACCCGGGGAGGCAAATGAAACGCTTCGTGCCAAGTGCTACTCGTATCCGTGAAAATTGTTTGGGAGACGGGTATTAGTCGCGAGTACCCGGGTAACCGGTCAAAGAGATACACCTCTACTGCATGAAGTTTTTTTCATGGACCAATACATATTGTATTAATAGTATGCTAGCAACACGGCCGTGGTTTTCTGTAACCCGATATCCCGCATCCGGTAAATTGATAAACTATCGCTGCATTAGTATTGCCATCTCAGTAATCCGGGGGGGGGAAATAGATACAGGTGACACGCTCCCGTACATGGACCAAACTACCTCTGCGACGGTCCCTGATGCCCACCTACCCCACCCCTCCCCCCCCCTTGCCTGCACACCCTTCCCTTCCCCTTTCCCTCCCTCCCCTTTTGGCTTCGCTGTAACGTTTCCAGAGGGTCATGGAGGCACCCGAGTTCAATGGAACTCTAACGCGCAAGAAGCCCTCTGGCGACGCCGAGAGTGTTTCTAAGTCAAATATGGACAGCCCGTCTACCAAGAAAAGCAAGACCTCATGGCTTATGTTTTGAGCTTGGCATGATTCATGTGTTTTATTGGCTTGCACGCACGTGGTTTTGCATTGTTTCGAATATGATGCAAGCAAAAACAATCTAAGTAAGTACTCAACACGAACTACTTGACTCGGTTGGCGCAATCTCGGCTTTCATTGTGTTTGCTGTTCTGAGGTTTACTATGTGGATGGGGGGGGGGGGGGGGGGGGGGGGGGGGGGGGACGAAGCACCGTTCCTACTCCTAATAGAGACACCTCCAACAATTGGGCGTTCATTACGTTGTTTCCATACACCAGGTATTACATAAAAACTTTTTGCTAGTCTTATTCCCTTCCTATTTGGCCGCCTGTGGATGGGGGGGAGGGTTACTGGGTTAGCGTTGGAGGGGGGGGGTTAGGCGTGGCGGATATAAAAGCATGACCTCTACGTATTACCCTGAATGCTTGGTTGACGTTGCGTCATTGCCTGCAATGATGAAGGTACACTGCTTGGCTCGGTGGATGTGTATTGGCTTGCAAGCCTTGTTAGTTTTTGTCCTGAGTGTTTTATCGGGGGGAGGAGGGGTGTATCTGATTTTGTCTTACGCGCACGAGGTTTGCATCAACTTGCGTACGGTACAAAACCAATGAAACCAACTATTTTCACATGAAATGGTTGTCTCGGTTGATGCGCTTTCGGCTTCCGACACCTTGTAGTTGTGTTTGTTGGCATGGGATTTTATGGCGGGTTCGGGTTACTGAGGGGAAGCAGGTGAAATTATACATAAATACACGAACAGTGTTGGTTTGTACGCTTGTCTGATGTATCAGCATTGTATCAAATTATGCAGTTGAACTGCTTGGATCAGTTGGTGTGTTTTCGTTTTGCAGGGTGGTGTATTTTCGCGGGCTATTTTGTTTTTCATCAGTGAGGAGGAGGGGGGGGGAGAAAAAAAAAAAAAAAACTACGAGGGACTATTTGTACGCTTGGCTGAACGTAGCGTCATGGTTTTCCATGCTTCGGTTGAAGTAGATAAATATTTAAAGCATCACGGCGAGTCGCAAGGTTTGTCTTAGTTATGAACGCGGTCTCACTATACATGTGTGGGGGTTGCGGTTGTGACCACACTGTTGCACTTGGCTGGATTGACACACATAGTTCCTTGGTGGGTTCCTCGTGCGATATTTCGTCGCGGAGGTAACAGTCGTTCTGTTTTACATATACATTATCCTGTCATGTGACGCCGAAAAAAAAACGATCTGTCTGGTAGTCTCGAGAAAAACACAAGTATTAATGCACGTTCGTTTTTCCCCCCCAACCTTACGTGTGTCAAAAGTAACATCAAGAGCGGTACATCAGGTTAATGTGGTGCCGAATCGTTTGTTTCCTGCCTACTACGCTAAACACCGTCCTGACTACGGTCGAAAATACAAATACAGAATCAAATTAAGGAGCGCGTACTTTCGTTAAATATTTTTTCTGCATCACAATTGAGTCCACACAAAGCGTCACAATTTTCGCACGGTACTGTCTCGGCAATTGTACGGAAGCCGAGCCATTTCACAGAATGCCAGAGCAGTCATCCCATACAATGAATGTGCTATCGACTCGTTCGTGCAGTAAACACAAACGGAGCAACAGAGTAACATATATCAATCACTAATATGAATCCACTCTACCTCATGCCCACCAGATGGGCATACAGAAGCTTACGAGGGGGGGGGGGGGGGGGGGGCGGCAGTGGAATTGAAGGAGAGGCCTGTTGAATGTCGTATCTTTGGTACTGCCCCCCAAATTTCTCCACTCTTTCCCTCGATCCTCCTCCAGCCAAATGTATTGGCGACCACGGCGTTCGATCTGATTTCGAGGCAAGACCCGCTATCTATTATGCACGACGAAACGAAAAGTCAGCACCACAATTTAACCTTCGAATAAACAACACGGTCAAAATTACCCTCAAATAACAAGCGCCACATATTACTGCGAGGGTTCGGGGGAGGGGGAGGGGCACCCGACATTTTACAGGCAAGGCAACAGCGACAAAATCAGGGGGGTTGAAAACACGACTGCACCGACCATCACAAAACTACCTCGCCGTTATGAGCGATAGTGGCGTCAACAAAAATATTCGTGCCCATCACCACCTACTGCTGTACACGACGACAAATATTAACCAGATCGAAGGCAGCTAGTCCGTTTTCTCGTCGACAACGACTTCTCCAGTGCCGGCCGCAATTTCCACCGCCGCGGCATTGGTCGTGCCTTCATCAGCCTCCGAATCGGTAACCCGGCCAATACCCGGTGCCATTTGGCGCAACAACAATTGCAGACCCGACTTCTTAATAGAGGGTGGCGGTTTAACGCCACACTTCAAAATGTACCCCGGAATGTGAGCAGCAGTCAAAATTTGACAGGACGAACCTCTGTACCATGGCCAGACCAAGGTTCGTAGCTACCGGCGCCAGAAAGCTCTTGCGCCCCTGACATTTTGCCTTAACTCTTTCGGTCACTCGTGCAATGACCTACTTTCCGCGGGGGCCTGTCGATAATTGCTTCCGCCAGTTGGGCATGGCTCTGTATCACAATAGGATAATATACACCTGGTACAAAAAAGAGAAAATACGACATTAACAGCGCAGTTGAATACCCCGACTTTCTGTGAACGAGTTGTCGTGGCTGTAAAAAGCTATCTCAACCGGAGCGCAAAGTGTCAGCAAACAAACATATTTCTGTGCGGTCGTCACAAGCCGTAGTCTAAGTATTCACAAAAAATACGTAATCACGTCGTCTACCGTAATAATGATAGTCAACGCCACGCCAGGAGTAAAACAATGGGGCGCCTTTGCAGCGAAAACGACACCAATATAGAGAAAAACAACGGGTTCTTCTTGGTGAAAAAAGCCCCGGCGACACAGCAGACGCCCCCTACCCACCCCCTGCCCCTTCAAATTATTGGGGTAAACGCCACGGGGTCAAGTGGGGCTGTCGTAGCAGGAAGGGAAATGGAGCCGTTTCCGACGAAAGAAAAGAGGGGTGATATGCATAGAAAAGTTTACATGCCCGGATACATGTTGATACATGCTTCACGCATTACCAAAACTAAGGTAACAGACGAGTTTGAGTGGTCATCACTACTGCTCGGTAGTAGTAGTAGTAGTAACGTCGTTTCGGATCGTCACAGCTATGCCGGTTTCAGTCTTGAACGCGGGACAACGGCTCTATCGTGCGTCCCCCGGTCGCTCGCGGCACCGCGGTCGTTCCACGGTCACTCCACTCGGCAGCCCTCCGTGTCCCCGCCGAAGGAATTGGCGAACGGGGGGCGTAGGAAGGCGCCATCCCCGGGGGCGGGTCGCTCTCCCCGGCATGGCGGAGTTTGGAAAAATAAACGGAACTCACAGTACAATACAGGAACAAGCGCGATATGAACCAGCATGTCTACTGTCGTACGTACTGATGTAGTACATGGTGGGTGAGTTGGTGCGTGCGTGTGGGTGGGTTGGTTAGTATGTGGGCGAGTGGGTTCGTGGCTTTGGGTAGTTGCCGTGTTTTTACTGTTTCGTTTACTCCACTTGTGCTTCCACCACTGGACCATGGTGCTGCTACGTACGAACTGGGCACTCATCTACTGCTGCACCTACTGCTGTACTGCTGTAGTACATGGCGGGTGGGTGGATGAGTTGGTGGGCGGATGAGTTGGTGGGTGAATGGGTCGATGGGTTATTCGGTGGGTGGGTGGGTGAGTGGATTGGTGAAGGGGTGAGTGGCTTCGTGAATATGGGTGGCGGCCGTGCTATTTTTTTTGGTATTTGTGTTTTGTCCGCTGGATGTGCTGCCACTATACCCGACCCGCTGGCATATTGCAGCATACCACTACGCGTAGTGCTTCCAAACTACGCCCCGACCGCATGGTAAATGCCCCGGGCCGCCTTTTCACGCTCGGAATATCACAAGCTCGAAAGAAAATCACGCTCCCTGAGGCGTCCACTGGTACCTTCGTATGCTCCTTCCCCTCTCGATCATCTGGACCGGCTTCCGACGCTTTGGTTTCCGTCTCCGGTTCCCAACCATCCGAAGGGGCGCCCTGCAGTTCGGCAAGGGCTGCACGTACTCTTCTCCCTCTCATCCTTCCTCATCGTCGTGGATAATTATAGTATCTGCAAGGATAAACATCAAGAGGTAGCGAAGGGGTTGCTTCTCCGCTAATGAGAATATAGAGGCATTTCGACGTACGTTAGCCAATCGTAGAGGTTGCGGTTGGCATGCCCCCCGTAAGGATAAGACTTCGTAACCTACGACGTCGCGCGCAGTCCTTCGATGGTCAAACGAGTACCGGACCACAGATTGCGTATCAACCTCTGACCTCTGACGTCGTCCTCGCTGACCCCGTCGTCCCCGCCGTCCTGTTGAACCATGCACTTCGCTTCGTCGGTTTCTGCAGCGTCCTGTGATCACAGTGGGAACGACATTGAAGGAGTTTATCTTAATTTGACAAAACGGCTTGCAACGTCATCTGCAGGCGCGGATCAATGGGTCTTGACTCCACCATAAACCAAACCTTGCGCACCCTGGACAGATCATCGATTCCCAGTTGATGATCTACTATAGTTCTTTCAAGGCAGATCTATTCCCAATCTTGTAATATCTACCTCATATAGCTGGGCCCGAGCTATAACATCTGTACGAGGGGAGTAGCACATGTTTCCTGGGTTGGATCTGTGCAATGCAGATCCTGCTAAACCTATCACGACGGCAGATGAGGAACTATATGAACTACTGCTGTCGATAGATCATGATCAGTCCGAGGTGTGAAAAGTTGCACTCGACCTATCGATACACGACACTCACCGTCTCCAAACGCACGTCACTAGAACGATGAGCCGACCTCCTTTTTTTGCCTTCCCCCCGTGTGGACTCATTCCGTCCACACACAGTCATTGGTCACTCCGTCGTCTCGCGCCCAAGGTTATCTCCAGCCCGGTATGTAGGATATCTGTGATATCCACGTACAATTAGTCGGTCGAGTCGTGGTCCCACATACGGTTAACGACACGCAGTTGCGACATCGCGCGAAAAAGTATGTACATTAACGCGCCACCACAACCTCGAAGTGCCCTTCAGCTGCTGCTGTGGTTTGATTTCTTCCGTAGAGACATAAGGATGATGGCCTACATCTCATCAGTACGTACATATCTGGTACTCGTCCGCACTCGCACGAGTTTTGCTCGGTGCTGGTGAGTTTGTACTGCTGTTGTAGTTGAACATGCGGTAAGTTACGATTTTGAACATCATGCCTAATTTTGAGGACAACATCTACGTCTTGGTTACAGTCGTTCGCCGAAAAAATGGTTGGAGAACATCCGGCAGTAGGCTGGCTGTCATATCCAAGAAGAAACGGCGAACGGGAACGTCAAATGGACGAGTGCGGTGGCCTGGCGTCCAAACGAAGTTGCTTCATGGCCTTGCGGCCGACGTAGCATTTTTCGATTTTCTTCGCTCACCTTGAACGATATCCACGAATTCTTCGTTGATGACGTCGCCGACATGGTGCTGGATGGTTCCTGACTCTTTGTGGGCGCTGCGGTGGCCTGCTGCGCTGTCGCCGGTGCGGTATGTGTGCAGCCCTCAGGGATTTCCCAAAATCCGAGAGGCGTGTTTTTTTTACACGTACCTCGCTGAAAGCATTCCTTACCAAAAATCTTGAGTGCCCCAATCCTAGTCTCACCGAGTGCATGCTCGTAGGGACTTTTTCTTGCATAAAATTGATTAGCGGAAAGCGCGAGAGCGCGAGTTAGCTGTACATTCGATGAAATTCGACGAGCAGCGGGAATGCTGAACCCTATGCGCGATAAAAACTAAAGGCACGTACCGGGGGGGAGAAGGGATGACACCTGTGACCACGGCTTGTACAGAAGATCGTCGAGGGTAAAACCTCCTACGAGTGGGCTGGAAAGTAAAAGTGATGAAAAAAAAAAAAAAAAAAAAAAGTCATTCCCATTGGTGTATGGATTCATGTGTAACGGTGTTTGGGAGTTCCACACAGGAAATATGCGTGTTTCTGTGTGGAACGGTCAGCGGGTTGGGACGTATCTTGTCCGCCGCTTTCTCACTTCTTCTTCTTGTTCTACTTCTTCTTGTTGTGTGTGTACTTCATGTTCTCCCCCTTTCTTCCTTGTCTTGTGTATTCTAAGCGATAATATATATATATATATATACCCTGGAGGGGCTTCTATGAACTGACTCAGGCTTGGCCTATCATATCAGTGAGTGCATCGAACAGCGATAGATCAATATCCTTGCTGTGGCGGTTGTGGCTGGGGTTCGAGTCTCGGCTAGTATGGGTATGTATGCACGTGACATTTATTCTGAGTGTGTTTGTTCAATCGCCGAAAGTGTGAGGCGGTATGTACTGCTATAGTGGCAACTTCGATGTTTATCGACGAAAAGTGGAGCAGTGGGCATGCTGAAGAAGTCTATGCGCGACAAAAACGAACGGACGTATTGTGCAGGGCGGGGGGTGAAGGGCCGGGACATCTGGCTTGTGCTCACGGCGTGTCCAGAAAGTCGCTGAGGGTAGAACCTCCTACTTCGCGTTGAGCAGGAAAATGAAAGTGATTTAATAATGCAAGGCACTCTAGCACTGCTGTAACGCTGTATTTCAAGTAAGACACGCGACCGTCGACCTATCGAACAACAGTACATTGCATACCTATCATATATTCTGTTTTCCTGTAGTTCGCGAGAGACACATCGCACCACCAAACTGAAAAGCTTGAAACGTCGGACAAAGCTTGCCTTGGTAACAAAAAACGATACAGCTACTAGTGCAAGTTGAATGAAACGTCGGTCGAACGTAATCCACGTTCAATATCCTCGTAAACGATATACATAAACTTGAAATATGTAGATATATCAGTGACTTCTATGGATACGTACAATGCCAGGGTCAGTTGTTGCAGCACGTCGGAGCTAGGATTTGGTACGTTGAAGAGCAGCTACTGTCCTGACGAGTGGTGCGTCGAGGATTCACGGGGTAGGCACAGGTTGGGCTGCAGGAAGCAGAAGGCTCCTTGCTGTAACCATGGAAGGAAGTTTTGAGGATACACTCCCAAAATGGGAACGCGTTCCTGAGCTTGTGGAACCCCCCAACAAACGTAACTAGCCATCGATCTATCGAGGCCAGTGGGAATGAAAATATATTATGTATAAATATTGCCCTTGCCCATTGATCATGGCAGTGTTAATATTGTTCCGATAGAGACGATAGCCGAATTATTTTGTTGTGTGGTAGGTTTCATGGGCGCAACTGCGACAGTGTGGTCTTGCTGAAATACCTTGGTGGACCGTCCTTTTCGATGGAATGCTTTCGTCCGGGGGTGACTGTACCGTACCATTGCAGCCTTTTTTCGCGAAAGAAGCAGGCGCAGCCGCCGGGGTGGGGGGATCGATACCACCGTCGCGGCAGCCGTGGTCCCGGCTGCAACAGCCATAAAGACGGCCTTGACCGCGATGACGGCTGTTACAGTAGTCGTGGTGGCTGCCGGTAGACGGCTCGCAGGCACCGTCGGCGGCATGGTCAGGCATGGGTAGTGTCGCCGAGGCAGCTTCTCCCCGTGGTAGGTCGCGTATTAGCGGACGCGATTCACAACACGCCGCGACTGGTCTGGCTGACCGATGAGTACGCGCTTTCGTGAGGGCGCAGAGAGAATACACGAATGAGGAGCCAGTAGAGTAGCCATGTATGATCCCGGGCGGCTGAAGTGGGCGTGAAAGGTGTTTAAGATAGATCGCTGACTCAAGAAACGGGCATCTACTGTTGTATTCTGCCTCTACCGTGGATAATTTAATGTAAGTATTTGATTGGATGAGGCGGACAGGAGGTCTGGTCTGGTATTTCCCCCCGCGCTGAGTCGACAAGCATATCACGTAATCTGCGCGGAGTTAGTACCTGTAAATGATCTGGGTATACAAGCATAACAATACTAATCCTACTGCCAGGTGGACGGGATGCTCTCAACAAATGTTGCGACCAACTCCACTCCCGAGGTTCCGGGAGCGAAAAGAAGAAGTGATCTCGTTGCGATACAAATTTCGAGACATTTCGATATCATCGACGGTTCCACTATTTGTGCCAAGTTTTGGGCCCATCGATTGAATCGCCATTTTACTGTTGTATTCTGTCTCTCTACCGTGGATCATGTAATATAAGTATTGGATTGGATGAGGCCTCCCGCACTGTGGTCCCGCCCATACTTCGTTACGCTTCTTCTGTATTTGTAGTTGGCCACTGCTCAGGGGCAGAGCTGTCTCACCCAAACTTCTGTAACATTGATTCAGTCCTTTCCTGCACGCCGCAAAATCCTTTTCGACTGGAGACAATGGTAGCTCGCTAGCGTCCTCCCACTCGAAAGGAGTAAATCGTGAAGTGGTTTGGCAGCTCTGCCATCCACATATGTAGGTTCACCGTCATACGGGCTGGAGAGAGACACAGAGAGTGTTCGTCAGCCCCAAGCACAAGTAGTCAAGACACCCAGACAATCGATGAGTTGATGATTCAGGTCGTTTGTATTATCTCCCAGCAATGGTAGGGACAGCAGAAGTGACATTGTGCGTCATCCCATAACACCCAGACGTCAAGAATCACATAATGCACAATATGCCAACATCCCGAACCGGCACGTAACTGTCAAGCTAAAGAGGCACAACGAACACCCTCCCTGACTCTTTACGTAACATTTACGGCCCAAGACAACAACACACAACTCCATGACCTAAACCAACCACAAACAAAAAAAATGAAAAGAAAGAGGAAACCCACCCCTGTGAGCAAAAACCTCTCACTCTCCCCACAGAGAAATATTGCAATTGTAGACGATATTACAATATATCCACGCCAAAATAATAAAAGCTAAGGTGAAAAGTACAATGCCAGAGATCGCGGAGAACCCCGTTCCCCCGGACAAAAGTCTCCTTTTGCCCCCTACTCCCGTCATAAATTCTCAGATCGTAACGGTAATGCGAGATAGCATACGTCCTTTTTCACTTGTAAAATTAGAATTTATCTGGCGCTAAAGTTACCCGAAAAATAATAGTCGCTACCCAGTAGCTCCTAATAATCGAGTAAAGAAACAATAAAATGCCGCTACTGCTGTCGACACGAACACCTTAAGCCCTCCCAGCTACGAAAACTATTCGATCATTCGCAGAAAATATTTTGTGTTGCACTTTTCTCCGATGCGTACAAGTATTCGCAAAATGATACTGTTGGCAGAACAACCAATCAACCACGAATATGCTCACCCTCCATTATTTTGCAGGCAGTAGTCTAATGCCAAAAATAAAAGATACCCGCAAAATTCAATATAATCAGTAGCCACCGCCAATACCAGCAATACACCTCACCTCCCTTTGGTGTATCAGCGTATCCTTATTTCTCCATACCGCTACGAGTATGCATTTCATTTCTACCAGGCCCCATCTGGTCGTGTCTACACCAGAAAAACACTACAAGTTTTTCGGATTTACAAAGACTGTTTGATTTGAACATGAGAATACATTTCGAAGCTACCAGGCGAAAAGGGCTACGTATACCACCCAGAACGAATCCCAGATCAGATAATACATCGTCTACTATCTACGGTTTCTCCACCCTGGCCGCAAATAAATAGACCTCACGTTCGACCAAAAAAATATTTTCGATCGACAGGTGTACCTATCGTAAAATTATATTCACCACTCATTCCTACGAAATCACACCATGATGACCAGACCTGCCCCCTCCGCCCCGCGATGTTGCCGGACCTTGCATGAAGCTCCGGCTGACGAAACACCCAGATTTGCTCGCTTGTTGCCACCCGGACGAAACCCCATCGTTGTTCGGTACTGCTGCAGACAGTCCACGATTACCCCACGCCCGTTTCCTGCCACCGCTTTTTAACAGCAGCAGAATGCACGCGGCTGTTATGCCGCGCGACTTTGCCCCACCTAACACCCCCCGGTAGGGTTGCACACGGCTGGCGGCCGTGCGGCTTCTCGCGGAATTCGCATGCAGACATGTACCCTCGCTGAGCGATAACCCCATATCTGCTGCCTCCACAACCTCTGAAGTGGAGTGCGTACGGAAAATAAATGTCGTACGACTTGAAGTCCCCCGCTCGCAACACACGGCGGAGGTGCCTACGGTTGTCCACCGTAGGGCGTTTTAGCTGCTGTGCCCCTAAAACGCCGTCGTCTCCACATCATCCCCGGGATCCCCCACCACCGCAAACACGGCCGCCGCCGGCGATTCATCCATGTCCGCCGGCGATGCGCACTTGCTGCTCTCGTGTCCTCTCCCACCACACCTTTCGCAGAGCTTGCGGTGCGACTGTCGCTGTAGTGGCCCGCAGCCTTGCACCGGAAACACCTTCGCTTTCCCGGCTCCACCGTGCCATCGTCGGAGCGATCCAACGATGGCGACACAGCATCCCTCCCTGCTGTATCTACGGCAGGGAGCCCCTGCTCCCTGCCGGACTTCCGCTGTGCTTTACTCTCTGAGAGCAAGGCCCTGCTCCGAGACTACGGCTCTAAGATCATCAAGTTCATCACCCATGATGAGGCTGCGTCGGTACCAACGACACTCTAGAGTGTTCGTCAGCCCCAAGCACAAGTAGTCAAGACACCCAGATAATCGATGAGTTGATGATTCAGGTCGTTTGTATTATCTCCTAGCAGTGGTAGGGACAGCAGAAGTGACATTGTGCGTCATCCCATAACACCCAGACGTCAAGAATCACATAATGCACAATATGCCAACATCCCGAACCGGCACGTAACTGTCAAGCTAAAGAGGCACAACGAACAGAGAGAGACGGTCCCGACTCCCTTCTGCCGTAACAGTGGGGACTAGGTGCCCGGAGGTTAAGTCCCCCCCCAATCCGTTGTGCGGCAGAGACGTACGTCATTACCGTCCGAAAAGAGCAAATCGCTGGGCAGTCCCGGTCTGCAAACACTACCACTGCCTCGCTATAGAGGCCCGAAGCGTCTTACCCAACTGAAAGTCGAATACCATTTCCCCAGACACTGGGAGCTATAGGATGTGGGACCCCCTTGTAAACGAAAGGTCGCGGCACCGACGCCATGCATGGCACGAGGTTTACTTTAAACGGGTCTATCCTGTCCCAGACCGCTTGAAACGGTGGTCGGCGCAATGTGGATAATGGCTTCTCGTGACGGCCGCATTGTTTCTCGCAGACTGCCCACTCACAGTGCTCATGATCGTCTCCGCGAAAACTTAGGCGCCGACATTGCCGAGGAACACCCGTCGATCCTCGTTAGTCTCGACCCCCGCCTGAAGATTGAACGATGTCTTATCTAAATTCTCTTGGGGCACCGATGCCCCAACGTACCTATTGCAGGTGCCCCGCGCGTGCACGATCCTGGCTCTACCGCTTACCTCCCTGGTGTGTCCGTAGGAAGTGTAAGTGAGTTTCCGCTGAGTCCGATACACTTGAGTATTTATTTGCGGTTCGAGGAGAAGTAGGTCCGCCTGGCGCGTGCAGCATGATAGTTGCCCATTACGGATGTACTCGAGATTCGGAACATCAGCCAAGATGTTCGAAACTTCCCGCCCGACCTGTAACTTTGTAGCATTTCATATGTCGAAAAAGTCCAGCGACTTCAATATTTCCCTTCCTTTTCGCAGCGATCTCAGACTCGATGTCCCGCGAAGATACGGCGCACGAGAACCAAGTGGTTACATCGCAGTTATTCTTTGGCACTTTGCCAAACATCTATGCCATGATCGCATGGCAGGCTCCAATAACCCTCGAGTGGAAGAATACCCCAAGAAAAGAAATACAACAACACAGTACACATGTTTACTGAACCACATTGTACACCCTAGACAAATAATTGTAAAACCGAACGTATCGTCGTATATATGTACGTAGAGTAACAAGCAATCCATACCATGGCGACGTGCATATCGCGAAAACTTGAAAAAAACTTGGAAAAAACTAAATATCTGAAAAAACGGCAGTAGGGTAGTAATCCGGCCGAGCGGCTCTGATCAGATGACAATTGACCGACAAGACTTAAAAAGCGACCCGCCCCTCTACCGTATAGCACCAGTACCAGTCAGAAAGTGGATTACTTGGCGAGAAGTGTAGAACAGGGTTTCTTCAAAGAGCGCGGAGCCTCAGCAAAACAAAAAAGCTTTTGAATACTACAGCATCTAGTACACCAGTGAGTGGGTGATATCCATGCCGCCGTAGAGCTACAAGTAGGGTCTATTCAGGTACCAGACCCCGCTCCTCCGCTTCTTTGGGGGACAACCTCGCCCCCTTCCAACACGGGCGCAGCAACAGACCCGTCGCCGCCGCCGCCGCCCCCCGCCGGCGCGCACTTGATGGGGGAGATGTCGATGTTCCAGCTGGTGGCCGTGACGACGACCATGCCGAGGGCGAACAGGAGGAAGATGCAATGGTTGTCGAACGGGAAAAGGTGGGGGGAGCTGATGGACCAAGCGAACACGGTGGAGGAGACGACTGCGCCCGCCGCTTTCGCGAGCGAACCCAGCATCATCTGCAGCCCGTTGACGGTGCCGCGTTGGGAGGGGTGTACCGCGTTGTTGGTCGCCAGAGATACATTAGTAAATACCTGTTGTTGCGCGGGGGGGGTAGAGAGGGGGGGGGGGGATCTCCTCACGTCATGCATGGCCGTAGTTGTGGGTGAAATAAAGGAGTGGGGTAGGGTGGAGGGAGGGGGAGGGGGGGAGGGGGTGCAGCATTTGGGGTGCGTTGTGTCTGGACGCAGGTGCTGCGACGTGTCGCAATTGAGCCGAAGCAGCAACAGCTCCATCTAGTAGAGCTAGAATAACAGGTTACGCTAATGCCAGGCAAGCGGAAAATTGTGCGGAACACTCGATCTTGAAAAACGTCCGGGCTTAAAACGAACGGATGGGGATAGACAGAGGACTACGACGCCTGCTGCACTCGCTGCTATCTATATCGCCGGTGTCCGCCATGTGCTCGCAGGAGATGTGAGAGGAATAGAGACGGGGAGGGGGAGGGGGGAGCGTGACGCTCACCACGGTCATGGACACGTTGGTTAAGAACAGCAGGGCTAGCGAGGTAGCCAGAAGCACCCCCCTGTCGTCGTGCAGCACGGAGAGGAGGGGGTACGAAAGGACGACCGGGGTCACGATACAGCAGGCCCAGCGCTGCGACCTCGTCGGGCCGATTCGTTTGACGACGAACGGATACACGCAGAGCTCGAAGATCACCATGCCTCCGCCACACATCGAAAGGATCTGAAGCGCGAAAAAGCGGATGGGAGGGCGCAAAACCGAAAGGGGAGCGAGTCAGTGTCGAAATTTCACACGCGCCATGGAAAAGGCGTACGGCAGGAGAGAACGGACGGGCGCAAACGTATAGGGGGGAATGGGGGGGGGGGGGGGGGTACTTGATAGGAGAGATGTACTCGATCTCATGCATGGCCGTAGTCGTATGAGGAGGGGGGGGGGGATACTCAATATCATGCATGGCCGTAGTCGTATGACCATAGACCCTCGCATCCCTACAATGCCGGGACGGAGCGCGTCGGGTTTTCAACGACCAGGCAGAAATGGACTGAACGTGTGAAGCAACCCGACGCGAGATCAAAGAATGTGTGGAGCGGTCCGGAGGTCAGGGTGCGTTGTCACCTTTTGTGGGAAACCAGAGGCAGCGACCAGACCGAAGTGTTGTTTTCTGTCTCTTATCAAGCCGCGCTAAAGTAGGTATGAGTCGCTCGTTTTGAGCCCCAACATTTTCCCATTGACGGAGCTTAACTCAGCTGAGAATCTACCCCAATCTCTTTCGGATCCGCCCTATTGCAGGTACCGAAGTTGCACTATTCAGCCCAAACATTTCTCTGGAATGGAGTTCCTCCACATAAACAAAAGCACCCAATATCACTCGATCCGTTGTATATGTTTTACAACTTCCCTGGTATTACTGGTAGTTAGATACCTAACCAGCTGGGATTGCGTATTGGGGCTTTCGCATATTACAGGGGACCATAGTAAATAGGACCAAAATATTGTTAGTAAAAATAGGCAAATATCTAGGTTTTTATGTATACCATAGGTCCTATTAACTATGGACCCCCGTAATAGCTGATGCCACTCTGAGCTCGAATATAAGGAACTATTGGTATCCATTTTAATGTCTAAACGGTCCTTACATTTACGCCCAGAGCGGTGTACATTTACCCACATCAGACGCGGGAAAAAAACAACGTCGACGAGCGACGCGGAAAGAAAACTTACCCTACAGAAAATCCCGAGAATTTTACGCGCTTGCTTTCTTGGAGCCTTCCATCGGTGTCCCACAGCTGTCCTTCACCACTTAGAACGAAAATAAAAGGATCGTGCACGCATTAGTACGAATATCAAAGGGCCCTTACCTTCCGTCCTGAATGGTATGATCTAAGCCATGGCCCCGCTGCCGATAACTCGCAGAGGGCACCCTCATGCTTTCGTCAAGTTCGATGAGAAGCAACTCAAGCCATGAGTCAACCGTCGAAAGATCTAGAAAGCGCCCGACTTGGAAATAATATAGCATACATGCAAATGGATACGTAAGGGCAAGGGGTGCCTGCTATAGGGGGACGTTCGTTTATTTCGTCACCTGTCCAATCTGTTTCGTCGTCCAATCCAAGCCTCCGCTCGCCAGCGTGCTGAGCGCCCACAGTGGATACACTTCCTGGCACCCAAACGAGATGGCCTGAGCGATTCCAAAGCGACGCGCGCAACGATCGAAAAAGGTCCCGAGACGAACAAAACGGCGCGGTTGCACGGTGCCGTTTGGCCCGTGGGCGCCCGATGCATGCTACAGCAGTAGAGGGGCACCATTTTATTTCTGAGGCTCCTCACTTTAGGAGCTATATAACTCACTCGAAAACTGACTTCGGCAAAAATCAAATTGCATCCCGATGAATAATCCCATGGCCCAAAGTATATACAGAAAAGCCGTTTTTCGAAACAAGATTGGCATTCCGATGGCTTCGGGTTAAGGAGCACCGACACTCAGAAAACAGTTCGGCGGAAAAATGCTGCCTCTATCGTAGAATGTATCTGTTGAGTAAAAGGGCGTATCGTTCTGTTGCTCCTCATCACGATATGACTGATCTGAGTGACGGGGTTGGATAATCAGACGAAACTAACGGAGTCGCGTAACGGGTGGACTACATCCCACTATGAACCGCTTGTGAGGCGGACTTGCACATGGATGACAGTTTCAATGAGTAGGAGGGGGGGGGTAGGTGTTGGGCCCAACACTTTATCACTTTGACGGGGGCTCCTCAAGTGAGCGACTGCCAAACATACATTTTTTTTGTGATGGTCGCTACAGTAGTAGAGTCAAGGAAGGGCATTGTTCAGTAGGGGTTGGCGTACCCTTTGGTTTTTCGTTCTAACCTTTGTTATATGTTTTGGCGAGCAACGTGCGAAACACTGAACACCTTCCTGTCCGTACAGCATGGTTCGCTGGTGCATCGCCCAGGCACAAAGGAAACGCTTGGTTGATCAAAAGGGCGCACACAGACATGGTGCCGCTGACATGAAGCCCCTCCGAAAAATGTCTGCAAGGCAACTTTAACTCGCAGAGTGGTCTTAAGACACAGCAGAGGTATGACCCTACTCCATACACATTACTCCTACCGTTGAATATTAAAAAATACCACAATTACTGCAGCGGGGGGTGCAAAACGGTGCCCCCTTCTCACCGAAAACGAGACGTACGTAAACATGACAGTGCGAACCCGCTCCTGTTTGAGAATTTTTAGGGGCAGAAGAACCTCCCTCAAGAAGGCAATCCTCCTCCCCTCTCCCCGACTCACGCCACCACCGCCGCCCGCGTCGACCCGGTTCCCCTCTCCACCTCCACCCACTCCTCCCCCCAGACGCGCATCTTCAGGGGCGCCGTTGTAGACACTGCCCAACTCCCCCCCCTCCAGCGTACGCTCTCCGCTAGACCGCCCCGAGGGTTGCCAAACGAGAGGTAGCCGCTCCTCAGCTCCCACCCGGACGCTTCGGCTACCGTTGCGTCCGCTGCCGCTTCCGACTGTTTGATATTCACGTTTTTCTCCACATTCCGACGCCACGTTTCTGCCGCCGACGCCGCCGTTCGCGAGCTGGGGGTCGTAGCCGATTTCGAGGCAGGTCGTTCGGACACCCTTTCCCTCGCCCGCCACCGCCGCCTGGTTGTGCAACTCCGCCTTCGGAATCGGGATGGGCTCGAAGCCGCGCCTGCTTCCATACAAGAGACGGACACTAGGTCCTGTGAGGCCGTGATCTATAGACAATACGCCACATCTTGTTACACCGGCACCTACAGTAGCACCAACAGGCTCACCCCGAAACCCTGGTGGTTCGCTTTACGCGCATACCAGGTATGAGGCAATAGGTCTGCAAAACGTTGTCCATCGTGTACTGCACCCAACGGTATTTTCCGAAATCGTGGTGTCACTATATCAGGTGCGTATGAGGCAATATGTAGTGACAAGTGTGACATACGTGTTCTATTCTCTACCTACAAAAATAGTATGTTACGATATCTTGGTCGGTTCGTCGGTGCACCCCGTCGAATATATATATACATATATGCTTCCGAGCATGAAAGGGTATCTCGTCTAACCAACTCGTGAATGTCTACTCAGTCAGTGCCGACTGAGGACTACTGCTACGGTAGATTTTGGGGGGGGGGGGGGGGGATGATGCCAATATTTTCACTACCGCGTTAACGCCACTCGGGCAAGTGGCTCTGCACCTCACTCAAAAATGGACGTGTATGCTTTTTGTTGTCGCAGATAAACAAACAATCCCGTGGCGGTACATACGTGAATGCCAGAAAAGCTTTAAGAATTGAGACCGCCAAGAAATAAGGTGGTAACTCGGCCGAGTGACTCTCATCACCTGAAACTGTAGGACATAAATGCGATGGCGGTACATACCGTGAATGCCAGAAAAGCTTTAAGAATTGAGACCGCCAAGAAATAAGGTGGTCACTCGGCCGAGTGACTCTCATCACCTGAAACTGTAGGACATAAATGCGACCTCCCTGCGGTAGCACCAGTCTGAGCAGGCTATAGATAGTGGGCTCGTAGGCTATTCATTTCACCAACAGGCTACTGAGTATGGTAGACTATTATAGCAGGTTATCCCGCCTAACCAACGTTTGCGCGGCCTACTCAAAGACTGAATTCGGCTACGAATAGTAGGCTAGATCCCTTTACCCTACAGGATACTGAGTATGTGGTGGGCTATTACGGGGGAACATATTAAATAGGACCTACGGTACATTCAAAGACTATACATTTCGCTATTTTTACAGGCCCATAGTAAATAGGACTAAATGTTGTTACTAAAAATAGGGAAATATATAGCTTTTTGTGTGTACCGTAGGTCCTATTTACTATGGTTCCCCGTGATAGTAGGTTATCCCGCCTAACCAACACTTGTGAAATCCTACTCAGTCAGCGCTGACGAAGCAATTCATAGTAGTTCAGTCAGCACTGACTGTGAGAGTTGTGCAGTAGAAGTATGGTATCCCTTCTACGATAGTAAGCCCTTGTAAAAAAATAGGTAGATACCAATCTGGGCCGAAATATTAGGTCCGTTTATACATTTTATTAACACTACTAGTAAGCGGTCCTTCGATTTGCGCCCAAATCGATAATAAATACCTGCCGCCACCCTTCTGGACGTCCAAGGTCTCTTCGAGGAAGAAGAACACCAGAGGAAAACACAGCAAGGCCAGGATCGCCCCAAGGATATTCGGAAGTAAGTACGGGAACCTGGTTTCGTTGGGACAGTGGGCAGGCAGACAGCGGGGAGACGGGAGAGGCACCAATTATTTTGATAGTTCTGAGTAGGCCTGTTGAAATATAACACAGTTCTGCTGTGCAGTAGGACATACACAGTTCGGACAGTCGGCAGACAGCAATGAAGTGTAAGCAGAGAAACTAAACAAAATATTGATTCGCAGCCCTGTTGTGCAGCAGAAGAAAAACGACACTACTACTGTTTGCTGCTGTTGCCGTTGGCTCGAACGGTATTGTTGGTGTTATTGTGAGACTGAAGTGTGGCCAGCTCGCTACCCTACCATGCACGCATTATCACTGTTGTTCGCGTGACTATCGTATCACCTTCCGAAAAGCCCTGACTCCGAAAATACAGTGGGATAATGATGAACCGGTTCCGCCAGCATGCCACCGAGGCCAGACCCGACGATAAGTCCAACAGACCAGCAACCTTGACGGCGAGAGATAGGCGCGTTGGCCGGGCGGATGAAGCGTTTGCGCGGTCAAAATTAAGCGAGTTGCGAATTCACGCGACCGCCTAAAGTATAGGGCAAGCTTTAGTACTTTTGAATTGGGTGACATCTATAAAATATCTTCCGAAATTCTTACTTCCTCATGACTCTACAGTAAAACCTTCCTTTATCAGTGCTAGTTGTCCGATTTTTTATGCAGTACACGGTGGTATAATATGCGAATGACCTGTGCTGTGTGTACCTATGGATTAAGTGGAATCCACTCTGATATATATGTGGAGGCGTTGTTCGTATTATCCTCCACAAATATGGATATTTGTGATCCTAATCCTTTAGAATCATCACACATACATGCAGCGTGTAGCTCTGTGGTCACACACGGCATCACCTGTGACGAAGCTCATGCCGACCACCTCGTGCTCTTTCCCGCACACCTCGGAGATCATCGTCTTGGCGTTCGCTACTACACCGTTCAATGCTCCGGTGAGAACCCTGCTCGCACGCAAAACGATCGAGTTTGAAACTTCGTGCCACGTTGAGGCGACGAATTGACGAATGAATCGAAACTGGCTGTCGTTCCCCCTGTCTAGCAGAGCGTCATTTCGTCTGGGCCAAGAGCCGTGCCAACCAGCTAGGCGGGATGTTTTGGGAGGGACAAGCTTTTGTGATTAAAGGAGCTCCTCAACTCAACTGAGGAGCTTTACCTAGATGCCTTGGCAATACCACTTGTACTACAGTATATGAATACATACTCATTTCCTTTGATTGTTGCGTTTTCCATCCGACAATGGGTAGCATGAGCTTCAACGTTGATCACTCAGAAACGCTCCTCGACAAAAGAAAATCGAAAGGGAAGCCCAACCAAGCTGAAAACTATGCACTCCACAAGGAATATGTTTTTGCCCTCTGATTGCAAAACAAGTCGCTCTGATTGTTTTTATTGGTTGTTCATGTTGGGTTATAAAACCTCTGTATTGAGTATTGAGTAGTCCATCTACTGTTTTCGCTCATCCCTTGGTAGCTCGAACACTCAGATGCTTGCCTTCTTTCGTCGATACTCAGTGTCAAAGCAGCCCCCTCTCTCTCCCCGCGTACAATACGGTGGTATTCTTGAATTGTGATGGATTGCGCAGAATTGTCGATCGAGTCACCACCACCGTGCTCTGCTGTGCTTCCTTGCTGTCACATGCATGTGCCACCGGCTATGTCGGACGGCGGCGAGGCAGCGTCAGCGAAGAGCAAGATTTCGGATGAACGACTGGGCCGTGGACGATATGGTGAAGAGCGTGGGTATTTCTGTAGGATATCGAGGTCGAGATCCATACGTACCAGGTATCTTCTTGATCTGTGTCACTGTGCACGGACACGAGCATACGAGTATCCTAGTTCGGATATTTGAGGAAATGCAATATAAAGATAGATTACAAGTCTATTTTACTCGTAGTACGGAATATTGTGAAAAAATGCATCTCCATCAGTAGCGAAGCTGGGAACATTGATAGAATGTTTCTAGAGCGCTGTAGAGAACATTGCAGGGAACTGTACGGGCTACGGTAGAGTGCACCTGCCCATGCCCGTAGCATGGGCATTGTCCTGAGATGACCAATTGTCGGCCACGCTCACTCATTCACCCCTCCTCTCGTCTTCTCTTGATTTCTCCGATCGACCGTCTTTCCATAACAGCCACATAAGTGCCTTTTCAAACCATCTCTGCCCTTCGTCTTTATAAGCAGTCTTCACAGACACTGCGGTGCCACCTCTGTCATCTTTCTTCACAGAGACAGAGCCTCTACACATGCATCACTCTTTCTGTCGGGGGGGCGTACTCCTTTGTTGCTTGCCTAAGTCATTCAGCCATTGACGCTGCGTCCCTTGCGAGACGCTCTTACTCCTGATAAACACACCTCCACATAGTTTCCCTCTATTGCTGAAGCAGTTTATAATCCACACTATTAATAGTTCACGTACTTAAGTAATTAGTAATAATTCCTTTCACTCCTACCTCTATGGAAAATGAGTGCTCGCAGGTTCGATTGGGGGCTTTAACGTGTCCCTCTTTTTGTCAAACCTATTGATCCCCACAAGCTCAGGTCGTCACCCCTTTTAGTACTGCAGTATCCTTTTGGGGACAAACCACTCTAATTACAAGCGTTTCTCCCATCAACGGGACCGCGGTTCTAAAAGGGATAAAATAATTCTATAATTTCATCCACCCTTGCCCCTACATTAGTTGTATGTGTTCGGGGATGACAAATGGAAACGTATCACGAGCAGCGGTGCAGCATTTATTACTGTGCGCGCTCATCACCTTTCCATGTATAACCTAGGGGGGCATGGGACGGGCCCAAGCATTTTCGACTAACGGGGCTCCTCGGCTGAGGAATTAACTGCCCACCGCGTTTGGAATCTGACGCGTGGAATCGTTCGGCCAAATATTTCTGATCCTCAACGAAAAACGTCCGTCGCCCTATATCGATGGAATACCATTTTTTTTGCGTTTGTGATATCTACAGTCCATCGGGTTGCAGTTTCGATTTTCTCTCAAGGTAAGGTTTTTGTGTGGGCTCAAGACCTCCTGAAGTGAGAAAAGAGCCTCAGAAATAAATAGGTGCACTTCTGTCGTACCAGGTAGCATGCATCGAACCCGGTATTATTTGCGTTTTTTTACTAAAAATAACTTGAAAAAACGACAGCTGTGAGATCGAGGATGTCGTAGAAACTCGCCGTTGCAAGCTGTGTGTGATAATAGTGATACTTCGATCGCGCTCACTACGGGTTTTGTATAGGCTTATGCAGGGTATACGTCCCGTGTACGTCTGTATTTACAAATATTTGTATGACGTATGCAATATAACGTGTACCGGTAGCGGTTTTATTCTGTCTCTTCAGCTGAATACCACGAGGTAAAATAATTGGACCGCTTTTACAATTTATTCAACAAGTCGCCAAAATCCCAAACGCTTTTTTATAAAAAAATACCACCAGGTATCCTCAATGACTCCGACAATTTAGAAAGGTATAGTAGTAAAGTCATATCTGGATGGGTCAAAATGTCCGAGAAGATGACCTGATCAAACGGGCTTTTGTTCTGAAGAAGCCGTTTTCCACCATCCAAAGTCATCGGGGCACTCATACTACCACGTGGAGCCGTCTCTGAGCGCTTGTCATAGTTCCAAAAATGAGAAAAACAGGTGCGAGATCGGAGATTTCGTCGAAAGCCATCCTTGCAAGCTTCGTGGAATACTTCGATCGCGCGTAGGGGAAGGGAGGAAGAAGCCGGGGGAATGCGACCAATGACCTGGGGATGAAACGTTGATGAGGAATAGGATATACTATACCGGTAGCTAAAATAAAATGATGTGGGGAATGGAAATTGGGAAGCGGCTGGCAGAGAAGCGTATGAGGGATACTACTGATTTGCGCAAGGATATTCGGTTTATATAGGAACGACATCTACGCTATATTGTCGGAAGGCAAACATAATACGAGTAATAACAATAATAATCACGCGTACTACGGGTTTTTGTTCGGTCTCATGTAGGATATACATATGATTTTGTCCGATATCAGGTATCATATATATCTACGAGCCCATGGGGTTGTTCTCCGGCACCGGGGTTATTTGAGAGTACGTATGTTATTTTCCCCTGAAATTCGGTTTGTGGGTGAGGTATACTTATAGAGCTCCTCAAAAGCGAGCAAACCTCATGGCATCTGCCAGATGCACCCCTACAGCAGTAGCAGCATGCGTTGACAAGAGGGCTAGCAATAAATGGGCGTTAACTTGAGGATGTTATAAGGATTACCCTGGGCTGAGTATTCGATCGATCTTTTACCTCCATAGCTCAGTCGGTAACACCTTCACACTTGACGCCGTCGAGGACATGGGTCCGAATCTAAGTTCGAACGTTTCTTTTATAGAAACGCTTGCGCGTGTGTCCCTCAAAACACATCTCCCTAGTTCGGTACCCACGCCCCAAAGATTCCACCGTTCAGAGGGGGGGAGAGTGTTACAAGGATTACCCTGGACTGGGTAATTGATCGGTCTTTTACCCCTATAGCTCAGTAGGAAATACCTTCACATGGGCTAACAAAACTTAGGCGAACAAACAGCATAGACACAGACCAGGTCATATTGCTTGATGATATAGTATCGGCTCACCAACAAGAACTCCTAGTCTAGGCCAGCCTTACAACCTTGTGACTATGGCACCATCCTTGGACAACCTTGACAATGGACTATTGCATACCAGGTACCAGGTAACCATTGTTGCAGCGCTCGCCGCTGCACAAGCTTTCTTTATCCAAACTTCTTCGCGTCCCCCTAAACGCAGTAAGAGCTTACTGTACCACGTATTCGAGATTTGGTCTGATTGGCCCGGGGTGAAGGTTGATCTGATAGGCTTAGCGTTGGGGTTGATTCTATTCGTCTCGTACACAGTGTATTTCAACCGTTTCCTTCAATCAGTGGCAAGCAGCCCTGCCGAGACGTGAGCCTGATGTTCATATTAGGTTTTTCACTTTTCGTTGGCCTGCACATACTCATATTTGCACAAAAACATGCCCCTCACCGGATAACAACAGCCCAGAAATACGAGGTTGACAAGCCGAAAGCGATCAACAGCAACCCCGAGGAGCCCAGCCCCAGGTACATGACCGGCAATCGGCCGTAGCGGTCCGCCATGCGACCCCAGCAATACGAACCCAAGAAGCGCCCGATCATGAAGGCCGACGACAGGTAACCCGCGTAGTAACCTGCATGGCATGGTCGGGTCGGTGCGTGAGCACACAACAGTCAGTGCAGTAGGGGTCCCTCTATAATGCCGATGCCCGATATATTGCCGGTGAAATCGCTCGGCACACACGGAATTAAGATTAGGCGGTGTGGCAGTGTGCCGAATAATGCCGGTGTGTTGGCCTGCTGGCACATACCGGCAGCATAGAGGGACCACTTCTGCTGTATAGTAAAAAGAAGGGGGAGACTGCGTGATACGGCGTTTACTGGGGCTGCAAAAAAAAATGAGCGCGAAAGTTTCTCACGAACGGAGAATCCTCAACCATTGAATCAACCAGTACTCTCAAACTGTCCAATATACAGTTACTAAAGGACACCTATTCTAATAATAAACAGGAACATGAGGGTTGGGTTTCTTATTTTGGGAATGGGCGCGTTCTACACAAACATCAGCATCATAACCGCCGAATTTATTATATTTCCCTGTAAATGTCACCCGTACTCACCTGCCTTTCCTTTTTTTCGTTTTTTCGTGGTTTTCCTGGACTGTATTTTGGATCCGATGTGTACGTGTAGCATTTCAGGTACAACAAATTAACGGCGAGGTTTACTTACAGTAGTCCTTATTGGCTTGTGTACCCGGGTTGAATTTCAGTTGTTCTCAAAGTCGGCTGTTGAGTGACGCACCGAGATGATATGAAGCTTCAGAAAATGTACAGCAGGTGCTGCTCGTATACTCCTGCCGTGTATGGCACTCGTCAGGAGCCTTGTTCGTATGCAAAACAGAACGATGTCCGCGGTGAGCTCTGGCAGCACGCACATAAAGACGTACCGAGTGGCGGCCACTAATATTTACGACCTGGTGCATCTTTGGTAAAATTGTTGGCAGCACTTCACAGTAACTCCTTAATACATCTTCATTCCAAGTATTCTCCCTGGGCGTTGGGGTTAGGGTTAGGGTTGGTGTTGGGCCCAGGTCTGTACAGTATTTCAAACGACAACCCTCGCACGGACCTGCACGTGATTTTTACGAAAGATACTCCGCAAGCACCCACCTGGTAGCGGACACACACGAGAGTGCCTCGACACACAGTAGTCTAAACACGTTAGGGGGACACAGCAGGGTACGAGTAGAGTCTCTGGTGTATGCGCTGTATGTTGTATGAGTTGTATGAGCTGTATGATTTGTAAAGAGTCGTATATATGACTTGCATGAATTGTAAGAGCATTTCGTACCAGGTATATATTACGCAGTCGTATGAATTGTAGGAACGGTACTATAATTCCAAGATTCGTACGTATTGGTTGTTTGGAATGTAGGAGTCGTATCAGTTGTACGAATTGTCAAGGCGGATTCATCACTGTCGGCTTCGGTAGTTCTCTTACCTTTATTCTCCCTGCTTTCCTTGCTCGTTTCCCGTTGCTTTGCTCTTTTTTTTTTTTTTTTTTCCTTTTTCCTTTTTATCGCCCTTAGGCTTAATTTTTCGAATAGCGCTCTCGCTTCTCTTATCGTCTTGATGGTTGTCTCTACCAACCTTTCGATCAACCATACGTCGGTTGCTTCTGAGTGCATTGCTGCGAAACATGCTTATATCAATCTGTGACGACTCGGTATTTTTCTTTCCCTTCTCCTCTCTTGGACAGACCCCCTCTCCCCGCCATTACGATCACTGGAGTCTATCTCGTCCTGTCCACGGACGTTGGATGGCTATTACGGGGGTCCATAGTTAACAGGACCTATGGTGTACATAAAAACATATATATTTGCCTATTTTTACTAACAAAATTTGGTCCTGTTAACTATGGACCCCGTAATAATAACATAATATTATGTGAGAACCGTGCAATAACAACAGCGACAACAGCAATACCACCACCAACATCACCATCACCGACACAACAACAGCAACACCGCCGCCACTGCCACCCCCAACAGCGATTTCGGCATCCAGAAATCGCACGATCGATCACGAGTGAACGTGAGCAAAACTTACCGGCCTCGTCCTTATCCTCGGTGGCTCCGAGAAACCGCACCATGTAACCCACGTAGGGAAACAGGCTGCAGAGGGCGTAAGCATGGACCACAAGACACATTGCAATCGCCGTCATTGGTCCGACCGGAAAGGGAGGCTTCATCTTCGTCTGTTCGGTTCCGGTCGGGGGAGTGACTCCCGTCTGCGCGGAAGCCACCGTAGGAGTCATTTTACGAACTTATTGTACCTCCGCCGCAAATTGCAGCTGTAAGCCTGCAGAGGTGGGGGAGAAATAAGAGGGGGGGGTCAGAGCATGTCGTAATCCAACGCCAGCGGGTAGATGCGCAGAACTGTTGGCGGCGATGCGTCAAGCAACGTGTCCCCTCGGGGAGCCTGCAACTTACACCTCAACCAATGATCGAAACACAACCGGTACCTGGCATATGGCTACATTTTTGACTAAATAATGGGCAACCACACGAGGGGGTCTGAACAATAAACCAAGTTTGCGGATTTCGTGGTCCCGGGGTTTTGGCCGTGGTCAACGGGATACACGCAGAAACCTGGAAGCAAGCACGTGTCGGAAATACGAAGCTTGCATGTGCCAGGTATCCGGTAAAACCTGTGGCTACGTATGTGTGCATCGGTGTTTGAGGTGCCCTATTAGTAGTTGGTCTTGTGCAATTATTGGCAGAACATCTTCTACATGAGAGGGGCAACGCCAGACCACAAAATGTCCGTAATAGTCTCGCACATAACACGCAGTAAGTAAACTTGAATGCCTCGACTAAAAATTCTATTTCACGTTTCAGCTTTTTTTGGGCGCGATTGCAGCAACAAGAGTCACAACCAAAGCCAACCCGAACCGAACCAAGGCAAGCAGCATTTGTGTTTTACTCCAGCCAGTAGCTTCGACGTAGACAACGTGCTAACACACGAACAATGCGCTTTCTGAACCCAAACCCACCTATGTGGTCGACCTAGCCCCAGACACAACTACGAACTACACTGGGTTTAACGTGATATAGTTAATGGTATAGTATATAATAGTTGTAGTTCGTGGAGGACAGGGTACGTAGATACCCGTCAAACTCCGATCACAAGTGCCAACCATGACGATACGCCAACCAACGTCCGGTCTATGAGATCCGCCATCTCTGATGGACCTTTACAATGGTTGACATTCGGGCCATGAAGTCCGAACGCGCCAGGGGGAAAAGGGGCCTTCGGAGAAGGACCCGCACTCCCACAAATATCTGTAAGTTATCTCCTTGAGAGACGCGAGGGAGGCTTGTGGAGGCACCTCCTTGCCACATATCACGAACGAAAACGTGCACATCAAGGCCTCGGCCAACTCCATCCAAGACGAAGGCATGGCCGACACCACCAACGGAGGCACCCTCCATATTGGCGTGGACGATAATCGAACTCTAAGCGAAAAATCAGAATGGGAGAAAAGAAAAGCAGCAAATCATACGCTGCAGCAGGAGCTTCGGCCGGCCGTCAAGCTGTATCTCCTGACCAGGGAATGCCTTCCGGCTCCTTGCCCAGCACCCCGCCCCCCCCTACCAACCTCGATCACCCCGGCTCCGACGCAGGGGAGGGGAATCCCATCCACCCGCACCCCAGCCGCGCGCCCTGACCATTCTAAGTCGCCAAACAAATTCGCCGCGATCGCGGAAGAAGGCGAACTCTCTGATAGCCAATCGACATCGGGACACGGCGAGGACGACGACTCCGGAAATGACGGTCGCAGCGTCGAGAAGGAAGAGGAGGAAGGAGAAGTCGACAAGACGCCCCTGACTACTTCACCGAAGACAACGGGCACCAAAAACGCCCGGGCTGGACGGGGCATGGGTGTGGGATCACCTCCAGGAGCACGCCATGGCCGGAACCTCGCCCCATAAATGGGTTATCGACGTGGCGATGGGACGGTTTGGGGGACCTGCAGCTGATTATATACAGGTGAAACCCCGTGCGTTGCTCGCAGATATGACTTTGGAACCGCTGTCCCCAGAATCACTCGAGACGAACCCTAGCACCGCTAACAATGCATCCCCCGCTCTGCCCGGAAGCAACCGGCTACTACGAGTAGCTCAATTGCTGCGACCCAGACTACTACGAATAGCTCAACTTCTGCGACCCAGGCTATTACGAATAGCTCAACTATGACCCCTGCGATTACGAATAGCACAAGCACCGTGACTAACCCGGGTTTTACTACGAGTAACCCGTTTGCGCCACGACTGACTGAGTCGATTTTTTTTATGAAAGCATCCGATGTGCCAGTCTCTCTCCAACTCACTGGTGGTCCCAGTGAAGACATACCAGAGATTATGCAAGAGTTCCGATCCCGAGCGCGCTTGCACTCCATAGATGGATCGCCAGAAGACGTGATCGATCGACGAGCAGTCAGGCACCCGCCTCTCTTGGTAACAGAAAACTGAAGCAGGTAGCCTACAGCACCTATTTTCAGAAACACTAGAGTGGAGAACAGAGGGACAACTTGCAACCCTCAGGTCACAAAACGCAGACACAGAAATTCGATCTCCTACTACTTGGGGCGAATGGGTGACGGCATTCACCAACATGTTTTCGCCGGCAAACCACATCTCACTATATACTAGCGCATACAATTGCGTCACCACAGTAGGTTGAAGGCGCGATTGTTGACACTTTCAGCCTGCGTGCTACACGAGCGTACGCGTGCATGCTCGCTGAATCTCAACGGGCAGCCCCGACGAACACACACGACATCCATATGAGCACGCGTGGCACAAATCCATGATTGCATCGTTCGACAATGGCCTGCCCCCCCCCCCCCCCCACCTTCGCATCGAAATGATACGCGAAGACGCGGCATCATCGTTTCAAGCATCTCGAGCACGCGCGAAAAAACACGAAAGAAACGCAATACACGCCAACACTACTGAACACCAGTCCACGACCTCTGCTGTACACGGCTGCCTGAAACAAAACCCCCAATTGCAGGCCACCCTGGCAGACACTGTGTCCAAAGTCGAAGTTCTGAAGAAAGCAGTGTCAGCTCGGCAGCACTCGCGAGGCCGCGCCGGCAACAGCAGCGGTGACAGGACGACGGGCCGGGACGGGGCCGAAACATCGGCACGTCGCGACAGCTCGCTCAGTCGCGGGGGCGACACGAACGGCCAAAAGCGCAAGGCGCCTTCGACCTCGACCAGAACCCCAGGGCGCCGGTCTGTGGACAACCCGTGCAATTACATAGGCTGTACCAGCCGTCCTCGCACTCACGCTCCGACTGCCGGTACAAGGAGTCGAACAAGAAGAGGGGGATAATGGTGGTTAAGTATGATGGATGACGGGGCCCATTCCGTGCCCCCTCACCTGGTAGTGGTCGTCAACCCAAGGGTTCTGCAGCGGGAATCGTATAACTGTCAGCAGACAATGCCGACGGATCTGTAGCTGTAGCTATGCAAGTAGCCCAGTTCGGTATGAGGGAAAAACGGAGTCGTACGACGGCTGCCCAACTTCTGGCGATGAGCAACCATAAGAAAGCAGATAATTCGAGACAAGCTAGAGCAAGATCTAGGAGTACTAGGCATAGATTCCCAGGTAGCTCAGCAGACCACCAAATCAAAAACAATGTTAGGAAACCAGGGCAGAACTCAAGGAAGTACAAGGCGTCATAAGCGCTGATTTCTTCGACAGGAAGAAGCAAGTGTGTAGCTAAGGAAAGAGAGAAGCTGAATGCATTGCATATTTCCCCCTGTAGCGCCACAAGCCTTGCATGTGTCCATGGTGTCCGAACATACTGTACAAGAACGGTCGACAGGTGCGACCATGGGTCGAAATGAGTCCGTTTGCTGCTTTCGATGCATAATCTTTAAGAGCGTGTTTTTACCCCCCCCCCCCAGAGAGCATTGGAACGAACCGAATGTAATATTGTTTGCCGCATGAATTGGTGCTGATTGGTTGCGAGACACGAATGGATTCAGTGCAGCCCGAGAAAAACAGTATATCCAGGAAGAGGAATAAGAAGTGTTGACCCCTTTTTCTTGTTTGGGAGGACAGAATGGCCCGGCCGAGCGGGAACAAATATAGTATTATTCGATGTAGATGGACACCACCGAAGATGGATTTGGACACCAATTTGCCGTGGCATGTGCAAAAGATACCGTTCGTACTGATTCGGCTGGCGAGGCCCAAGATTCTGCATGGACCCAGTTACGTTTTTTTACATGGGAACGGAACGAATGACCACGAGCAGCCTCGTTCCTTTCCGCTCGTTCCCACGCTCTTTGAAGGGAGTTAATACACGCCCTAAGTGGGTACCCAAAATACCCCTATGCTCTGAATGCCTCGTCAAAACGTGTACGCGTTCCAGCCCGAATAAGTCGGCGGCTTGTGGATGACATAGCGGTCGACACTCCGATATTCCATGCATTGCTGAAAAATTCGCGCGCGCTCACCCAACTTTAGACGAATCTGAAAATCGTCAGAACCCACCCGGCGCGATCAATTTGAATAGCGCCGATGAACCTCATCTTAAGATGACAGGATATATCCGCTTCCACCTCACGCTAGGGGACATATTCCTTGCCCGTAGAGGCCGTTGTGTTGCCTTCCTAAGGCCCAGATAAAGTGGTGCTCGACAATAGCATCATGGGAGCCTTTGGTGCTGTGCTTGATTGGCACAGGGAAAAATTATCCTTCAAAACGTCTCGGATAAAAATAAATGCAACGCATCGCTATGTTCGCCCCTCTCAAGGAGACACCGACGCAATAAAATGCTCCGTGGTACGACTGGCTGGAGATATTAGCCCCGTGCCTGTTTTGCTGAGTAAAAAATGCTGTATACCTCCGCAACACGAATTGGCGGTCGAAGCAGAAGCAGCAAGCGCACCAGACGAAACAACGGCTGCGTTGACCGAACCGATCATCATGGCAAGCGATGACGCGCAATCAACAGACGTACCCGACGCTTTCCACAGAATCGTAGCAGCGCGCATGGTATGCCAATGGTCATCTCTAACTAAAGTCGCCACGGTTCAAATCGCAAACCCGTGCGGCAGACAGGTCCACCTGAAACGAACAATATGTTTAAGTTGTATGTCGCCAGGATAATCAGTCTTGACCCAGAATGTCAGTACCATAATAAATGGTAGCGCCAAATCAGACTCTGCTCGCAAAGAAAATTACGCATCGCATTGAAAGACTTATTCAACAACACCACCGTTTCCGCTGATCAATGTTCACAACTGCTCCATTTGTGCACGAAGTATCGGTCGGTATTTTCGCTATCGCCACAGGAACTATCAATTGGCAGCTAGGTGTACAATCGCGGAAGCTAAATTCCCTTTACAACCTGGAACACAACACGGTCGATCAGCGTATCGCGCAAACCCGCATGCAAGAGCTCGGACGACAAAGAGAGGAAAATCCCCCTGTACGCGTGCTTCATCGATCTGCAGAAAGGGTACGACTCTGTCGACCGAGAGCTGTTGTGGGAGGTACTCACACGCTTTGGCGTACCAACCAAGATGCTGAGAATTATTCGTAATTTCCTCGATGGCATGCGGGCTCGCGTGCGTACATAGGATGACGGCGAGCACTTGGAATGGTTTGATGTCACGCAGGGGCTGCGGCAAGGCTGTGTGCTATCACCGTTACTGTTCAACGTATTCTTCGCTGCTGCGTTACACGTCGTACTACAGTAGTACACTTCAGCCTAGACGAAGCCATCGTAAGGGATGTGGTCCAACTCAGCGATGCTGGAGTAGTTGGAACGGAGGACCAGGAGCCGTTGGCGCGCGTGCAACGGTCTGTATGGGTTATGTTGTACGCCGATGACGCAGGAATTGTCTCGAAGTCGGCTGGAGGGCTCGCGAAAATGATGACAGTCATCGTGACTGTCTTCGAAGCAGCAGGCCTCACGGTGTCGGAAAAGAAGACAGAGACAATGCTTCTACAAACACCAGACCGGACAATCCTCGCACCACCGCTAGTCATCGAAGCAGCAGGCCAGAGGTATAAGCAGACGGCCCAGTTCTTATATCTAGGCGGCATTATCCACGCGAAAACGCTGACCTCTTGCTCGAAATCGACCGACGAATCCGTCTCATGCGAGCATGCCTCAAACGGTTCGGACCGGAGTTGTATGATAGGACGACCGCCCCCCTAGCCTGAAAGTCCGAATGCTGAAGGCCGAGGTGAGTGAGACCCTGCTGTGCGGGTGTGTGACGTGGACCCTCAGGGAGGAACACTTTGCCAAGCTTCGAACGGCTCACCACCAAGACCTGTTGCGAGTCATTGGCGTCTAGCGCCGACTTCGTTCTGACCATACCACCATCTCGTACGCGAACGCCCTCAAGATGATACGTTGCGAGATCATCGAAACGACCATTCCTAAACGGCGGCTCTTCTTGGCGGGGGGGGTGTGGCATCGCAAAGCAAGGAGCGATTACCCAGCCGGGTAATGTTCGGGACGATGGCTGGTGGGGAGAACCCGAGACTTGGCGGACAGTTTAAGACTTGGCACAGATGCATAGTCGAAGACCTTTGGGAGTTCCGAGCCACCGAAGAGTCCACGGAACTTGCCCCCTTGGTGTTTCAAGTTGAGACCGCGCTGTGGTCCACCGCAGCAAAAAAGGCGGGGAAATGGTACTGGGGGATCCTTGAAGCAGCCGAAAGGTTCATGGTGAGGTGTCACGAGGCTGAGGCTGAGCTGAGTAGGCACCGCCGCGCATCTGCCGTGGGTGGTGTCCAAGGGAATGGGGGGAGGGGGGGGGGCAACAGGAAGAGTGGCAGATAACCCGACCAAGGGAATGTGGAGAGGGGGGGGGGGACAGGAGCAGTAGAAGGGAAACTGCGGGGAACGAAAGCAGGAAGGAGACGGCAGACAGGGTAGCAAGGCACCAGGCCGACTAGGAAGTAGAACATGCCTATACTACTCGTACCATCAACTGGTGCAGCAGGTTCGAACGTGGTCTTCCTTTGCTTCTGTTTGTTTTTTTTTCTTTCTTGAGCTGATCCTCCGTGATTTTCATGTGATTTCTTTCTCTTCTTTTCTTCGATTGATAAGCCTTATCGAAGGAGTCGTGTGGGGTGGGTGGATGACGAGCCTGCTTTGCTTGTCGCGGACTGTCTGACCCGAGGGCCGGGCATAGTTGACGAACGCAGGACGGATACGGCAAACAGGGTAGCAAGGTACCAGGCGGACTAGCAGGGAGAACCTGGCTATGCTACTCGTACCACAAACTTCTGCCGCTACCTGGAGGATGCGTTGTGCTTTGGTTTGCCTGTTATCTTCCCTTGGTTCTTAGTCTTACTCTGGTGACGACGAGTAGTGTTTTTTATGTTTTTTCTTTTTTCCAGCTCGTTTCTTTTCAAGTGTCTGCCACATCCCCTGCGGAGGGGGGAAGACCGTTGGTTTCTTCTACTGTATTGTTTATTTTTCTCTTTCGATTTGTCTTCTTTCGTTTTGTTTTTTCGTTGTTTCCTTTCTTTTCTCTATTTCATAGAATGTGTGTTTTTGTTTTTTTCGTCGTTTCTCTATTTTATAGAATGTGTATGTCGTGCCTGTCGTGTCCAGTATGATGGCATGGCATTGCATTGACCATTGTGCTCACTGCATACGTGGCAACGTAGTATCTCTGTAGTGTAACTTCGTGGCCACATAACTTGTTTCTCCTCTAGGAGTGAAGAATCGGCACGGACGCTGGTTGTGCTGGATGTCGACGGATAGAACGAACGGTTTAATGTGAAGAACATACACACGTACACACATTTCAAGTGTCTCGGTCGTTCTTCGTAGAGTTGGGAAGCATGCATTTTAGGGTTTATTTAACAGCAGTACAGTACAATGTACAGTAATCAGATGCGGCCAAACCAGGTATGAAAAAATGTGAACCCGTCGCTACTGAGAAAGGCGGTAGTGCCAATACCGGCGATGTAGAGGCCATCCCTCTATTGCGCCGGTTTTGGCGCTATTGCGGGTTCCGTCTGAGCCAAGTAATTTGACCGGCGCTATAGCGGGCAAGCGGTGCTACTCAACCGGCGCTATGGAGGGACTACTACTTTTGCTCGGATGTAAGAAAACCCGCACAACGCCATATCGTCCGCAGGGAATTACGTTTCAAAACGTGTGCATTCAACAATGCACGCCATGCTCAGCATGCACAGCTCGATTGAGCGCCACAATTGGGCATCACTCCTACCGTTAATACAATGAGCCAACAATTCGTCATTGAGTACTACGGTACAGGAAACACCTTTGTTACTGATGTTCGGTAGACCACCACGATTACCCGTAGACGTTATCCTCGACATCCCGTATGACGAAGGAAGCACAGCAGATGCCGAGGAATCAGCACAACAAACACGGGACAATTTACAAATTGCCTTCGAACTAGCGCGCCGGAACTTGTCGGAACGTACGAAGTGTGCTGTCGTAGACAGGTAGGTAGGGAGGGGGCATCTAGGTACAGACCGTGAGCAGTGAAGAAGAAGACGATACGTTCCCCCGTCAAGACTCCACCTACCACTAGCATTCCGTCTTGAATGCCCGCCCCAAAGTTACGTACATCCTTGGCAAATATGGACTTGAAGCGCATGGAGTGGGGGGGCGATGTGGAGGACAGGGTGCGTATATACCGTATATCTCCGATCACAAATGCCAACAATGATGAAGATACGTTAACCAACGTCCGGTCTATGAGATCCGCCATCACTGCTGATGGACCTTCATAATGGTTGACGTTCAGGCCATAAAGTCCGAACGCGCCAGGGAGAAAAGGGTCCTTCGGAGAGGGACCCGCACTCTCACAATTTCTATAAGCTCTCTCCTTGCGAGACGCGACGGAGGCTTGTGGAGGCACCTCCTTGCCACATACCACGAAAGAAAACGTGCACGTCAAGGCCTCGGCCGACCCCGTCCAAGACGAAGACAAGGCCGACACTACCAACGGAGGCACCCTCCATAATATGTTGTAGTAGTATTAATAGTAGCCCATGGTACCGAGCGCTTGTTGTTGTTGTTGTTGTTGTTGTTGTTGTTGTTGTTGTTTTCTTCACATTAAACCGTTCTTTCTACCCGTCGACACCCAGCACAACCAGTGTCCGTGCCGATTCTTCAATCCTAGAGATATACAAGTTCTGTGGTCACAAAGCTACGTTGCTTCTATTAACGCCTCTCCAATAGCAGTAGTAGTACCTGCACTGCTGTACGTACTGTAGTAGCAATAGGCGTAGTCGTTGCGGTGTCCGCTATTGCTGTCGTTGCCGTCTGCATGCTGCTTCTACCTGGCCAATAGCAGCAGCAGTAGTAGTAGATGCCATCAACCGCATATAATACGTAGCCTGTACATTTACAAAGTCTTGATATTAATAGCAATATTATAAATAGTATATATATTTTTTTCGTACTTACATATATTCCCCTTACATATATACCAGTATATTTCCGACACCTGGTACCAGGTATGTGATGTTGCTTTCATTTGTTGCTTTTGATTTTCTCTCCTTCATATAATGTGTGTGCCGTGCTTGCCGTATCAGCACGATGGCATAGCATTGCATTGTTCGCTACTCTGCTTCCTGCTCAACAAGTGTAGTAGTATATATGTGTTGTAGTGTTGTGACCACAGAGCCTGTATCTCTCTAGGATTGAAGAATCGGCACGGAAACAGGTTTTGCTGCATGCCGTAGGGTAGACAAAAAAGAACGCACACAGCAGGCAGTAGTATCGTCTGTAAATACCACAGTCTGACCTGGAAGTAATTGTTGATGGTGTACTGCTTGGCGTCCGGATGGTTCCAGACCCAAATCTGCGCGTGTTAGTGGGTGCCGGGCGGGTGTAGCAAACTCCAGTGCCTGGATAGTTCGTTTGTGAGGCTGCTGTGGTCGCTCAATGATCATGCAGAGCCGCGGCAGACAGGTCGTATATAAGTGTGTATGCGTGGTCCGAAGGGGTGTGCTGTGTAGGTTTTCTCGAAGGAGCAAGAGCTTTTACCTGAGAGGCGTTCGGGTTCGCTGATATTACAGAGTCCTGAGTCATTACGTCAGTACGTGGAACAAGCACTTGGTGTTGTTGTTGTACTATTAAGGCCACGGTGGCACGCTCAGGTCCGCTCAGGTCCTTTCATCCCCTACTTGTGAAAATCGACATCATTTCAATAAAAAAAGGCTAGTTACAAAACGAGACTGTCAGGTTTCGGACCAATAGAAGGCTGAGGGTTTCTTGAGGCAAAGCACAAATCACTCTGGAAACTATGCCAATCGCTATCTGGCTTATCGGCGTGGTCAGCGATGCTCGGGCATGCGGATCTATGGCAGCCCCACAAGGTAAGAGGGTTACCAGGGTCGTGAGGCATGTCGCCTACCAAAATTTGGTGGTATCCGGTGCACTGTGTGTCGAGAGCTGGTGTGGGCGTGTTCTAGTCACCGACAACCCTGGTTAGGCCGCCTCTTGAGCCCGTGGCTCAGGCGTCCTACCCTTGTGCTCGTCTCACAGACCGCGTAAACCACCAGAAGAAGGCTTCACCTCACCGCCGTGTTGTTTGAAGGTGATTCCTCCCCCGCAGCGTCGCAAACGAGCATGTATAAGTCGACTTTGGGCCCAAAAGGTCTGATTTTGGTCCGAAATCTGGACCGGAGGGGTGGCCAGGGTTATCGAGGCGTACTTGTACAAGTATTCACGCTGCACCCACAACACAAACACACACCACCAACCACGGCAACCACTGTCGCTGCCCTGATGTGTGGTCTATCACCTGCGGTGGAATTGGCGCACGACGTGCCGTACAGCAGTAGAAATTCATGTTTTGGTTATGCAGGTCTGGCAAGGTAACATTGTGCTTAGGACCCACCCACGCGAAGACAGGGCCAGATGTACCCGTTTTGAGGCCCGCCGTTCCCTTTGGCTTTGGCATACTCGGCCAAATGTCTCGCAGACCAAGGTAGCTGACATCCAGACGAATCTGTAGACCTAAGTTCCTGCGATGTACCCCTACGCGGCGGGCCTGGTTGGACCAATACCGTAAACCTAGCATGCCAGAAAAAACGTCTTTTATCGTTCAAAAAAAATGTTGTTTTTGTACCAGTTTAAGTATGTGCAGGCTCCCCTACCGGTAAGGAAAGCTTGCTGGATTCACCCGTATTAGGGGGCAGCCATTCTTCTATGGTTTTTCCCGTTGGACAGAACGCCTACTCCATAGAACATGGTAATTTACTCGTAGATGATTCTGTAGGCCTCTCTTGAGTCTTGCAGCCCAAGGTAGCGGAGCGGTTTGATCCGATGACGTATCTAGAATGCTCGAAAAAATGTCGTAAAATCCTTAAAAAAAAATGATGTTTTTGTACCATTTTTAGTATGCGCAGGCTAGCCTACCGGTAAGAAAGCTTGTCGGAACCACCCGTAACGGGGGCAACCATTCAATGTTTGTTCGTCTTGGACTGAACGCCTACTCCATAAAATATGGTTGAATTCCGGACGGATCCATGAACCCGATGCCCATGTTATTGCATTATCCTGCAATGAAGAAAAATACAGTACCACATACCTACTGCTGTTTATAAAACGGCCTTTTCCACCATTCAAACGGTGCTGTGGTACCGTTATTCGCATGTGCAAGCTTGCCCACCTGTTGCAAAACAAAATAACGTCAGGTCCATTGCGCTGCTGTTCATCGTGATCTCGATACAGTGCTCACAAGATCAGGGATGGGATATAGATGACGTGAAGACGGTCCTATCAATAGCCCTCAAGTATATTTGCATTGTGATGTTGTCAAGAAAACACCAAAGCCGTGAGTGTGACATACTGCAAACACCGGCGTAGCGTTCAATAACAAAACCGCCTTTTCTTGTGCTGTGGGGATCATACGCAGGCGCGCACACAGCGCCTGTTCCGGTGAATGCTTCGGCGATGGATCTTCCTGCGATGTTGTGCGCTCAGCCACGACCGAGTCACTGGCGCAAGCAGGAAGAAGTTGAACGTGACCTGGGGCTCGAGGAGCAGGCCGTCAGCAAGTATTTTAGGAATTTGTGCGGAGGCACGCATGGCAGGAAGAATTACGACGAGGCCGTTTCGCTCCCGCGGCATCAATAATATAAAAAGCATTCTTATTTCTCGTCCTGGGGGGGGGTGCATGGTGTACTACCAACACATGAACGCTTTGCTTTGCTCGCACCGTAAACATGTTGTAAACAATTTAACTTTTCGACTTGATTAGTTTTCGTGTTTCGCGGATGCCATTGCCAATAACTAAGCGTATCCCTTTTTATTTGGCTACGGAAACAAGAAGGAACGCGTTTGTCGCTAAGCCCAAACACCAAAACCTTGTCAGACAATCGGAAAATTACAGCAAGTTTTAGCCCTGGCGTCCAAACTAGACCTTGCTCGCTCACCCGCCTAACTACCACCCACGAAAAAAAATCCATCGATTTCAAAGAACAAAACAACTTCAGATATAGCGCATGCGTTCATACCACCAAAGCGCCAGCACATCCGTTTTACGAGCAAACTCCATCTTACAACAAACATCTCCATTGCGCCCATCAGTAACTGAACATAGGCACACACTGCTTATCCCTAACCCAAGACACAATGTGCTCAGACACAATGTACTGCGGCGAATCTGGAACTATTACTCGCAACGAAGTACAACACGTTTTCGTCTGCACTGCATCTCTGCCTGTGGTGCTCGAAAACGTCAGTGGGGGGGGGGGACGAGGACGAGGATACCCTCCACCCCACCCCCCCGAAAAAAACAAATTAAAACGCCTATTTAGATTCTTCATCACTTCTGCCTAAAAAACGCCAGCATGACTTCCTGGGGAACAACCTCCGTCAAGCCGGGTGGGGATGTTTGGGGCGGGGGCGGGGGGGGGGGGGGGCACGAGAGTGGACCCCCCCCATAAAGAAAACATGCTCGCTCAATCAGATTCTCAATCACTCATGCCTAAGCAACGCCAGGGGGGGGGGGTAGCTGGGGGGGGAAGGAGGAGAGAGGTGTACTCATTTTCTGTTCGCCTCACATCAATTGAACACTGACCACTCCTCCCTTCCGAGACGGAGCACCGTTCATGCTCGTAATAAAGCCACCACCACCAACAGTTGGGCGCTCACTACGTTTTCTTGACTATAATTCATAGGTACCTTTTGCTCATCTTATCCCCTTGCTGTTTCGCCGTCTGCGGCCACCGTCTCTCTCCTACAATACAGGTCCTTTAGTCACTGCTATCTAGTGTACCCAATGTAAAAGCGACGAGGGTATAGCCCCTACCCCCCCCCCCCCAAGAAAAAACCCCCTACACTTTCTTCATCAATTCTGTCCAAGTAACGCCAGCGCAACCTCATTGGGAACACCCTTCGTGTGCTCGGGCGGGAGTGTTTGTGGCAGGGGGGGCGACGAGGGTAGACCCCCTCAAAAACAAAAATCACTAGCCTATTGAGATTCTTCACTTGTGCCTAAGCAACGCCAGCACAACCTCCTTGGGAATACCCTCCATGCTGTCCCCACTAAACATCCCCATCACGCGCTTCAAGCACCGGCCACGCTTGCATTGATTGCCGGCACCCCTGCACCCAATCCCACCAGCCGCGTTGTACTTCAAACAACTTCTCACGGTGCGTGCGAGGATGTAGGGCACAGCGTCATCACCTCCGCGCTTTTTCTGGTGCTCGAAATTGGCCTGCACACGGGCCGGACGGCGGGGGGGGGGGGGGGGGGGGGGTGGGGGAGGGGGGGCACTCATTATCATGCATGGCCGTAGTCGTATGACGGGGGGGGTACTCAATATCATGCATGACCGTAGTCGTATGACCATATACCCTCGCATCCCTACAATGCCGGTACGGAGCGCGTCGGGTTTCCATCGACCAGGCAGACAGTGCTTGCACCAAGCGCCAAGCGCCGTGAGGTGTTGGGCAAGTCGCATGAAGGGTGAGCTGCATCCTACTAACAACCGCTTGAGAGGCGGATTTTCTTGCATATTGGTCACAGCATCAATGCATTTATGGAATTTCTGGTGTGGCCACCTCCATAGACTATAGCAAACAGGACCTGCGGTACGCCCAAAAAACTGTATATTTTCATCTTTGTACTAACAATATTTCGTTCTATTTACTATGGTCCCCCGTACTGACTCGACACTGCGGCGCACTATGCTCCCCTCTTGTAGTGTCATGCGTGTACTACTGCTGTACAATACGACAGATCATCGATTCCTACTTCCTGATCGACATACATGAGAACTGATCTGTTACGAATCTTGTATGGTATAGATGACGTCCGCGGCAGCTCGTTACAAGGGAGGCACGATGCGTGCAATCTGAATGATCTATTATACGGGGGGCCATAGTAAACAGGACCAACGGCACACACAACAATTTATGTATGTACCTGTTTTGAATAAAAAAAATTGGTATCGTCCCTCGTAATAACACGACTACTGCTGATACTATTACGGGGGCCCATAGTTAACAGGACCAAATATTGTTGGTAAAAATACGCAAATATATAGGTTTTTATGTACACCATAGGTCCTGTTAACTATGGACCCCCGTAATAGTAAAATCTGCGCGAACTAAAAAAAAATTATACACAGATCCCGCACAGCATCTTAGAACGGAAGGTTAGGTCAGTCAAACATATGCCGCAGACCATGAACTACTGCTGTTGCACACCGTGCAAGGTGTTTGTACAAGCACGGTTTTCAACACGGCGGTGTCTTGTGTTTCGGGCCATTTGCGTACGTACGTACGTACACGTCTCTGCTCCTGGTATAATAGACCACTGCACAAAAAAAGCCTGGGGGAAAAGGCGCGTACCTCGTAATAAAATAAGGTCGATCGATATACATTTCCCCAGTCATATTTATTTTTCTCTGCTGCAAGGCAAGTAATCTATTATTTACGGGCGACCATAGTAAATAGCACCTGTGGTGCAGACAAAAACCTAGATATTAATCTATTTTTTCTGACAATATTTAGTCCTGTTTACTATGGACCCCCGTAATAGAACCAACACCACACAAGACAGTGAGCAAATACCAGTGGTGTGATCATTGTTCCGTCCCACCCCACGGCGGAACCTACGTACGACGAGGCATCGACCACGCACCTCAATGTCTAGCTACCCCAGAGATGATGTCCACCTGCTGGCGGCCGCAAGTGCCGGCACTCGGCCGGGAATCCTTCCTCTGCTTCTGCAGCGGCGTCTCACAAAGGCAGCCGCCAGCTTGTTCCTTGGCATTTGTTTGTGTTCCTCCGCCATCTCCTCCTCCAGAGTGTTGGGGCCGGTATCCCAATCATCGGCACTCTCCTTGCTGGATGTGAACACGCTGACTATGGCTCCGAGTACCATGTACGCTTCCCTCGACCTTGCATCCTCGTATCTGCTGCTCCAGGAGAGGCAACTTCACCCGAAAGAGAAGCCGGGAGACCATCCTCGACCTTGCTGCGCTTAGACGGTGGCTGCTGTCCATCGGCCATGGTCACGAAATCTGATGATAGAGTGGCTATTTGCTTGGTGGATTCAAACCGGTGTGCGAGTACGAGTATCTCTCTTGCTACCGTGTGTTGTTTCTATGGGTATGATGGGGACGGCGTGCATCGTGTTCGCTCTCGTACTACTGCTGTACTGCTGTACGAACCAGGTATATCGTGCATAATCGCCCACTCTATTTCCTAGTCGATTTATTTTTTTACGTGATTTCTAGCGGGAGTACTTTTGCGATACGTATTATTTTTTTGGGGCGAATAGACCGGTCGGAATAATCACGCCGTTCCTTTAAAAACCCGGGGTCGTCCTTTTACCGGCCAGATCGGATTCCTGAGCGTGCCACCGTGGCCTTAATAACACAAAAATTAATCCTCATACATATATATCCAGGAGTCGGTGGTCACACAAAGCAAGGTACCGAAAAAACATGAAAAAAACGAAATTCGGCTATATACGCTTCCCACCTGAAAATACGAAATTACGCGAGATAAACACATGCATGGAATGAAATCAATTGCAAACTGAACTATTAATATTAATTTCACCCTCTAGTTTGCGGTGTTGACTATTAATATTAATATAATAGGGTGTCCATATACATCCCCTATATATGCCACGGATGTAGGTAGGTGGAGGGCAGTGTGGTACGAATTGACAAACAATAGCATGCGAACCATGAAGATATATGTGTATGCCAACCAACGTCCTACATCACTATGAAGGTCCGCCATCAATCAGAGCAAAATGGGCTGTTGAGTCCTGGGTGGCTATCCCTATCTCTTGGTCGAACCTAAAAGGGGTCGACCAAAGAGGTCCGGCAAGTTCATGACATGTACACTGGTGGAGTGCCATATTAAAATCTGTGATCTACAGATGGACTAGAACCGGTACACGAATAAGAAAGTGTGTTGGGCGTAAGTTTTTGTTACCCAGATCTCCAAGGAGGATAAAAATAAAAAAAAAAAAATAAATTATTATCACAGGGGTCCATAATTAGTAGGACCTATGGTATGCATAAAACACTTTATATTTATCTATTTTTACTCACAATATTTGGTCCTATTTACCATGTTCCCCCGTAATAGTTGGATGGTGCACCGCCCTGACTGCTGTTTGCAGATATCTATCACGGGGGGCCATAGTAAATAAGACCAGACACTGTTCGTAAAAATAGGGGAAAATATATATATAGGTTTTTGTGTGTACCGTAGGTCCTATTTACTATGGCCCCATTAATAGTTTTTTCAAGAGAATGTCAGTGTGTATGCTCCTTTACTAAATGAACCGTATGTGTATAGAACCTGAATCAAGCACGTAAGATTTTTTGGTGCATTTTTCGTTTTTATTTTCAATCATAACTTTAACTTTTACTTGCCGTACCTGGGTTTGACATGTCGGAGAGCTTTTTCCCTAGAATTGCCAAAGTTCGGAAACAATTGGAGACATGTATCAAGTAGTGATTGGTATCGTATCTAGAATTCTCGATATACCATGCGATATTGTCGGGGGGGGGGGGGGGGGGTACTCATTTGTTGCTTGCCTTAGTCATTTGACCATTGACCACGCATCCCTTTCGAGACGGAGCATCGTTCCTACTCCTAATAGAGACACCTCCAACAATTGGGCGCTCATTACGTTGTTTCCGTAAATTACATGAAAACTTTTTGCTAATCTTATCCCCTTCCTGTTTGGCCTCCTGTGGCCACCATCTATCTCCTAGGATATCGATCGTTTTCTCGCTTGCTATTCATTGTATCAAACTCCTCCATGTCACATTCGTCTATTTTCCTCATCTCCTCTTCTAACACATCCCGTTCCTCCTTGTATATTTCACATTCTCCTACTATGTGAGTTCTACTCTCTATTGCTTTGCCACACGGGCACATCTGTGCGTCTACTTTCTCCTCTTCCCGGCTACTGGTGTACCTCTTTCTTCTTTCTGGCAGGTCCAGGTCCCCTACACGAAAGCGCAGTTTCAGCGTTTTCGCGAAGTCAATTGGGCCATGCAAATACGTTTTCATTCCTATTCCTTCCCTCAATCCCCCGTATATCTCCAAGTGTTTTTTTCCGATTCCACCTTGTTTCTTAGCGCTAGCCTTTCCCTTCTTTCTATCCTTTCTTCTACTTCTGCCTTGTACTCCCAAACTTCCCGGCGGACATCATCTCTACTTGGTTTCCCCCTAGGTCCTTCCATACTTTCTCAATTACGTCATCCCACCTTATTCCAGCTTGCCTTTTTGTTACTTTCTCCCATACAGCTCTATCAACTATGGCTGGCAAACCTCTTTTTTGGCATGTTCCTTACTTTATATTGCCAGTTCAACTTTCTCATGTCTCTATCTGTTTTCAGTGGGCGCATTCCCAGTTCTGCTCTTAATACTGTATTACTAGTCGTACTTGAGCATCTTAGGATTTTTTTAGCTGCTGTCATTTGTACTGTTTCCAACTGTTTTACGAGTTTCGCGTTCCCTTCCCATACTTCTCCTGCATATTCTAGCTTTGGTATTATCACATTCATCAAGATACATCTCTTAATCCTACTGTAGTGTCAAGGTTCGGGTCTGTTAGGATCGCATCCATCTTGCCTACTTGTGCCTTACCCTTTCCTATTACTTTTGCTATATGTATTTCCCAAGAGCAGTCTTTTGAGATTTCTACGCCAAGGTATGTATACTGGTCTACGATCGGCAATTCATCTTCTCCCCACTTCCAACTGAAATTTACCGGGTTTACCTTATCTTCGTTGCAAACAACTACTGCGCATTTCTTGACGTTCGCCGTCACCCTCCATTTCCTGGTGTATTCTAGCGCCTTCTCTGTTTGTTTCTGCAGTCCTTCGGGTGTTTCTGATATCCCCACGAAGTCATCCGCAAACATCAATCCCGACACCGTATCTTCCCCTACCGTGACTCCCTGCCTTGCTCCCTCGACTGCTACTATCAGGTCGTTAATATATATCTGGGATATATCAATATCGATATCGAGAATATTCTCGGGATAACTCGATATATCGTATCTCGTAATATCGCAGGATATATCGCTGATACGGATGTCATGCGATATATCGCATGCATGATGCAAGATACGATATTACGTGTAAACACACACAGGTAGTGTATCAAAGGGATTACCTATGTATGTGTTGGTTCGGGTCCAGATTCCAGATGAAAGCCTGAAAGAAAAGCACCGCAGCAAGCGCTGCGCACTTTTTTCATTGTTTTTTCTTTTTGGTTGTCCACTTCCACGAAAAAATGCTTGATATTAATTGAAGAAGCCGAAATGGTGGGGGGCGGGGCTGCCCTGGCCCGTCCCCCCCCTGCATGCGTACGCCTTCCTTACCCCTATATAAAATAGCCGGAGGGAAGAGAGAAAGGGGGGTTGCCTCGTCCCTTTCGCTTGCTTACGCCTCTCACCCCCCTTCCACACAAACGAAACGCGGTCGACCTCCTTACCGGTCGCACTCCGCTTGTGGAACGCCTCCCCCAGACGCCTCCCCGCGCGGGACTCACTTCGACTGCCAAACGATTATGAGTGTAGTGATTCCGTTTCAAACGGCCCGTGCGATCGGGATTAAGCCACTACCAATCGACCACTATGTGCTTGTGCTTTCGGGTGGTTCCGTTTCTAACGGCCCGTTCGTACCGGGAACTCACCACGATTGCTAAACGATTATTGAATGTGATGATTCCGTTTCTAACGGCCCGTGCGATCGGGATTATGCCACCACTTAATCGACCACCACTTACGCGTGCTTTCTAGTGGTTCCGTTTCTAACGGCCCGTGCAATCGGGAGCCCACCACGAAAACTAAACGATTAATATGTAATGATTCCGTTTCAAACGGCCCGTGCGATCGGGATTAAGCCACCACTAATCGACCACTATGTGCTTGTGCTTTCGGGTGGTTCCGTTTCTAACGGCCCGTTCGTACCGGGAGCCCACCACGATTGCTAAACGATTATTGAATGTGATGATTCCGTTTCTAACGGCCCGTGCGATCGGGATTATGCCACCACTTAATCGACCACCACTTACGCGTGCTTTCTAGTGGTTCCGTTTCTAACGGCCCGTGCGATCGGGAGCCACCACGAAAACCAAACGATTAATATGTAATGATTCCGTTTCAAACGGCCCGTGCGATCGGGATTAAGCCATTACTACAGTAATCGACCACTGTGTCTCCTTCCCCTCCGTTTGCCCATCCGCCGTGGAAATTTGTTGCGGGAGGGTGGGCGGGAAAAAAACAACTAGACGACTCCCTGACGTCCCCTCCCCGGTTCTATTCAGCTCGAGCAGGGCCTTGCCCGTCCGCTATCTATGCAGGATACTCGCTGCACCGACGACCCCCCCGCTTCACACCGCTCTACCGCTGCTTGCTCGTATCTGAACTGCTTTGGTTTTTCTTCCTCAATCATCCGGAACTTCTATTATTTTCATTCTTACCCCCGTACTAAACATCCCTTGTTATTATATGGGAAACCCTCCGAAACCGTCTCATTCCTTCACTGGTTTATCTTTTCTACCCGTTACCCCCAAACACCAGGTTACCCCTACGACAACCTTCCTCTTTGGTTGTCCACTTGCACGAAAAAATGCTTGATATTAATTGAAGAAACCAAAATGGTGGGGGGGGGCGGGGCTGCCCTGGCCCGTCCCCCCCCTGCATGCGTACGCCTTCCTTACCCCTATATAAAATAGCCGGAGGGAAGAGAGAAAGGGGGGTTGCCTCGTCCCTTTCGCTTGCTTACGCCTCCCACCCCCTTCCACACAAACGAAACGCGGTCGACCTCCTTACCGGTCGAACGCCTCCCCTCACGAGACCGCGGTTCCTTCCCCCCTTCGTCCGGATGTGTGTAAGGACTGTTTGGGTACTTTGCAGCCTCCCAAGCGGTCCTTACTATACCGGGCGGAGTAGCACCTATAGTATTCAACCCCATCTCGTCCCTTGTCCTGGCTGTCTCTCGAACTCCCCCCCCCCCATGCTCCAACACCTCTGATACCCATACCGGGTCTTCCATGTTAGCCCTAACGTACACCATAAACGAGTCCGACGACCACCTCCCTTCTTTCTTAATCACTGCCTCTGGCCCAGTCTGGTTGCCCCCCCCCCTTTTCTTCCCGAATGCAACGCGAATTCTTCCGGAATCAGACTTGCCCCCGCTCCTCTCTCTTTCCATCTCCTCCCTACACTGGCGAGACCTTTCCTCAAGCACTGGGTTGCCTTCCCCATGGACCAGACCCTCCAACCGTCCGTTCCTCGATATGACATCAAAGGGGCTTCCCCTGTCAACTTCCCGTCAGTGTACATTTCGAAAAGCTCCACCAATAGCCCCACTGCCCCCCCTTCCTCTCCTCCACCCCGGCCTGATCTTGTCCTGACCAGTATCGCTCCTTTTCTTCCTTGATCTCCCTTCGATCCCGTGAACCTCACCTCTACCTTATTTGCTTCCCGAATGCTACCCTCCACCGGTTGATCGTTATCTCTGAAAAACGCAACATCCCCCCTTCTTAAGCAGTATACCTTATGATACAACCCTCTCTCCTTGGCAAACAATTCTGACGCTCGTAACATAAAAAAGTAGGACAGTGCCAGACCTATCCATAACACCCTCCCCCCTTCCCCCCATGATGCAGTGCTTCTTTGCATCCCCCTCAGCATCCCCCAGTCAATGGTCTTTTTACCCTCTGCTGACTACCCGTCTCTACGTGTGCCCTCTTGATACCTTGCCTCACCGATCTGATCAATGGGTTACTCATGGGCACCGAAAGCCCCACGAACTGCTCATGGTAGAAGTTAATCGCCACCAACTTGCCTACTACCGTCGACTCCTTGTTCCCTTTTTCTGCGCAGCAGTACCCCATGAATTCGACCAGCTCCCCCACTAACTCCATTATCCCCCGTGTCTTTCTGCAGCCAACACCCCTTCCCGACCAACCATCTCCAGCTCACCCGCATCCTCCAATTCGCCTCGTAAGTTTTTCGAGACGAAGCTGCAACTCTTCCAAATGCGTACTCTCTCGCAATATCTCCGAACACATTAGCTGCTCCCCCGATCCCAGTTCCTGCACCTGCCAAGCGATTTCGGGACATTCTGCGTTCAGTTTCTCGGGAATCGGTTCCTCTCGCCACCTAGTCAGACCATCTGCCAACCTGTTATCGACCCCCCGTACGTGCCTTGCATGAAAACACCACCTTCCCCTTGCTTCCAACGCCCCCATCATGCTCATCAATGCCCCTACTCTCGCTTGTTTCTTACCCCCCCCACGACACCTCTTTACCCAGGTTACGACTGCTTCGTTATCTGCCCTCATCAAAACTGCCTCCCCCTTCCTACCCGGTCTCTCCCCCCGCATGTCTACCATTACGAACGCCCTCCAACAGGTTAATGGAAATTAAATCAGCTACCGCCTGCCCCCCCCTTATCATACGTTTCTGCACCTCTTCTGGCAGGGCGAATCTCCAGTACACCCCCGTTTCCATGCACAACCCCCTATCGCTGTCAATGAAGCGTCCGAAAACCAGTTTCTACTCGGTCGTTGCTTCACGAAGCTGAAAGACGGTGCTGTTATGCTCTCTCCCCCCGTACCCTCCCCCCGTCTCCAAAAACCATCTCCACCATCCCATGTCTGCCATGAACTCCCGCGACAACCGTAAAATTCGTCTCGCTTCCTTCTGCCTTCTGAACCTACCCCACGCACCCCCCCCCCCCGGTCCGCTCCACCCCATCAAGATGCAGATTAGATAACTGCAGAAGCCGACGGACGAAGTACCGTCCGGGCCGGATTACAAAGGATGCGTGGTGCAACTTCCCTGCTAACACTAGCACCTCCCTCACCGTTGCCGTCTACCGCCCTGCTGGCTACTGTGCCAATCGCGCGCGTAATTCGTCCACCTTCCGTTTCGGGAGGGCAATAGTCATGCTCTCTGTGTCAACATCGTACCCCAACACCTCTTGTTGCGTTGCCCAGCCTGTCACCTTTTTTCCCCGAAAGTAACGGCTCCTCCCCTTCTGACCTCTCGCCCATAGCCTGCTCGTGGATTCCCGCTAGCGATCGAGACAAGTCCAAACACCGCGCCCCTTCCGGGTCCCACTGAACCTCTACTGAGATGGCATCATCCATAAAAAAAACCCACAAAGGCTGGGTCGTCCGGCCCTCCCCCGTTCGCTGGCAGCACTACGCACTCTGCCGGCCACTGTACTACTGGACGCCCCGTTGCCTGCGCAACCGTCACGTGCTCTACCGCGCGGTCTCCCGCCCTCGAGAACGACGCGGATGCTGCCGTGGTGTTGTGTTGCGCATGCTGCATCGCAGCTGATATCACGCCCCACCACCCCGGACTACCCCTCCACCCAAACTGCAAGCGCAAATCGACGAAAAGGTACTCCTCCAGTACGTACCCCAAAGCCGCTGCACCGTCAGGGTCTACTGGGATCTGTCTGAACGCATTTTTGACGTCCATTTTTTTAATAAGAATTCGCGCTCGATCCCCGAACTTAACCCTCAACCCCAGTACCCTTTGTAAAACCTCAGGCATCACCCCCGCCAGCGCACATGCCGGAATCTCATCCCAATCCGTCGTCGAGTTCACCGACCCGCGCCCATTTTTCGTGCTCGAATGTCATGTCGTAGATTATCCTTATCTTTTCGCGCTCTTCTACTACCCCAACTGGGGACACCCGCAGTCCCGGAACCTTCTCTGCTTGCTTCTTTGGGAAAACAATTGCCCTGCCCCCCGCCACGTCCGCAACCGCTTTTTCCCACACTGCGTCGCTAAATTTCTGCGCGCTTGAATGGTTTCCATATGCTAGTTCCTGTGTAAGGCCCCCCCCTGGCCCAACGTCTACTGGTACCCCCACGCGCGCTATGTGCCTCAAATTGTCGATTTCCGGGAATTGGTGCTTGTCCCCGAAGAACGCTTGTACGCGCTCTGGATCCATGTGGGGTGCTATCAACGAACCCCCCAACCATTGCTCAACCCTCCCTACCCCCCCTTCCCCCGCCTCGGTTACTCGCGACAAAACTGCCCCAGCCGTCGTAGCTAAAACTCGCACTAAGCTTGCCGCCTTCACCGATTTCCCCGACACCTTCCCCAACAACCCCGGTGCAACCTCCCAACGCTTCTGATCTTCAACGCGCCGGCCGGATATCGCACCTGTTTCTGACAAAACCACCGATCCCGGAGTCGGGCCCCCCTTTTGGCCAAGCGCCCAACCCGAACCCCCCGCCGTCGCCCTCGTCGCCGTCGCCCCAGAGCTCGTGACGATTGCTCGCTTGGTTGGCTCCGCTGTGCCGCGGAGCCCGTGTCCTCATTTCTTCGCCGGCCCGTCGTTCCCCTCCCTTCCTTCTCCGTCCCCCGTCCTCCTCCCCCCCACCCTCCCTCGTCCCCCTCCCTCTTACGCTTCCCCAAACCGCCTCCGTCTCTCGGCAGATACGCACCCTTCGGGGTTTTGTAGCTACCTTCGTACCTGTACCTGCACGGCAGCCCCTTCTTAGGCTCGTGGAGGCACGCACCGAGTTCCTCATAATCTCGGCAGGGTCAGTCGTACGCTCCTTCCCCCCCTCCCCCCCCCCCCCTCCCCCTCCCCCTCCGCCTGCCCCCCCCCCCCCCGTCCCCTCCGCCCCCCCCCCCCCTGCCCCACCCCCACTGCTCCCCGTCCCACTCCTTGCTCGTTCCCCCCCCCCCCCCCACCCCACCCCCCTGCGGCCCCGCTTCCGCTTGTCCCCCCACCTGCTCCCCCCCCCCCCCCCCCCCCCCCCCCCCGTCCTCTCTCTTGTACCCCCCCGCGGCGTGCTCCTCGGTGTGTCCTACATCCCCCAGGTGGATGGGCGCTGCCGTGACCCACGCATGTGTCCGCGAGAACGGCGGTAGGGGCAACGGGTAAACATCGCTCGGCCCTGGAAACGTGCTGATTTCCTGTTTCAACATATGTGCTTGCCGGGCCACCTCCTCCGGCCACTCCTGGAGGTCTTTGTTAAAGCATTGCGCTCAACGTCCTCACCCCTTGCGCGACCACCCGGAAACGCTCCACCAGCTTATTCGTCCTACGCAGCGACGCTTGGCCAAAGGCTTTGTTTCCGTCCACCACGTACTGCATGAGGTGCGTCAACAAAAGAAACACTGCCTCCACCCTGTGGTCCAGCGACACCTGCGCGCTCCCTCCCCCGAAGCCAAAATGGTCCCTCTGCGCGAAATTCCGCACATCAATGTTGCTCAGCGCTGCTACATGTTGTGCCCCTTCCCCCTTGACGATGAAAGTCCTTATAATCGTGCCCAAAACATCCGCCGAATCAAAGGGTGGGGGTTTCCCATCCCCGCGCAGTGATGACCAGACCACTGTTGTGCGGTTGCTCTTGCACCACATCGTCTCCGCTACTGATGGCTTGCTTCCCCGCTCCCCGCCTCCCCACCCCCATCCCTCCCTCCCCCCCTAACCTTGCAACCCGGGCGAGAAATTCGATGCTCCTCCCTCCCCCACTGCGGCCTGGTGCTGAGTAGTGAACTGATGCCGTCCCCCCACCCGGGAGCTGCTTCGTGCTGTGATTGCCGGTGCAACCTCCGTGCTCCCCTCTCCCACGGACTTGTCTCCTCCCCTGCCTACCCCCACTGTCCTTCGGGTACCCCCATCTGCTGCTGTCGCGACCCCGACACGTCTATCTCCCACTCGCTTACATCCCCGAACCCCCCCAGGTCTGACTGCTGCTGCTGCTGCTGTAGCTGCATGCTTGGCCGCTGTTGCTGTTGTCGCGGGTTCGGTACTCCCCCCCCCCAACCTACCCCACCCCCCTCCCTCCCCCCCCGCGTTTTCCCTGCCGCATTGTTCTGATGCCCACCCTTGCTGCTGCTGCTGCTGTGGTCCCCCCCCCCCCCCCTGTATGCCCACCCTTCTTGCTGTGGTGCCCACTCTTGCTGCAGCTGCTGTGGTGTGCCCCGGCTATGCGACTGCTGCAGTGCCCACCCCTGCTGCTGCTGCTGCTGCGGACCTCCCGGGCCTCAGGGTGCCTGTGAGGGCCCGTTAAAGGTCGTGAGCTGATGGCTAGCCCGCCTCCCCCCCGCCTCCTGCCGATACGAACTTCCTCCACCCGGCCATGGGGGGCCCTAAAACTCATTTCCGGGGAAAAATTGGTCGTTGTGCTGCGATGGGGCATGTTGAATGGAGTTGGACTGCTCGCGGTTCCCATACGAGCCGTTCCCACGCCCCTTGCCCCTGCGACGCGTAACCCCCCTACCCCCCCCCCCCTACCCGACCGCATATGAGCTCCTTGGTGTAGTGTCTGGCTGCCCTCAACGTGTACGTTCCTACTCGTACCCAGGCCACTCAGGGTATTTGCTCGCACTCTATCGTCGTCGTTGTTGCCCGACCCCCTGCTGAAGATTGATCGTCCTCCGCGGTACCGGCCGCCCCGTTCCCTAGGGTCGACCCCCGCCTTGGCCCTGGGCCTCCCACAAGATTGTCGTGCTCCTCGTCCTGCTGCTGTATCGCGGTAAGAGGTTCCCCCATCCTGCCCGTCGACCCTCCCAACGCACAGGCTCAACGACTGCTGACCACTTGACGACTCCTTGACGTCCCTTGCCCTGTAAAAGAAACAACTAGACGACTCCTTGACGTCCCCTGCCCGGTTCTATTCAGCTCGTGCAGGGCCTTGCCCGTCCGCTATCTATGCAGGATACTCGCTGCACCGACGACCCCGCTTCACACCGCTCTACCGCTGCGTGCTCGTATCTGAACTGCTTTGGTCTTTCTCCCTCAATCATCCGGAACTTCTATTATTTTCATTCATACCCCCGTACTAAACATCCCTTGTTATTATATGGGAAACCCTCCGAAACCGTCTCATTCCTTCACTGGTTTATCTTTTCTACCCGTTACCCCCAAACACCAGGTTGCCCCTCCGACAACCTTCCTCTTAGGACCAACTACTGTATTATGGGAAATTATTCTAAGCTCTCAGAACTGGGGTTTTAGGCCGAATATGCGCGTTTTACTCGGCGAGAAAGCCCAAAACACCGATAGACTTCTCGAAATGCTCCCCATAGTTTTTTTGCGAGCTTTCAGGAACAATTTCCCGTTTCTCCAGAGTCCTAATTTGAATTTTGAAGGAGCCAATCACTTTTCTCTGGAAGGTCAGAAATAAGGCTATTGGTCAGAACCAATGGGAATGACTAGGATTGGGGGGACTCACAGGGGGCGTTTAAGCCCATCCCCCTGTAGCGAGGTACGTGTAAAAATGGCGTTCATTGTGTGTAGGCGTTTCTGACCGGGGATACTATAACTGAGCACCCAGAGTGCACACTTCATTCGGGGACTGGAGACGAAGCCGGACCGCTACAGGCGCCAATGGTTGCTCAATGGGTGCTCTGCTGCCTCCTTCTGCTGTGCCCAGCAGATCAGGCCCTGAAAGGTTTGGACGCGAAAAATCGAGAGCATTTTGCATACCATTTTTCGGGGTGAAGAATGCCCGATCTATCGGAGTCGTTGCTGTTACTATCCTATCCACGAGTGCTGTACCCGATCCCGTTCGCCATTTGCTTCGCGTGCTCATAGCCAGGACGTCTTGTTAATTGGCGCAAGTTTCCGTTTGAGAAACGATCCTCCACACGATGCAAACTTGATATCTGCTTGAACGTTTTGTTCCAAATTGCGATATCCCGACGAGATGCGGCCCACAACCCACAACCCACAACATTCAAAATTCGCATTTCATCACTGATCGACGCCTGTGTCTGTTATTGCCACGTATACTGCCTGTATGTCCCCGTACCGTACAGCAGTACGTATTCGTGTACCAGGTATACTTCATAGATCACAGGGTCTATTGCTATACCAGGTACGTACCAGGGGTATGTAGCAGCAGCTGCTTGACGGCTGAACCGAATTCTCGTAGACGACAAGATCGAACCGGTACCTGAAGGCGGCCAGTTTTTGGAGATGTCACAGGACGCCCTGGCCAGGGTTTTTGGGACGACGCTGCAGAGACAGAGAGGGGAGCAGCTTCATCAGTGAAAGCTTCCGCTCTGAGGGCGACGGCTACGACAGAGGGGCCCGTAGAAGGTGGGTCCCGTTGGACTAGTATTACAGCAGCAGTAGTGCTGTTCGACTGGCGTGGACGCCGCAGGTGACAACAACAGCAGCAGTAGTTCGCATATTTTATTTCTGAGGTATTACGGGGGTCCATAGTTAACAGGACGTATGATGGTGTACATAAAAACCTATATATTTGCCTATTTTTACTAACAAATTTGGTCCCGTTAACTATGGACCCCTGTAATAGCAAGATGTAGTACGAGTACGAGAGATAGAGGACTTCGTTTGTCTCTACAGAGTATTGTCCCTGTAAGAGCTGAACCCGCCGCGTTTTTGACGACATACTTGGAAAAAACACCGGGCCGATCATCCGGTCATCGATTTGCACACCAAGGATCTACCAGAGGGTAAATCTTTCAGGGCAGATATAAGCCTGATCTGTAGTACCCAGCTCATGTTGGCGGGTGAGAGCCGTGTAACCTGCCTGCTTGATCTACGAGTACGAAACGTTTCCTGTTTGGGATCTGTACTGGACAGATCTTCCCCAACATATCATAGCGGTACGACCTAAGTCATCTACTACTGCAGGAGGTCGTGATCTATCCGACTTATATTTTTTGAAAAGCACATGACGGCCACAAGCAGTAATAAGAAACCAAGCCGAGATCTATAACGTACTGAATCGAACGCACCCTCTTTTCCAGGCTGAGCAGATTCCCTGTTAGTTAAAGGTGGTTATTACCTCACTTGGAGTTACATGATGTGCACACAGATAATTTGAGCGAGTACAGCAGTATGACATGAAAGGGACTTGAGAGGGTAAAGATATCGACAGAAAAAAATGACGATTATACAAAGTGATACCAGGTATATCGACAACGTCAACCAGCCCGGGTCGCTGGGGTAGGTGTGCGACACCTGTTTAGACTGGTGATACTCTGTGAGGATAACAGGGTGGGAGACAGATTGTATCTTGGCAGGTTTGCAAACTCTAGCTTAGACGCTTGGAAAGGTCTCAATGAAAACTCGTAATTTTGATTTGTACTATTAATACAGCCGTAGTATACGGCAGTACCGGCCCTCTGATATGAAACGGATAAATTGGTTCAAAACCATTGATACATTATTCATTGAGAAGCATGTGCCTTGCACAAACAAACTTCGGTATATAGCATACCAGGTATCGAGTTTCTTATTTCTCGCTTTTTTTAGGTCAAGTTTCTTGTGAGGGGGCGGTAGTGTCGATGCCACGGGGCCCCAAAAGCCCAAAGGGTTGTCGAACATCAATTGTGCGCGTCTGACGTATCGCGCATTTTTCAAAGTTGGTATCAATCACTACTTCAGTCGTACTCACAGCTGACGTATTCGTTTCCCCCCCCGAGCAAGTCTGAGTAGCCGAATAACCAACGACTACGCTGCGTGTCACAGCTCGATTACGTATTCTCGTTATAGAAGACGGACGACAGCATCTCCAACAGCGAGTACACGAGTACCCGGGGAGGCAAATGAAACGCTTCGTGCCAAGTGCTACTCGTATCCGTGAAAATTGTTTGGGAGACGGGTATTAGTCGCGAGTACCCGGGTAACCGGTCAAAGAGGTACACCTCTACTGCATGAAGTTTTTTTCATGGACCAATACATATTGTATTAATAGTATGCTAGCAACACGGCCGTGGTTTTCTGTAACCCGATATCTCGCATCCGGTAAATTGATAAACTATCGCTGCATTAGTATTGCCATCTCAGTAATCCGGGGGGGGGAAATATATACAGGTGACACGCTCCCGTACATGGACCAAACTACCTCTGCGACGGTCCCTGATGCCCACCTACCCCACCCCTCCCCCCCCTTGCCTGCACACCCTTCCCTTCCCCTTTCCCTCCCTCCCCTTTTGGCTTCGCTGTAACGTTTCCAGAGGGTCATGGAGGCACCCGAGTTCAATGGAACTCTAACGCGCAAGAAGCCCTCTGGCGACGCCGAGAGTGTTTCTAAGTCAAATATGGACAGCCCGTCTACCAAGAAAAGCAAGATCTCATGGCTTATGTTTTGAGCTTGGCATGATTCATGTGTTTTATTGGCTTGCACGCACGTGGTTTTGCATTGTTTCGAATATGATGCAAGCAAAAACAATCTAAGTAAGTACTCAACACGAACTACTTGACTCGGTTGGCGCAATCTCGGCTTTCATTGTGTTTGCTGTTCTGAGGTTTACTATGTGGATGGGGGGGGGGGGGGGGGGGCGACGAAGCACCGTTCCTACTCCTAATAGAGACACCTCCAACAATTGGGCGTTCATTACGTTGTTTCCATACACCAGGTATTACATAAAAACTTTTTGCTAGTCTTATTCCCTTCCTATTTGGCCGCCTGTGGATGGGGGGGAGGGTTACTGGGTTAGCGTTGGAGGGGGGGGGTTAGGCGTGGCGGATATAAAAGCATGACCTCTACGTATTACCCTGAATGCTTGGTTGACGTTGCGTCATTGCCTGCAATGATGAAGGTACACTGCTTGGCTCGGTGGATGTGTATTGGCTTGCAAGTCTTGTTAGTTTTTGTCCTGAGTGTTTTATCGGGGGGAGGAGGGGTGTATCTGATTTTGTCTTACGCGCACGAGGTTTGCATCAACTTGCGTACGGTACAAAACCAATGAAACCAACTATTTTCACATGAAATGGTTGTCTCGGTTGATGCGCTTTCGGCTTCCGACACCTTGTAGTTGTGTTTGTTGGCATGGGATTTTATGGCGGGGTCGGGTTACTGAGGGGAAGCAGGTGAAATTATACATAAATACACGAACAGTGTTGGTTTGTACGCTTGTCTGATGTATCAGCATTGTATCAAATTATGCAGTTGAACTGCTTGGATCAGTTGGTGTGTTTTCGTTTTGCAGGGTGGTGTATTTTCGCGGGCTATTTTGTTTTTCATCAGTGAGGAGGAGGGTGGGGGGGAGAAAAAAAAAAAAAACTACGAGGGACTATTTGTACGCTTGGCTGAACGTAGCGTCATAGTTTTCCATGCTTCGGTTGAAGTAGATAAATATTTAAAGCATCACGGCGAGTCGCAAGGTTTGTCTTAGTTATGAACGCGGTCTCACTATACATGCGTGGGGGTTGCGGTTGTGACCACACTGTTGCACTTGGCTGGATTGACACACATAGTTCCTTGGTGGGTTCCTCGTGCGATATTTCGTCGCGGAGGTAACAGTCGTTCTGTTTTACATATACATTATCCTGTCATGTGACGCCGAAAAACGATGTGTCTGGTAGTCTCGAGAAAAACACAAGTATTAATGCACGTTCGTTTTTTCCCCCCAACCTTACGTGTGTCAAAAGTAACATCAAGAGCGGTACATCAGGTTAATGTGGTGCCGAATCGTTTGTTTCCTGCCTACTACGCTAAACACCGTCCTGACTACGGTCGAAAATACAGAATACAGAATCAAATTAAGGAGCGCGTACTTTCGTTAAATATTTTTTCTGCATCACAATTGAGTCCACACAAAGCGTCACAATTTTCGCACGGTACTGTCTCGGCAATTGTACGGAAGCCGAGCCATGTCACAGAATGCCAGAGCAGTCATCCCATACAATGAATGTGCTATCGACTCGTTCGTGCAGTAAACACAAACGGAGCAACAGAGTAACATATATCAATCACTAATATGAATCCACTCTACCTCATGCCCACCAGATGGGCATACAGAAGCTTACGAGGGGGGGGGGGGGGGGGGGGGGGGGGCGGCAGTGGAATTGAAGGAGAGGCCTGTTGAATGTCGTATCTTTGGTACTGCCCCCCCAAATTTCTCCACTCTTTCCCTCGATCCTCCTCCAGCCAAATGTATTGGCGACCACGGCATTCGATCTGATTTCCAGGCAAGACCCGCTATCTATTATGCACGACGAAACGAAAAGTCAGCACCACAATTTAACCTTCGAATAAACAACACGGTCAAAATTACCCTCAAATAACAAGCGCCACATATTACTGCGAGGGTTCGGGGGAGGGGGAGGGGCACCCGACATTTTACAGGCAAGGCAACAGCGACAAAATCAGGGGGGTTGAAAACACGACTGCACCGACCATCACAAAAACTACCTCGCCGTTATGAGCGATAGTGGCGTCAACAAAAATATTCGTGCCCATCACCACCTACTGCTGTACACGACGACAAATATTAACCAGATCGAAGGCAGCTAGTCCGTTTTTTCGTCGACAACGACTTCTCCAGTGCCGGCCGCAATTTCCACCGCCGCGGCATTGGTCGTGCCTTCATCAGCCTCCGAATCGGTAACCCGGCCAATACCCGGTGCCATTTGGCGCAACAACAATTGCAGACCCGACTTCTTAATAGAGGGTGGCGGTTTAACGCCACACTTCAAAATGTACCCCGGAATGTGAGCAGCAGTCAAAATTTGACAGGACGAACCTCTGTACCATGGCCAGACCAAGGTTCGTAGCTACCGGCGCCAGAAAGCTCTTGCGCCCCTGACATTTTGCCTTAACTCTTTCGGTCACTCGTGCAATGACCTACTTTCCGCGGGGAGCCTGTCGATAATTGCTTCCGCCAGTTGGGCATGGCCCTGTATCACAATAGGATAATATACACCTGGTACAAAAAAGAGAAAATACGACATTAACAGCGCAGTTGAATACCCCGACTTTCTGTGAACGAGTTGTCGTGGCTGTAAAAAGCTATCTCAACCGGAGCGCAAAGTGTCAGCAAACAAACATATTTCTGTGCGGTCGTCACAAGCCGTAGTCTAAGTATTCACAAAAAAGACGTAATCACGTCGTCTACCGTAATAATGATAGTCAACGCCACGCCAGGAGTAAAACAATGGGGCGCCTTTGCAGCGAAAACGACACCAATATAGAGAAAAACAACGGGTTCTTCTTGGTGAAAAAAGCCCCGGCGACACAGCAGACGCCCCCTACCCACCCCCTGCCCCTTCAAATTATTGGGGTAAACGCCACGGGGTCAAGTGGGGATGTCGTAGCAGGAAGGGAAATGGAGCCGTTTCCGATGAAAGAAAAGAGGGGTGATATGCAGAGAAAAGTTTACATGCCCGGATACATGTTGATACATGCTTCACGCATTACCAAAACTATGGTAACGGACGAGTTTGAGTGGTCATCACTACTGCTGCTAGTAGTAGTAGTAGTAGTAGTAGTAGTAGTAACGTCGTTTCGGATCGTCACAGCTATGCCGGTTTCAGTCTTGAACGCGGGACAACGGCTCTATCGTGCGTCCCCCGGTCGCTCGCGGCACCGCGGCCGTTCCACGGTCACTCCACTCGGCAGCCCTCCGTGTCCCCGCCGAAGGAATTGGCGAACGGGGGGCGTAGGAAGGCGCCATCCCGGGGGGGGGGTCGCTCTCCCCGGCATGGCGGAGTATGGAAAAATAAACGGAACTCACAGTACAATACAGGAACAAGCGCGATATGAACCAGCATGTCTACTGTCGTACGTACTGATGTAGTACATGGTGGGTGAGTTGGTGCGTGCGTGTGGGTGGGTGGGTTGGTTAGTATGTGGGCGAGTGGGTTCGTGGCTTTGGGTAGTTGCCGTGTTTTTACTGTTTCGTTTACTCCACTTGTGCTTCTACCACTGGACCATGGTGCTGCTACGTACGAACTGGGCACTCATCTACTGCTGCACCTAATGCTGTACTGCCGTAGTGCATGGCGGGTGGGTGGATGATTTGGTGGGCGGATGAGTTGGTGGGTGAATGGGTCGATGGGTTAATCGGTGGGTGGGCGGGTGAGTGGATTGGTGAAGGGGTGAGTGGCTTCGTGAATATGGGTGGCGGCCGTGCTATTTTTTTTGGTATTTGTGTTTTGTCCGCTGGATGTGCTGCCACTATACCCGACCCGCTGGCATATTGCAGCATACCACTACGCGTAGTGCTTCCAAACTACGCCCCGACCGCATGGTAAATGCCCCGGGCCGCCTTTTCACGCTCGGAATATCACAAGCTCGAAAGAAAATCACGCTCCCTGAGGCGTCCACTATCGTATCACGGTACCTTCGTATGCGCCTTCCCCTCTCGATCATCCGGACCGGCTTCCGACGCTTTGGTCTCCGTCTCCGATTCCCAACCATCCGAAGGGGCGCCCTGCAGTTCGGCAAGAGCTGCACGTACTCTTCTCCCTCTCATCCTTCCTCATCGTCGTGGATAATTGTAGTATCTGCAAGGATAAACATCAAGAGGTAGCGAAGGGGTTGCTTCTCCGCTAATGAGAATATAGAGGCATTTCGACGTACGTTAGCCAATCGTAGAGGTTGCGGTTGGCATGCCCCCCGTAAGGATAATACTTTGTAACCTACGACGTCGCGCGCAGTCCTTCGATGGTCAAACGAGTACCGGATCACAGATTGCGTATCACGACTAACCTCTGACGTCGTCCTCGCTGACCCCGTCGTCCCCGCCGTCCTGTTGAACCATGCACTTCCCTTCGTCGGTTTCTGCAGCGTCCTGTGATCACAGTGGGAACGACATTGAAGGAGTTTATCTTAATTTGACAAAACGGCTTGCAACGTCATCTGCAGGCGCGGATCAATGGGTCTTAACTCCACCATAAACCAAACCTTGCGCACCCTGGACAGATCATCGATTCCCAGTTGATGATCTACTATAGTTCTTTCAAGGCAGATCTATTCCAATCTTGTAATATCTACCTCATATAGCTGGGCCCGAGCTATAACATCTGTACGAGGGGAGTAGCACATGTTTCCTGGGTTGGATCTGTGCAATGCAGATCCTGCTAAACCTATCACGACGGCAGATGAGGAACTAGATGAACTACTGCTGTCGATAGATCATGATCAGTCCGAGGTGTGAAAAGTTGCACTCGACCTATCGATACACGACACTCACCGTCTCCAAACGCACGTCACTAGAACGATGAGCCGACCTCCTTTTTTGGCCTTCCCCCCGTGTGGACTCATTCCATCTACACACAGTCATTGGTCACTCCGTCGTCTCGCGCCCAAGGTTATATCCAGCCCGGTATGTAGGATATCTGTGATATCCACGTACAATTAGTCGGTCGAGTCGTGGTCCCACATACGGTTAACGACACGCAGTTGCGACATCGCGCGAAAAAGCATGTACATTAACGCGCCACCACAACCTCGAAGTGCCCTTCAGCTGCTGCTGTGGTTTGATTTCTTCCGTAGAGACATAAGGATGATGGCCTACATCTCATCAGTACGTACATATCTGGTACTCGTCCGAACTCGCACGAGTTTTGCTCGGTGCTGGTGAGTTTGTACTGCTGTTATAGTTGAACATGCGGTAAGTTACGATTTTGAACATCATGCCTAATTTTGAGGACAACGTCTACGTCTTGGTTACAGTCGTTCGCCGAAACAATGGTTGGAGAACATCCGGCAGTAGGCTGGCTGTCATATCCAAGAAGAAACGGCGAACGGGAACGTCAAATGGACGAGTGCGGTGGCCTGGCGTCCAAACGAAGTTGCTTCATGGCCTTGCGGCCGACGTATCATTTTTCGATTTTCTTCGATCACCTTGAACGATATCCACGAATTCTTCGTTGATGACGTCGCCGACATGGTGCTAGATGGTTCCTGACGCTTTGTGGGCGCTGCGGTGGCCTGCTGCGCTGTCGCCGGTGCGATATGTGTGCAGCCCTCAGGGATTTCCCAAAATCCCAGAGGCGTGTTTTTTTTACACGTACCTCGCTGAAAGCATTCCTTACCAAAAATCTTGAGTGCCCCAATCCTAGTCTCACCGAGTGCATGCTCGTAGGGACTTTTTCTTGCATAAAATTGATTAGCGGAAAGCGCGAGAGCGTGAGTTAGCTGTACATTCGATGAAATTCGACGAGCAGTGGGAATGCTGAACCCTATGCGCGATAAAAACTAAAGGCACGTACCGGGGGGGAGAAGGGATGACACCTGTGACCACGGCTTGTACAGAAGATCGTCGAGGGTAAAACCTCCTACGAGTGGGCTGGAAAGTAAAAGTGATGAAAAAAAAAAAAAAAAAAGTCATTCCCATTGGTGTACTCGTATGGATTCATGTGTAACGGTGTTTGGGAGTTCCACACAGGAAATATGCATGTTTCTGTGTGGAACGGTCAGCGGGTTGGGGACCTGGTATAAGTACCCCATGGGGTACGTGGATAAAAAGTACCCCACCAAAGAGGTACTTTTCAAAGTGCACGTACCCCAAAGGAAGACCTACTACTGTAACTATAACACATATACATACATCCAATGTCGACGTCTCCCAAGCTTTGATCTGATCCGGTGCGCTACTGCTGTACAGCAGGCCGCGGCACCACTACATAAGGTCACATACAGCCGCAGCAGTACTATCGTGTCATTTGGTATCTTATACTACCGCTGCCCCGCAATAGTACGTCGACGTCGTCCGTTAGAGTATGATACTCCCACTCGTACTGGTATCCGACAGATCATGGTCTATTAATAGTACATTGTTATTGTGTATGTTTCTATCTGTAACCCATCGCTCTCCGTCCACTCCCGGCGAACAACCTTTACCTGGGTATGTTACTACTGCTGCTGCTGGTTGTCCTCACCATTTTATTTTGAGGAAATGCGTGCAGAAGAGCTATCAAGGATAATAGGTTCCTCCTGTCCTGGCCTCATGATTCGGGTGATAGACATAAATAAATAAGCATTGAATGTATTGATTTGGTTGCTGTTTTTTCGTGAATTGTTAGCGATTGACACTATTAATATAAATATTATAATACAAACTGCTGTTTTGATGATAATATACCTAATTTTGTCGTATTTTAGAAAGAAGAGCAGACGCCATGGTGCACGAACGACCACCCACCGCACGTGCATCAAATGAGCAGCGCGAGCATCAGGCCTGATGCTGGACCTCTGCCGCCTACTGCTCAACACCTTCAGGAAGTATATACCGTGTATCTGTACATCCTGCATTGTTTAATTTTGTAGTACAACTATAAACAACACGAGTATTAGCAAGCAGCAGTAAGGCTTCACAACGTACACTGCACATATAATTAATACATTGTCGGATAGTGAAACCGTAAGTTCATGCGCAAGGAGTTTTACCTCCGATATGTTGTTCAGGTTGCCCTCCGAATATGTGCCACTCAATTTCCACTTTTCGACGTACCTTAAATATCGACATTGGTGTATATATCAGCACCATACAAATAGCTGCTTGCTTCGTACTCGATGTAGATAGTATACGCGTTCTGATGTATTAATATGGTCGTTTTGCGGCGAGAGGGTGGTAGGCAACGTAATGCCCCCCGACGACGTAGTACGTAGCGCGAGCGAGTGGTCACGCTTTGGAAATATAAACATATCTCCAAGGAAACGCTGTTGCGTACCAGGGGATTCTTCAATTCATCCATGGAACACCATGTCTGCCTACCAGCATCTTCTATGCCTCGCGCTTTATTCACCTCGCGTTTTTGCGGGGAAATTTGTCTTTGTTAACCTCATTTTTACTTTGCTGCTTCAGGACAAGCCGTCTGTACTCCCCCCCGGTACGTGCCTTCATTTTTATCGCGTAGAGGGTTCAGCATTCCCGACTGGTGGTCGATTTCCATCGAATGTCGCTGACTCACGCTCTCGCGCTTTCCGCAAGTCAACTCTATGCACAAGAAGAAGTCCCGACGAGTATAGACGAGCATGCAGTTGGCGGGGCTCGAACCTGTGAAATCGTCCTTGGTCGTTACGCGGTTTACCTACTACCAGGTAGACCTTAGGGGACACCATGACCCTAAATGACATACGCTGCGCCCAACATGAACTATTTTTTTCTCTTCATGTTCCCATCTCATTTCTTTTCTCGCCCCCTCTTAGTCCTAACTAAGATCCGGGGTCATATAGCAGGCTTTTCTCTCACCCTTGATACGCCCCCCCCCCCCCCCCCCCGTGCGCGCTACCGTGCACATGTTGTATTTCTATCGCGAAAAAGGTTCAGCACCTCCTTCCTGTGTCGACTCGTGTCGAATCCTACGCTCTTGGCTGGCCACCTACGTGGCTTTGGGTCTCTTCCTGGACGAGTGTAGCTCCGTGCAGTCTAGATACCGACTCTCCTTCCTACTTCTAACCGACGAATCGGGCGGATTGAGTATGCCCGAGATGTTGTCTGGGTCGCGAGAGAGGAGAGGGCCCCGCACAAAAGCTTGCGCATCCCGCGCGAACCTCGCCGCTACTTCCATCCCTGCATTGTAGTAATTCGGGCGGTTTTGGTCGAAGTGGTCGATAACACTCCTGACCGCGGCAACGCATGTCTCCATCATGTTGGCGCTCAGCTTCCCTTTGATGACCTCACCTAGGGCGCTGCGCTTGACATGGTTGTCATCCTGCATGTATATCCCCCCAAAATCGTCAGTGAAGCCACCATCGTACGTCCCTCGTTCATGCCCGTCGAACACGCTAAGGTCGGCCCTGTGGATACTCCACTCGTCACCAGAATATCGCCAACGAGGGTGGATACAATCGCCATTGAACTCTAGGGCGCGTTGCAGCCGCGTGAAGAGTGCGACTAATACGTGCCTGCATGGCAAGCCACAACGCAGCACCTGCAAGCAAGTGCATAGCTGAAAACCGTCAGGCCCGACAACAACGATGTGCGCGCTTTCGTCTTGGTACCGGAACACCACTTTTACGACAGCAGTTAGCTGCACGTGCTCAACCAGTTGATGAAACGCGGGCAAAGATGTCGCCCCAAATTTGGGGCCCAATGGATCATAGTCCTCATCGAACCCTTCCTCCGGCACCTCCCGACATACATCGTGGTGGTCACTGCTGTGCTCTGCCAACTTCCTCAGGAAGTCGTTGGCACCATTGCCCTCTGCCAGCACGTCTGTATCATAGAGGGTGCTTGTCCGTAGTTCTTCCAGCATTTTCTGCACAAGGGTAGATGAAACCGAGCATTGATGGTTACTCAAACTGTTGGACCGATCGACAGTGGTTAGATATAGAGCACTACCTTCTGGATCACTCAGTCAGTACGTAGTCAGCGCCGACTGAGTGGTCCAGCAGGTAATAATAGTGCTACATAACCACATTTCACACTGGGTCCAGGGGAGAGAGGTGCAATCTGCTCACGGCTATAAACATATTTCAGCATGAGAATATACTGAAGGAGATTATATGCACCACAACTGTCAAGGACGGACTACCGGCACGTACTACCGTTGTCTCCTCTCACCTTATGTGCGTAGTGGCTGACCTTGACTCTTTCGAGTTCCTGCAGCATAGGCTCGAAAGACTTGAGCACTTTGTCCTCCAGTTCCTTGATGCTGACGGCGGGGACCTTGGCGGCACGTCTTTGCGGTCGTTTCGGTCAATGTGGACAGGGCAGTCGAGGGTCTTTCAGGTGAGCATGCAGCACCCAAATATGGTGTAAGACTTGACATCTCGACGTATACCCCCCGTAACTGGGCCTAGTATCAAGGTCAGCAATCTACCGCAATCTACCCAACATCTTGAGGACCAATTTACTGTTCGTCAAGGATAATAGACTTCTCTCCTCAATCGATGTTTCCTGCCGTCTTTTTTTTTCACCATTGATTACGTGTACCACGAAAGAAAAGCAACATGAGCGACTGAACTCAAGCCAACTAACTGGCCGTATATTTCCGGATCGCCCTAAAACGAGAAGACACCAGATCGTGGAATAGAAAGCATGTGATGGATGATGTGGAGGGTTAGACATGAAACATTGGCGCCGCCCACCCTCGCCGCATTACCCTTGATTCAAACTCACGCGAGGGATTCCACAGCAAAGGCCCTTGTTCGTCTGGCCAGCTCCTCCTTCACCCAGTTCAGGGTGGATTTCCTGTTGATGACGTGGCGTGTTTCTAGCACACCGAAGATTCCCTCCACCGTCGATGATGCCGTCATGCTCAGGGTCATAGCGGTCGGGTGGTAGCAGCGGGCCCAGTGCTTCCGTTGCCTGTAAATACAACGATTGAACCATGAGATAATTTTATCGTTCTGTCTAGCAAGGCATTATGCTTGTCTCTGAGCAGAAACCGAAAACCATGCTCGTACCCGTCTGACCGTCGGACTCACCCGAATAGGTAGCCGCTGAGGTACGCTTGACACGCCGAGTCCTTGACCATTTCCATTACTTTCGGCCACACCCCGTCAAAGGCCTGCAACCCGTGGACGAGCGACACGGCGACAAAAATCCACGGAAAACGCTGGTAAGGTTATATGCACCAGGTATTGGGCACTCCATTAAAAAAAAACAAGCGCAACTAACGCCCTGTAGGTGTGAAGTGCTTTGCCCGAGCGCGCCTTGGCACTTCTTCTTGACATTTTTCATCAAGTGCCAAAGGCAATGCAAGTGCACTGTGTTTGGAAGATGCTCCGCAACCGCGCTTGTCATGGCAGCGTCGGCGTCCGAAATAATAACCTTCACGGTGGGAGGGAATACACTACAACTCGATAGGGCTACCCCACGCCCCGTCCGGGCACATGGGAAGAATCTCGGACAGTAGCATCATTTCGTAGTCGTCCTGCTTACAGTCGTTGGCTACTCGGTACTTCGCGAGAACAGCGTTACTGTAGTATAGGCAGGAGTGGTGCAGGTGACGATTCTCTCCCACCAGTTGCTCGGCGTTCTTCGCGGCCTTCGCAAGCACCACGAGCTTCACATGGGGCCAGAAGTAATCGGTGCCCCATAGGCCGTGAGAAATAGAACGCCACAAGCAGTTTCCATCGCCTTCTACGTAGAAGGCGCGACACACCTGACGCAACTCCAAAGGCAGCACCCGTGTGGCGCTACCGTCAAACAACTGTCGGGCCTGGGGAATGACACCGGAAACACGGGGACCAACAGGCCGTACGGGTGCGCATTCGTTACGGATACGAATTAGTGAACGTCGGCAACAACGACTTTCCTGGTACGTGCTTTATGCTGTGTATTCGCTGATCCGCCATGGTTTCAATAGGACGATGGGGGTTGAAAAATCCTCTGATCTAAAATTTACTTGGCCAAACGCGTTGCGACGCACCGGCAACCTAAAACCTACAGATGCGAAACGCGAAACGGGACTCTTCGGTCAAGCACCAACTCGTTGGCCGGCCGCATAGTCAGTCTAGTATATCAGGAGAGCGTACAAGCACAAAACAACTGGGCCACAACCCCCCAAAAAAAGGCGCGACCTGCCTCTTCCTCCACACGGTCCGGCACGATCGGAAGCTCGCCCACGGGGCAGCCAAACACTTTCAGTACGGTGCATTCCTCCGTGCAGAAGTTAGAGAGCTGACGCTTGGAGGTAGCGGTCTGGTTGGAGGCTCCACCTCGAGTGTTTAGCGGATAGATGAGTTTGTTGAGAATGCCTTCCAGCTCCTCCGTTTTTTCGCCACGGTCGAGTGGTACATCACCTTGCCACAGTAATGGAGGGCGTGGGAAGGACGGTACAAATATTAAAGGGAGGTCCGCATTGGGCGAAAAATGCGGCATGTTCACTATGCCGATGGCTCCAACAATTGCCCCGGCGGATGCAGGCCCCAACGGTAGTACGGAGCGGCAACCAACCTTTAACCGAGGTTTACATCGCAACGCCCGGTGTGCCGATGCTTGGCGCTATTCTCTACCTTTCTGCGAGTTACTACGAGAAAATCGACGGCCTTCTTCTTACCTTGCCCGTCTCGCTAAGCTTGTCTTGCTGTCCCTGCGTTGATGCCTTCGCTTGCTGTTGTTCTTCCGAGTTGAACTGTTCTTAAGTCCAGCCATGATGCTGTCCTCGTCTTGCTCCTGCCGTTCAGACGAAGCACCGGACGTTCTTGACGACCGACGAAAAACACCGTTCGTGGTATTGTTGCTATGAATCGTGAATGCCGACACTACCTCGAATCAACACGTCAAGTGCGTAAGGATTCATGACAACGCAAAACACCATTCGTGTCAAATATCACGTGTCGAGATACACCTGATCAGACCCCTACATCATCTACCCGGAATACAACTTCCACCTCGGATATCTCAGGAGGGTTGGTTGTGAAAAAAACACATGAACGCTGTCAGGCCGATGCCATGGGAATCAACGTTCCTTGTGTGCGCGCGCCTACTGCTGCAGGTGCGAGACCCAACAACAGCAGATGCACAATGTTGCATGATGGAGCTATTGTCATTTTGTAGTCGCCAAATTCGCACAAGTATGTTCGCATGCCTACTGCTGCAGGTGCGAGACCCAACAACAGCAGCTGCACAATGTTGCATGGAGATATTGTCATTTTTAAGTCGCCAGATTCGCGCAAGTGTGTACTTCCTTCGCAATTCCGTTTGACGTGTCCCTTCGCGAGCGCAGCGCGCGGCGTTGGCCGCCCGCGAAGCGGAGTCCTTGTACATATTTCAAAATGCAAATTAACAAAAAAAACGGTAACAAACAAGTTGGTTGTATCTTCTCTGGCCGCCCGCGAAGCAGAGTATTCTCGGAAGGATGAGAGAATGTGAGTTTTGTACGTACGTAAGAAGTCAAGCCCTTGAAATATTTCAAATTCAAATTACAAAAAATAAACCGGTCAGCCCGCCACAACAGGTTGGTTGTATCTGCTCTGTTTGGCGAGGAGATAACCCGGAACAAGCTGTCTCGACGAGGTATTACAACAACATCAGCACTTAGACGAGGACTGCTAACCTTCTATTGCCGTTGGGGTAGGTTGGCGCTTGCTACAGCAGAAGACTTCCCTACCAGGCTTGCTGGCTCGAAGCTCTGAAGCCTCTCTCTTTACCGCTCTAATTGCCTGCAGTGCCCGCCGATGGAGAGCTGTGCGTGTGCTTCTAGCTGCTGTTTCCTTGGCTTGGGGTGTTTTCCGTTTGGCTTGCTCTGCGGTGCTGGCGAGTGGAAGCTGGGACGGGAACGGACCAGACGTGTCGATAGGCGATGGCCCGGCGTGGCGTGGGGGATCTTGCCGGCACAAACGAAATGCACTACGAGTACACTGTAGAAACCCTATGGTTTGTTTGGGGTACGTGCACTTTTAAAAGTACCTCTTTGGGGTACTTTTTATCCACGTACCCCATGGGGTACTTATACCAGGTCCCCAGCGGGTTGGGACCTGGTATAAGTACCCCATGGGGTACGTGGATAAAAAGTACCCCACCAAAGAGGTACTTTTAAAAGTGCACGTACCCCAAAGGAAGACCTACTACTACAGTAACTATAACACATATACATACATCCAATGTCGACGTCTCCCAAGCTTTGATCTGATCCGGTGCGCTACTGCTGTACAGCAGGCCGCGGCACCACTACATAAGGTCACATACAGCCGCAGCAGTACTATCGTGTCATTTGGTATCTTATACTACCGCTGCCCCGCAATAGTACGTCGACGTCGTCCGTTATAGAGTATGATACTCCCACTCGTACTGGTATCCGACAGATCATGGTCTATTAATAGTACATTGTTATTGTGTATGTATCTATCTGTAACCCATCGCTCTCCGTCCACTCCCGGCGAACAAACAACCTTTACCTGGGTATGTTACTACTGCTGCTGCTGGTTGTCCTCACCACTTTGTTTTTAGGAAATGCGTGCAGAAGAGCTATCAAGGATAATAGGTTCCTCCTGTCCTGGCCTCATGATTCGGGTGATAGACTATAATACAAACTGCTGTTTTGATGATAATATACCTAATTTTGTCGTATTTTAGAAAGAAGAGCAGACGCCATGGTGCACGAACGACCACCCACCGCACGTGCATCAAATGAGCAGCGCGAGCATCAGGCCTGTGCTGGACCTCTGCCGCCTACTGCTCAACACCTTCAGGAAGTATATACCGTGTATCTGTACATCCTGCATTGTTTAATTTTGTAGTACAACTATAAACAACACGAGTATTAGCAAGCAGCAGTAAGGCTTCACAACGTACACTGCACATATAATTAATACATTGTCGGATAGTGAAACCGTAAGTTCATGCGCAAGGAGTTTTACCTCCGATATGTTATTCAGGTTGCCCTCCGAATATGTGCCACTCAATTTCCACTTTTCGACGTACCTTAAATATCGACATTGGTGTATATATCAGCACCATACAAATAGCTGCTTGCTTCGTACTCGATGTAGATAGTATACGCGTTCTGATGTATTAATATGGTCGTTTTGCGGCGAGAGGGTGGTAGGCAACGTAATGCCCCCCGACGACGTAGTACGTAGCGCGAGCGAGTGGTCACGCTTTGGAAATATAAACATATCTCCAAGGAAACGCTGTTGCGTACCAGGGGATTCTTCAATTCATCCATGGAACACCATGTCTGCCTACCAGCATCTTCTACGAGCCTCGCGCTTTATTCACCTGGCGTTTTTGCGGGGAAATTTGTCTTTGTTAACCTCATTTTTACTTTGCTGCTTCAGGACAAGCCGTCTGTACTCCCCCCCGGTACGTGCCTTCATTTTTATCGCGTAGAGGGTTCAGCATTCCCGACTGGTGGTCGATTTCCATCGAATGTCGCTGACTCACGCTCTCGCGCTTTCCGCAAGTCAACTCTATGCACAAGAAGAAGTCCCGACGAGTATAGACGAGCATGCAGTGGCGGGGCTCGAACCTGTGAAATCGTCCTTGGTCGTTACGCGGTTTACCTACTACCAGGTAGACCTTAGGGGACACCATGACCCTAAATGACATACGCTGCGCCCAACATGAACTATTTTTTTCTTTTCATGTTTCCATCTCATTTCTTTTCTCGCCCCCTCTTAGTCCTGACTGAGATCCGGGGTCATATAGCAGGCTTTTCTCTCCCCCCCGATACGCCCCCCCCCCCCCCCCCCGTGCGCGCTACCATGCACATGTTGTATTTCTATCGCGAAAAAGGTTCGGCACCTCCTTCCTGTGTCGACTCGTGTCGAATCCTACGCTCTTGGCTGGCCACCTACGTGGCTTTGGGTCTCTTCCTGGACTAGTGTAGCTCCGTGCAGTCTAGATACCGACTCTCCTTCTTACTTCTAACCGACGAATCGGGCGGATTGAGTATGCCCGAGATGTTGTCTGGGTCGCGAGAGAGGAGAGGGCCCCGCACAAAAGCTTGCGCATCCCGCGCGAACCTCGCCGCTACTTCCATCCCTGCATTGTAGTAATTCGGGCGGTTTTGGTCGAAGTGGTCGATAACACTCCTGACCGCGGCAACGCATGTCTCCATCATGTTGGCGCTCAGCTTCCCTTTGATGACCGCACCTAGGGCGCTGCGCTTGACATGGTTGTCATCCTGCATGTATATCCCCCCAAAATCGTCAGTGAAGCCACCATCGTACGTCCCTCGTTCATGCCCGTCGAACACGCTAAGGTCGGCCCTGTGGATACTCCACTCGTCACCAGAATATCGCCAACGAGGGTGGATACAATCGCCATTGAGTTCTAGGGCGCGTTGCAGCCGCGTGAAGAGTGCGACTAATACGTGCCTGCATGGCAAGCCACAACGCAGCACCTGCAAGCAAGTGCATAGCTGAAAACCGTCAGGCCCGACAACAACGATGTGCGCGCTTTCGTCTTGGTACCGGAACACCACTTTTACGACAGCAGTTAGCTGCACGTGCTCAACCAGTTGATGAAACGCGGGCAAAGTTGTCGCCCCAAATTTGGGGCCCAATGGATCATAGTCCTCATCGAACCCTTCCTCCGGCACCTCCCGACATACATCGTGGTGGTCACTGCTGTGCTCTGCCAACTTCCTCAGGAAGTCGTTGGCACCATTGCCCTCTGCCAGCACGTCTGTATCATAGAGGGTGCTTGTCCGTAGTTCTTCCAGCATTTTCTGCACAAGGGTAGATGAAACCGAGCATTGATGGTTACTCAAACTGTTGGACCGATCGACAGTGGTTAGATATAGAGCACTACCTTCTGGATTACTCAGTCAGTACGTAGTCAGCGCCGACTGAGTGGTCCAGCAGGTAATAATAGTGCTACATCACCACATTTCACACTGGGCCCAGGGGAGAGAGGTGCAATCTGCTCTCGGCTATAAACATATTTCAGCATGAGAATATACTGAAGGAGATTATATGCACCACAACTGTCAAGGACGGAATACCGGCACGTATTACCGTTGTCTCCTCTCACCTTATGTGCGTAGTGGCTGACCTTGACTCTTTCGAGTTCCTGCAGCATAGGCTCGAAAGACTTGAGCACTTTGTCCTCCAGTTCCTTGATGCTGACGGCGGGGACCTTGGCGGCACGTCTTTGCGGTCGTTTCGGTCAATGTGGACAGGGCAGTCGAGGGTCTTTCAGGTGAGCATGCAGCACCCAAACATGGTGTAAGACTTGACATCTCGACGTATACCCCCCGTAACTGGGCCTAGTATCAAGGTCAGCAATCTACCGCAATCTACCCAACATCTTGAGGACCAATTTACTGTTCGTCAAGGATAATAGACTTCTCTCCTCAATCGATGTTTCCTGCCGTCTTTTTTTTCACCATTGATTACGTGTACCACGAAAGAAAAGCAACATGAGCGACTGAACTCAAGCCAACTAACTGGCCGTATATTTCTGGATCGCCCTAAAACGAGAAGACACCAGATCGTGGAATAGAAAGCATGTGATGGATGATGTGGAGGGTTAGACATGAAACATTGGCGTCGCCCACCCTCGCCGCACTATACCCTTGATTCAAACTCACGCGAGGGATTCCACAGCAATGGCCCTTGTTCGTCTGGCCAGCTCCTCCTTCACCCAGTTCAGGGTGGATTTCCTGTTGATGACGTGGCGTGTTTTTAGCACACCGAAGATTCCCTCCACCCTCGATGATGCTGTCATGTTCAGGGTCATAGCGGTCGGGTGGTAGCAGCGGGCCCAGTGCTTCCGTTGCCTGTAAATACAACGATTGAACCATGAGATAATTTTATCGTTCTGTCTAGCAAGGCAATATGCTTTTGTCTCTGAGCAGAAACCGAAAACCATGCTCGTGCCCGTCTGACCGACGGACTCACCCGAATAGGTAGCCGCTGAGGTACGCTTGACACGTCGAGTCCTTGACCATTTCCATTACTTTCGCCCACACCCCGTCAAAGGCCTGCAACCCGTGGACGAGCGACACGGCGACAAGAACCCACGGAAAACGCTGGTAAGGCTATATGCACCAGGTATTGGACACTCCATAAAAACAAAACAACGCAACAAACGCGGCGCAAAACCGCAGCGAACCGTGGTCGCCGGTCCTTGCAGTCTGGACCGTGCCACTTACATTCTCCGACGTAGCATATGCGCAAGCATATATCAAGCCCTGTAGGTGTGAAGTGCTTTGCCCGAGCGCGCCTTGGCACTTCTTCTTGACATTTTTCATCAAGTGCCAAAGGCAATGCAAGTGCACTGTGTTTGGAAGATGCTCCGCAACCGCGCTTGTCATGGCAGCGTCGGCGTCCGTAATAATAACCTTCACGGTGGGAGGGAATACACAATTAACACAACACGTTAAGGTTCTGCCCGTACGGGCGTGACACGCGAGCACCAAATAGGCAGTGGCATAACATGTTCGATCGACGAGAAGTGGAGGCAAGCAGAGCAACTCATCACCAACTTTCACTGCGGCCATGGCAAGCACCCGAAAAACGCAGAGCACCTCACGCTTCACGAAGTAAGCGGCCAACCCTTCAGTCGACAATACGTGAATGCACACCCCTTTAGCTATCGTCGCGCTCAATAAATCGTTCGTGGTAAATGACCGTTGAATAACACAGTTTAGAGACTGGCCGTCAACTCACCTCAGGGTGCCCACCACAAATGGCGACAAAATGCTTTAAGGCGTACGCGAACGAGGTCGTCTGCTCGTCCGAGAAGAAACCTTGGGCCAGAACTACAGACTTGTTCTCGGAATCAACACCGATGAACAACATCAGTTTCAGGTCATACCTGCACACACGAAGAACGCAGGAACACGTTGGAAACACGACGGACCGTTTCGGCGATACCACAACTGCGAAACTGTTAAGACATATATGCAAAGCGGTTGTCAAAGTCTGGCGCACCATGGGCAATCGAACAGCGTTGTGGTTTCCACGAACGAGACTCACTTGTTCGTCAGGCAGGTGTTATCCTGAATAACAAGGTGGCCGTATTGCTGCACAAGGAGTTGCTGATCGGCGGTAGACCAGAAAATCTTGTTCAGTCGACCTGAACCGTCCAAGTCCCACTTGACGTAGCAACCAGGCGTGCCCTTCAACGACGTCACTAGATCCATTGCGTCGGTGGGCGTCGACCACATTTTGCGTCCCACTTTCTTTGCCATGTTCCGAACCTGGAACATTGGAGGGAGGATCGCAAGCACTACGAGTAAGCGTCATGGTAATAGAGGGAGCAAAGTATGCTGAGCGGACGTTTGCAAGCATGCGAATATGTGCGGTATACGTGGGAGGCTAACACGCGACGAAGGGATGAATGGCGGTACCTTGTTCTCCAGGAGAACACAGTGTTCTAGAGAACATGCGCAGTCAACGACCCTTTCTATGAGCGTTTGCACGCTCAAGCTTTAAAATGATGTACGACATTGGCAAGGTCATTATTAGTGGCCCCGGTAGCCCCGCCAACATGCCCTGCCCGACAGACAGATGAGGTGGTATGACGACAAGGGGTGATGCATACAGGCGAGTCGTACCACACACTTTGTAGCATCCCGCCTGTTTTGTGTGTTTGCCTACGTAATGCTTATGAGGCAAGTACGCCTGCACAGCTTGAGCACATCAATTTCTACGGCCGGTGTCAACGTGCATCCTCCACCCCTCAGCATACTTAAACCTGTGCTGTTTCACTCGCCTTCTGACGGCCCGTCTCTCCTAGTTCAAGAGGCGCGAAGTGACTTGCGATCAACCTGAACATGTCGAAATAGGTTATCCCTGTCTTCGTCCAATGTCGAATATCTTCAAGGCATTCTTCCTCAATGCGGTCAGGAGGAACCATATCCTTGTTCCTGATCAGCTCCACCCTTGCCGAACACTCATCGACGTGCTCAAGGCAGACCTGTGCCGGGCGATAGGTAACGTGTGCAAAATAACACTATCACCGCATTGTCCCTTCCGGGGAGTTCATGAATAAGAAGCGTAGCAAATTGTACTGACCATCCGGGCAAAACAAGGCAGGAAGGAGCAGGAAACTGGGCTTACCTTCCCCATCGTCGGTGGCTTGTTGTTGTTGCAGTTGACCTTCACTTTGAAGGTACACCCACACTAATCCAAACCGGTACAAACACACGCACAGAGATGGAACGGACGCGAGGGACATAATTGGGATACATGTTGCATACGTGCAGGAGGCCTTTAACCGAGGTTTACATCGCAACGCCCGGTGTGCCGATGCTTGGCGCCATTCTCTACCTTTCTGCGAGTTACTACGAGAAAATCGACGGCCTTCTTCTTACCTTGCCCGTCTCGCTAAGCTTTGTCTTGCTGTCCCTGCGTTGATGCCTTCGCTTGCTGTTTTTCTTCCGAGTTGAACTGTTCTTAAGTCCAGCCATGATGCTGTCCTCGTCTTGCTCCTGCCGTTCAGACGAAGCACCGGACGTTCTTGACGACCGACGAAAAACACCGTTCGTGGTATTGTTGCTATGAATCGTGAATGCCGACACTACCTCGAATCAACACGTCAAGTGCGTAAGGATTCATGACAACGCAAAACACCATTCGTGTCAAATATCACGTGTCGAGATACACCTGATCAGACCCCTACATCATCTACCCGGAATACAACTTCCACCTCGGATATCTCAGGAGGGTTGGTTGTGAAAAAAACACATGAACGCTGTCAGGCCGATGCCATGGGAATCAACGTTCCTTGTGTGCGCGCGCCTACTGCTGCAGGTGCGAGACCCAACAACAGCAGATGCACAATGTTGCATGATGGAGCTATTGTCATTTTGTAATCGCCAAATTCGCACAAGTATGTTCGCATGCCTACTGCTGCAGGTGCGAGACCCAACAACAGCAGCTGCACAATGTTGCATGGAGATATTGTCATTTTTAAGTCGCCAGATTCGCGCAAGTGTGTACTTCCTTCGCAATTCCGTTTGACGTGTCCCTTCGCGAGCGCAGCGCGCGGCGTTGGCCGCCCGCGAAGCGGAGTCCTTGTACATATTTCAAAATGCAAATTAACAAAAAAAAAACGGTAACAAACAAGTTGGTTGTATCTTCTCTGGCCGCCCGCGAAGCAGAGTATTCTCGGAAGGATGAGAGAATGTGAGTTTCGTACGTACGTAAGAAGTCAAGCCCTTGAAATATTTCAAATTCAAATTACAAAAAATAAACCGGTCAGCCCGCCACAACAGGTTGGTTGTATCTGCTCTGTTTGGCGAGGAGATAACCCGGAACAAGCTGTCTCGACGAGGTATTACAACAACACCAGCACTTAGACGAGGACTGCTAACCTTCTATTGCTGTTGGGGTAGGTTGGCGCTTGCTACAGCAGAAGACTTCCCTACCAGGCTTGCTGGCTCGAAGCTCTGAAGCCTCTCTCTTTACCGCTCTAATTGCCTGCAGTGCCCGACGATGGAGAGCTGTGCGTGTGCTTCTAGCTGCTGTTTCCTTGGCTTGGGGTGTTTTCCGTTTGGCTTGCTCTGCGGTGCTGGCGAGTGGAAGCTGGGACGGGAACGGACCAGACGTGTCGATAGGCGATGGCCCGGCGTGGCGTGGGGGATCTTGCCGGCACAAACGAAATGCACTACGAGTACACTGTAGAAACCCTATGGTTTGTTTGGGGTACGTGCACTTTTAAAAGTACCTCTTTGGGGTACTTTTTATCCACGTACCCCATGGGGTACTTATACCAGGTCCCCAGCGGGTTGGGCCGTATCTTGTCCGCCGCTTTCTCCCTTCTTTTTCTTGTTCTACTTCTTCTTGTTGTGTGTGTACTTCATGTTCTCCCCCTTTCTTCCTTGTCTTGTGTATTCTAAGCGATAATATATATATTATGTATGCCCTGGAGGGGCTTCTATGAACTGACTCAGGCTTGGCCTATCATATCAGTGAGTGCATCGAAATGCGATAGACCAATATCCTTGCTGTGGCGGTTGTGGCTGGGGTTCGAGTCTCGGCTAGTATGGGTATGTATGCACGTGACATTTATTCTGAGTGTGTTTGTTCAATCGCCGAAAGCGTGAGGCGGTATGTACTGCTATCGTGGCAACTTCGATGTTTATCGACGAAAAGTGGAGCAGTGGCCATGCTGAAGAAGTCTATGCGCGACAAAAACGAACGGACGTATTGTGCAGGGCGGGGTGAAGGGCCGGGACATCTGGCTTGTGCTCACGGCGTGTCCAGAAAGTCGCTGAGGGTAGAACCTTCTACTTCGCGTTGAGCAGGAAAATGAAAGTGATTTAATGCAAGGTACTCTAGCACTGCTGTAACGCTTTATTTCAAGTAAGACGCGCGACCGTCGACCTATCGAACAACAGTACATTGCATACCTATCATATATTCTGTTTTCCTGTAGTTCGCGAGAGACACATCGCACCACCAAACTGAAACGCTTGAAACGTCGGACAAGGCTTGCCTTGGTAACAAAAAACGATACAGCTACCAGTGCAAGTTGAATGAAACGTCGGTCGAACGTAATCCACGTTCAATATCCTCGTAAACGATATACATAAACTTGAAATATGTAGATATATCAGTGACGTCTATGGATACGTACAATGCCAGGGTCAGTTGTTGCGGCACGGCGGCGCTAGGATTTAGTACGTTGAAGAGTAGCTACTGTCCTGACGAGTGGTGCGTCGAGGATTCACGGGGTAGGCACAGGTTGGGCTGCAGGAAGCAGAAGGCTCCTTGCTGTAACCATGGAAGGAACCTTTGAGAATACACTCCCAAAATGGGAACGCGTTTTCCTGTGCTTGTGGAACCCCCCAACAAACGTAACTAGCCATCGATCTATCGAGGCCAGTGAGAATGAAAATATATAATGTATAAATATTGCCCTTGCCCATTGATCATGGCAGTGTTAATATTGTTCCGATAGAGACGATAGCCGAATTATTTTGTTGTGTGGTAGGTTTGATGGGCGCAACTGCGACAGTGTGGTCTTGCTGAAATACCTTGGTGGACCGTCCTTTTTGATGGAATGCGTTCGTCCGGGGGTGACTGTACCGTACCATTGCAGCCTTTTTTCGCGAAAGAAGCAGGCGCAGCCGCCGGGGTGGGGGGGATCGATACCACCGTCGCGGCAGCCGTGGTCCCGGCTGCAACAACCATAAAGACGGCCTTGACCGCGATGACGGCTGTTGCAGTAGTCTTGGTGGCTGCCGGTAGACGGCTCGCAAGCACCGTCGGTGGCATGGAATGGAGGGGGTCAGGCATGCGTAGTGTCGCCGAGGCAGCTTCTCCCCGTGGTAGGTCGCGTATTAGCGGACGCGATTCACAACACGCCGCGACTGGTCTGGCTGACCGATGAGTACGCGCTTTCGTGAGGGTGCAGAGAGAATACACGAATGAGGAGCCAGTAGAGTAGCCATGTATAATCCCGGGCGGCTGAAGTGGGCGTGAAAGGTGTTTAAGATAGATCGCCGACTCAAGAAACGGGCATCTACTGTTGTATTCTGCCTCTACCGTGGATGATTTAATGTAAGTAATTGATTGGATGAGGCGGACAGGAGGTCTGGTCTGGTATTTCCCCCCGTGCTGAGTAGACAAACATATCACGTATTCTGCGCGGAGTTAGTACCTGTAAATGATCTAGGTATACAAGCATAAGAAGACTACTCCTACTGCCGGGTGGATGGGATGCTCTCAAGAAGTGTTGCGACCAACTCCACTCCCGAGGTTCCGGGAGCGAAAAGAAGAAGTGATCTCGTTGCGATACAAATTTCGAGACATTTCGATATCATCGACGGTTCCATTATTTGTGCCAAGTTTTGGGCCCATCGATTGAATCGCCATTTTACTGTTGTATTCTGTCTCTCTACCGTGGATCATGTAATATAAGTATTGGATTGGATGATTCCTCCTGCACCGGCCTGTGGTCCCGCCCATACTTCGTTACGCCTCTTCTGTGTTTGTAGTTAGCCACTGCTCAGGGGCAGAGCTGTCTCACCCAAACTTCTGTAACATTGATTCAGTCCTTTCCTGCACACGCCGCAAAATCCTTTTCGACTCTGGAGACAATGGTAGCTCGCTAGCGTCCTCCCACTCGAAAGGAGTAATCGTGAAGTGGTTTGGCAGCTCTGCCATCCACATATGTAGGTTCGCCGTCATACGGGCTGGAGAGAGACAGAGAGAGAGAGACGGTCCCGACTCCCTTCTGCCGTAACAGTGGGGACTAGGTGCCCGGAGGTTAAGCCCCCCCCCAATCCGTTGTGCGGCAGAGACGTACGTCATTACCGTCCGAAAAGCGCAAATCGCTGGGCAGTCCCGGTCTGCAAACACTACCACTGCCTCGCTATAGAGGACCGAAGCGTCTTACCCAACTGAAAGTCGAATACCATTTCCCCAGACACTGGGAGCTATAGGATGTGGGACGAGCCATCCCACGGTAGGGGTGCACCAGACGTTCCTGAGCTCCTCGCATTAGTAGCTCAATATCTCACCCGATATAATACTTAGAAGAAACTTCTTCGCGCCACCCGACCGGCACTTGCATGCGATTATCCTAAAACGAATGTAAGAGTAAAATTTTCATCCTAACTGCTGGTTCCTCACTTAGGGAACTCGATCGGTCAGAAACCTTTGGCCCAAACAGTGCAACCCCTACCGTGGGGTGACTCGGACCCCCTTGTAAACGAAAGGTCGCGGCACCGACGCCGTGCATACCACGAGGTTTACTTTAAACGGGTCTATCCTGTCCTAGACCGCTTGAAACGGTGTCGGCGCAATGTGGATAATGGCTTCTCGTGACGGCTGCATTGTATCTCGCAGACTGCCCACTCACAGTGCTCATGATCGTCTCCGCGAAAACTTAGGCGCCGACATTGCCGAGGAACACCCGTCGATCCTCGTTAGTCTCGACCCCCGCCTGAAGATTGAACGACGTCTTATCTAAATTCTCTTGGGGCACCGATGCCCCAACGTACCTATTGCAGGTGCCCCGCGCGTGCACGATCCTGGCTCTACCGCTTACCTCCCTGGTGTGTCCGAAGGAAGTGGAAGTGAGTTTCCGCTGAGTCCGATACACTTGAGGATTTATTTGCGGTTCGAGGAGAAGTAGATCCGCCTGGCGCGTGCAGCATGATAGTTGCCCATTACGGATGTACTCGAGATTCGGAACATCAGCCAAGATGTTCGAAACTTCCCGCCCGATTTGTAACTTTGTAGCATTTCATATGTCGAAAATGTCCAGCGACTTCAATATTTCCCTTCCTTTTCGCAGCGATCTCAGACTCGATGTCCCGCGAAGATACGGCGCACGAGAACCGAGTGGTTACATCGCAGTTATTCTTTGGCACTTTGCCAAACATCTATGCTATGATCGCATGGCAGGCTCCAATAACCCTCGAGTGGAAGAATACCTCAAGAAAAGAAATACAACAACACAGTACACATGTTTACTGAACCACATTGTACACCCTAGACAAATAATTGTAAAACCGAACGTATCGTCGTATATATGTACGTAGAGCAACAAGCAATCCATACCATGGCGATGTGCATATCGCGAAAACTTGAACAAAACTTGGAAAAAACTAAATATCTGAAAAAAACGGCAGTAGGGTAGTAATCCGGCCGAGTCGCTCTGATCAGATGACAATTGACCGACAAGACTTAAAAAGCGACCCGCCCCTCTACCGTACAGCACCAGTACCAGTCAGAAAGTGGATTACTTGGCGAGAAGTGTAGAACAGGGTTTCTTCAAAGAGTGCGGAGCCTCAGCAAAACAAAAAAGCTTTTGAATACTACAGCATCTAGTACACCAGTGAGTGGGTGATATCCATGCCGCTGCAGAGCTACAAGTAGGGTCTATTCAGGTACCAGACCCCGCTCCTCCGCTTCTTTGGGGGACAACCTCGCCCCCTTTCAACACGGGCGCAGCAACAGACCCGTCGCCGCCGCCGCCGCCCCCCGCCGGCGCGCACTTGATGGGGGAGATGTCGATGTTCCAGCTGGTGGCCGTGACGACGACCATGCCGAGGGCGAACAGGAGGAAGATGCAGTGGTTGTCGAACGGGAAAAGGTGGGGGGAGCTGATGGACCAAGCGAACACGGTGGAGGAGACGACTGCGCCCGCCGCTTTCGCGAGCGAACCCAGCATCATCTGCAGCCCGTTGACGGTGCCGCGTTGGGAGGGGTGTACCGCGTTGTTGGTCGCCAGAGACACATTAGTAAATACCTGTTGTTGCGCGGGGGGGGTAGAGAGGGGGGGGGATCTCCTCACGTCATGCATGGCCGTAGTTGTGGGTGAAATAAAGGAGTGGGGTAGGGTGGAGGGAGGGGGAGGGAGAGGGGGTGCAGCATTTGGGGTGCGTTGTGTCTGGACGCAGGTGCTGCGACGTGCCGCAATTGAGCCGAAGCAGCAACAGCTCCATCTAGTAGAGCTAGAATAACAGGTTACGCTAATGCCAGGCAAGCGGAAAATTGTGCGGAACACTCGATCTTGAAAAACGTCCGGGCTTAAAACGAACGGATGGGGATAGACAGAGGACTACGACGCCTGCTGCACTCGCTGCTATCTATATCGCCGGTGTCCGCCATGTGCTCGCAGGAGATGTGAGAGGAATAGAGACGGGGAGCGGGAGGGGGGAGCGTGACGCTCACCACGGTCATGGACACGTTGGTTAAGAACAGCAGGGCTAGCGAGGAAGCCAGAAGCACCCCCCTGTCGTCGTGCAGCACGGAGAGGAGGGGGTACGAAAGGACGACCGGGGTCACGATACAGCAGGCCCAGCGCTGCGACCTCGTCGGGCCGATTCGTTTGACGACGAACGGATACACGCAGAGCTCGACGATCACCATGCCTCCGCCACACATCGAAAGGATCTGAAGCGCGAAAAAGCGGATGGGAGGGCGCAAAACCGAAAGGGGAGCGAGTCAGTGTCGAAATTTCACACGCGCCATGGAAAAGGCGTACGGCAGGAGAGAACGGACGGGCGCAAACGTATAGGGGGAATGGGGGGGGGGGGGGGGGGGTACTTGATAGGAGAGATGTACTCGATCTCATGCATGGCCGTAGTCGTATGAGGAGGGGGGGGGGGGGATACTCAATATCATGCATGGCCGTAGTCGTATGACCATAGACCTTCGCATCCCTACAATGCCGGGACGGAGCGCGTCGGGTTTTCACCGACCAGGTAGAAATGGACTGAACGTGTGAAGCAACCCGACGCGAGATCAAAGAATGTGTGGAGCGGTCCGGAGGTCAGGGTGCGTTGTCACCTTTTGTGGGAAACCAGAGGCGGCGACCAGACCGAAGTGTTGTTTTCTGTCTCTTACCAAGCCGCGCTAAAGTAGGTATGAGTCGCTCGTTTTGAGCCCCAACATTTTCCCATTGACGGAGCTTAACTCAGCTGAGAATCTACCCCAATCTCTTTCGGATCCGCCCTATTGCAGGTACCGAAGTTGCACTATTCAGCCCAAACATTTCTCTGGAATGGAGTTCCTCCACATAAACAAAAGCACCCAATATCACTCGATCCGTTGTATATGTTTTACAACTTCCCTGGTATTACTGGTAGTTAGATACCTAACCAGCTGGGATTGCGTATTGGGGCTTTCGCATATTACAGGGGACCATAGTAAATAGGACCAAATATTGTTAGTAAAAATAGGCAAATATATAGGTTTTTATGTGTACCATAGGTCCTATTAACTATGGACCCCTGTAATAGCTGATGCCACTCTGAGCTCGAATATAAGGAACTATTGGTATCTATTTTAATGTCTAAACGGTCCTTACATTTACGCCCAGAGCGGTGTACATTTACCCACATCAGACGCGGGAAAAAAACAACGTCGACGAGCGACACGGAAAGAAAACTTACCCTACAGAAAATTCCGAGAATTTTACGCGCTTGCTTTCTTGGAGCCTTCCATCGGTGTCCCACAGCTGTCCTTCACCACTTAGAACGAAAATAAAAGGATCGTGCACGCATTAGTACGAATATCAAAGGGCCCTTACCTTCCGTCCTGAATGGTATGATCTAAGCCATGGCCCCGCTGCCGATAACGCGCAGAGGGCACCCTCATGCTTTCGTCAAGTTCGATGAGAAGCAACTCAAGCCATGAGTCAACCGTCGAAAGATCTAGAAAGCGCCCGACTTGGAAATAATATAGCATACATGCAAATGGATACGTAAGGGGTACCTGCTATAGGGGAACGTTCGTTTATTTCGTCACCTGTCCAATCTGTTTCGTCGTCCAATCCAAGCCTCCGCTCGCCAGCGTGCTGAGCGCCCACAGTGGATACACTTCCTGGCACCCATACGAGATGGCCTGAGCGATTCCAAAGCGACGCGCGCAACGATCGAAAAAGGTCCCGAGACGAACAAAAAGGCGCGGTTGCACGGTGCCGTTTGGCCCGTGGGCGCCCGATGCATGCTACAGCAGTAGAGGGACACCATTTTATTTCTGAGGCCCCTCACTTTAGGAGCTATATAACTCACTCGAAAACTGACTTCGGCAAAAATCAAATTGCATCCCGATGAATAATCCCATGGCCCAAAGTATATACAGAAAAGCCATTTTTCGAAATAAGATTGGCATTCCGATGGCTTCGGGTTAAGGAGCACCGACACTCAGAAAACAGTTTGGCGGAAAAGTGCTGCCTCTATCGTAGAATGTATCTGTTGAGTAAACGGGCGTATCGTTCTGTTGTTCCTCATCACGATCTGACTGATCTGAGTGACGGGGTTGGATAATCAGACGAAACTACCGGAGTCGCGTAATGGGTGGACTACATCCCACTATGCACCGCTTGTGAGGCGGACTTGCACATGGATGACAGTTTCAATGAGTAGGAGGGGGGTAGGTGTTGGGCCCAACACTTTCTCACTTTGACGGGGGCTCCTCAAGTGAGCGACTGCCAAAAATACATTTTTTTTGTGATGGTCGCTACAGTAGTAGAGTCAAGGAAGGGCATTGTTCAGTAGGGGTTGGCGTACCCTTTGGTTTTTCCGTTCTAACCTTTGCTATATGTTTTGGCGAGCAACGTGCGAAACACTGAACACCCTCCTGTCCGTACAGCATGGTTCGCTGGTGCATCGCCCAGGCACAAAGGAAACGCTTGGTTGATCAGTGGGACGCACATAGACATGGTGCCGCTGACATGAAGCCCCTCCGAAAAATGTCTGCAAGGCAGCTTTAACTCGCAGAGTAGTGTTAAGACACAGCAGTGGTATGACCCTACTCCATACACATTACTCCTACCGTTGAATATTAAAAAATACCACAATTACTGCAGCGGGGGCGGCAAAACGGTGCCCCCTTCTCACCGAAAACGAGACGTACGTGAACATGACAGTGCGAACCCGCTCCTGTTTGAGAATTTTTAGGGGCAGAAGAACCTCCCTCAAGAAGGCAATCCTCCTCCCCTCTCCCCGACTCACGCCACCACCGCCGCCCGCGTCGACCCGGTTCCCCTCTCCACCTCCACCCACTCCTCCCCCCAGACGCGCATCTTCAGGGGCGCCGTTGTAGACACTGCCCAACTCCCCCCCCTCCAGCGCACGCTCTCCGCTAGACCGCTCCGAGGGTTGCCAAACGAGAGGTAGCCGCTCCTCAGCTCCCACCTGGACGCTTCGGCTACCGTTGCGTCCGCTGCCGCTTCCGACTGTTTGATATTCACGTTTTTCTCCACATTCCGACGCCACGTTTCTGCCGCCGACGCCGCCGTTCGCGAGCTGGGGGTCGTAGCCGATTTCGAGGCAGGTCGTTCGGACACCCTTTCCCTCGCCCGCCACCGCCGCCTGGTTGTGCAACTCCGCCTTCGGAATCGGGATGGGCTCGAAGCCGCGCCTGCTTCCATACAAGAGACGGACACTAGGCCCTGTGAGGCCGTGATCTACAGACAATACGCCACATCTTGTTACACCGGCACCTACAGTAGCACCAACAGGCTCACCCCGAAACCCTGGTGGTTCACTTTACGCGCATACCAGGTATGAGGCAATATGTCTGCAAAACGTTGTCCATCGTGTACTGCACCCAACGGAATTTTCCGAAACCCTGGTGTTACCATATCAGGTGCGTATGAGGCAATATGTAGTGACAAGTGTGACATACGTGTTCTACTCTCTACCTACAAAAATAGTATGTTACGATATCTTGGTGCACCCCGTCGAATGTATATATATACATATATATATATGCTTCCGAGCATGAAAGGGTATCTCGTCTAACCAACTTGTGAATGTCTACTCAGTCAGTGCCGACTGAGGACTACTGCTACGGTAGATATGGGGGGGGGGGGGGGGGTATGATGATGCCAATATTTTCACTACCGCGTTAACGCCACTCGGGCAAGTGGCTCTGCACCTCACTCAAAAATCGACGAGTATGCTTTTTGTTGTCGCAGATAAACAAACAATCCCATGGCGGTACATACCGTGAATGCCAGAAAAGCTTTAAGAATTGAGACCGCCAAGAAATAAGGTGGTCACTCGGCCGAGTGACTCTCATCACCTGAAACTGTAGGACATAAATGCGACCTCCCTGCGGTAGCACCAGTCTGAGCAGGCTATAGATAGTGGGCTCGTAGGCTATTCATTTCACCAACAGGCTACTGAGTATGGTAGACTACTATAGCAGGTTATCCCGCCTAACCAACACTTGCGCGGGCCTACTCAAAGACTGAATTCGGCTACGAATAGTAGGCTAGATCCCTTTACCCTACAGGATACTGATTATGTGGTGGGCTATTACGGGGGAACATATTAAATAGGACCTACGATACATTCAAAGACTATATATTTCGCTATTTTTACAGGCCCATAGTAAATAGGACTAAATGTTGTTACTAAAAATAGGGAAATATATAGCTTTTTGTGTGTACCGTAGGTCCTATTTACTATGGTTCCCCGTGATAGAAGGTTATCCGGCCTAACCAGCACTTGTGATTTCCTACTCAGTCAGCGCTGACGAAGCAATTCATAGTAGGTTCAGTCAGCACTGACTGTGAGAGTTGTGCAGTAGAAGTATGGTATCCCTTCTACGATAGTAAGCCCTTGTAAACAAATAGGTAGATACCAATCTGGGCCGAAATATTAGGTCCGTTTATACATTTTATTAACACTACTAGTAAGCGGTCCTTCGATTTGCGCCCAAAGCGATAATAAATACCTGCCGCCACCCTTCTGGACGTCCAAGGTCTCTTCGAGGAAGAAGAACACCAGAGGAAAACACAGCAAGGCCAGGATCGCCCCAAGGATATTCGGAAGTAAGTACGGGAACCTGGTTTCGTTGGGACAGTGGGCAGGCAGACAGCGGGGAGACGGGAGAGGCACCAATTATTTGGATAGTTCTGAGTAGGCCAGTTGAAATATAACACAGTTCTGCTGTGCAGTAGGACATACACAGTTCGGACAGTCGGCAGACAGCAATGAGGTGTAAGCAGAGAAACAAAACAAAATATTGATTCGCAGCCCTGTTGTGCGGGAGAAGAAAAACAACACTACTACTGTTGGCTGCTGTTGCCGTTGGCTCGAACGGTATTGTTGGTGTTATTGTGAGACTGAAGTGTGGCCAGCTCGCTACCCTACCATGCACGCATTATCACTATTGTTCGCGTGACTATCGTATCACCTTCCGAAAAGCCCTGACTCCGAAAATACAGTGGGATAATGATGAACCGGTTCCGCCAGCATGCCACCGAGGCCAGACCCGACGATAAGTCCAACAGACCAGCAACCTTGACGGCGAGAGATAGGCGCGTTGGCCGGGCGGATGAAGCGTTTGCGCGGTCAAAATTAAGCGAGTTGCGAATTCACGCGACCGCCTAAAGTATAGGGCAAGTTTTAGTACTTTTGAATTGGGTGACATCCTATAAAAGATCTTCCAAAATTCTTACTTCCTCATGACTCTACAGTAAAACCTTCCTTTATCAGTGCTAGTTGTCCGATTTTTTATGCAGTACACGGTGGTATAATATGCGAATGACCTGTGCTGTGTGTACCTATGGATTAAGTGGAATCCACTCTGATATATATGTGGAGGCGTTGTTCGTATGATCCTCCACAAATATGGATATTTGTGATCCTAATCCTTTAGAATCATCACACATACATGCAGCGTGTAGCTCTGTGGTCACACACGGCATCACCTGTGACGAAGCTCATGCCGACCACCTCGTGTTCTTTCCCGCACACCTCGGAGATCATCGTCTTGGCGTTCGCTACTACACCGTTCAATGCTCCGGTGAGAACCCTGCTCGCACGCAAAACGATCGAGTTTGAAACTTCGTGCCACGTTGAGGCGACGAATTGACGAATGAATCGAAACTGGCTGTCGTTCCCCCTGTCTAGCAGAGCGTCATTTCGTCTGGGCCAAGGGCCGTGCCAACCAGCTAGGCGGGATGTTTTGGGAGGGACAAGCTTTTGTGATTAAAGGAGCTCCTCGACTCAACTGAGGAGCTTTACCTAGATGTCTTGGCAATACCACTTGTATTACAGTATATGAATACATACTCATTTCCTTTGATTGTTGCGTTTTCCATCCGACAATGGGTAGCATGAGCTTAAACGTTGATCACTCAGAAACGCTCCCCGACAAAAGAAAATCGAAAGGGAAGCCCAACCAAACTGAAAACTATGCACTCCACAAGGAATATGTTTTTGCCCTCTGATTGCAAAACAAGTCGCTCTGATTGTTTTTATTGTTTGTTCATGTTGTTGGGTTATAAAACCTCTGTATTGAGCATTGAGTAGTCCATCTACTGTTTTCGCTCATCCCTTGGTAGCTCGAACACTCAGATGCTTGCTCTTCTTTCGTCGATACTCAGGGTCAAAGCAGCCCCCTCTCTCTCCCCGCGTACAATACGGTGGTATTCTTGAATTGTGATGGATTGCGCAGAATTGTCGATCGAGTCACCACCACCGTGCTCTGCTGTGCTTCCTTGCTGTCACATGCATGTGCCGCCGGCTATGTCGGACGGCGGCGAGGCAGCGTCAGCGAAGAGCAAGATTTCGGATGAACGACTGGGCCGTGGACGATATGGTGAAGAGCGTGGGTATTTCTGTAGGATATCGAGGTCGAGATCCATACGTACCAGGTATCTTCTTGATCTGTGTCACTGTGCACGGACACGAGCATACGAGTATCCTAGTTCGGATATTTGAGGAAATGCAATATAAAGATAGATTACAAGTTTATTTTACTCGTAGTACGGAATATTGTGAAATAATGCATCTCCATCAGTAGCGAAGCTGGGAACATTGACAGAACGTTTCTACAGCGCTGTAGAGAACATTGCAGGGAATTGTACGGGCTACGGTAGAGTGCACCTGCCCATGCCCGTAGCATGGGCATTGTCCCGAGATGACCAATTGTCGGCCACGCTCACTCATTCACCCCTCCTCTCGTCCTTTCTTGATTTCTCCGATCGACCGTCTTTCCATAACAGCCACATAAGTGCCTTTTCAAACCATCTCTGCCCTTCGTCTTTATAAGCAGTCTTCACGGACACTGCGGTGCCACCTCTGTCATCTTTCTTCACAGAGACAGAGCCTCTACACATGCATCACTCTTTCTGTCGGGGGGGCGTACTCCTTTGTTGCTTGCCTAAGTCATTCAGCCATTGACGCTGCGTCCCTTGCGAGACGCTCTTACTCCTGATAAACACACCTCCACATAGTTTCCCTCTGTTGTTGAAGCAGTTTATAATCCACACTATTAATAGTTCACGTACTTAAGTAATTAGTAATAATTCCTTTCACTCCTACCTCTATGGAAAATGAGTGCTCGCAGGTTCGATTGGGGGCTTTAGCGTGTCCCTCTTTTTGTCAAACCTATTGATCCCCACAAGCTCAGGTCGTCACCCCTTTTAGTACTGCAGTCTCCTTTTGGGGACAAACCACTCTAACTACAAGCGTTTCTCCCATCAACGGGACCGCGGTTCTAAAAGGGATAAAATAATTCTATAATTTCATCCACCCTTGCCCCTAAATTAGTTGTATGTGTTCGGGGATGACAAATGGAAACGTATCACGAGCAGCGGTGCAGCGTTTATTACTGTGCGCGCTCATCACCTTTCCATGTATAACCTAGGGGGGCATGGGACGGGCCCAAGCATTTTCGACTAACGGGGCTCCTCGGCTGAGGAATTAACTGCCCACCGCGTTTGGAATCTGACGCGTGGAATCGTTCGGCCAAATATTTCTGATCCTCAACGAAAAACTTCCGTCGCCCTATATCGATGGAATACCATTTTTTATGCGTTCGTGGTACCTACAGTCCATCGGGTTGCAGTTTCGCTTTTGTCTCAAGGTAAGGTTTTTGTGTGGGCTCAAGACCTCCTGAAGTGAGAAAAGAGCCTCAGAAATAAATAGGTGCACTTCTGTCGTACCAGGTAGCATGCATCGAACCCGGTATTATTTGCGTTTTTTTATTAAAAATAACTTAAAAAAACGACAGGTGTGAGATCGAGGATGTCGTAGAAACTCGCCGTTGCAAGCTGTGTGGGATACTAGTGATACTTCGATCGCGCTCACTACGGGTTTTGTATAGGCTTATGCTGGGTATACGTCCCGTGTACGTTTGTATTTACAAATATTTGTATGACGTATGCAATATAACGTGTACCGGTAGCGGTTTTATTCTGTCTCTTCAGCTGAATACCACGAGGTAAAATAATTGGACCGCTTTTACAATTTATTCAACAAGTCGCCAAAATCCCAAACGCTTTTTTATAAAAAAAATACCATCAGGTATCCTCAATGACTCCGACAATTTAGAAAGGTATAGTAGTAAAGTCATATCTGGATGGGTCAAAATCTCCGAGAAGTTGACCTGATCAAACGGGCGTTTGTTCTGAAGAAGCCGTTTTCCACCATCCAAAGTCATCGGGTCACTCAGACTACCACGTGGAGCCGTCTCTGAGCGCTTGTCATAGTTCTAAAAATGAGAAAAACAGGTGCGAGATCGGGGATTTCGTCGAAAGCCATCCTTGCAAGCTTCGTGGAATACTTCGATCGCGCGTAGGGGAAGGGAGGAAGAAGCCGGGGGAATGCGACCAATGACCTGGGGATGAAACGTTGATGAGGAATAGGATATACTATACCGGTAGCTAAAATAAAATGATGTGGGAAATGGAAATTGGGGAAGCGGCTGGCAGAGAAGCGTATGAGGGATACTACTGATTTGCGCAAGGATATTCGGTTTATATAGGAACGACATCTACGCTATATTGTCGGAAGGCAAGCATAACACAAGTAATAACAATAATAATCACGCGTACTACGGGTTTTTGTTCGGTCTCATGTAGGATATACATATGATTTTGTCCGATATCAGGTATCATATATATCTACGAGCCCACGGGGTTGTTCTCCGGCACCGGGGTTATTTGAGAGTACGTATGTTATTTTCCCCTGAAATTCGGTCTGTGGGTGAGGTATACTTATAGAGCTCCTCAAAAGCGAGCAAACCTCATGACATCTACCAGATGCACCCCTACAGCAGTAGCAGCATGCGTTGACAAGGGGGCTAACAATAAATGGGCGTTAACTTGAGGATGTTATAAGGATTACCCTGGGCTGAGTATTCGATCGATCTTTTACCTCCATAGCTCAGTCGGTAACACCTTCACACTTGACGCCGTCGAGGACATGGGTCCGAATCTAACTTCGAACGTTTCTTTTATAGAAACGCTTGCGCGTGTGTCCCTCAAAGCACATCTCCCTGGTTCGGTACCGACACCCCAAAGATTCCACCGTTCAGAGGGGGGGAGAGTGTTACAAGGATTACCCTGGACTGGGTAATTGATCGGTCTTTTACCCCTATAGCTCAGTAGGAAATACCTTCACAGGGGCTAACAAAACTTAGGCGAACGAACAGCATAGACACAGACCAGGTCATATTGCTTGATGATATAGTATCGGCTCACCAACAAGAACTCCTAGTCTAGGCCAGCCTTATAACCTTGTGACTATGGCACCATCCTTGGACAACCTTGACAATGGGCTATTGCATACCAGGTACCAGGTAACCATTGTTGCAGCGCTCGCCGCTGCACAAGCTTTCTTGATCCAAACTTCTTCGCGTCCCCCAAAACGCAGTAAGAGCTTACTGTACCACGTATTCGAGATTTGGTCTGATTGGCCCGGGGTGAAGGTTGAACTGATAGGCTTACGGTTGGTGGGGTTGATTCTATTCGTCTCGTACACAGTGTATTTCAACCGTTTCCTTCAATCAGTGGCAAGCAGCCCTGCCGAGACGCGAGCCTGATGTTCATATTAGGTTTTTCACTTTTCGTTGGCCTGCACATACTCATATTTGCACAAAAACATGCCCCTCACCGGATAACAACAGCCCAGAAATACGAGGTTGACAAGCCGAAAGCGATCAACAGCAACCCCGAGGAGCCCAGCCCCAGGTACATGACCGGCAATCGGCCGTAGCGGTCCGCCATGCGACCCCAGCAATACGAACCCAAGAAGCGCCCGATCATGAAGGCCGACGACAGGTAACCCGCGTAGTAACCTGCATGACATGGTCGGGTTGGTGCGTGAGCACACAACAGTCAATACAGTAGGGGTCCCTCTATAATGCCGATGCCCGATATATTGCCGGTGAAATGGCTCGGCACACACGGAATTAAGATTAGGCGGTGTGGCAGTGTGCCGAATAATGCCGGTGTATTGGCCTGCTGGCACGTACCGGCAGCATAGAGGGACCACTTCTGCTGTATAGTAAAAAGAAGGGGGAGACTGCGTGATACGGCGTTTACCGGGGCTGCAAAACAAATGAGCGCGAAAGTTTCTCACGAACGGAGAATCCTCAACCATTGAATCAACCAGTACTCTCAAACTGTCCAATATACAGTTACTAAAGGACACCTATTCTAATAATAACAGGAACATGAGGGTTGGGTTTCTTATTTTGGGAATGGGCGCGTTCTACACTAACATCAGCATCATAACCGCCGAATTTATTATGTTTCCCTGTAAATGTCACCCGTACTCACCTGCCTCTCCTTTTTTTCGTTTTTTTTCGTGGTTTTCCTGGACTGTATTTTGGATCCGATGTGTACGTGTAGCATTTCAGGTACAGCAAATTAACGGCGAGGTTTACGTACAGTAGTCCTTATTGGCTTGTGTACCCGGGTTGAATTTCAGTTGTTCTCAAAGTCGGCTGTTGAGTGATGCACCAAGATGATATGAAGCTTCAGAAAATGTACAGCAGGTGCTGCTCGTATACTCCTGCCGTGTATGGCACTCGTCAGGAGCCTTGTTCGTATGCAAGACAGAACGATGTGCGCGGTGAGCTCTGGCAGCACGCACATAAAGACGTACCAAGTGGCGGCCACTAATATTTACGACTTGGTGCATCTTTGGTAAAATCGTTGGCAGCACTTCACAGTAACTCCTTAATACATCTTCATTCCAAGTATTCTCCCTGGGCGTTGGGGTTAGGGTTAGGGTTGGGCCCAGGTCTGTACAGTATTTCGAACGACAACCCTCGCACGGACCTGCACGTGATTTTTACGAAAGATACTCCGCAAGCACCCACCTGGTAGCCGACACACACGAGAGTGCACCTCGACACACATCAGTAGTCTAAACACGTTAGGGGGACACAGCAGGGTACGAGTAGAGCTTCTGGTGTATGCGCTGTATGTTGTATGAGTTGTATGAGCTGTATGATTTGTCAAGAGTCGTATATATGACTTGCATGAATTGTAAGAGCATTTCGTACCAGGTATATATTACGCAGTCGTATGAATTGTAGGAGCGGTACTATAATTCCAAGATTCGTACGTATTGGTTGTTTGGATTGTAGGAGTCGTATCAGTTGTACGAATTGTCAAGGCGGATTCATCACTGTCGGCTTCGGTAGTTCTCTTACCCTTATTCTCCCTGCTTTCCTTGCTCGTTTCCCGTTGCTTTGCTCTTCTTTTTTTTTTTTTTTTCTTTTTTCCTTTTTATCGCCCTTAGGCTTAATTTTTCGAATAGCGCTCTCGCTTTATCGTCTTGATGGTTGTCTCTACCAACCTTTCGATCAACCATACGTCGGTTGCTTCTGGGTGCATTGCTGCGAAACATGCTTATATCAATCTGTGACGACTCGGTATTTTTCTTTCCCTTCTCCTCTCTTGGACAGACCCCCTCTCCCCGCCATTAAAATCACTGGAGTCTATCTCGTCCTGTCCACGGACGTTGGATGGCTAATAACATAATATTATGTAAGAACCGTGCAATAACAACAGCGACAACAGCAATACCACCACCAACATCACCATTACCGACACAACAACAGCAACACCGCCGCCACTGCCACCCCCAACAGCGATTTCGGCATCCAGAAATCGCACGATCGATCACGAGTGAACGCGAGCAAAACTTACCGGCCTCGTCCTTGTCCTCGGTGGCTCCGAGAAACCGCACCATGTAACCCACGTAGGGAAACAGGCTGCAGAGGGCGTAAGCATGGACCACAAGACACATTGCAATCGCCGTCATTGGTCCGACCGGAAAGGGAGGCTTCATCTTCGTCTGTTCGGTTCCGGTCGGGGGAGTGACTCCCGTCTGCGCGGAGGCCACCGTAGGAGTCATTTTACGAACTTATTGTACCTCCGCCGCAAATTGCAGCTGTAAGCCTGCAGAGGTGGGGGAGAAATAACAGGGGGGGGTCAGAGCATGTCGTAATCCAACGCCAGCGGGTAGATGCGCAGAACTGTTGGCGGCGATGCGTCAAGCAACGTGTCCCCTCGGGGAGCCTGCAACTTACACCTCAACCAATGATCGAAACACAACCGGTACCTGGCATATGGCTACATTTTTGACTAAATAATGGGCAACCACACGAGGGGGTCTGAACAATAAACCAAGTTTGCGGATTTCGTGGTCCCGGGATTTTGGCCGTGGTCAACGGGATACACGCAGAAACCTGGAAGCAAGCACGTGTCGGAAATACGAAGCTTGCATGTGCCAGGTATCCGGTAAAACCTGTGGCTACGTATGTGTGCATCGGTGTTTGAGGTGCCCTATTAGTAGTTGGTCTTGTGCAATTATTGACAGAACATCTTCTACATGAGAGGGGCAACGCCAGACCAAAAAATGTCCGTAATAGTCTCGCACACAACACGAAGTAAGTAAACTTGAATGCCTCGACTAAAAATTCTATTTCACGTTTCAGCTTTTTTTGGGCGCGATTGCAGCAACAAGAGTCACAACCAAAGCCAACCCGAACCGAACCAAGGCAAGCAGCATTTGTGTTTTACTCCAGCCAGTAGCTTCGACGTAGACAACGTGCTAACACACCGAACAATGCGCTTGCTGAACCCAAACCCACCTATGTGGTCGACCTAGCCCCAGACACAACTACGAACTACACTGGGTTTAACGTGATATAGTTAATGGTATAGTATATAATAGTTGTAGTTCGTGGAGGACAGGGTACGTAGAAACCGTCAATCTCCGATCACCAGTGCCAACCATGACGATACGCCAACCAACGTCCGGTCTATGAGATCCGCCATCTCTGATAGACCTTTACAACGGTTGACATTCGGGCCATGAAGTCCGAACGCGCCAGGGGGAAAAGGGTCCTTCGGAGAAGGACCCGCACTCCCACAAATATCTGTAAGTTCTCTCCTTGAGAGACGCGAGGGAGGCTTGTGGAGGCACCTCCTTGCCACATATCACGAACGAAAACGTGCACGTCAAGGCCTCGGCCAACTCCATCCAAGACGAAGGCATGTCCGACACCACCAACGGAGGCACCCTCCATATTGGCGTGGACGATAATCGAACTCTAAGCGAAGAAATCAGAATGGGAGAAAAGAAAAGCAGCAAATCATACGCTGCAGCAGGAGCTTCGGCCGGCCGTCAAGCTGTATCTCCTGACCAGGGAATGCCTACCGGCTCCTTGCCCAGCACCCCGCCCCCTACCAACCTCGATCACCCCGGCTCCGACGCAGGGGAGGGGAATCCCATCCACCCGCACCCCAGCCGCGCGCCCTGACCATTCTAAGTCGCCAAACAAATTCGCCGCGATCGCGGAAGAAGGCGAACTCTCTGATAGCCAATCGACATCGGGACACGGCGAGGACGACGACTCCGGAAATGACGGTCGCAGCGTCGAGAAGGAAGAGGAGGAAGGAGAAGTCGACAAGACGCCCCTGACTACTTCACCGAAGACAACGGGCACCAAAAACGCCCGGGCTGGACGGGGCATGGGTGTGGGATCACCTCCAGGAGCACGCCATGGCCGGAACCTCGCCCCATAAATGGGTTGTCGACGTGGCGATGGGACGGTTTGGGGGACCTGCAGCTGATTATATACAGGTGAAACCCCGTGCGTTGCTCGCAGATATGACTTTGGAACTGCTGTCCCCAGAATCACTCGAGACGAACCCTAGCACCGCTAACAATGCATCCCCCGCTCTGCCCGGAAGCAACCCGACTACTACGAGTAGCTCAATTGCTGCGACCCAGGCTACTACTAATAGCTCAACTTCTGCGACCCAGGCTATTACGAATAGCTCAACTATGACCCCTGCGATTACGAATAGCACAAGCACCGTGACTAACCCGGGTTTTACTACTAGTAACCCGTTTGCGCCACGACTGACTGAGTCGAAATTTTTTATGAAAACATCCGATGTGCCAGTCTCTCTCCAACTCACTGGTGGTCCCAGTGAAGACATACCAGAGATTATGCAAGAGTTCCGATCCCGAGCGCGCTTGCACTCCATAGATGGATCGCCAGAAGACGTGATCGATCGACGAGCAGTCAGGCACCCGCCTCTCTTGGTAACAGAAAACTGCAGCAGGTAGCCTACAGCACCTATTTTCAGAAACACTAGAGTGGAGAACAGAGGGACAACTTGCAACCCTCAGGTCACAAAATGCAGACACAGAAATTCGATCTCCTACTACTTGGGGCGAATGGGTGACGGCATTCACCAACATGTTTTCGCCGGCAAACCACATCTCACTATATACTAGCGCATACAATTGCGTCACCACAGTAGGTTGAAGTCGCGATAGTTGACACTTTCAGCCTGCGTGCTTCACGAGCGTACGCGTGCATGCTCGCTGAATCTCAACGGGCAGCCCCGACGAACACACACGACATCCATATGAGCACGCGTGGCACAAATCCATGATTGCATCGTTCGACAATGGCCTGCCCCCCCCCCCCCACCTTCGCATCGAAATGATACGCGAAGACGCGGCATCATCGTTTCAAGCATCTCGAGCACGCGCGAAAAAACACGAAAGAAACGCAATACACGCCAACACGACTGAACACCAGTCCACGACCTCTGCTGTACACGGCTGCCTGAAACAAAACCCCCAATTGCAGGCCACCCTGGCAGACACTGTGTCCAAAGTCGAAGTTCTGAAGAAAGCAGTGTCAGCTCGGCAGCACTCGCGAGGCCGCGACGGCAACAGCAGCGGTGACAGGACGACGGGCCGAGACGGGGCCGAAACATCGGCACGTCGCGACAGCTCGCTCAGTCGCGGGGGCGACACGAACGGCCAAAAGCGCAAGGCGCCTTCGACCTCGACCAGCACCCCAGGGCGCCGGTCTGTGGACAACCCGTGCAATTACATAGGCTGGTACCAGCCGTCCTCGCACTCACGCTCCGACTGCCGGTACAAGGAGTCGAACAAGAAGAGGGGGATAAAGGTGGTTAAGTATGATGGATGACGGGGCCCATTCCGTGCCCCCTCACCTGGTAGTGGTCGTCAACCCAAGCGTTCTGCAGCGGGAATCGTATAACTGTCAGCAGACAATGCCGACGGATCTGTAGCTGTAGCTATGCAAGTAGCCCAGTTCGGTATGAGGGAAAAACGGAGTCGTACGACGGCTGCCCAACTTCTGGCGATGAGCAACCATGAGAAAGCAGATAATTCGAGACAAGCTAGAGCAAGACCTAGGAGTACTAGGCATAGATTCCCAGGTAGCTCAGCAGACCACCAAATCAAAAACAATGTTAGGAAACCAGGGCAGAACTCAAGGAAGTACAAGGCGTCATAAGCGCTGATTTCTTCGACAGGAAGAAGCAAGTGTGTAGCTAAGGAAAGAGAGAAGCTGAATGCATTGCATTTTTCCCCCTGTGGCGCCACAAGCCTTGCATGTGTCCATGGTGTCCGAACATACTATACAAGAACGGTCGACAGGTGCGACCATGGGTCGAAATGAGTCCGTTTGCTGCTTTCGATGCATAATCTTTAAGAGCGTGTTTTTACCCCCCCCAGAGAGCATTGGAACGAACCGAATGTAATATTGTTTGCCGCATGAATTGGTGCTGATTGGTTGCGAGACACGAATAGATTCAGTGCAGCCCGAGAAAAACAGTATATCCAGGAAGAGGAATAAGAAGTGTTGACCCCTTTTTCTTGTTTGGGAGGACAGAATGGCCCGGCCGAGCGGGAACAAATATAATATTATTCGATGTAGATGGACACCACCGAAGATGGATTTGGACACCAATTTGCCGTGGCATGTGCAAAACATACCGTTCGTACTGATTCGGCTGGCGAGGCCCAAGATTATGCATGGACCCAGTTACGTTTTTTTACATGGGAACGGAACGAATGACCACGAGCAGCCTCGTTCCTTTCCGCTCGTTCCCACGCTCTTTGAAGGGAGTTAATACACGCCCTAAGTGGGTACCCAAAATACCCCTCTGCTCTGAATGCCTCGTCAAAACGTGTACGCGTTCCAGCCCGAATAAGTCGGCGGCTTGTGGATGACATAGCGGTCGACACTCCGATATTCCATGCATTGCTGAAAAATTCGCGCGCGCTCACCCAACTTTAGACGAATCTGAAAATCGTCAGAACCCACCCGGCGCGATCAATTTGAATAGCGCCGATGAACCTCATCTTAAGATGACAGGATATATCCGCTTCCACCTCACGCTAGGGGACATATTCCTTGCCCGTAGAGGACGTTGTGTTGCCTTCCTAAGGCCCAGATAAATTGGTGCTCGACAATAGCATCATGGGAGCCTTTGGTGCTGTGCTTGATTGGCACAGGGAAAAATTATCCTTCAAAACGGCTCGGATAAAAATAAATGCAACGGATCGCTATGTTCGCCCCTCTCAAGGAGACACCGACGCAACAAAATGCTCCGTGGTACGACTGGCTGGAGATATTAGCCCCGTGCCTGTTTTGCTGAGTAAAAAATGCTGTATACCTCCGCAACACGAAATAGCGGTCGAAGCAGAAGCAGCAAGCGCACCAGACGAAACAACGGCTGCGTTGACCGAACCGATCATCATGGCAAGCGATGACGCGCAATCAACAGACGTATCCGACGCTTTCCACAGAATCGTAGCAGCGCGCATGGTATGCCAATGGTCATCTCTAACTAAAGTCGCCACGGTTCAAATCGCAAACCCGTGCGGCAGACAGGTCCACCTGAAACGAACAATATGTTTAAGTTGTATGTCGACAGGATAATCAGTCTTGACCCAGAATGTCAGTACCATACTAAATGGTAGCGCCGAATCAGACTCTGCTCGCAAAGAAAATTACGCATCGCATTGCAAAACTTATTCAACAACACCACCGTTTCCGCTGATCAATTTTCACAACTGCTCCATTTGTGCACGAAGTATCGGTCGGTATTTTCGCTATCGCCACAGGAACTATCAATTGGCAGCTAGGTGTACAATCGCGGAAGCTAAATTCCCTTTACAACCTGGAACACAACACGATCGATCAGCGTATCGCGCAAACCCGCATGCAAGAGCTCGGACGACAAAGAGAGGAAAACCCCCCTGTACGCGTGCTTCATCGATCTGCAGAAAGGGTACGACTCTGTCGACCGAGGGCTGTTGTGGGAGGTACTCACACGCTTTGGCGTACCAACCAAGATGCTGAGAATTATTCGTAATTTCCTCGATGGCATGCGGGCTCGCGTGCGTACATAGGATGACGGCGAGCACTTGGAATGGTTTGATGTCACGCAGGGGCTGCGGCAAGGCTGTGTGCTATCACCGTTACTGTTCAACGTATTCTTCGCTGCTGCGTTACACGTCGTACTACAGTAGTACAATTCAGCCAAGACGAAGCCATCGTAAGGGATGTGGTCCAACTCAGCGATGCTGGAGTAGTTGGAACGGAGGACCAGGAGCCGTTGGCGCGCGTGCAAAGGGCTGTATGGGTTATGTTGTACGCCGATGACGCAGGAATTGTCTCGAAGTCGGCTGGAGGGCTCGCGAAAATGATGACAGTCATCGTGACTGTCTTCGAAGCAGCAGGCCTCACGGTGTCGGAAAAGAAGACAGAGACAATGCTTCTACAAACACCAGACCGGACAATCCTCGCACCACCGCTAGTCATCGAAGCAGCAGGCCAGAGGTATAAGCAGACGGCCCAGTTCTTATATCTAGGCGGCATTATCCACGAAAACGCTGACCTCTTGCTCGAAATCGACCGACAAATCCGTCTCATGCGAGCATGCCTCAAACGGTTCGGACCGGGTTGTATGATAGGACGACCGCCCCCCTTAGCCTGAAAGTCCGAATGCTGAAGGCCGAGGTGAGTGAGACCCTGCTGTGCGGGTGTGTGACGTGGACCCTCAGGGAGGAACACTTTGCCAAGCTTCGAACGGCTCACCACCAAGACCTGTTGCGAGTCATTGGCGTCTAGCGCCGACTTCGTTCTGACCATACCACCATCTCGTACGCGAACGCCCTCAAGATGATACGTTGCGAGATCATCGAAACGACCATTCCTAAACGGCGGCTCTTCTTGGGGGGGGTGTGGCATCGCAAAGCAAGGAGCGATTACCCAGCCGGGTAATGTTCGGGACGATGGCTGGTGGGGAGAACCCGAGACTTGGCGGACAGTTTAAGACTTGGCACAGATGCATAGTCGAAGACCTTTGGGAGTTCCGAGCCACCGAAGAGTCCACGGAACTTGCCCCCTTGGTGTTTCAAGTTGAGACCGCGCTGTGGTCCACCGCAGCAAAAAAGGCGGGGAAATGGTACTGGGGGATCCTTGAAGCAGCCGAAAGGTTCATGGTGAGGTGTCACGAGGCTGAGGCTGAGCTGAGTAGGCACCGCCGCGCATCTGCCGTGGGTGGTGTCCAAGGGAATGGGGGGAGGGGGGGGCAACAGGAAGAGTGGCAGATAACCCGACCAAGGGAATGTGGAGAGGGGGGGGGACAGGAGCAGCAGAAGGGAAACTGCGGGGAACGAAAGCAGGAAGGAGACGGCAGACAGGGTAGCAAGGCACCAGGCCGACTAGGAAGTAGAACATGCCTATACTACTCGTACCATCAACTGGTGCAGCAGGTTCGAACGTGGTCTTCCTTTGCTTCTGTTTGTTTTTTTTCTTTCTTGCGCTGATCCTCCGTGATTTTCATGTGATTTCTTTCTCTTCCTTTCTTCGATTGATAAGCCTTATCGAAGGAGTCGTGTGGGGTGGGTGGATGACGAGCCTGCTTTGCTTGTCTCGGACTGTCTGACCCGAGGGCCGGGCATAGTTGACGAACGCAGGACGGAGACGGCAAACAGGGTAGCAAGGTACCAGGCGGACTAGCAGGGAGAACCTGGCTATGCTACTCGTACCACAAACTGCTGCAGCTACCTGGAGGATGCGTTGTGCTTTGATTTGCCTGTTATCTTCCCTTGGTTCTTAGTCTTACTCTGGTGACGACGAGTAGTGTTTTTTTATTGTTTTTTCTTTTTTCCAGCTCGTTCTTTTCAAGTGTCTGCCACATCCCCTGCGGAGGGGGGAAGACCGTTGGTTTCTTCTACTGTATTTTTTATTTTTCTCTTTCGATCTGTCTTCTTTCGTTTTGTTTTTTTTTTCGTTGTTTCCTTTCTTTTCTCTATTTCATAGAATGTGTTTTTTTTGTTTTTTCGTCGTTTCTCTATTTTATAGAATGTGTATGTCGTGCCTGTCGTATCCAGTATGATGGCATCGCATTGCATTGACCGTTGTGCTCACTGCATACGTGGCAACGTAGTATCTCTGTAGCGTAACTTCGTGGCCACATAACTTGTTTCTCCTCTAGGAGTGAATAATCGGCACGGACGCTGGTTGTGCTGGATGTCGACGGATAGAACGAACGGTTGAATGTGAAGAACACACACACGTACACACATTTCAAGTGTCTCGGTCGTTCTTCGTATAGTTGGGAAGCATGCATTTTAGGGTTTATTTAACAGTACAGTACAATGTACAGTAATCAGATGCGGCCAAACCAGGTATGAAAAAATGTGAACCCGTCGCTACTGAGAAAGGCGGTAGTGCCAATACCGGCGATGTAGAGGCCATCCCTCTATTGCGCCGGTTTTGGCGCTATTGCGGGTTCCGTCTGAGCCAAGTAATTTGACCGGCGCTATAGCGGGCAAGCGGTGCTACTCAACCGGCGCTATGGAGGGACTACTACTTTGCTCGGATGCAAGAAAACCCGCACAACGCCATATCGTCCGCAGGGAATTACGTTTCAAAACGTGTGCATTCAACAATGCACGCCATGCTCAGCATGCACAGCTCGATTGAGCGCCACAACTGGGCATCACTCCTACCGTTAATACAATGAGCCAACAATTCGTCATTGAGTACTACGGTACAGGAAACACCTTTGTTACTGATGTTCGGTAGACCACCACGATTACCCGTAGACGTTATCCTCGACATCCCGTATGACAAAGGAAGCACAGCAGATGCCGAGGAATCAGCACAACAAACACGGGACAATTTACAAATTGCCTTCGAACTAGCGCGCCGGAACTTGTCGGAACGTACGAAGTGTGCTGTCGTAGACAGGTAGGTAGGGAGGGGGTATCTGGGCACAGACCGTGAGCAGTGAAGAAGAAGACGATACGTTCCCCTGTCAATACTCCACCTACCACTAGCATTCCGTCTTGAATGCCCGCCCCAAAGTTACGTACATCCTTGGCAAATATGGACTTGAAGCGCATGGAGTTGGGGGGCGATGTGGAGGACAGGGTGCGTATATACCGTATATCTCCGATCACAAATGCCAACAATGATGAAGATACGTTAACCGACGTCCGGTCTATGAGATCCGCCATCACTGCTGATGGACCTTCATAATGGTTGACGTTCAGGCCATAAAGTCCGAACGCGCCAGGGAGAAAAGGGTCCTTCGGAGAGGGACCCGCACTCTCACAAATTATATAAGCTCTCTCCTTGCGAGACGCGACGGAGGCTTGTGGAGGCACCTCCTTGCCACATACCACGAAAGAAAACGCGCACGTCAAGGCCTCGGCCGACCCCGTCCAAGACGAAGACAAGGCCGACACTACCAACGGAGGCACCCTCCATAATATATTGTAGTAGTATTAATAATAGCCCATGGTACCGAGGGCATGCTGTTGTTGTTTTCTTCACATTAAACCGTTCTTTCTGCCCGTCGACACCCAGCACAACCAGTGTCCGTGCCGATTCTTCAATCCTAGAGATATACAAGTTATGTGGTCACAAAGCTACGTTGCTTCTATTAACGCCTCTCCAATAGCAGTAGTAGTACCTGCACTGCTGTACGTACTGTAGTAGCAATAGGCGTAGTCGTTGCGGTGTCCGCTATTGCTGTCGTTGCCGTCTGCATGCTGCTTCTACCTGGCCAATAGCAGCAGCAGTAGTAGTAGATGCCCTCAACCGTATATAATACGTAGCCTGTACATTTACAAAGTCTTGATATTAATAGCAATATTATAAATAGTATATAATTTTTTCGTACTTACATATATTCCCCTTACATATATACCAGTATATTTCCGACACCTGGTAGCGGTATGTGATGTTGCTTTCATTTGTTGCTTTTGATTTTCTCTCCTTCATATAATGTGTGTGCCGTGCTTGTCGTATCAGCACGATGGCATAGCATTGCATTGTTCGCTACTCTGCTTCCTGCTCAACAAGTGTAGTAGTATATATGTGTTGTAGTGTTGTGACCACAGAGCCTGTATCTCTCTAGGATTGAAGAATCGGCACGGAAACAGGTTTTGCTGGATGCCGAAGGGTAGACAAAAAAGAACGCACACAGCAGGCAGTAGTATCGTCTGTAAATACCACAGTCTGACCTGGAAGTAATTGTTGATGGTGTACTGCTTGGCGTCCGGATGGTTCCAGACCCAAATCTGCGCGTGTTAGTGGGTGCCGGGCGGGTGTAGCAAACTCCAGTGCCTGGATAGTTCGTTGGTGAGGCTGCTGTGGTCGCTCAATGATCATGCAGAGCCGCGGCAGACGGGTCGTATATAAGTGTGTATGCGTGGTCCGAAGGGGTGTGCTGTGTAGGTTTTCTCGAAGGAGCAAGAGTTTTTACCTGAGAGGCGTCGGGTTCGCTGATATTACAGAGTCCTGAGTCATTACGTCAGTACGTGGAACAAGCACTTGGTGTTGTTGTTGTACTATTAATAACACAAAAATTAATCCTCATACATATCCAGGAGTCGGTGGTCACGCAAAGCAAGGTACCGAAAAAACATGAAAAAAAACGAAATTCGGCTATATACGCTTCCCACCTGAAAATACGAAATTACGCGAGATAAACACATGCATGGGATGAAATCAATGCGCAAACTGAACAATTAATACTAATTTCACCATCTAGTTTGCGGTGTCGACTATTAATATTAATATAATAGGGTGTCCATATACATCCCCTATATATGCCACGGATGTAGGTCACACCTCTCCTTCTCTCCTACTGCAAATATATCATCTACATGCACCACTGTATAGTCATCGCCACACTTGCTTCTTCCATCACACGAAAAACGCAGTGCAACTTGCACAAAACCCCATTACCAACTCCAACTCCAAGCACATCGACGTGCGACACCATTTTCTCAGGGAATTGGTTGAGAGGAAAGAGATATCGATCATCCACGTGTCGTCACCTTTTCAGCATGTGGATTTTCTTACCAAAGCAATACCGCGTGAGTCTTTTGATTTTCACCGTAGCATTGCCATGAATACATGGTGACAACCAATGTTGTTTTTGTTCATTTGGGGTATTGAAGTTTTTTGTTTGTTTGTTGGGGAGACACTGGCAGCGTGTTTTGGTGTGTAGTTTAAAACATGAGATTTGGGAATCTGTATTTTGGATTGTGGCCTTTTTATTTTTATGATATCATGATGAATAGGATTTCGGACTATGAAATTCGGAAATGTGTGATACTTGATATACTATGCGGTAGACGTATTCGACACTACTTTACTCAGCTGATGACCGTTTAACCGGGAAGGCCAAGTGTCGATTGCTGGAACTTGGTATTCGGTACCTGGTACTTGGTTATGCTGGGGCTTGGTTTCCATATACAGTACTCGAAGCATGGTGACAGAGGTTTGGGGGGCTAATAATGGCGGTTCGATTTTATTATCGGGACTAGCATTTTTTTTTTTTTTTGGGGGGGGAGTATTTTGTATTGGATGATGAAATTTGAGATTTCTATATTGATTTCAGCATTGATCATTGATGATCGAGGATCCGGAGTATGTTAATTGGAGGTGTATTTTTTTTGTGTTTTTTTGGAGTACTCCATGACGGATTTATGCCACTGTGCGAATGTGATCAACCCTAATTCATTCGGCGATTCCCGTTTGATTATCGTGGACAAATCGGCTACTAGTTACGGCGCTGAACGGTTACTAATTTTTTGAGTTCCAGTCAGTATGGTGAAGAAACTTGTGTTTGATTTGAAGTAGTCATGGGATTTTGATGGATGAGTATTGTTTTTTTTTTGGAGTGATTTTAGAACGACGTGGACTATATCATTGATTAGAGGCGCTGATCGACATGGTATATTATAGGAGTTCGGACATGAGATGAGTGGTTTGGGTCACCTAGTGGGATTATCATTTTATTTTTGTTAAATTTTTTATCCAAGTGGTTGAATATTATGATGCCACTGTTAAGGGGCGCTCATCGACAAAGTAATCAAGTGGTTGAATCTTTCAATGTCCTTGGTCAGGGGGGGCTCAAAGACTAAGTGATCAATACATTGAATAGATATTGTGGTCGCACGATGTTCTGTAGCATATGGTTGATTTATAGGATACGTTGATCGAATAGTATGCGGATGAGCCGAATATCAGTGGGTCATACGTATGGCACGTACGAGTGAACGGTTAATTATTTATTGGATGGGATATTCTGACGGGAGATATCGTTCGAACAATATTCCTTGAGGTAGTATGAGACTGGATTGATTTCCTGGGAATACAGGATGGCTCTAGGAAGTTTCCAGTGATTGAGAAGGACTGATCGTAGAACTTTGACAAATACGGAGGTGAATACATGATTTGGGAGAGGGGAACAAGAGTGACGCATCACAGTTCACTCTCTCTTTTGTTTCCCTCCTTCCCGACAGCAACGAGTAATAAATATTTATTAACATCTTCTACACGTCTTTGCACAACACCCGACATCATGTCGCGGCCATAGCGACGAGGCCATCCCCCGCACGAAGCGGTCTATTAGGTGGAGGGCAGTGTGGTACGAATTGACAAACAATAGCATGCGAACCATGAAGATATATGTGTATGCCAACCAACGTCCTACAGCACTATGAAGGTCCGCCATCAATCAGAGCAAAATGGGCTGTTGAGTCCTGGGTGGCTATCCCTATCTCTTGGTCGAACCTAAAAGGAGTCGACCAAAGAGGTCCGGCAAGTTCATGACATGTACACTGGTGGAGTGCCATGTTAAAATCTGTGATCTACAGATGGACTAGAACCGGTACACGAATAAGAAAGTGTGTTGGGCGTAAGTTTTTGTTACCCAGATCTCCAAGGAGGATAAAAATAAAAATAAAAATAAATTATTATCACGGGGGTCCATAATAAGTAGGACCTATGGTATACATAAAAACACTTTATATTTATCTATTTTTACTCACAATATTTGGTCCTATTTACCGTGTTCCCCCGTAATAGTTGGATGGTGCACCGCCCTGACTGCTGTTTGCAGATATCTATTACGGGGGGCCATAGTAAATAAGACCAGACACTGTTCGTAAAAATACGGGAAAAATATATATAGGTTTTTGTGTGTACCGTAGGTTCTATTTACTATGGCCCCCAAGAATAGTTTTTTCAAGAGAATGTCAGTGTGTATGCTCCTTTACTAAATGAACCGTATGTGTATAGAACCTGAATCAAGCACGTAAGATTTTTTGGTGCATTTTTCGTTTTTATTTTCAATCATAACTTTAACTTTTACTTGCCGTACCTGGGTTTGACATGTCGGAGAGCTTTTTCCCTAGAATTGCCAAAGTTCGGAAACAATTGGAGATATGTATCAAGTAGTGATCGGTATCGTATCTAGAATTCTCGATAGACCATGCGATATTGCCGGGGGGGGGGGGGGGGTACTCATTTGTTGCTTGCCTTAGTCATTTGACCATTGACCACGCATCCCTTTCGAGACGGAGCACCGTTCCTACTCCTAATAGAGACACCTCCAACCATTGGGCGCTCATTACGTTGTTTCCATAAATTACACAGAAACTTTTTGCTAATCTTATCCCCTTCCTGTTTGGCCTCCTGTGGCCACCATCTACTAGGATATCGATCGTTTTCTCGCTGCTATTCATTGTATCAAACTCCTCCATGTCACATTCGTCTATTTTCCTCATCTCTTCTTCTAACACATCCCGTTCCTCCTTGTATATTTCACATTCTCCTACGATGTGAGTTCTACTCTCTATTGCTTCGCCACACGGGCACATCTGTGCGTCTACTTCCTCCTCTTCCCGGCTACTGGTGTACTTCTTTCTTGTTTCTGGCAGGTCCAGGTCCCCTACACGAAAGCGCAGTTTCAGCGTTTTCGCGAAGTCAATTGGGCCATGCAAATACGTTTTCATTCCTATTCCTTCCCTCAATCCCCCGTATATCTCCAAGTGTTTTTCCGATTCCACCTTGTTTCTTAGCGCCAGCCTTTCCCTTCTTTCTATCCTTTCTTCTACTTCTGCCTTGTACCTCCCAAACTTCCCGGCGGACATCATCTCTACTTGGTTTCCCCCCCCTAGGTCCTTCCATACTTTCTCAATTACGCCATCCCACCTTATTCCAGCTCACCCTTTTGTTACTTTCTCCCATACAGCTCTATCAACTATGGCTGGCAACCTCTTTTTTGGCATGTTCCTTACTTTATATTGCCAGTTCAACTTTCTCATGTCTCTATCTGTTTTCAGTGGGCGCATTCCCAGTTCTGCTCTTAATACTGTATTCCTAGTCGTACTTGAGCATCTTAGGATTATTTTAGCTGCTGTCATTTGTACTGTTTCCAACTGTTTTACGAGTTTCGCGTTCCCTTCCCATACTTCTCCTGCATATCCTAGCTTTGGTATTATCACATTCATCAAGATACATGTCTTAATCCTAGTGTCAAGGTTCGGGTCTGTTAGGATCGCATCCATCTTGCCTACTTGTGCCTTACCCTTTCCTATTACTTTTGCTATATGTGTTTCCCAAGAGCAGTCTTTTGAGATTTCTACGCCAAGGTATGTATACTGGTCTACGATCGGCAATTCATCTTCTCCCCACTTCCAACTGAAATTTACCGGGTTTACCTTATCTTCGTTGCAAACAACTACTGCGCATTTCTTGACGTTCGCCGTCACCCTCCATTTCCTGGTGTATTCTAGCGCCTTCTCTGTTTGTTTCTGCAGTCCTTCGGGTGTTTCTGATATCCCCACGAAGTCATCCGCAAACATCAATCCCGACACCGTATCTTCCCCTACCGTGACTCCCTGCCTTGCTCCCTCGACTGCTACTATCAGGTCGTTAATATATATCTGGGATATATCAATATCGATATCGAGAATATTCTCGGGATAACTCGATATATCGTATCTTGTAATATCGCAGGATATATCGCTGATACGGATATCATGCGATATATCGCATGCGTGATACAAGATACGATATTACGTGTAAATACACACACAGGTAGTGTATCAAAGGGATGTATGTGTTGGTTTGGGTCCAGATTCCAGATGAAAGCCTGGAAGAAAAGCACCGCAGCAAGCGCTGCGAACTTTTTTCATTGTTTTTTCTTTTTGGTTGTCCACTTCCACGAAAAAAAAATGCTTGATATTAATTGAAGAAGCCGAAATGGTGGGGGGGCGGGGCTGCCCTGGCCCGCCCCCCCCCCTGCATGCGTACGCCTTCCTTACCCCTATATAAAATAGCCGGAGGGAAGAGAGAAAGGGGGTTGTCTCGTCCCTTTCGCTTGCTTACGCCTCCCACCCCCTTCCACACAAACGAAACGCGGTCGACCTCCTTACCGGCCGCGCTCCGCTAGTGGAACGCCTCCCCCAGACGCCTCCCCGCGCGGGACCCACTTCGACTGCCAAACGATTATGAGTGTAGTGATTCCGTTTCAAACGGCCCGTGCGATCGGGATTAAGCCACTACCAATCGACCACTATGTGCTTGTGCTTTCGGGTGGTTCCGTTTCTGACGGCCCGTTCGTACCGGGAACCCACCACGATTGCTAAACGATTATTGAATGTGATGATTCCGTTTCTAACGGCCCGTGCGATCGGGATTATGCCACCACTTAATCGACCACCACTTACGCGTGCTTTCTAGTGGTTCCGTTTCAAACGGCCCGTGCGATCGGGATTAAGCCATTACGAATCGACCACTGTGTCTCCTTCCCCTCCGTTTGCCCATCCGCGGTGGAAATTTGTTGCGGGAGGGTGGGCGGGAAAAAAACAACTAGACGACTCCCTGACGTCCCCTGCCCGGTTCTATTCAGCTCGTGCAGGGCCTTGCCCGTCCGCTATCTATGCAGGATACTCGCTGCACCGACGACTCCGCTTCACACCGCTCTACCGCTGCTTGCTCGTATCTGAACTGCTTTGGTCTTTCTTCCTCAATCATCCGGAACTTCTATTATTTTCATTCTTACCCCCGTACTAAACATCCCTTGTTATTATATGGGAAACCCTCCGAAACCGTCTCATTCCTTCACTGGTTTATCTTTTCTACCCGTTACCCCCAAACACCAGGTTGCCCCTACGACAACCTTCCTCTTTGGTTGTCCACTTCCACAAAAAAGTGCTTGATACTAATTGAAGAAGCCGAAATGGTGGGGGGGGGGGCTGCCCTGGCCCGTCCCCCCCCTGCATGCGTACGCCTTCCTTACCCCTATATAAAATAGCCGGAGGGAAGAGAGAAAGGGGTGTTGTCTCGTCCCTTTCGCTTGCTTACGCCTCCCACCCCCTTCCACACAAACGAAACGCGGTCGACCTCCTTACCGGTCGCGCTCCGCTAGTGGAACGCCTTCCCTCACGAGACCGCGGTTCCTTCCCCCCTTCGTCCGGATATGTGTAAGGACTGTTTGGGTACTTTGCAGCCTCCCAAGCGGTCCTTACTATACCGGGCGGAGTAGCACCTATAGTATTCAACCTCATCTCGTCCCTTGTCCTGGCTGTCTCTCGAACTCCCCCCCCCCCCCCCATGCTCCAACACCTCTGATACCCATACCGGGTCTTCCATGTTAGCCCTAACGTACACCATAAACGAGTCCGACGACCACCTCCCTTCTTTCTTAATCACTGCCTCTGACACTCTTCTCGCGGCCAGTCTGGTTGCCTCCCCTATTCTTCCCGAATGCAACGCGAATTCTTCCGGAATCAGACTTGCCCCCGCTCCTCTCCCTCTTCTCTTCCTTCCACCTCCTCCCTACACTGGCGAGACCTTTCCTCAAGCACTGGGTTGCCTTCCCCCTGGACCAGACCCTCCAACCGTCCGTTCCTCGACATGACATCTAAGGGGCTTCCCCTGTCAACTCCCCGTCAGTGTACATTTCGAAAAGCTCCACCAATAGCCCCACTGCCCCCCCTTCCTCTCCTCCACCCCGGCCTGATCTTGTCCTGACTAGTATCGCTCCTTTTCTTCCTTGATCTCCCTTCGATCCCCTGAACCTCACCTCTACCTTATTTGCTTCCCGAATGCTACCCTCCACCGGTTGATCGTTATCTCTGAAAAACGCAACATCCCCCCTCCTTAAGCAGTATACCTTATGATACACCCCTCTCTCCTTGGCAAACAATTCTGACGCTCGTAACATAAAAAAGTAGGACAGTGCCAGACCTATCCATAACACCCTCCCCCCTTCCCCCCATGATGCAGTGCTTCTTTGCATCCCCCGCAGCATCCCCCAAGCCAATGGTCTTCTTACCCTCTGCTGACTACCCGTCTCTACGTGTGCCCTCTTGATACCTTGCCTCACCGATCTGATCAATGGGTTACTCATGGGCACCGAAAGCCCCACGAACTGCTCATGGTAGAAGTTAATCGCCACCAACTTGCCTACTACCGTCGACTCCTTGTTCCCTTTTTCTGCGCAGCAGTACCCCATGAATTCGACCAATTCCCCCACTAACTTCATTATCCCCCGTGTCTTTCTGCAGCCAACACCCCTTCCCGACCAACGATCTCCAGCTCACCCGCATCCTCCAATTCGCCTCGTAAGTTTTTCGAGACGAAGCTGCGACTCTTCCAAATGTGTACTCGCTCGCAATATCTCCGAACACATTAGCTGCTCCCCCGATCCCAGTTCCTGCACCTGCCAAGCGATTTCGGGACATTCTGCGTTCAGTTTCTCGGGAATCTGTTCCTCTCGCCACCTAGTCAGACCATCTGCCAACCTGTTATCGACCCCCCGTACGTGCCTTGCATGAAAACACCACCTTCCCCTTGCTTCCAACGCCCCCATCATTCTCATCAATGCCCCTACTCTCGCTTGTTTCTTACCCCCCCCACGACACCTCTTTACCCAGGTTACGGCTGCTTCGTTATCTGCCCTCATCAAAACTGCCTCCCCCTTCCTACCCGGTCTCTCCCCCCTCATGACTACCATTACGAACGCCCTCCAACAGGTTAATGGAAATTAAATCAGCTACCGCCTGCCCCCCCCTTATCGTACGTTTCTGCACCTCTTCTGGCAGGGCGAATCTCCAGTACACCCCGTTTCCATGCACAACCCCCCTATCGCTGTCAATGAAGCGTCCGAAAACCAGTTTCTACTCGGTCGTTGCTTCACGAAGGTGAAAGACGGTGCTGTTATGCTCTCTCCCCCGTACCCTCCCCTCGTCTCCTAAAACCATCTCCACCATCGCACGTCTGCCATGAACTCCCGCGACAACCGTAAAACTCGTCTCGCTTCCTTCTGCCTTCTGAACCTACCCCACGCACCCCCCCCCCCCCGGCCCGCTCCACCCCATCAAGATGCAGATTAGATAACTGCAGAAGCCGACGGACGAAGTACCGTCCGGGCCGGATTACAAAAGATGCATGGTGCAACTTCCCTGCTAACACTAGCACCTCCCTCACCGTTGCCGTCTACCGCCCTGCTGGCCACTGTGCCAATCGCGCGCGTAATTCGTCCACCTTCCGTTTCGGGAGGGCAATAGTCATGCTCTCTGTGTCAACATCGTACCCCAACACCTCTTGTTGCGTTGCCCAGCCTGTCACCTTTTTTCCCGAAAGTAACGGCTCCTCCCCTTCTGACCTCTCGCCCATAGCCTGCTCGTGGATTCCCGCTAGCGATCGAGACAAGTCCAAACACCGCGCCCCTTCCGGATCCCACTGAACCTCTACTGAGATGGCATCATCCATAAAAAAAACCACAAAGACTGGGTCGTCCGGCCCTCCCCCGTTCGCTGGCCGCGCTACGCACTCTGCCGGCCACTGTACTACTGGACGCCCCGTTGCCTGCGCAATCGTCACGTGCTCTACCGCGCGGTCTCCCGCCCTCGAGAACGACGCGGATGCTATCGTGGTGTTGCATTGCGCATGCTGCATCGCAGCTGATATCACGCCCCACCACCCCGGACTACCCCTCCACCCAAACTGCAAGCGCAAATCGACGAAACGGTACTCCTCCAGTACGTACCCGAAAGCCACTGCACCGTCAGGGTCTACTGGGATCTGTCTGAACGCATTTTTGACGTCCATTTTTTTAATAAGAATTCGCGCTCGATCCCCGAACTTAACCCTCAACCCCAGTACCCTTTGTAAAACCTCAGGCATCACCCCCGCCAGCGCACATGCCGGAATCTCATCCCAATCCGTCGTCGAGTTCACCGACCCGCGCCCATTTTTCGTGCTCGAATGTCATGTCGTAGATTATCCTTATCTTTTCGCGCTCTTCTACTACCCCAACTGGGGACACCCGCAGTCCCGGAACCTTCTCTGCTTGCTTCTTTGGGAAAACAATCGCCCTGCCCCCCGCCACGTCCGCAACCGCTTTTTCCCACACTGCGTCGCTAAATTTCTGCGCGCTTGAATGGTTTCCATATACTAGTTCCTGTGTAAGTTCCCCCCCTGGCCCAACGTCTACTGGTACCCCCACGCGCGCTATGTGCCTCAACTTGTCGATTTCCGGGAATTGGTGCTTGTCCCCGAAGAACGCTTGTACGCGCTCTGCATCCATGTGGGGTGCTGTCAACGAACCCCCCGACCATTGCACAACCCTCCCTACCCCCCCTTCCCCCGCCTCGGTTACTCGCGACAAAACTGCCCCAGCCGTCGTAGCTATAACTCGCACTAAGCTTGCCGCCTTCACCGATTTCCCCGACACCTTCCCCAGCAACCCCTGTGCAACCTCCCAACGCTTCTGATCTTCAACGCGCCGGCCGGATATCGCACCTGTTTCTGACAAAACTACCGACCCCGGAGTCGGACCCCCCTTTTGGCCAAGCGCCCAACCCGAACCCCCTCGTCACCGTCGCCCCAGAGCTCGTGACGATTGCTCGCTTGGTTGGCTCCGCTGTGCCGCGGAGCCCGTGTCCTCATTTCTTCGCCGGCCCGTCGTTCCCCTCCCTTCCTTCTCCGTCCCCCGTCCTCCTCCCCCACCCTCCCTCGTCCCCCTCCCTCTTACGCTTCCCCAAACCGCCTCCGTCTCTCGGCAGATACGCACCCTTCGGGGTTTTGTAGCTACCTTCGTGCCTGTACCTGCACGGCAACCCCTTCTTAGGCTCGTGGAGGCACGCACCGAGTTCCTCATCATCTCGGCAGGGTCGGTCGTACGCTCCTTCCCCCCATCCTCCCCCGTCCCCTCCCCCTCCGCCTGCCCCCCGCCCCCGTCCCCTCCGCCCCCCCTCCCCGCCCCCCCCCCCCACTGCTCCCCGTCCCACTCCTTGCTCGTTCCCCCCCCCCCCTCCACCCCACCCCCCTGCGGCCCCGCTTCCGCTTGTCCCCCCGCCTGCTCCCCCCCCCCCCCCCCCCCCCCCCCCCCCCCCCCCCCCCCTCCCCGTCCTCTCTTGTACCCCCCCGCGGCGTGCTCCTCGGCGTGTCCTACATCCCCCAGGTGGATGGGCGCTGCCGTGACCCACGCATGTGTCCGCGAGAACGGCGGTAGGGGCAACGGGTAAACGTCGCTCGGCCCTGGAAACATGCTGATTTCCTGTTTCAACATATGTGCTTGCCGGGCCACCTCCTCCGACCACTCCTGGAGGTCTTTGTTTAAAGCATTGCACAAGTTTCGCTTTAAACTGCTCAGACAGGGCCACCTGCGTGTTCTGCGCGTGGGACGTCCTCACCCCTTGCGCGACCACCCGGAAACGCTCCACCAGCTTATTCATCCTACGCAGCGACGCGTGGCCAAAGGCTTTGTTTCCGTCCACCACGTACTGCATGAGGTGCGTCAACAAAAGAAACACTGCCTCCACCCTGTGGTCCAGCGACACCTGCGCGCTCCCTCCCCCGAAGCCAAAATGGTCCCTCTGCGCGAAATTCCGCACATCAATGTTGCTCAGCGCTGCTACCTGCTGTGCCCCTTCCCCCTTGACGATGAAAGTCCCTACAATCGTGCCCAAAACATCCGCCGAATCAAAGTGTGGGGGTTTCCCATCCCCGCGCAGTGATGACCAGACCACTGTTGTGCGGTTGCTCTTGCACCACATCGTCTCCGCTACTGATGGCTTGCTTCCCCGCTCCCCCCCCCCCACCCCCATCCCTCCCCCCCCCCCCCTAACCTTGCAACCCGGACGAGAAATTCGATGCTCCTCCCTCCCCCACTGCGGCCTGGTGCTGAGGAATGAACTGATGCCATCCCCCCACCCGGGAGCTGCTTCGTGCTGTGATTGCCGGTGCAACCTCCGTGCTCCCCTCTCCCACGGACTTGTCTCCTCCCCTGCCTACCCCCACTGTCCTTCGGGTGCCCCCATCTGCTGCTGTCGCCACCCCCACACGTCTATCTCCCACTCGCTTACATCCCCGAACCCCCCCAGGTCTGACTGCTGCTGCTGCTGCTGTAGCTGCATGCTTGGCCGCTGTTGCTGTTGTCGCGGGTTCGGTACTCCCCCGCCCCAACCTATCCCCCCCCCCCCCTCCCTCCCCCCCCGCGTTTTCCCTGCCGCATTGCTCTGATGCCCACCCTTGCTGCTGCTGCTGCTGTGGTACCGCCCCCCCCCCCCCCTGTATGCCCACCCTTCTTGCTGTGGTGCCCACTCTTGCTGTACCTGCTGTGGTGTGCCCCGGCTATGCGGCTGCTGCAGTGCCCACCCCGGCTGCTGCTGCTGCTGCGGACCTCCCGAGCCTCAGGGTGCCTGTGAGGGCCCGTTAAAGGTCGTGAGCTGATGGCTAGCCCGCCTCCCCCCCGCCTCCTGCCGATATGAACTTCCTCCACCCGGACATGGGGGGCCCTGAAACTCTTTTCCGGGGAAAATTTGGTCGTTGTGCTGCGATGGGGCATGTTGCATGGAGTTGGACTGCTCGCGGTTCCCATACGAGCCGTTCCCACGCCCCCTGCCCTGCGACGCGTAACCCCCCTACCCCCCCTACCCGACCGCATGTGAGCTCCTTGGTGTAGTGTCTGGCTGCCCTCAACGTGCACGTGCCTACTCGTACCCAGGCCACTCAGGGTATTTGCTCGCACTCTATCGTCGTCGTTGTTGCCCGACCCTCCTGCTGAAGATTGATCGTCCTCCGCGTTACCGGCCGCCCCGTTCCCTTGGGTCGACCCCCGCCTTGTTCCTGGGCCTCCCACAAGATTGTCGTGCTCCTCGTCCTACTGCTGTATCGCGGTAAGAGGTTCCCCCATCCTGCCCGTCGACCCTCCCAACGCACAGGCTCAACGACTGCTGACCACTTGACGACTCCTTGACGTCCCTTGCCCTGTAAAAAAAAAAACAACAACTAGACGACTCCCTGACGTCCCCTGCCCGGTTCTATTCAGCTCGTGCAGGACCTTGCCCGTCCGCTATCTATGCAGGATACTCGCTGCACCGACGACCCCGCTTCACACCGCTCTACCGCTGCTTGCTCGTATCTGAACTGCTTTGGTCTTTCTCCCTCAGTCATCCGGAACTTCTATTATTTTCATTCTTACCCCCGTACTAAACATCCCTTGTTATCATATGGGAAACCCTCCGAAACCGTCTCATTCCTTCACTGGTTTATCGTTTCTACCCGTTACCCCCAAACACCAGGTTGCCCCTCCGACAACCTTCCTCTTTGGACCAACTACTGTATTATGGGAAATTATTCTAAGCTCTCAGAACTGGGGTTTTAGGCCGAATATGCGCGTTTTACTCGGCGAGAAAGCCCAAACCACCGATAGACTTCTCGAAATGCTCCCCATAGTTTTGTTCGAGCTTTCAGGAACAATTTCCCGTTTCTCCAGAGTCCTAATTTGAATTTTGCAGGAGCCAATCACTTTTCTCTGGAAGGTCAGAAATAAGGCTATTGGTCAGAACCAATGGGAATGACTAGGATTGGGGACTCACAGGGGACGTTTAAGCCCATCCCCCTGTAGCGAGGTACGTGTAAAAATGGCGTTCATTGGGTGTAGGCGTTACTGACCGGGGATACGATAACTGAACACCCAGAGTGCACACTTCATTCGGGGACTGGAGACGAAGCCGGACCGCTACAGGCGCCAATGGTTGCTCTATGGGTGCTCTGCTGCCTCCTTCTGCTGTGCCCAGCAGATCAGGCCCTGAAAGGTTTGGACGCATTTTGCATACCATTTTTCGGGGTGAAGAACGCCCGATCTATCGGAGTCGTTGCTGTTACTGCCCTATCCACGAGTGCTGTACCCGATCCCGTTCGCCATTTGCTTCGCGTGCTCATAGCCAGGACGTCTTGTTAATTGGCGCAAGTTTCCGTTTGAGAAAACTATCCTCCACACGATGCAAACTTGATATCTGCTTGAACGTTTTGTTCCAAATTGCGATATCCCGACGAGATGCGGCCCACAACCCACAACCCACAACATTCAAAATTCAAAATTCAAAATTCGCATTTCATCACTGATCGACACCTGTGTCTGTTATTGCCGCGTATACTGCCTGTATGTCCCCGTACCGTACAGCAGTACGTATTCGTCTACCAGGTATACTTCATAGATCACAGGGTCTATTGCTATACCAGGTACGTACCAGGGGTATGTAGCAGCAGCTGCTTGACGGCTGAACCGAATTCTCGTGGACGACAAGATCGAACCGGTACCTGAAGGCGGCCAGTTTTTGGAGATGTCACAGGACGCCCTGGACAGGGTTTTTGGGACGACGCTGCAGAGACAGAGAGGGGAGCAGCTTCATCAGTGAAAGCTTCCGCTCTGAGGGCGACGGCTACGACAGAGGGGCCCGTAGAAGGTGGGTCCCGTTGGACTAGTATTACAGCAGCAGTAGTGCTGTTCGACTGGCGTGGACGCCGCAGGTGACAGCAGCAGCAGCAGTAGTCCGCATATTTTATTTCTGAGGTATTACGGGGGTCCATAGTTAACAGGACCTATGATGGTGTACATAAAAACCTATATATTTGCCTATTTTTACCAACAAAATTTGGTCCCGTTAACTATGGACCCCTGTAATAGCAAGATGTAGTACGAATACGAGAGATAGAGGACTTCGTTTGTCTCTACAGAGTATTGTCCCTGTAAAAGCTGAACCCGCCGCGTTTTTGACGACAGACTTGGAAAAAACACCGGGCCGGTCATCCGGTCATCGATTTACACACCAAGGATCTACCAGAGGGTAAATCTTTCAGGGCAGATATAAGCCTGATCTGTAGTACCCAGCTCATGTTGGCGGGTGAGAGCCGTGTAACCTGCCTGCTTGATCTACGAGTACGAAAAGTTTCCTGTTTGGGATCTGTACTGTACAGATCTTCCCCAACATATCATAGCGGTACGACCTAAATCATCTACTACTGCAGGAGGTCGTGATCTATCCGACTTATATTTTTTGAAAAGCACATGACGGCCACAAGCAGTAATACGAAACCAAGCCGAGATCTATAACGTACTGAATCGAACGCGCCCTCTTTTCCAGGCTGAACAGATTCCCTGTTTGTTAAAAGGTGGTTATTACCTCACTTGGAGTTACATGATGTGCACACAGATAATTTGCGCGAGTACAGCAGTATGACATGAAAGGGACTTGAGAGGGTAAAGATATCGACAGAAAAAAATGACGATTATACAAAGTGATACCAGGTATATCGACAACGTCAACCAGCCCGGGTCGCTGGGGTAGGTGTGCGACACCTGTTTAGACTGGTGATACTCTGTGAGGATAACAGGGTGGGAGACAGATTGTATCTTGGCAGGTTTGCAAACTCTAGCTTAGACGCTTGGAAAGGTCTCAATGAAAACTCGTAATTTTGATTTGTACTATTAATACAGCCGTAGTATACGGCAGTACCGGCCCTCTGATATGAAACGGATAAATGGGTTCAAAACCTTTGATACATTATTCATTTGAGAAGCATGTGCCTTGCACAAACAAACTTCGGTATATAGCATACCAGGTATCGAGTTTCTTATTTCTCGCTTTTTTTAGGTCAAGTTTCTTGCGAGGGGGCGGTAGTGTCGATGCCACGGGGCCCCAAAAGCCCAGAGGGTTGTCAAACATCAATTGTGCGCGTCTGACGTATCGCGCATTTTTCAAAGTTGGTATCAATCACTACTTCAGTCGTACTCACAGCTGACGTATTCGTTTCCCCCCGAGCAAGTCTGAGTAGCCGAATAACCAACGACCACGCTGCGTGTCACAGCTCGATTACGTATTCTCGTTATAGAAGACGGACGACAGCATCTCCAGCGAGTACACGAGTACCCGGGGAGGCAAATGAAACGCTTCGTGCCAAGTGCTACTCGTATCCGTGAAAATTTTGGGAAATATATACAGGTGACACGCTCCCGTACATGGACCAAACTACCTCTGCGACGGTCCCTGATGCCCACCTACCCCACCCCTCCCCCCCCCCCCTTGCCTGCACACCCTTCCCTTCCCCTTTCCCTCCCTCCCCTTTTGGCTTCGCTGTAACGTTTCCAGAGGGTCATGGAGGCACCCGAGTTCAATGGAACTCTAACGCGCAAGAAGCCCTCTGGCGACGTCCAGAGTGTTTCTAAGTCAAATATGGACAGCCCGTCTACCAAGAAAAGCAAGACCTCATGGCTTGTGTTTTGACCTTGACATGATTCATGTGTTTTATTGGCTTGCACGCACGTGGTTTTGCATTGTTTCGAATATGATGCAAGCAAAAACAATCTGAGTAAGTATTCAACACGAACTACTTGACTCGGTTAGCGCAATCTCGGCTTTCATTGTGTTTGCTGTTCTGAGGTTTACTATGTGGATGGGGGGGGGGGGGGGGCGACGAAGCACCGTTCCTACTCCTAATAGAGACACCTCCAACAATTGGGCGTTCATTACGTTGTTTCCATATACCAGGTATTACATAAAAACTTTTTGCTAGTCTTATTCCCTTCCTATTTGGCCGCCTGTGGATGGGGGGGAGGGTTACTGGGTTAGCGTTGGAGGGGGGGGGTTAGGCGTGGCGGATATAAAAACATGACCTCTACGTATTACCCTGAGTGCTTGGTTGACGTTGCGTCATTGCCTGCAATGATGAAGGTACACTGCTTGGCTCGGTGGATGTGTATTGGCTTGCAAGTCTTGTTAGTTTTTGTCCTGAGTGTTTTATCGGGGGGAGGAGGGGTGTATCTGATTTTGTCTTACGCGCACGAGGTTTGCATCAACTTGCGTACGGTACAAAACCAATGAAACCAACTATTTTCACATGAAATGGTTGTCTCGGTTGATGCGCTTTCGGCTTCCGATACCTTGTAGTTGTGTTTGTTGGCATGGGATTTTATGGCGGGTTCGGGTTACTGAGGGGAAGCAGGTGAAATTATACATAAATACACGAACAGTGTTGGTTTGTATGCTTGCTTGTCTGATGTATCAGCATTGTATCAAATTATGCAGTTGAACTGCTTGGATCAGTTGGTGTGTTTTCGTTTTGCAGGGTGGTGTATTTTCGCGGGCTATTTTTTTTTTTCATCAGTGAGGAGGAGGGTGGGGGGAGAAAAAAAAAACTACGAGGGACTATTTGTACGCTTGGCTGAACGTAGCGTCATAGTTTTCCATGCTTCGGTTGTAGTAGATAGATATTTAAAGCATCACGGCGAGTCGCAAGGTTTGTCTTAGTTATGAACGCGGTCTCACCATACATGTGTGGGGGTTGCGGTTGTGACCACACTGTTGCACTTGGCTGGATTGACACACATAGTTCCTTGGTGGGTTCCTCGTGCGATATTTCGTCGCGGAGGTAACAGTCGTTCTGTTTTACATATACATTATCCTGTCATGTGACGCCGAAAAAAAAACGATGTGTCTGGTAGTCTCGAGAAAACACACAAGTATTAATGCACGTTCGCTTTTTCCCCCCAACCTTACGTGTGTCAAAAGTAACATCAAGAGCGATACATCAGGTTAATGTGGTGCCGAATCGTTTGTTTCCTGCCTACTACGCTAAACACCGTCCTGACTACGGTCGAAAATACAAATACAGAATCAAATTAAGGAGCGCGTACTTTCGTTAATTATTTTTTCTGCATCACAATTGAGTCCACACAAAGCGTCACAATTTTCGCACGGTACTGTCTCGGCAATTGTACGGAAGCCGAGCCATATCACAGAATGCCAGATCAGTCATCCCATGCAATGAATGTGCTATCGACTCGTTCGTGCAGTAAACACAAACGGAGCAACAGAGTAACATATATCAATCACTAATATGAATCCACTCTACCTCATGCCCACCAGATGGGCATACAGAAGCTTACGAGGGGGGAGGGGGGGGGGGGGGGGGGAGGAGCGGCAGTGGAATTGAAGGAGAGGCCTGTTGAATGTCGTATCTTTGGTACTGCCCCGCCAAATTTCTCCACTCTTTCCCTCGATCCTCCTCCAGCCAAATGTATTGGCGACCACGGCGTTCGATCTGATTTCCAGGCAAGACCCGCTATCTATTATGCACGACGAAACGAAAAGTCAGCACCACAATTTAACCTTCGAATAAACAACACGGTCAAAATTACCCTCAAATAACAAGCGCCACATATTACTGCGAGGGTTCGGGGGAGGGGGAGGGGCACCCGAAATTTTACAAGCAAGGTAACAGCGACAAAATCGGGGGGGTTGAAAACACGACTGCACCGACCATCACAAACTACCTCGCCGTTATGAGCGATAGTGGCGTCAACAAAAATATTCGTGCCCATCACCACCTACTGCTGTACACGACGACAAATATCAACCAGATCGAAGGCAGCTAGTCCGTTTTCTCGTCGACAACGACTTCTCCAGTGCCGGCCGCAATTTCCACCGCCGCGGCATTGGTCGTGCCTTCATCAGCCTCCGAATCGGTAACCCGGCCAATACCCGGTGCCATTTGGCGCAACAACAATTGCAGCCCCGACTTCTTAATAGAGGGTGGCGGTTTAACGCCACACTTCAAAATGTACCCCGGAATGTGAGCAGCAGTCAAAATTTGACAGGACGAACCTCTGTACCATGGCCAGACCAAGGTTCGTAGCTGCCGGCGCCAGAAAGCTCTTGCGCCCCTGACATTTTGCCTTAACTCTTTCGGTCACTCGTACAATGACCTACTTTCCGCGGGGAGCCTGTCGATAATTGCTTCCGCCAGTTGGGCATGGCTCTGTATCACAATAGGATAATATACACCTGGTACAAAAAAGAGAAAATACGACATTAACAGCGCAGTTGAATACCCCGACTTTCTGTGAACGAGTTGTCGTGGCTGTAAAAAGCTATGTCAACCGGAGCGCAAAGTGTCAGCAAACAAACATATTTCTGTGCAGTCGTCACAAGCCGTAGTCTAAGTATTCACAAAAAAGACGTAATCACGTCGTCTACCGTAATAATGATAGTCAACGCCACGCCAGGAGTAAAACAATGGGGCGCCTTTGCAGCGAAAACGACACCAATATAGAGAAAAACAACGGGTTCTTCTTGGTGAAAAAAGCCCCGGCGACACAGCAGACGCCCCCTACCCACCCCCTGCCCCTTCAAATTATTAGGGTAAACGCCACGGGGTCAAGTGGGGATGTCGTAGCAGGAAGGGAAATGGAGCCGTTTCCGATGAAAGAAAAGAGGGGTGATATGCATAGAAAAGTTTACATGCCCGGATACATGTTGATACATGCTTCACGCATTACCAAAACTATGGTAACGGACGAGTTTGAGTGGTCATCACTACTGCTCGGTAGTAGTAGTAGTAGTAACGTCGTTTCGGATCGTCACAGCTATGCCGGTTTCAGTCTTGAACGCGGGACAACGGCTCTATCGTGCGTCCCCCGGTCGCTCGCGGCACCGCGGCCGTTCCACGGTCACTCCACTCGGCAGCCCTCCGTGTCCCCGCCGAAGGAATTGGCGAACGGGGGGCGTAGGAAGGCGCCATCCCGGGGGGGGGGGGCTCTCCCCGGCATGGCGGAGTATGGAAAAATAAACGGAACTCACAGTACAATACAGGAACAAGCGCGATATGAACCAGCATGTCTACTGTCGTACGTACTGATGTAGTACATGGTGGGTGAGTTGGTGCGTGCGTGTGGGTGGGTTGGTTAGTATGTGGGCGAGTGGGTTCGTGGCTTTGGGTAGTTGCCGTGTTTTTACTGTTTCGTTTACTCCACTTGTGCTCCCACCACTGGACCATGGTGCTGCTACGTACGAACTGGGCACTCATCTACTGCTGCACCTACTGCTGTACTGCTGTAGTACATGGCGGGTGGGTGGATGAGTTGGTGGGCGGATGAGTTGGTGGGTGAATGGGTCGATGGGTTAATCGGTGGGTGGGTGGGTGAGTGGATTGGTGAAGGGGTGAGTGGCTTCGTGAATATGGGTGGCGGCCGTGCTATTTTTTTTGGTATTTGTGTTTTGTCCGCTGGATGTGCTGCCACTATACCCGACCCGCTGGCATATTAAAGCATAACACTACGCGTAGTGCTTCCAAACTACGCCCCGACCGCATGGTAAATGCCCCGGGCCGCCTTTTCACGCTCGGAATATCACAAGCTCGAAAGAAAATCACGCTCCCTGAGGCGTCCACTATCGTATCACGGTACCTTCGTATGCGCCTTCCCCTCTCGATCATCTGGACCGACTTCCGACGCTTTGGTCTCCGTCTCCGGTTCCCAACCATCCGAAGGGGCGCCCTGCAGTTCGGCAAGAGCTGCACGTACTCTTCTCCCTCTCATCCTTCCTCATCGTCGTGAATAATTATAGTATCTGCAAGGATAAACATCAAGAGGTAGCGAAGGGGTTGCTTCTCCGCTAATGAGAATATAGAGGCATTTCGACGTACGTTAGCCAATCGTAGAGGTTGCGGTTGGCATGCCCCCGTAAGGATAAGACTTTGTAACCTACGACGTCGCGCGCAGTCCTTCGATGGTCAAACGAGTACCGGATCACAGATTGCGTATCACGACTAACCTCTGACGTCGTCCTCGCTGACCCCGTCGTCCCCGCCGTCCTGTTGAACCATGCACTTCCCTTCGTCGGTTTCTGCAGCGTCCTGTGATCACAGTGGGAACGACATTGAAGGAGTTCATCTTAATTTGACAAAACGGCTTGCAACGTCATCTGCAGGCGCGGATCAATGGGTCTTGACTCCACCATAAACCAAACCTTGCGCACCCTGGACAGATCATCGATTCCCAGTTGATGATCTACTACTGTAGTTCTTTCAAGGCAGATCTATTCCCAATCTCTTGTAATACCTACCTCATATAGCTGGGCCCGAGCTATAACATCTGTACGAGGGGAGTAGCACATGTTTCCTGGGTTGGATCTGTGCAATGCAGATCCTGCTAAACCTATCACGACGGCAGATGAGGAACTAGATGAACTACTGCTGTCGATAGATCATGATCAGTCCGAGGTGTGAAAAGTTGCACTCGACCTATCGATACACGACACTCACCGTCTCCAAACGCACGCCACTAGAACGATGAGCCGACCTCCTTTTTTTGCCTTCCCCCCCGTGTGGACTCATTCCATCCACACACAGTCATTGGTCACTCCGTCGTCTCGCGCCCAAGGTTATCTCCAGCCCGGTATGTAGGATATCTGTGATATCCACGTACAATTAGTCGGTCGAGTCGTGGTCCCACATACGGTTAACGACACGCAGTTGCGACATCGCGCGAAAAAGCATGTACATTAACGCCCCACCACAACCTCGAAGTGCCCTTCAGCTGCTGCTGTGGTTTGATTTCTTCCGTAGAGACATAAAGATGATGGCCTACATCTCATCAGTACGTACATATCTGGTACTCGTCCGAACTCGCACGAGTTTTGCTCGGTGCTGGTGAGTTTGTACTGCTGTTATAGTTGAACATGCGGTAAGTTACGATTTTGAACATCATGCCTAATTTTGAGGACAACGTCTACGTCTTGGTTACAGTCGTTCGCCGAAACAATGGTTGGAGAACATCCGGCAGTAGGCTGGCTGTCATATCCAAGAAGAAACGGCGAACGGGAACGTCAAATGGACGAGTGCGGTGGCCTGGCGTCCAAACGAAGTTGCTTCATGGCCTTGCGGCCGACGTAGCATTTTTCGATTTTTTTCGATCACCTTGAACGATATCCACGAATTCTTCGTTGATGACGTCGCCGACATGGTGCTAGATGGTTCCTGACGCTTTGTGGGCGCTGCGGTGGCCTGCTGCGCTGTCGCCGGTGCGATATGTGTGCAGCCCTCAGGGATTTCCCAAAATCCCAGAGGCGTGTATTTTTTACACGTACCTCGCTGAAAGCATTCCTTACCAAAAATCTTGAGTGCCCCAATCCTAGTCTCACCGAGTGCATGCTCGTAGGGACTTTTTCTTGCATAAAATTGATTAGCGGAAAGCGCGAGAGCGTGAGTTAGCTGTACATTCGATGAAATTCGACGAGCAGTGGGAATGCTGAACCCTATGCGCGATAAAAACTAAAGGCACGTACCGGGGGGGAGAAGGGATGACACCTGTGACCACGGCTTGTACAGAAGATCGTCGAGGGTAAAACCTCCTACGAGTGGGCTGGAAAGTAAAAGTGATGAAAAAAAAAAAAAAAAGTCATTCCCATTGGTGTACTCGTATGGATTCATGTGTAACGGTATTTGGGAGTTCCACACAGGAAATATGCGTGTTTCTGTGTGGAACGGTCAGCGGGTTGGGACGTATCTTGTCCGCCGCTTTCTCCCTTCTTCTTCTTGTTCTACTTCTTCTTGTTGTGTGTGTACTTCATGTTCTCCCCCTTTCTTCCTTGTCTTGTGTATTCTAAGCGATAATATATATATTATGTATACCCTGGAGGGGCTTCTATGAACTGACTCAGGCTTGGCCTATCATATCAGTGAGTGCATCGAACAGCGATAGACCAATATCCTTGCTGTGGTGGTTGTGGCTGGGGTTCGAGTCTCGGCTAGTATGGGTATGTATGCACGTGACATTTATTCTGAGTGTGTTTGTTCAATCGCCGAAAGCGTGAGGCGGTATGTACTGCTATCGTGGCAACTTCGATGTTTATCGACGAAAAGTGGAGCAGTGGCCATGCTGAAGAAGTCTATGCGCGACAAAAACGAACGGACGTATTGTGCAGGGCGGGGTGAAGGGCCGGGACATCTGGCTTGTGCTCACGGCGTGTCCAGAAAGTCGCTGAGGGTAGAACCTTCTACTTCGCGTTGAGCAGGAAAATGAAAGTGATTTAATGCAAGGCACTCTAGCACTGCTGTAACGCTTTATTTCAAGTAAGACGCGCGACCGTCGACCTATCGAACAACAGTACATTGCATACCTATAATATATTCTGTTTTCCTGTAGTTCGCGAGAGACACATCGCACCACCAAACTGAAACGCTTGAAACGTCGGACAAAGCTTGCCTTGGTAATAAAAAAACGATACAGCTACCAGTGCAAGTTGAATGAAACGTCGGTCGAACGTAATCCACGTTCAATATCCTCGTAAACGATATACATAAACTTGAAATATGTAGATATATCAGTGACTTCTATGGATACGTACAATGCCAGGGTCAGTTGTTGCGGCACGGCGGCGCTAGGATTTAGTACGTTGAAGAGTAGCTACTGTCCTGACCAGTGGTGCGTCGAGGATTCACGGGGTAGGCACAGGTTGGGCTGCAGGAAGCAGAAGGCTCCTTGCCGTAACCATGGAAGGAAGCTTTGAGAATACACTCCCAAAATGGGAACGCGTTTTCCTGTGCTTGTGGAACCCCCCAACAAACGTAACTAGCCATCGATCTATCGAGGCCAGTGAGAATGAAAATATATTATGTATAAATATTGCCCTTGCCCATTGATCATGGCAGTGTTAATGTTGTTCCGATAGAGACGATAGCCGAATTATTTTGTTGTGTGGTAGGTTTGATGGGCGCAACTGCGACAGTGTGGTCTTGCTGAAATGCCTTGGTGGACCGTCCTTTTCGATGGAATGGTTTCGTCCGGGGGTGACTGTACCGTACCATTGCAGCCTTTTTTCGCGAAAGAAGCAGGCGCAGCCGCCGGGGTGGGGGGATCGATACCACCGTCGCGGCAGCCGTGGTCCCGGCTGCAACAACCATAAAGACGGCCTTGACCGCGATGACGGCTGTTGCAGTAGTCTTGGTGGCTGCCGGTAGACGGCTCGCAAGCACCGTCGGCGGCATGGAATGGAGGGGGTCAGGCATGCGTAGTGTCGCCGAGGCAGCTTCTCCCCGTGGTAGGTCGCGTATTAGCGGACGCGATTCACAACACGCCGCGACTGGTCTGGCTGACCGATGAGTACGCGCTTTCGTGAGGGTGCAGAGAGAATACACGAATGAGGAGCCAGTAGAGTAGCCATGTATAATCCCGGGCGGCTGAAGTGGGCGTGAAAGGTGTTTAAGATAGATCGCCGACTCAAGAAACGGGCATCTACTGTTGTATTCTGCCTCTACCGTGGATGATTTAATGTAAGTAATTGATTGGATGAGGCGGACAGGAGGTCTGGTCTGGTATTTCCCCCCGTGCTGAGTAGACAAGCATATCACGTATTCTGCGCGGAGTTAGTACCTGTAAATGATCTAGGTATACAAGCATAAGAAGACTAATCCTACTGCCGGGTGGATGGGATGCTCTCAAGAAGTGTTGCGACCAACTCCACTCCCGAGGTTCCGGGAGCGAAAAGAAGAAGTGATCTCGTTGCGATACAAATTTCGAGACATTTCGATATCGTCGACGGTTCCATTATTTGTGCCAAGTTTTGGGCCCATCGATTGAATCGCCATTTTACTGTTGTATTCTGTCTCTCTACCGTGGATCATGTAATATAAGTATTGGATTGGATGAGGCCTCCTGCACCGGCCTGTGGTCCCGCCCATACTTCGTTACGCCTCTTCTGTGTTTGTAGTTAGCCACTGCTCAGGGGCAGAGCTGTCTCACCCAAACTTCTGTAACATTGATTCAGTCCTTTCCTGCACACGCCGCAAAATCCTTTTCGACTCTGGAGACAATGGTAGCTCGCTAGCGTCCTCCCACTCGAAAGGAGTAATCGTGAAGTGGTTTGGCAGCTCTGCTATCCACATATGTAGGTTCGCCGTCATACGGGCTGGAGAGAGACAGAGAGAAAGAGACGGTCCCGACTCCCTTCTGCCGTAACAGTGGGGACTAGGTGCCCGGAGGTTAAGCCCCCCCCCAATCCGTTGTGCGGCAGAGACGTACGTCATTACCGTCCGAAAAGCGCAAATCGCTTGGCAGTCCCGGTCTGCAAACACTACCACTGCCTCGCTATAGAGGACCGAAGCGTCTTACCCAACTGAAAGTCGAATACCATTTCCCCAGACACTGGGAGCTATAGGATGTGGGACGAGCCATCCCACGGTAGGGGTGCACCAGACGTTCCTGAGCTCCTCGCATTAGTAGCTCAATATCTCACCCGATACAATACTTAGAAGAAACTTCTTCGCGCCACCCGACCGGCACTTGCATGCGATTATCCTAAAACGAATGTAAGAGTAAAATTTTCATCCTAACTGCTGGTTCCTCACTTAGGGAACTCGATCGGTCAGAAACCTTTGGCCCAAACAGTGCAACCCCTACCGTGGGGTGACTCGGACCCCCTTGTAAACGAAAGGTCGCGGCACCGACGCCGTGCATGCCACGAGGTTTACTTTAAACGGGTCTATCCTGTCCTAGACCGCTTGAAACGGTGTCGGCGCAATGTGGATAATGGCTTCTCGTGACGGCTGCATTGTATCTCGCAGACTGCCCGCTCACAGTGCTCATGATCGTCTCCGCGAAAACTTAGGCGCCGACATTGCCGAGGAACACCCGTCGATCCTCGTTAGTCTCGACCCCCGCCTGAAGATTGAACGATGTCTTATCTAAATTCTCTTGGGGCACCGATGCCCCAACGTACCTATTGCAGGTGCCCCGCGCGTGCACGATCCTGGCTCTACCGCTTACCTCCCTGGTGTGTCCGTAGGAAGTGGAAGTGAGTTTCCGCTGAGTCCGATACACTTGAGTATTTATTTGCGGTTCGAGGAGAAGTAGGTCCGCCTGGCGCGTGCAGCATGATAGTTGCCCATTACGGATGTACCCGAGATTCGGAACATCAGCCAAGATGTTCGAAACTTCCCGCCCGATCTGTAACTTTGTAGCATTTCATATGTCGAAAATGTCCAGCGACTTCAATATTTCCCTTCCTTTTCGCAGCGATCTCAGACTCGATGTCCCGCGAAGATACGGCGCACGAGAACCGAGTGGTTACATCGCAGTTATTCTTTGGCACTTTGCCAAACATCTATGCTATGATCGCATGGCAGGCTCCAATAACCCTCGAGTGGAAGAATACCTCAAGAAAAGAAATACAACAACACAGTACACATGTTTACTGAACCACATTGTACACCCTAGACAAATAATTGTAAAACCGAACGTATCGTCGTATATATGTACGTAGAGTAACAAGCAATCCATACCATGGCGATGTGCATATCGCGAAAACTTGAACAAAACTTGGAAAAACTAAATATCTGAAAAAACGGCAGTAGGGTAGTAATCCCGCCGAGTGGCTCTGATCAGATGGCAACTGACCGACAAGACTTAAAAAGCGAGCACCAGTACCAGTCAGAAAAGTGGATTACTTGGCGAGAAGTGTAGAACAGGGTTTCTTCAAAGAGTGCGGAGCCTCAGAAAACAAAAAAGCTTTTGAATACTACAGCATCTAGTACACCAGTGAGTGGGTGATATCCATGCCGCCGTAGAGCTACAAGTAGGGTCTATTCAGGTACCAGACCCCGCTACTCCGCTTCTTTGGGGGACAACCTCGCCCCCTTCCAACACGGGCGCAGCAACAGACCCGTCGCCGCCGCCGCCGCCCCCCGCCGGCGCGCACTTGATGGGGGAGATGTCGATGTTCCAGCTGGTGGCCGTGACGACGACCATGCCGAGGGCGAACAGGAGGAAGATGCAGTGGTTGTCGAACGGGAAAAGGTGGGGGGAGCTGATGGACCAAGCGAACACGGTGGAGGAGACGACTGGGCCCGCCGCTTTCGCGAGCGAACCCAGCATCATCTGCAGCCCGTTGACGGTGCCGCGTTGGGAGGGGTGTACCGCGTTGTTGGTCGCCAGAGACACATTAGTAAATACCTGTTGTTGCGCGGGGGGGGTAGAGAGGGGGGGGGATCTCCTCACGTCATGCATGGCCGTAGTTTTGGGTGAAATAAAGGAGTGGGGTAGGGTGGAGGGAGGGGGAGGGAGAGCGGGTGCAGCATTTGGGGTGCGTTGTGTCTGGACGCAGGTGCTGCGACGTGTCGCAATTGAGCCGAAGCAGTAACAGCTCCATCTAGTAGAGCTAGAATAACACGCTACGCTAATGCCAGGCAAGCGGAAAATTGTGCGGAACACTTCATCTTGAAAAACGTCCGGGCTTAAAACGAACGGATGGGGATAAACAGAGGACTACGACGCCTGCTGCACTCGCTGCTATCTATATCGCCGGTGTCCGCCATGTGCTCGCAAGAGATGTGAGAGGAATAGAGACGGGGAAGGGGAGGGGGGAGCGTGACGCTCACCACGGTCATGGACACGTTGGTTAAGAACAGCAGGGCTAGCGAGGTAGCCAGAAGCACCCCCCTGTCGTCGTGCAGCACGGAGAGGAGGGGGTACGAAAGGACGACCGGGGTCACGATACAGCAGGCCCAGCGCTGCGACCTCGTCGGGCCGATTCGTTTGACGACGAACGGATACACGCAGAGCTCGAAGATCACCATGCCTCCGCCACACATCGAAAGGGTCTGAAGCTCGAAAGAGCGGATGGGAGGGCGCAAAACCGAAAGGGGAGCGAGTCAGTGTCGAAATTTCACACGCGCCATGGAAAAGGCGTACGGCAGGAGAAAACGAACGGGCGCAAACGTATAGGGGGAATGGGGGGGGGGGGGGGGGGTACTTGATAGGAGAGATGTACTCGATCTCATGCATGGCCGTAGTCGTATGAGGAGGGGGGGGGGGGGGATATTCAATATCATGCATGGCCGTAGTCGTATGACCATAGACCCTCGCATCCCTACAATGCCGGGACGGAGCGCGTCGGGTTTTCACCGACCAGGCAGAAATGGACTGAACGAGTGAATCAACCCGACGCGGGATCAAAGAATGTGTGGAGCGGTCCGGAGGTCAGGGTGCGTTGTCACCTTTTGTGGGAAACCAGAGGCAGCGACCAGACCGAAGTGTTGTTTTCTGTCTCTTATCAAGCCGCGCTAAAATAGGTATGAGTCGCTCGTTTTGAGCCCCAACATTTTCCCATTGACGGAGCTTAACTCAGCTGAGAATCTACCCCAATCTCTTTCGGATCCGCCCTATTGCAGGTACCGAAGTTGCACTATTCAGCCCAAACATTTCTCTGGAATGGAGTTCCTCCACATAAACAAAAGCACCCAATATCACTCGATCCGTTGTATATGTTTTACAGCTTCCCTGGTATTACTGGTAGTTAGATACCTAACCAGCTGGGATTGCGTATTGGGGCTTTCGCATATTACGGGGGACCATAGTAAATAGGACCAAATATTGTTAGTAAAAATAGGCAAATATATAGGTTATTATGTATACCATAGGTCCTTTTAACTATGGACCCCCGTAACAGTTGATGCCACTCTGAGCTCGAATATATTGGTATCCATTTTAATGTCTAATCGGTCCTTACATTTACGCCCAGAGCGGTGTACATTTACCCACATCAGACGCGGGAAAAAAACAACGTCGACGAGCGACGCGGAAAGAAAACTTACCCTACAGAAAATCCCGAGAATTTTACGCGCTTGCTTTCTTGGAGCCTTCCGTCGACAGCTGTCCTACACCACTTTGAACGAAAATAAAAGGATCGTGCACGCATTAGTACAAATATCAAAGGGCCCTTACCTTCCGTCCTGAATGGTATGATCTAAGCCATGGCCCCGCTGCCGAAAACTCGCAGAGGGCACCCTCATGCTTTCGTCAAGTTCGATGAGAAGCAACTCAAGCCATGAGTCAACCGTCGAAAAATCTAGAAAGCGCCCGACTTGGAAATAATATAGCATGCATGCAAATGGATACGTAAGGGGTACCTGCTATAGGGGGACGTTCGTTTATTTCGTCACCTGTCCAATCTGTTTCGTCGTCCAATCCAAGCCTCCGCTCGCCAGCGTGCTGAGCGCCCACAGCGGATACACTTCCTGGCATCCAAACGAGATGGCCTGAGCGATTCCAAAGCGACGCGCGCAACGATCGAAAAAGGTCCGAGACGAACAAAACGGCGCGGTTGCACGGTGCCGTTTGGCCCGTGGGCGCCCGACGCATGCTACAGCAGTAGAGGGACACCATTTTATTTCTGAGGCTCCTCACTTTAGGAGCTATATAACTCACTCGAAAACTGACTTCGGCAAAAATCAAATTGCATCCCGATGAATAATCCCATGGCCCAAAGTATATACAGATGGCATTCCGATGGCTTCGGGTTAAGGAGCACCGACACTCAGAAAACAGTTTGGCGGAAAAGTGCTGCCTCTATCGTAGAATGTATCTGTTGAGTAAAAGGGCGTATCGTTCTGTTGTTCCTCATCACGATCTGACTGATCTGAGCGACGGGGTTGGAAAATCAGACGAAACTACCGGAGTCGCGTAATGGGTGGACTACATCCCACTATGAACCGCTTGTGAGGCGGACTTGCACATGGATGACAGTTTCAATGAGTAGGAGGGGGGTAGGTGTTGGGCCCAACACTTTCTCACTTTGACGGGGGCTCCTCAAGTGAGCGACTGCCAAAAATACATTTTTTTTTGTGATGGTCGCTACAGTAGTAGAGTCAAGGAAGGGCATTGGTCAGTAGGGGTTGGCGTACCCTTTGGTTTTTCCGTTCTAACCTTTGCTATATGTTTTGGCGAGCAACGTGCGAAACACTGAACACCCTCCTGTCCGTACAGCATGGTTCGCTGGCGCATCGCCCAGGCACAAAGGAAACGCTTGGTTAATCAGTGGGACGCACATAGACATGGTGCCGCTGACATGAAGCCCCTCCGAAAAATGTCTGCAAGGCAACTTTAACTCGCAGAGTAGTGTTAAGACACAGCAGTGGCATGACTCTACTCCACACACATTACTCCTACCGTTGAATATTAAAAAATACCACAATTACTGCAGCGGGGGCGGCAAAACGGTGCCCCCTTCTCACCGAAAACGAGACGTACGTGAACATGACAGTGCGAACCCGCTCCTGTTTGAGAATTTTTAGGGGCAGAAGAACCTCCCTCAAGAAGGCAATCCTCCTGCCCTCTCCCCGACTCACGCCACCACCACCGCCCGCGTCGACCCGGTTCCCCTCTCCACCTCCACCCACCCCTCCCCCCAGACGCGCATCTTCACGGGCGCCGTTGTAGACACTGCCCAACTCCCCCCCCTCCAGCGCACGCTCTCCGCTAGACCGCCCCGAGGGTTGCCAAACGAGAGGTAGCCGTTCCTCAGCTCCCACCCGGACGCTTCGGCTACCGTTGCGTCCGCTGCCGCTTCCGACTGTTTGATATTCACGTTTTTCTCCACATTCTGACGCCACGTTTCTGCCGCCGACGCCGCCGTTCGCGAGCTGGGGGTCGTAGCCGATTTCGAGGCAGGTCGTTCGGACACCCTTTCCCTCGCCCGCCACCGCCGCCTGGTTGTGCAACTCCGCCTTCGGAATCGGGATGGGCTCGAAGCCGCGCCTGCTTCCATACAAGAGACGGACACTAGGTCCTGTGAGGCCGTGATCTACAGACAATACGCCACATCTTGTTACACCAGCACCTACAGTAGCACCAACAGGCTCACCCCGAAACCCTGGTGGTTCACTTTACGCGCATACCAGGTATGAGGCAATATGTCTGCAAAACGTTGTCCATCGTGTACTGCACCCAACGGAATTTTCCGAAACCCTGGTGTTACTATATCCGGTGCGTATGAGGCAATATGTAGTGACAAGTGTGACATACGTGTTCTACTCTCTACCTACAAAAATAGTATGTTACGATATCTTGGTGCACCCCGTCGAATGTATATATATACATATATATATATATGCTTCCGAGCATGAAAGGGTATCCGTCTAACCAACTTGTGAATGTCTACTCAGTCAGTGCCGACTGAGGACTACTGCTACGGTAGATATGGGGGGGGGGGGGGGGGGGGGGATATGATGATGCCAATATTTTCACTACCGCGTTAACGCCACTCGGGCAAGTGGCTCTGCACCTCACTCAAAAATGGACGAGTATGCTTTTTGTTGTCGCAGATAAACAAACAATCCCATGGCGGTACATACCGTGAATGCCAGAAAAGCTTTACGAATTGAGACCGCCAAGAAATAAGGTGGTAACTCGGCCGAGTGACTCTCATCACCTGAAACTGTAGGACATAAATGCGATGGCGGTACATACCGTGAATGCCACAAAAGCTTTAAGAATTGAGACCGCCAAGAAATAAGGTGGTAACTCGGCCGAGTGACTCTCATCACCTGAAACTGTAGGACATAAATGCGATGGCGGTACATACCGTGAATGCCAGAAAAGCTTTTAAGAATTGAGACCGCCAAGAAATAAGGTGGTCACTCGGCCGAGTGACTCTCATCACCTGAAACTGTAGGACATAAATGCGACCTCCCTGCGGTAGCACCAGTCTGAGCAGGCTATAGATAGTGGGCTCGTAGGCTATTCATTTCACCAACAGGCTACTGAGTATGGTAGACTATTATAGCAGGTTATCCCGCCTAACCAACGCTTGCGCGGGCCTACTCAAAGACTGAATTCGGCTACGAATAGTAGGCTAGATCCCTTTACCCTACAGGATACTGATTATGTGGTGGGCTATTACGGGGGAACATATTAAATAGGACCTACGATACATTCAAAGACTATACATTTCGCTATTTTTACAGGCCCATAGTAAATAGGACTAAATGTTGTTACTAAAAATAGGGAAATATATAGCTTTTTGTGTGTACCGTAGGTCCTATTTACTATGGTTCCCCGTGATAGAAGGTTATCCGGCCTAACCAACACTTGTGATTTCCTACTCAGTCAGCGCTGACGAAGCAATTCATAGTAGGTTCAGTCAGCACTGACTGTGAGAGTTGTGCAGTAGAAGTATGGTATCCCTTCTATGATAGTAAGCCCTTGTAAAAAAATAGGTAGATACCAATCTGGGCCGAAATATTAGGTCCGTTTATACATTTTATTAACACTACTAGTGAGCGGTCCTTCGATTTGCGCCCAAAGCGATAATAAATACCTGCCGCCACCCTTCTGGACGTCCAAGGTCTCTTCAAGGAAGAAGAACACCAGAGGAAAACACAGCAAGGCCAGGATCGCCCCAAGGATATTCGGAAGTAAGTACGGGAACCTGGTTTCGTTGGGACAGTGGGCAGGCAGACAGCGGGGAGACGGGAGAGGCACCAATTATTTTGATAGTTCTGAGTAGGCCTGTTGAAATATAACACAGTTCTGCTGTGCAGTAGGACATACACAGTTCGGACAGTCGGCAGACAGCAATGAGGTGTAAGCAGAGAAACAAAACAAAATATTGATTCGCAGCCCTGTTGTGCAGCAGAAGAAAAACAACACTACTACTGTTGGCTGCTGTTGCCGTTGGCTCGAACGGTATTGTTGGTGTTATTGTGAGACTGAAGTGTGGCCAGCTCGCTACCCTACCATGCACGCATTATCACTGTTGTTCGCGTGACTATTGTATCACCTTCCGAAAAGCCCTGACTCCGAAAATACAGTGGGATAATGATGAACCGGTTCCGCCAGCATGCCACCGAGGCCAGACCCGACGATAAGTCCAACAGACCAGCAACCTTGACGGCGAGAGATAGGCGCGTTGGCCGGGCGGATGAAGCGTTTGCGCGGTCAAATGAAGCGAGTTGCGAATTCACGCGACCGCCTAAAGTATAGGGCAAGCTTTAGTACTTTTGAATTGGGTGAAGCCTGACATCCTATAAAAGATCTTCCGAAATTCTTACTTCCTCATGACTCTACAGTAAAACCTTCCTTTATCAGTGCTAGTTGTCCGATTTTTTATGCAGTACACGGTGGTATAATATACGAATGACCTGTGCTGTGTGTACCTATGGATTAAGTGGAATCCATTCTGATATATATGTGGAGGCGTTGTTCGTATGATCCTCCACAAATATGGATATTTGTGATCCTAATCCTTTAGAATCATCACACATACATGCAGTATGTAGCTCTGTGGTCACACACGGCATCACCTGTGACGAAGCTCATGCCGACCACCTCGTGCTCTTTCCCGCACACCTCGGAGATCATCGTCTTGGCGTTCGCTACTACACCGTTCAATGCTCCGGTGAGAACCCTGCTCGCACGCAAAACGATCGAGTTTGAAACTTTGTGCCACGTTGAGGCGACGAATTGACGAATGAATCGAAACTGGCTGTCGTTCCCCCTGTCTAGCAGAGCGTCATTTCGTCTGGGCCAAGAGCCGTGCCAACCAGCTAGGCGGGATGTTTTGGGAGGGACAAGCTTTTGTGATTAAAGGAGCTCCTCACCTCAACTGAGGAGCTTTACCTAGATGTCTTGCCAATACCACTTGTACTACAGTATATGAATACATACTCATTTCCTTTGATTGTTGCGTTTTCCATCCGACAATGGGTAGCATGAGCTTCAACGTTGATCACTCAGAAACGCTCCTCGACAAAAGAAAATCGAAAGGGAAGCCCAAACCAAACTGAAAACTATGCACTCCACAAGGAATATGTTTTTGCCCTCTGATTGCAAAACAAGTCGCTCTGATTGTTTTTATTGGTTGTTCATGTTGTTGGGTTATAAAACCTCAGAATATTGAGTATTGAGTAGTCCATCTACTGTTTTCGCTCATCCCTTGGTAGCTCGAACATTCAGATGCTTGCTCTTCTTTCGTCGATACTCAGTGTCAAAGCAGCCCCCTCTCTCTCCCCGCGTACAATACGGTGGTATTCTTGAATCGTGATGGATTGCGCAGAATTGTCGATCGAGTCACCACCACCGTGCTCTGCTGTGCTTCCTTGCTGTCACATGCATGTGCCGCCGGCTATGTCGGACGGCGGCGAGGCAGCGTCAGCGAAGAGCAAGATTTCGGATGAACGACTGGGCCGTGGACGATATGGTGAAGAGCGTGGGTATTTCTGTAGGATATCGAGGTCGAGATCCATACGTACCAGGTATCTTCTTGATCTGTGTCACTGTGCACGGACACGAGCATACGAGTATCCTAGTTCGGATATTTGAGGAAATGCAATATAAAGATAGATTACAAGTCTATTTTACTCGTAGTACGGAATATTGTGAAAAAATGCATCTCCATCAGTAGCGAAGCTGGGAACATTGATAGAACGTTTCTAGAGCGCTGTAGAGAACATTGCAGGGAACTGTACGGGCTACGGTAGAGTGCACCTGCCCATGCCCGTAGCATGGGCATTGTCCTGAGATGACCAATTGTCGGCCACGCTCACTCATTCACCCCTCCTCTCGTCCTTTCTTGATTTCTCCGATCGACCGTCTTTCCATAACAGCCACATAAGTGCCTTTTCAAACCATCTCTGCCCTTCGACTTCACAGACACTGCGGTGCCACCTCTGTCATCTTTCTTCACAGAGACAGAGCCTCTACACATGCATCACTCTTTCTGTCGGGGGGGCGTACTCCTTTGTTGCTTGCCTAAGTCATTCAGCCATTGACGCTGCGTCCCTTGCGAGACGCTCTTACTCCTGATAAACACACCTCCACATAGTTTCCCTCTATTGCTGAAGCAGTTTATAATCCGCACTATTAATAGTTCACGTACATAAGTAATTAGTAATAATTCCTTTCACTCCTACCTCTATGGAAAATGAGTGCTCGCAGGTTCGATTGGGGGCTTTAGCGTGTCCCTCTTTTTGTCAAACCTATTGATCCCCACAAGCTCAGGTCGTCACCCCTTTTAGCACTGAAGTATCCTTTTGGGGACAAACCACTCTAACTACAAGCGTTTCTCCCATCAACGGGACCGCGGTTCTAAAAGGGATAAACTAATTCTATAATTTCATCCACCCTTGCCCCTACATTAGTTGTATGTGTTCGGGGATGACAAATGGAAACGTATCACGAGCAGGGGTGCAGCATTTATTACTGTGCGCGCTCATCACCTTCTTTCCATGTATAACCTAGGGGGGCATGGGACGGGCCCAAGCATTTTCGACTAACGGGGCTCCTCGGCTGAGGAATTAACCGCCCGCCGCGTTTGGAATCTGACGCGTGGAATCGTTCGGCCAAATATTTCTGATCCTCAACGAAAAACTTCCGTCGCCCTATATCGATGGAATATCATTTTTTTTACGTTTGTGATACCTCCAGTCCATCGGGTTGCAGTTTCGCTTTTCTCTCAAGGTAAGGTTTTTGTGTGGGCTCAAGACCTCCTGAAGTGAGAAAGGAGCCTCAGAAATAAATAGGTGCACTTCTGCCGTACCAAGTAGCATGCATCGAACCCGATATTATTTGCGTTTTTTTACTAAAAATAACTTGAAAAAACGACAGCTGTGAGATCGAGGATGTCGTAGAAACTCGCCGTTGCAAGCTGTGTGGGATACTAGTGATACTTCGATCGCGCTCACTACGGGTTTTGTATAGGCTTATGCAGGGTATACGTCCCGTGTACGTCTGTATTTACAAATATTTGTATGACGTATGAAATATAACGTGTACCGGTAGCGGTTTTACTCTGTCTCTTCAGCTGAATACCACGAGGTAAAATAATTGGACCGCTTTTACAATTTATTCAACAAGTCGCCAAAATCCCAAACGCTTTTTTATAAAAAATACCACCAGGTATCCTCAATGACTCCGACAATTTAGAAAGGTATAGTAGTAAAGTCATATCTCGATGGGTCAAAATCTCCGAGAAGATGACCTGATCAAACGGGCGTTTGTTCTGAAGAAGCCGTTTTCCACCATCCAAAGCCATCGGGACACTCAGACTACCACGTGGAGCCGTCTCTGAGCGCTTGTCATAGTTCTAAAAATGAGAAAAACAGGTGCGAGATCGGGGATTTCGTCGAAAGCCATCCTTGCAAGCTTCGTGGAATACTTCGATCGCGCGTAGGGGAAGGGAGGAAGAAGCCGGGGGAATGCGACCAATGGCCTGGGGATGAAACGTTGATGAGGAATAGGATATACTATACCGGTAGCTAAAATAAAATGATGTGGGGAATGGAAATTGGGAAGCGGCTGGCAGAGAAGCGTATGAGGGATACTATTGATTTGCGCAAGGATATTCGGTTTATATAGGAACGACATCTACGCTATATTGTCGGAAGGCAAGCATAATACAAGTAATAACAATAATAATCACGCGTACTACGGGTTTTTGTTCGGTCTCATGTAGGATATACATATGATTTTGTCCGATATCAGGTATCATATATATCTACGAGCCCATGGGGTTGTTCTCCGGCACCGGGGTTATTTGAGAGTACGTATGTTATTTTCCCCTGAAATTCGGTTTGTGGGTGAGGTATACTTATAGAGCTCCTCAAAAGCGAGCAAACCTCATGACATCTACCAGATGCACCCCTACAGCAGTAGCAGCATGCGTTGACAAGAGGGCTAACAATAAATGGGCGTTAACTTGAGGATGTTATAAGGATTACCCTGGGCTGAGTATTCGATCGATCTTTTACCTCCATAGCTCAGTCGGTAACACCTTCACACTTGACGCCGTCGAGGACATGGGTCCGAATCTAACTTCGAACGTTTCTTTTATAGAAACGCTTGCGCGTGTCCCTCAAAACACATCTCCCTGGTTCGGTACCGACGCCCCAAAGATTCCACCGTTCAGAGGGGGGGAGAGTGTTACAAGGATTACCCTGGACTGGGTAATTGATCGGTCTTTTACCCCTATACCTCAGTAGGAAATACCTTCACATGGGCTAACAAAACTTAGGCGAACAAACAGCATAGACACAGACCAGGTCATATTGCTTGATGATATGGTATCGGCTCACCAACAAGAACCCCTGGTCTAGGCCAGCCTTACAACCTTGTGACTATGGCACCATCCTTGGACAACCTTGACAATGGGCTATTGCATACCAGGTACCAGGTAACCATTGTTGCAGCGCTCGCCGCTGCAAGCTTTCTTGATCCAAACTTCTTCGCGTCCCCCTAAACGCAGTAAGAGCTTACTGTACCACGTATTCGAGATTTGGTCTGATTGGCCCGGGGTGAAGGTTGATCTGATAGGCTTAGCGTTGGGGTTGATTCTATTCGTCTCGTACACAGTGTATTTCAACCGTTTCCTTCAATCAGTGGCAAGCAGCCCTGCCGAGACGTGAGCCTGATGTTCATATTAGGTTTTTCACTTTTCGTTGGCCTGCACATACTCATATTTGCACAAAAACATGCCCCTCACCGGATAACAACAGCCCAGAAATACGAGGTTGACAAGCCGAAAGCGATCAACAGCAACCCCGAGGAGCCCAGCCCCAGGTACATGACCGGCAATCGGCCGTAGCGGTCCGCCATGCGACCCCAGCAATACGAACCCAAGAAGCGCCCGATCATGAAGGCCGACGACAGGTAACCCGCGTAGTAACCTGCATGACATGGTCGGGTTGGTGCGTGAGCACACAACAGTCTATACAGTAGGGGTCCCTCTATAATGCCGATGCCCGATATATTGCCGGTGAAATCGCTCGGCACACACGGAATTAAGATTAGGCGGTGTGGCAGTGTGCCGAATAATGCCGGTGTATTGGCCTGCTGGCACATACCGGCAGCATAGAGGGACCACTTCTGCTGTATAGTAAAAAGAAGGGGGAGACTGCGTGATACGGCGTTTACTGGGGCTGCAAAAAAAAATGAGCGCGAAAGTTTCTCACGAACGGAGAATCCTCAACCATTGAATCAACCAGTACTCTCAAACTGTCCAATATACAGTTACTAAAGGACACCTATTCTAATAATAAACAGGAACATGAGGGTTGGGTTTCTTATTTTGGGAATGGGCGCGTGCTACACTAACATCAGCATCATAACCGCCGAATTTATTATATTTCCCTGTAAATGTCACCCGTACTCACCTGCCTCTCCTTTTTTTCGTTTTTTCGTGGTTTTCCTGGACTGTATTTTGGATCCGATGTGTACGTGTAGCATTTCAGGTACAGCAAATTAACCGCGAGGTTTACCTACAGTAGTCCTTATTGGCTTGTGTACCCGGGTTGAATTTCAGTTGTTCTCAAAGTCGGCTGTTGAGTGATGCACCAAGATGATATGAAGCTTCAGAAAATGTACAGCAGGTGCTGCTCGTATACTCCTGCCGTGTATGGCACGCGTCAGGAGCCTTGTTCGTATGCAAGACAGAACGATGTCCGCGGTGAGCTCTGGCAGCACGCACATATAGACGTACCAAGTGGCGGCCACTAATATTTACGACTTGGTGCATCTTTGGTAAAATTGTTGGCAGCACTTCACAGTAACTCCTTAATACATCTTCATTCCAAGTATTCTCCCTGGGCGTTGGGGTTAGGGTTGGGTGTTGGGCCCAGGTCTGTACAGTATTTCAAGCGACAACCCTCGCACGGACCTGCACGTGATTTTTACGAAAGATACTCCGCAAGCACCCACCTGGTAGCCGACACACACGAGAGTGCACCTCGACACACATCAGTAGTCTAAACACGTTAGGGGGACACAGCAGGGTACGAGTAGAGCTTCTGGTGTATGCGCTGTATGTTGTATGAGTTGTATGAGCTGTATGATTTGTCAAGAGTCGTATATATGACTTGCATGAATTGTAAGAGCATTTCGTACCAGGTATATATTACGCAGTCGTATGAATTGTAGGAGCGGTACTATAATTCCAAGATTCGTACGTATTGGTTGTTTGGATTGTAGGAGTCGTATCAGTTGTACGAATTGTCAAGGCGGATTCATCACTGTCGGTAGTTCTCTTACCCTTATTTTCCCTGCTTTCCTTGCTCGTTTCCCGTTGCTTTGCTCTTCTTTTTTTTTTTCCTTTTTCCTTTTTATCGCCCTTAGGCTTAATTTTTCGAATAGCGCTCTCGCTTCTCTTATCGTCTTGATGGTTGTCTCTACCAACCTTTCGATCAACCATACGTCGGTTGCTTCTGAGTGCATTGCTGCGAAACATGCTCATATCAATCTGTGACGACTCGGTATTTTTCTTTCCCTTCTCTCTTGGACAGACCCCCTCTCCCCGCCATTACAATCACTGGAGTCTATCTCGTCCTGTCCACGGACGTTGGATGGCTAGTAACATAATATTATGTGAGAACCGTGCAATAACAACAGCGACAACAGCAATACCACCACCAACATCACCATCACCGACACAACAACAGCAACACCGCCGCCACTGCCACCCCCAACAGCGATTTCGGCATCCAGAAATCGCACGATCGATCACGAGTGAACGTGAGCAAAACTTACCGGCCTCGTCCTTATCCTCGGTGGCTCCGAGAAACCGCACCATGTAACCCACGTAGGGAAACAGGCTGCAGAGGGTGTAAGCATGGACCACAAGACACATTGCAATCGCCGTCATTGGTCCGACCGGAAAGGGAGGCTTCATCTTCGTCTGTTCGGTTCCGGTCGGGGGAGTGACTCCCGTCTGCGCGGAAGCCACCGTAGGAGTCATTTTACGAACTTATTGTACCTCCGCCGCAAATTGCAGCTGTAAGCCTGCAGAGGTGGGGGAGAAATAAGAGGGGGGGGTCAGAGCATGTCGTAATCCAACGCCAGCGGGTAGATGCGCAGAACTGTTGGCGGCGATGCGTCAAGCAACGTGTCCCCTCGGGGAGCCTGCAACTTACACCTCAACCAATGATCGAAACACAACCGGTACCTGGCATATGGCTACATTTTTGACTACATAATGGGCAACCACACGAGGGGGTCTGAACAATAAACCAAGTTTGCGGATTTCGTGGTCCCGGGGTTTTGGCCGTGGTCAACGGGATACACGCAGAAACCTGGATGCAAGCACGTGTCGGAAATACGAAGCTTGCATGTGCCAGGTATCCGGTAAAACCTGTGGCTACGTATGTGTGCGTCGGTGTTTGAGGTGCCCTATTAGTACTTGGTCTTGTGCAATTATTGACAGAACATCTTCTACATGAGAGGGGCAACGCCAGACCAAAAAATGTCCGTAATAGTCTCGCACACAACACGCAGTAAGTAAACTTGAATGCCTCGACTAAAAATTCTATTTCACGTTTCAGCTTTTTTTGGGCGCGATTGCAGCAACAAGAGTCACAACCAAAGCCAACCCGAACCGAACCAAGGCAAGCAGCTTTTGTGTTTTACTCCAGCCAGTAGCTTCGACGTAGACAACGTGCTAACACACCGAACAATGCGCTTTCTGAACCCAAACCCACCTATGTGGTCGACCTAGCCCCAGACACAACTACGAACTACACTGGGTTTAACGTGATATAGTTAATGGTATAGTATATAATAGTTGTAGTTTGTGGAGGACAGGGTACGTAGATACCGTCAATCTCCGATCACAAGTGCCAACCATGACAATACGCCAACCAACGTCCGGTCTATGAGATCCGCCATCTCTGATGGACCTTTACAATGGTTGACATTCGGGCCAGGAAGTCCGAACGCGCCAGGGGGAAAAGGGGCCTTCGGAGAAGGACCCGCACTCCCACAAATATCTGTAAGTTATCTCCTTGAGAGACGCGAGGGAGGCTTGTGGAGGCACCTCCTTGCCACATATCACGAACGAAAACGTGCACGTCAAGGCCTCGACCAACTCCATCCAAGACGAAGGCATGGCCGACACCACCAACGGAGGCACCCTCCATATTGGCGTGGACGATAATCGAACTCTAAGCGAAGAAATTAGAATGGGAGAAAAGAAAAGCAGCAAATCATACGCTGCAGCAGGAGCTTCGGCCGGCCGTCAAGCTGTATCTCCAGACCAGGGAATGCCTTCCGGCTCCTTGCCCAGCACCCCGCCCCCTACCAACCTCGATCACCCCGGCTCCGACGCAGGGGAGGGGAATCCCATCCACCCGCACCCCAGCCGCGCGCCCTGACCATTCTAAGTCGCCAAACAAATTCGCCGCGATCGCGGAAGAAGGCGAACTCTCTGATAGCCAATCGACATCGGGACACGGCGAGGACGACGACTCCGGAAATGACGGTCGCAGCGTCGAGAAGGAAGAGGAGGAAGGAGAAGTCGACAAGACGCCCCTGACTACTTCACCGAAGACAACGGGCACCAAAAACGCCCGGGCTGGAGGGGGCATGGGTGTGGGATCACCTCCAGGAGCACACCATGGCCGGAACCTCGCCCCATAAATGGGTTGTCGACGTGGCGATGGGACGGTTTGGGGGACCTGCAGCTGATTATATACAGGTGAAACCCCGTGCGTTGCTCGCAGATATGACTTTGGAACCGCTGTCCCCAGAATCACTCGAGACGAACCCTAGCACCGCTAACAATGCATCCCCCGCTCTGCCCGGAAGCAACCGGCTACTACGAGTAGCTCAATTGCTGCGACCCAGACTACTACGAATAGCTCAACTTCTGCGACCCAGGCTATTACGAATAGCTCAACTATGACCCCTGCGATTACGAATAGCACAAGCACCGTGACTAACCCGGGTTTTACTACGAGTAACCCGTTTGCGCCACGACTGACTGAGTCGAAATTTTTTATGAAAGCATCCGATGTGCCAGTCTCTCTCCAACTCACTGGTGGTCCCAGTGAAGACATACCAGAGATTATGCAAGAGTTCTGATCCCGAGCGCGCTTGCACTCCATAGATGGATCGCCAGAAGACGTGATCGATCGACGAGCAATCAGACACCCGCCTCTCTTGGTAACAGAAAACTGCAGCAGGTAGCCTACAGCACCTATTTTCAGAAACACTAGAGTGGAGAACAGAGGGACAACTTGCAACCCTCAGGTCACAAAACGCAGACACAGAAATTCGATCTCCTACTACTTGGGGCGAATGGGTGACGGCATTCACCAACATGTTTTCGCCGGCAAACCACATTTCACTATATACTAGCGCATACAATTGCGTCACCACAGTAGGTTGAAGGCGCGATTGTTGACACTTTCAGCCTGCGTGCTACACGAGCGTACGCGTGCATGCTCGCTGAATCTCAACGGGCAGCCCCAACAAACACACACGACATCCATATGAGCACGCGTGGCACAAATCCATGATTGCATCGTTCGACAATGGCCTGCCCCCCCCCCCCCCTTCGCATCGAAATGATACGCGAAGACGCGGCATCATCGTTTCAAGCATCTCGAGCACGCGCGAAAAAACACGAAAGAAACGCAATACACGCCAACACTACTGAACACCAGTCCACGACCTCTGCTGTACACGGCTGCCTGAAACAAAACCCCCAATTGCAGGCCACCCTGGCAGACACTGTGTCCAAAGTCGAAGTTCTGAAGAAAGCAGTGTCGGCTCGGCAGCACTCGCGAGGCCGCGCCGGCAACAGCAGCGGTGACAGGACGACGGGCCGGGACGGGGCCGAAACATCGGCACGTCGCGACAGCTCGCTCAGTCGCGGGGGCGACACGAACGGCCAAAAGCGCAAGGCGCCTTCGACCTCGACCAGAACCCCCGGGCGCCGGTCTGTGGACAACCCATGCAATTACATAGGCTGGTACCAGCCGTCCTCGCACTCACGCTCAGACTGCCGGTACAAGGAGTCGAACAAGAAGAGGGGGATCAAGGTGGTTAAGTATGATGGATGACGGGGCCCATTCCGTGCCCCCTCACCTGGTAGTGATCGTCAACCCAAGGGTTCTGCAGCGGGAATCGTATAACTGTCAGCAGACAATGCCGACGGATCTGTAGCTGTAGCTATGCAAGTAGCCCAGTTCGGTATGAGGGAAAAACGGAGTCGTACGACGGCTGCCCAACCTCTGGCGATGAGCAACCATAAGAAAGCAGATAATTCGAGACAAGCTAGAGCAAGACCTAGGAGTACTAGGCATAGATTCCCAGGTAGCTCAGCAGACCACCAAATCAAAAACAATGTTAGGAAACCAGGGCAGAACTCAAGGAAGTACAAGGCGTCATAAGCGCTGATTTCTTCGACAGGAAGAAGCAAGTGTGTAGCAAAGGAAAGAGAGAAGCTGAATGCATTGCATTTTTCCCCCTGTAGCGCCACAAGCCTTGCATGTGTCCATGGTGTCCGAACATACTATAAAAGAACGGTCGACAGGTGCGACCATGGGTCGAAATGAGTCCGTTTGCTGCTTTCGATGCATAATCTTTAAGAGCGTGTTTTTACCCCCCCCAGAGAGCATTGGAACGAACCGAATGTAATATTGTTTGCCGCATGAATTGGTGCTGATTGGTTGCGAGACACGAATAGATTCAGTGCAGCCCGAGAAAAACAGTATATCCAGGAAGAGGAATAAGAAGTGTTGACCCCTTTTTCTTGTTTGGGAGGACAGAATGGCCCGGCCGAGCGGGAACAAATATAATATTATTCGATGTAGATGTACACCACCGAAGATGGATTTGGACACCAATTTGCCGTGGCATGTGCAAAACATACCGTTCGTACTGATTCGGCTGGCGAGGCCCAAGATTCTGCATGGACCCAGTTACGTTTTTTTACATGGGAACGGAACGAATGACCACGAGCAGCCTCGTTCCTTTCCGCTCGTTCCCACGCTCTTTGAAGGGAGTTAATACACGCCCTAAGTGGGTACCCAAAATACCTCTCTGCTCTGAATGCCTCGTCAAAACGTGTACGCGTTCCAGCCCGAATACGTCGGCGGCTTGTGGATGACATAGCGGTCGACACTCCGATATTCCATGCATTGCTGAAAAATTCGCGCGCGCTCACCCAACTTTAGACGAATCTGAAAATCGTCAGAACCCACCCGGCGCGATCAATTTGAATAGCGCCGATGAACCTCATCTTAAGATGACAGGATATATCCGCTTCCACCTCACGCTAGGGGACATATTCCTTGCCCGTAGAGGCCGTTGTGTTGCCTTCCTAAGGCCCAGATAAAGTGGTGCTCCACAACAGCATCATGGGAGCCTTTGGTGCTGTGCTTGATTGGCACAGGGAAAAGTTATCCTTCAAAACGTCTCGGATAAAAATAAATGCAACGCATCGTTATGTTCACCCCTCTCAAGGAGACACCGACGCAATAAAATGCTCCGTGGTACGACTGGCTGAGATATTAGCCCCGTGCCTGTTTTGCTGAGTAAAAAAATGCTGTATACCTCCGCAACACGAAATGGCGGTCGAAGCAGAAGCAGCAAGCGCACCAGACGAAACAACGGCTGCGTTGACCGAACCGATCATCATGGCAAGCGATGACGCGCAATCAACAGACGTACCCGACGCTTTCCACAGAATCGTAGCAGCGCGCATGGTATGCCAATGGTCATCTCTAACTAAAGTCGCCACGGTTCAAATCGCAAACCCGTGCGGCAGACAGGTCCACCTGAAACGAACAATATGTTTAAGTTGTATGTCGCCAGGATAATCAGTCTTGACCCAGAATGTCAGTACCATAATAAATGGCAGCGCCAAATCAGACTCTGCTCGCAAAGAAAATTACCCATCGCATTGAAAGACTTATTCAACAACACCACCGTTTCCGCTGATCAATGTTCACAACTGCTCCATTTGTGCACGAAGTATCGGTCGGTATTTTCGCTATCGCCACAGGAACTATCAATTGGCAGCTAGGTGTACAATCGCGGAGCTAAATTCCCTTTACAACCTGGAACACAACACGATCGATCAGCGTATCGCGCAAACCCGCATACAAGAGCTCGGACGACAAAGAGAGGAAAATCCCCCTGTACGCGTGCTTCATCGATCTGCAGAAAGGGTACGACTCTGTCGACCGAGAGCTGTTGTGGGAGGTACTTACACGCTTTGGCGTACCAACCAAGATGCTGAGAATTATTCGTAATTTCCTCGATGGCATGCGGGCTCGCGTGCGTACATAGGATGACGGCGAGCACTTGGAATGGTTTGATGTCACGCAGGGGCTGCGGCAAGGCTGTGTGCTATCACCGTTACTGTTCAACGTATTCTTCGCTGCTGCGTTACACGTCGTACTACAGTAGTACACTTCAGCCAAGACGAAGCCATCGTAAGGGATGTGGTCCAACTCAGCGATGCTGGAGTAGTTGGAACGGAGGACCAGGAGCCGTTGGCGCGCGTGCAAAGGGCTGTATGGGTTATGTTGTACGCCGATGACGCAGGAATTGTCTCGAAGTCGGCTGGAGGGCTCGCGAAAATGATGACAGTCATCGTGACTGTCTTCGAAGCAGCAGGCCTCACGGTGTCGGAAAAGAAGACAGAGACAATGCTTCTACAAACACCAGACCGGACAATCCTCGCACCACCGCTAGTCATCGAAGCAGCAGGCCAGAGGTATAAGCAGACGGCCCAGTTCTTATATCTAGGCGGCATTATCCACGAAAACGCTGACCTCTTGCTCGAAATCGACCGACGAATCCGTCTCATGCGAGCATGCCTCAAACGGTTCGGACCGGAGTTGTATGATAAGACGACCGCCCCCCTTAGCCTGAAAGTCCGAATGCTGAAGGCCGAGGTGAGTGAGACCCTGCTGTGCGGGTGTGTGACGTGGACCCTCAGGGAGGAACACTTTGCCAAGCTTCGAACGGCTCACCACCAAGTCCTGTTGCGAGTCATTGGCGTCTAGCGCCGACTTCGTACTGACCATACCACCATCTCGTACGCGAACGCCCTCAAGATGATACGTTGCGAGATCATCGAAACGACCATTCCTAAACGGCGGCTCTTCTTGGCGGGGGGGGTGGCATCGCAAAGCAAGGAGCGATTACCCAGCCGGGTAATGTTCGGGACGATGGCTGGTGGGGAGAACCCGAGACTTGGCGGACAGTTTAAGACTTGGCACAGATGCATAGTCGAAGACCTTTGGGAGTTCCGAGCCACCGAAGAGTCCACGGAACTTGCCCCCTTGGTGTTTCAAGTTGAGACCGCGCTGTGGTCCACCGCAGCAAAAAAGGCGGGGAAATGGTACTGGGGGATCCTTGAAGCAGCCGAAAGGTTCATGGTGAGGTGTCACGAGGCTGAGGCTGGGCTGAGTAGGCACCGCCGCGCATCTGCCGTGGGTGGTGTCCAAGGGAATAGGGGGAGGGGGGGGGCAACAGGAAGAGTGGCAGATAACCCGACCAAGGGAATGTGGAGAGGGGGGGGGGGACAGGAGCAGTAGAAGGGAAACTGCAGGGAACGAAAGCAGGAAGGAGACGGCAGACAGGGTAGCAAGGCACCAGGCCGACTAGGAAGTAGAACATGCCTATACTACTCGTACCATCAACTGGTGCAGCAGGTTCGAACGTGGTCTTCCTTTGCTTCTGTTTTTTTTTTTTTCTTTCTTGCGCTGATCCTCCGTGATTTTCATGTGATTTCTTTCTCTTCCTTTCTTCGATTGATAAGCCTTATCGAAGGAGTCGTGTGGGGTGGGTGGATGACGAGCCTGCTTTGCTTGTCTCGGACCGTCTGACCCGAGGGCCGGGCATAGTTGACGAACGCAGGACGGAGACGGCAAACAGGGTAGCAAGGTACCAGGCGGACTAGCAGGGAGAACCTGGCTATGCTACTCGTACCACAAACGTCTGCCGCTACCTGGAGGATGCGTTGTGCTTTGGTTTGCCTGTTATCTTCCCTTGGTTCTTAGTCTTACTCTGGTGACGACGAGTAGTGTTTTTTTTATTATTTTTTCTTTTTTCCAGCTCGTTCTTTTCAAGTGTCTGCCACATCCCCTGCGGAGGGGGGAAGACCGTTGGTTTCTTCTACTGTATTGTTTATTTTCTCTTTCGATTTGTCTTCTTTGGTTTTGTTTTTCGTTGTTTCCTTTCTTTTCTCTATTTCATAGAATGTGTGTTTTTGTTTTTTCGTCGTTTCTCTATTTTATAGAATGTTTATGTCGTGCCTGTCGTATCCAGTATGATGGCATGGCATTGCATTGACCATTGTGCTCACTGCATACGTGGCAACGTAGTATCTCTGTAGTGTAACTTCGTGGCCACATAACTTGTTTCTCCTCTAGGAGTGAAGAATCGGCACTGACGCTGGTTGTGCTGGATGTCGACGGATAGAACGAACGGTTTAATGTGAAGAACACACACACGTACACACATTTCAAGTGTCTCGGTCGTTCTTCGTAGAGTTGGGAAGCATGCATTTTAGGGTTTATTTAACAGCACAGTCCAATGTACAGTAATCAGATGCGGCCAAACCAGGTATGAAAAATGTGAACCCGTCGCTACTGAGAAAGGCGGTAGTGCCAATACCGGCGATGTAGAGGCCATCCCTCTATTGCGCCGGTTTTGGCGCTATTGCGGGTTCCGTCTGTGCCAAGTAATTTGACCGGCGCTATAGCGGGCCAGCGGTGCTACTCAACCGGCGCTATGGAGGGACTACTACTTTGCTCGGATGCAAGAAAACCCGCACAACGCCATATCGTCCGCAGGGAATTACGTTTCAAAACGTGTGCATTCAACAATGCACGCCATGCTCAGCATGCACAGCTCGATTAAGCGCCACAACTGGGCATCACTCCTACCGTTAATACAATGAGCCAACAATTCGTCATTGAGTACTACGGTACAGGAAACACCTTTGTTACTGATGTTCGGTAGACCACCACGATTACCCGTAGACGTTATCCTCGACATCCCGTATGATGAAGGAAGCACAGCAGATGCCGAGGAATCAGCACAACAAACACGGGACAATTTACAAATTGCCTTCGAACTAGCGCGCCGGAACTTGTCGGAACGTACGAAGTGTGCTGTCGTAGACAGGTAGGTAGGGAGGGGGCATCTAGGTACAGACGGTGAGCAGTGAAGAATAAGACGATACGTTCCCCTGTCAAGACTCCACCTACCACTAGCATTCCGTCTTGAATGCCCGCCCCAAAGTTACGTACATCCTTGGCAAATATGGACTTGAAGCGCATGGAGTGGGGGGGGCGATGTGGAGGACAGGGTGCGTATATACCGTATATATCCGATCACAAATGCCAACAATGATGAAGATACGTTAACCAACGTCCGGTCTATGAGATCCGCCATCACTGCTGATGGACCTTCATAATGGTTGACGTTCAGGCCATAAAGTCCGAACGCGCCAGGGAGAAAAGGGTCCTTTGGAGAGGGACCCGCACTCTCACAAATTCTATCGTAAGCTCTCTCCTTGCGAGACGCGACGGAGGCTTGTGGAGGCACCTCCTTGCCACATACCACGAAAGAAAACGTGCACGTCAAGGCGTCGGCCGACCCCGTCCAAGACGAAGACAAGGCCGACACTACCAACGGAGGCACCCTCCATAATATGTTGTAGTAGTATTAATAGTAGCCCATGGTACCGAGCGCTTGTTGTTGTTGTTGTTTTCTTCACATCAAACCGTTCTTTCTACCCGTCGACACCCAGCACAACCAGTGTCCGTGCCGATTCTTCAATCCTAGAGATATACAAGTTCTGTGGTCACAAAGCTACGTTGCTTCTATTAACGCCTCTCCAATAGCAGTAGTAGTACCTGCACTGCTGTACGTACTGTAGTAGCAATAGGCGTAGTCGTTGCGGTGTCCGCTATTGCTGTCGTTGCCGTCTGCATGCTGCTTCTACCTGGCCAATAGCAGCAGCAGTAGTAGTAGATGCCCTCAACCGTATATAATACGTAGCCTGTACATTAACAACGTCTTGATATTATTAGCAATATTCTAAATAGTATATAATTTTTTCGTACTTACATATATTTCCCTTACATATATACCAGTATATTTCCTACACCTGGTACCAGGTATGTGATGTTGCTTTCATTTGTTGCTTTTGATTTTCTCTCCTTCATATAATGTGTATGCCGTGCTTGTCGTATCAGCACGATGGCATAGCATTGCATTGTTCGCTACTCTGCTTCCTGCTCAACAAGTGTAGTAGTATATATGTGTTGTAGTGTTGTGACCACAGAGCCTGTATCTCTCTAGGATTGAAGAATCGGCACGGAAACAGGTTTTGCTGCATGCCGAAGGGTAGACAAAAAAGAACGCACACAGCAGGCAGTAGTATCGTCTGTAAATACCACAGTCTGACCTGGAAGTAATTGTTGATGGCGTATTGCTTGGCGTCCGGATGGTTCCAGACCCAAATCTGCGCGTGTTAGTGGGTGCCGGGCGGGTGTAGCGAACTCCAGTGCCTGGATAGTTCGTTGGTGAGGCTGCTGTGGTCGCTCAATGATCATGCAGAGCCACGGCAGACAGGTCGTATATAAGTGTGTATGCGTGGTCCGAAGGGGTGTGCTGTGTAGGTTTCTCGAAGGAGCAAGAGTTTTTACCTGAGAGGCGTTCGGGTTCGCTGATATTACAGAGTCCTGAGTCATTACGTCAGTACGTGGAACAAGCACTTGGTGTTGTTGTACTCACATTAATCCTCATATCCAGGAGTCGGTGGTCACACAAAGAAAGGTACCGAAAAAAACACGAAAAAAAAAAAACGAAATTCGGCTATTTACATAGGAAGGACAACGCTTCCCACCTGAAAATACACGAGGTAATGGAATGAAATCAATGTGCAAACTGAACTATTAATATTAATATCACCCTCTAGTTTGTGGTTATTAATATTAATATAATAGCGTGTCCATATGTGTGTGGCGTCCCCGGTGGCTTGGTAGGTGGTCCGCGTGCCTGTCAAGATCAATTTCGTGGGTTAAGTCCCACCGAGTGCATGCTCATAGGGACTTTTTTCTTGCATAAAAAATTGATAAGCGGAAAGCGCGAAAGCGTGAGTTGGCTACATTCGATGAAAATCGACGAGCAGTGGGAATGCTGAACCCTATGCGCGACAAAAACTAAAGGCACGTACCGGGGGGGAGAAGGGACGACACCTGTGACCACGGCTTGTCCAGAAGATCGTCGAGGGTAAAAACCTCTTACGAGTGGGCTGGAAAGACTAGGTGATGGATGAAAAAAAAAAAAAAAAAAAAAAAAAAAAAAAAAAAAAAAAAAAGTATACATCCCCTATATCCCACGATCATCGACCTCTTGCCACCACGACCGCTTAAACTGTCGCTCGGAGATGAACCATCCATGGACGAGATGACGGAAGCACTTAACCCTTTCAGTACCGCAGTCCCGTTTTGGGGACAAATCACTTGAAATTAGACCGGTTTGTCCCCAAATCGGGACTGCGGTACTAAAGGGGTTAAGGGGATGTCAAACTGGAAAGCTGTCGGGCCAGATGGTCTCCCGGCCGAACTCCTGAAAATTGACCACCCCGCATTCGCCCAGTGCTTTCACAACATCCTTGTCAATGTTTGGGTAACAGGAGAAGTCCCCCAGCAATGGAAAGACGCGATCACCAAAAGGTCCTTCACAAAAAGAAGGACCGAACTGATTGCAACAACTACAGAGGGATTTCGCTTGTTGCCCTCGAAGGCAAAGTCTTGTTGAAAATCGTCGCGTCGCGCCTCAGCAACTACTGCGAGACCGAGGAATTACTCCCGGAGGAACAGTGCGGCTTCCGCCCCGCACGATCAACGATTGATATGTTGTTCGTCGTGCGCCGGTTGCAAGAGCTTGGAAGACAGAGGAAAATCCCCCTGTACTTGTGCTTCATCGATCTATCTGCAGAAAGCGTACGACTCTGTCGACCGAGAGCTGTTATGGGCAGTGATTACGGCCGGAAAAGTTAATTCTGACGTGTTTTACGGCACAATGAGAAAATTGCGTACTTATTACGTGTAATTACGGCAAAAGCAGGGGACGTTTAATAAACATCCCCGCTAGGATCAGAACGCACGTCCAAAATTGTGCAGACCTTTATTTTATACCAGTATATTTTTTCCAAGGCTTATCACGGTAATTTCGGCGGAACGGTAACGGCGGTAACGGCGGGACGGGACGGTAAAACCGCCGTCAAAATGGTCCCGCCGTCCCGTCCCGTCCCGCCCCGCCGACAAAATCCCTGACCGTCGTCGCTTAACCGTCCCGTCCCGCCTATAAAATCTCTCCCGTTGGAAATTACCGTCCCGTCCCGCCCCGCCGTGACACAAAAAAAAATTACCGTCCCGTCCCGCCGTGGAACCGAAAAATTACCGTCCCGTCCCGCCGTGACACCGACAAATTACCGTCCCGCCCCGCCGTAACCCCGAAAAAATACCGTCCCGTCCCGCCGATAAAATCTCTCCCGTAGAAAATTATCGTTCCGTCCCGTCGTGGCACCGCCGCTGGCGGACATAACTTGCCTCCTCCCGTACAAGAAACATTCAAGGTGGTCTGTTCCCATCCATTTCCACCACGAACTACGAAACAAGAAATTTCGAGTTGTACCAAACTTCAATATTAATTCCTATATAAATACATGTGTTATCGTAAATTGTGCACAACTCCCATCTATAAATGAATACGTACGAGTATAGAATAGTAGTAGGCGTATTACCCACCTTGCCAAATTGGGTATAAACTATTCAACTATTAATCAGTCGAACTCACAGATGACGTATTTTCATCGTCTTGCTTATATAATACCTGGTCAGTGGTTGGTATCATTTCTCTTCCTTTCTCCGATTGATAAGCCTTAATTGAAGGAGTCGTGTGGCGTGGGTGGATGACGAGCCTGCTCTGCTTGTTTCGTACTGTCTGACGCCGAGGGGCCGGGCATAGTTGACGAACGCTGGACGATGGTGGCAGTCAGGGTAGCAAGGTACCAGGCGGGCCAGCAGGGAGACCCTGGCTGTGCTACTCGTACCATAAACTGCTGCCGCTACCTGGAGCATGCCTTGTGCTTTGTTTGGTTTGACTGTTATTTTTACCTTGGTTCTTAGTCCTACTCTGTTGACGACTAGTGGTGTTTTCTTCTTTTTCTTTTTTTTTTTTCCAGCTCGTTCTTTTCAAGTGTCTGCCACGTCCTCTACGTGGGGGTACGATGGTTTGTTGCTATACTGAAGTATATACATATACCAGGTATATTTTAGTTTCTTTTTTTTGTTTATTTTCTCTTTCGAATTGTCTTTGTTTTGGTTTTTGTTTTTTCTCGTTGTTTCGTTTTTGTTTCTCTAGGTCATGGAATGTGTATGTCGTGCCTGTCGTACGCAGTATGATGATATATATATATATATATGTATTTTTTTTATCATCACTTTTACTTTCCAGCCCACTCGTAGGAGGTTTTACCCTCGACGATCTTCTTGACAAGCCGTGATCACAGGTGTCGTCCCTTCTCCCCCCCGGTACGTGCCTTTATTTTTTATCGCGCATAGGGTTCAGCATTCCCACTGCTCGTCGATTTTCATCGAATGTACAGCTAACTCACGCTCTCGCGCTTTCCGCTAATAATCAATTAAGAAAAAGTCCCTATGAGCATGCACTCGGTGAGACTCGAACTCACGAAATTGATCTTGATAGGCTCGCGGACCACCTACCAAGCCACCGGGGACGCCGGTATGACATGGCATTGCATTACATACGTGGCAACGTAGTATCTCTGTGGCGTAGCTTTGTGACCACAGAACTTGTATCTCTCTAGGTTTGAAGAATCGGCATGGACACTGGTTGTGCTGGATGTCGACGCGTAGAAAGAACGGTTTAATGTGAAGAAAACAACAACAACAACATGATATTGCTGGGCACCACATTTACTTCTGCTAGAAAAAGCTGTGCTGGTGGTGTTGATCACCAGTGGTTGATGGTCTGTTTTGATATACTTTCAAATGAAGGTAAGTACAAATATTACCGAAAAAGAATGAAAATTACTACCAGGTACCAAGTAGTAAGTGTATACCTGGTGGTGTTGTTTTTTCTTTTCATATCTTCATTCTTCATTTCCGCTCGCAACTGAAAGCAGAGTATCATATCACAACACCTGCCACAGGCTCGCCACCACACACAAAGAGCTCACAGACCACGATCACACCAGTACTACTGGTGTGGCCCAAAAAGATTTTAGGAGACACGCCATCAAGCGGGACGCAAAACGTGCGCTGTCAAGGATGTAGGGTCGAGTGTTACACACTGTCAATGTCAATGCCAAGTTGCTGTCTGTCAAGGGGTGAAAGTGCTGTCTCCTAACATCTTTGGTGTGACCGGCACGGACGCCATGGATGCCTATCTCACGGGCGGGGTCGATCGACCAGCAGCGGCATAGGAATCACCACCGCCGCCGCCACCACCTCCATCTGCACAACCACCAGTAACACAGCGCAAGCACAACCATCAGAACAGCCACCATGAGCTGGCAACGCAACAACAGCGCTTGGGGCAGGGGTGGAATAAATCAGAAGACGTCGCCCGTGTAGTGGCAGCACTTCTCGGGGCTTGGGCTGCGCGGGTCGAGAAGAAAAAAACGTCTGCGTCGGGACGGCTCCCTTCGCGGAACCAGCAGTGTGCGGGAATGTTTCACGTACAACCGTGCTGACCCTGCGGCGGGAAAGAAGAAAAATAAATTTATCGTCCCGCCCGCCGAAGAAAAAGAAAATTACCGTCCCGTCCCGCCGTGGGAAAAAATATTTACCGTCCCGTCCCGCCGAGGAAGAAAATATTTACCGTCCCGTCCCGCCGAGGAAAAAAATATTTACCGTCCCGTCCCGCCGAGGAAAAAAATATTTACCGTCCCGTCCCGCCGAGGGGAAAAATATTTACCGTCCCGTCCCGCCGTGAAAATCAGCCCCGTTGACTTTTACCGTCCCGCCCCGTCGAGAAATTCGGCACCCGCTGTCCCGTCCCGTCCCGTCCCGCCAACTTTTTATGTCCTCATTTTACCGTCCCGTCCCGTCCCGTTTTCATTTTTTTTTCCCGCCAAACGTCAAATCTGTCCCGTCCCGTCCCGTCACGATTCTCAGTCACTGTGATAAGCCTTGATTTTTTCGCAATTTATGTGAATTTATAACCTATTATTTAGATTCGTGCTGTAGCGCCGTGGCACTGCTGCTGTAAGCTGTAAGCCTCCGTCAGTCCGTTAGCATGACACCAACAACGGAGGCCACCCTGCTTGTGGCTTGTAGTTTGTAGTCGTGAGTCGTGAATAACATAGGTTGAATTTATCCATAGGTTGAATTTAATTTATCGAGAAAAACACTACCGCAAGCTCAAAGTCCAAATCAATGGGAATGACTCTATCATTGGGGACTCACAGGGGACGTTTAAGCCCATCCCCTGTCCCCACGTACGTGTAAAAATGGCGTTCATTGTGTGTAGGCGTTACTGGCCGGGGAGACCAGAATTGAGCACCCAGGGTGTGCACTTCACTTGGGGACTGGAGACGAAGCCTTATAGCTACAGGCGCCAACGGTTGGTTTATGGGTGCTCTGCTGCCTCCTTCTGCTGTGCCCAGCAAATCAGGCCCTGAAAGGTTTGTCCGCGAAATATCGAGAGTCTTTTGCATACCATTTTCCGGGGATAAGAATGGCCGATCTTTCGGAGTCGTTGCTGCTGCTGTCCTAATCGCGAGTGCTGCATCCCATCCCGTTCGCCGCTTGCTTCGCGTGCTCATAGTCAGGACGGCTTGTTAATTGGCGCAAGTTTCCGTTTGAGAAACGATACTCCACACGATGCAAACTTGATATCTGCTTGAACGTTTTGTTCCAAATTACGATACCCCGACGAAGTGCGGCCCACAACCCACACACAATGTTCAAAACTCAAAATTCGTATTTCATCACTGATTGACGCCTGTGTCTGTTATTGCACGTATACAGTGCCGGCGTCCCCGGTGGCTTGGTAGGTGGTCCGCGTGCCTGTCAAGATCAATTGCGTGGGTTTAAGTCCCACCGAGTGCATGCTCATAGGGACTTTTTCTTGATTAAAAATTGATAAGCGGAAAGCGCGAAAGCGTGAGTTGGCTACATTCGATGAAAATCGACGAGCAGTGGGAATGCTGGACCCTATGCGCGACAAAAAACAAAGGCACGTACCGGGGGGGAGAAGGAACGACACATGTGACCACGGCTTGTCCAGAAGATCGTCGAGGGTAACACCTCGTACGAGTGGGCTGGGAAGTAAAAGTGATGGATAAAAAAAAACAAAAAAAAAACTGCCTGTACATACGGTACAGCAGTACGTGTTCGTATACCAGGAATACTTCCTACAGGATCCATATACAACAGCAGCGGCTTGACCGAATTCTCGTGCGCGATAAGATCGCCTGAAGGCGGCCAGTTGGAGATGTCACCTGACGCCTTGGCCAGTGTTTTTGGGGACGGCGCTGGAGAGCAGCATCATCAGTGAAAGCTTCCGCTCAGAGGGCGACGGCTGTGACAGAGTGGCCGGTAGGAACAAGCGCGATAGGAACCAACATGTCTAACGCTGTACCTAATGATGTAGTACATGGTGGGTGAGTTGGTGCGTGCGTGGGTGTGTGGGTAGGTAAGTATGTGGGCGAGTGGGTTCGTGGTTGTGGGTCGTTGCCGTGTTTTTACTGTTTTGTTTACTCCGCTTGCGCTTCCACCACTGGACCATGGTGCTGCTACGTACGAACTGAGCACTCACCTACTGCTGCACCTACTGCTGTACTGCTGTAGGACATGGCGGGTGGGTTGATAAGTTGGTGGGTGGATGGGTCGATGAGTTGGTGGGTGGGTGACTGGGTGACTGGGTTCGAAGAGGGGTGAGTGGCTTCGGGGATATGGGTGGCGGCCTTATTTTCTTTTCGTAGCTGTGTTTCATCCGCTGGATGTGCTGCCACTATACCGCACCCGCTGGCATAATGCAGCATACCACTACGCGTAGTATTTCCAAACTACGCCCCGACCGCATGGTAAACGCCCCGGGTCGCTTTTTCAGGCTCGGAATATCACAAGCTCGAAAGAAAATCACGCCCCCTGAGGCGTCCACTAGCGTACTACGGTACCTTCGTGTGCGCCTCCCCCTCTCGATCATCCGGACTGCCTTCCGACGCTTCCGTCCCCGTCTCCGGTTCCCAACCATGCCAAGGGGCGCCCTGCAGTTCGGCAGGGGCTGAACGTACTCTTCTCCCTCTTATATTTATTCATCGTCGTCGATAGTAAGTACCTGCATGGAAAAACATCAAGAAGTAACGAAGGGGTTGCATCTCCGCCAATGAGAATATAGAGGCATTTCCACATACGTTTGTCAATCGTAGAGGTTAAGGTTGGCATGCCCCCGTGAGAGTAAGACTTTGCAACCTACGACGTTGCGCGCAGTTCTTCGATGGTCAAATCTCTTCCCGGATCACAGATTGTGTATCACGACTAACCTCTGACCCCGCTGTCCTCGCTGACCCCGTCGTCCTCGCTGACCCCGTCGTCCCCGCCGTCCTGTTGAACCATGCACTCCGCTTCGTCGGTTTCTGCAGCGTACTGTGATCATAGCGTGAGCGATATTGAAGGAGTTTATCTAAATTTGACAAAACGTCTTGCAACGTTATGTGCAGGCGCGGATCAGTGGGTCTTGACTCCACCATAAACCAAACCTTGCGCACCTCGGGCAGATCATCGATCCCCAGTTGATGATATACTCTAGTTCTTTCAAGGCAGATCTATTACCGATCTTGTAATATCTACCTCATGTAGCTGGGTCCGAACCATAACATATGAACGAAGTAGCACATGTTTCCTGGGTTGGGTCTGTGCAATACAGATCCTGCAAAACCTATCACGACGGAAGATGAGGAACTACTCACGGTAGATAGATGATCTACTGCTGTACATAGATCACGATCTGTCCGAGGTGTGAAAAGTTGCAGTCGACATATCGATACATACGACACTTACTGTCTCTAAACGCACGTCACCAGAACGGAGTGCCGACCCCCCTTCTTTGCCTTCCCCCCGTGTGGCCGCACCGAGCTCAGGTCTCTCCATGGTTCGTCTCATCCCATCCCAACCTTCGATGGTCACTCCATCGTCTCGCGCCCAAGTTATCTCCAGCCCGGTATGTAGGATATCTGATATGTGATAATCACGTGCAATTTGCCGGTCGAGTCGTGGTTCGACACACTGACGGTTAACACTGACACTGCAACGTCGCGATGTACATTGACACGCCAACCACAACCTCGAAGTGCCCTTCAGCTGCTGCTGCGGTTGGATTTCTTCCGTAGAGACATGAGGATGACGGCCTACATCTCATCAGTACATACATACAAGGCTTTCCTTCGGAGTGGATATTCCGTCGTTTCGTGTACATATAACTGCAATTAATTGGCGACATAGCCCAAAGCCAACCAAACTAGATGTATTTGTGTAAGAAACGGTGAAGGATGTAATAATCGCGTTTATTTATGAATGTAATGTGAAACGTAAGATCGGGTGACGCAAGAGTAAGAATGACATTCCTCTAATAATAAGAATAATATATTTCATCAGTGTGGGGAGAGAGTGGAGTAGTGCTTGGCATGTGGATGATATACAACATACAGGCTGTTGTTTAAAGGAAGGTTTTTGGGACAGGAGAGAAAAAGCAGCAGTGCCGGCAACGACAACGGTTATGGAAATGTTGTATAGTTGCTGGGCGGCCGCGATTTCGATGTAGCCAGCATAGGAGTTTGGATGAGACATGATATGTAAATGGTCTTCCAGGATGCTGTAGTAACGAGGCGGGAGGCCCAGAATGTGGATCTGTTCGCTGTTGAACCCGTTGGATATGTGTAGGAAGAAATAATCGTGATTTTGGGAAATGTGGGAAACAATTTGTTTCCTTTCGTTCGTGATGGATGGCGGCAATCTGCTTGTGGCGTACTGCTTCGGAATTCCGCGAAGCCCTGGAGCAGGCGAAATGGAAGGGAGTCTTTTTGCGCTTGATGATGATGTCTCCGTCTTTGATGGTGGAGTCCGTCAGGCGGCAGTTGTAGCACTTGCCACGGACCTGGTCCAAGTAAACATATCGGGTCCGCGGGGCGGGAGTGGCGTGCAGGGAATGGCGGGGGAGGGGGAAGGGGGGGGAGGGGCAGAGTTCATTATTTGTACTACTCTACAGCGGCACAACAGCAGTACGTAATCGCTTGCTATACGACGGCAGCAGCAGCAGCAGCAGAGCAGCAGCAGTACGTAATTTCATTGACGATACAGAAATATGTACACACACAAGTGTAGTACAGTACACACACAAATCACGTCCAGCATGATGTACGGCAACAACGCAGCAGCACCACAAAAAAAATCATTGACGATACAGAAATATGTACACACGCACAAGTTTAAGTGTAATGGACACACAAATCATGTCCAGCATGATGTACGGCAACAACGCAGCAGCGCCACAAAACGACCAGGAAACACAATTATCCGAGTACAATACAAACATTCAGTGAATATGCGGCAGCACTAAAAGCAGAGCAGCAGCAGCAACGGATCGCCACAGCGTTGGCAACAGCAGAATAGCAACGATATGAAAAGAAGGGAGAAAAAAAGTATGTACCCCGAGGCCGTCCGAAAAGTATTTTTGGTACGTCACTATAGACCCACCTCCGCATGCTGTACGGCAACACAACGCAGCAGCAGCATAGCAACAACACGAAATACGAGAAAAAGTAGTACGTACGCAAAATGCAGGAGCAAAACGACCAAAATATTTTTTTTCACGTTTTAAAAAAACCATTTGGGTACAAAAATGGCCAATACTCGTAAAAACAATAATCCGCGTTGGCAGCAGCGGCATAGCAACGATATGAAAATAAGGAAGAAAAAAAGTATGTACCCTGGTATGCCGCAAGCGCAAAACCTACGGAATTTTTTCATTGACGATACCGAAATATGTACACACACCAGTGCAGCATGATGTACGGCAACAACGCAGCAGCACCACAGCAGCAGCATAGCAACGATATATATGAAAATAACCAAGCCAAAAACGAGAAATTTCAGTACGTACGCAAAATGCAGGAGCAAAACGACAAAAATATTTTTTCACGTATCAAAAGGAACCATTTGGGTACAAAAACGACCAAGAAAAACAGTAATCCGAGTACATACGAACATTCAGTGGATATTGCGGCAGCACATTAGCAGCAGCAGCAGCAGAAGCAGCTACAGCATTAGCAGCAGCAGAAGCTGCAACGAATCGCCGCAGCGTTGGCAGCAGCGTTGGCACCAGCGTTGGCACCACCAGCAGCAGCAGCAGCAGCAGCATAGCAACGATATGAAAATAAGGAAGAAAAAAAAGCATGTACCATGGCATGCCGCCATCGCAAAACCTACGGAATTGACGATCCGAACATATGTACGCTTCCAGCATGATGCACGGCAACAACGCAGCAGCACTACATACAGCAGCAGCAAGTGCACAGGAGCAGCAGCGAGTACACAGGAGAAGCAGGCGCACAGCAGCAGCAGCACTCATGGCGTGGCGCTGACAGCAGCAGCAGCAGCAGCGGCAGCCGAAAACGAGCAAAATGAGCATGTGGGGTCACCCAAACATGTACACACAGAAATCGTGTGCATGCACCGAAAATGCACCACAGTAGCAGCAGCACTCACGTCGTTCGGTGCAGCGGTGACGGCGACAGCTGAATCCTCCGTTCCTTCGTTCACGTCCCGCAAACAGTTGTGCATGTGCGCGTTCGCGTGCACTGTGTGTAAGAGGAGCCGACGCAACGCACGAGGGGGAAAGAACGAGCATGGATGAGTAAAAAAAAAAATAAACGCTTTGACGTAAGTTTGTATGCAAAAAGGCAATTGAAAACCCCAAAAAAAACGTACTGGCAACATACAGCATGCACAATAGACATAAGACACTCACCACTGTCAGCAGTCTCGAGGGAGTACGAGGCAGTCCCTTCCTTGATCGGGCGAGCACAGAACTCGCAGTCGGTTGCCCTGTCAGGATGATCCCGCCACCACGCACGTGAGATCCTTGCAGGTGGCGAAGGCCACGTTTTCGCCACCAGGCGCGGAGTTCTTGACCAAGTGCTGGTCCGTGCACTGGTCGCAAACAACAGCCGGCATCAGGTCGGTCTTTGTCGTTGCCGCTCTCTTGCCAGAGGGCGAGGACCACGCGCCTCTCGACGAGGGGGAGGTGAGCTTAGGGGGCGTGGAGAAGGGAGAGGCGGGGGTTGCAGCACCAGCAGGTTCGCCACCGACAGCAGCAGCTTGGCCGCCGACAGCTGCACCTATCTATGCCGTTCGTCGAAGGCGAGACGCCTCTTTTAGGCGCCGTGCGAAGAGCAGTCTATTGGTTGGCAGTTTGCGGAAGAAGAAAGAAGAAAGGTTGTTTGGCTGTTCGGCTGTTTCAAAGAAGAAGGGCTGTTTGCGAAGAGCTGTCTATCAGTCGGTCTGTCTGCCAAGAGCTAGCAAGTCACAACGACCTCAAAAATCGGAATTATAGTTGTATTTATACCTGGTACTACAGCAGTCGTCCACACTGAAACTCGCACGAGTTACGAGTACTCGATGCTGAGATTGTACTGCTGTTGTAGTTGAACATGCGGAAAGTCTAAAATTTGAACAATCTTGCTACATCTCGGACAACATCCACGTCTTGGTTGCAGTCATTCGCCGAAAAAATGGTTGGAGCACATTCAGCAGTAAGGTGGCTGTCACACCCAAGAAGAAACGGCGAACGGGAACCTCAAAGGGACGAGGGCGGTGGCCTCACGTCCAAGCCATGCTGCATCACCGCTTTCGAGGCCGACGTAGTTTTTTTTTTATTTTCTCCGCTCACCTTGAACGATTTCCAAAAAATCTTCGTGCACGACGTCGCCTCCGTGGTGCTGGATAGTTCCTGACCCTTTGTGGGCTCTGCGGTGTCCTGCTGCGCTGTGTCCGGCACCATCTGTGTGCCGGAATCTGGGGTTTCGTAAAATACCAGAGGCGGTATTTTCTACAATTTTTTTACACGTACGTGGGGTCAAGCGGGACCTGGTATAAGTACCCCATGGGGTACGTGGATAAAAAGTACCCCACCAAAGAGGTACTTTTAAAAGTGCACGTACCCCAAAGGAAGACCTACTACTGTAACTATAACACATATACATACATCCAATGTCGACGTCTCCCAAGCTTTGATCTGATCCGGTGCGCTACTGCTGTACAGCAGGCCGCGGCACCACTACATAAGGTCACATACAGCCGCAGCAGTACTATCGTGTCATTTGGTATCTTACACTACCGCTGCCCCGCAATAGTACGTCGACGTCGTCCGTTAGAGTATGATACTCCCACTCGTACTGGTATCCGACAGATCATGGTCTATTAATAGTACATTGTTATTGTGTATGTATCTATCTGTAACCCATCGCTCTCCGTCCACTCCCGGCGAACAAACAACCTTTACCTGGGTATGTTACTACTGCTGCTGCTGGTTGTCCTCACCATTTTGTTTTGAGGAAATGCGTGCAGAAGAGCTATCAAGGATAATAGGTTCCTCCTGTCCTGGCCTCATGATTCGGGTATAGACGTAAATAAATAAGCATTGAATGTATTGATTTGGTTGCTGTTTTTTCGTGAATTGTTAGCGATTGACACTATTAATATACCTGGTAAATATTATAATACAAACTGCTGTTTTGATGATAATATACCTAATTTTGTCGTATTTTAGAAAGAAGAGCAGACGCCATGGTGCACGAACGACCACCCACCGCACGTGCATCAAATGAGCAGCGCGAGCATCAGGCCTGTGCTGGACCTCTGCCGCCTACTGCTCAACACCTTCAGGAAGTATATACCGTGTATCTGTACATCCTCCATTGTTTAATTTTGTAGTACAACAGTAAGGCTTCACAACGTACACTGTACATATAATTAATACATTGTCGGATAGTGAAACCGTAAGTTCATGCGCAAGGAGTTTTACCTCCGATATGTTATTCAGGTTGCCCTCCGAATATGTGCCACTCAATTTCCACTTTTCGACGTACCTTAAATATCGACATTGGTGTATATATCAGCACCATACAAATAGCTGCTTGCTTCGTACTCGATGTAGATAGTATACGCGTTCTGATGTATTAATATGGTCGTTTTGCGGCGAGAGGGTGGTAGGCAACGTAATGCCCCCCGACGACGTGGTACGTAGCGCGAGCGAGTGGTCACGCTTTGGAAATATAAACATATCTCCAAGGAAACGCTGTTGCGTACCAGGGGATTCTTCAATTCATCCATGGAACACCATGTCTGCCTACCAGCATCTTCTATGCCTCGCGCTTTATTCACCTCGCGTTTTTGCGGGGAAATTTGTCTTTGTTAACCTCATTTTTACTTTGCTGCTTCAGGACAAGCCGTCTGTACTCCCCCCCCGGTAGGTGCCTTCATTTTTATCGCGTAGAGGGTTCAGCCTTCCCGACTGGTGGTCGATTTCCATCGAATGTCGCTGACTCACGCTCTCGCGCTTTCCGCAAGTCAACTCTATGCACAAGAAGAAGTCCCGGCGAGTATAGACGAGCATGCAGTTGGCAGGGCTCGAACCTGTGAAATCGTCCTTGGTCGTTACGCGGTTTACCTACTACCAGGTAGACCTTAGGGGACACCATGACCCTAAATGACATACGCTGCGCCCAACATGAACTATTTTTTTTCTCTTCATGTTCCCATCTCATTTCTTTTCTCGCCCCCTCTTAGTCCTAACTGAGATCCGGGGTCATATAGCAGGCTTTTCTCTCCCCCCCGATACGCCCCCCCCCCCCCCCCCCCCCCCCCCGTGCGCGCTACCGTGCACATGTTGTATTTCTATCGCGAAAAAGGTTCAGCACCTCCTTCCTGTGTCGACTCGTGTCGAATCCTACGCTCTTGGCTGGCCACCTACGTGGCTTTGGGTCTCTTCCTGGACGAGTGTAGCTCCGTGCAGTCTAGATACCGACTCTCCTTCTTACTTCTAACCGACGAATCGGGCGGATTGAGTATGCCCGAGATGTTGTCTGGGTCGCGAGAGAGGAGAGGGGCCCCGCACAAAAGCTTGCGCATCCCGCGCGAACCTCGCCGCTACTTCCATCCCTGCAATATAGTAATTCGGGCGGTTTTGGTCGAAGTGGTCGATAACACTCCTGACCGCGGCAACGCATGTCTCCATCATGTTGGCGCTCAGCTTCCCTTTGACGACCGCACCTAGGGCGCTGCGCTTGACATGGTTGTCATCCTGCATGTATATCCCACCAAAATCGTCAGTGAAGCCACCATCGTACGTCCCTCGTTCATGCCCGTCGAACACGCTAAGGTCGGCCCTGTGGATACTCCACTCGTCACCAGAAGATCGCCAACGAGGGTGGATACAATCGCCATTGAACTCTAGGGCGCGTTGCAGCCGCGTGAAGAGTGCGACTAATACGTGCCTGCATGGCAAGCCACAACGCAGCACCTGCAAGCAAGTGCATAGCTGAAAACCGTCAGGCCCGACAACAACGATGTGCGCGCTTTCGTCTTGGTACCGGAACACCACTTTTACGACAGCAGTTAGCTGCACGTGCTCAACCAGTTGATGAAACGCGGGCAAAGATGTCGCCCCAAATTTGGGGCCCAATGGATCATAGTCCTCATCGAACCCTTCCTCCGGCACCTCCCGACATACATCGTGGTGGTCACTGCTGTGCTCTGCCAACTTCCTCAGGAAGTCGTTGGCACCATTGCCCTCTGCCAGCACGTCTGTATCATAGAGGGTGCTTGTCCGTGGTTCTTCCAGCATTTTCTGCACAAGGGTAGATGAAACCGAGCATTGATGGTTACTCAAACTGTTGGACCGATCGACAGTGGTTAGATATAGAGCACTACCTTCTGGATCACTCAGTCAGTACGTAGTCAGCGCCGACTGAGTGGTCCAGCAGGTAATAATAGTGCTACATAACCAAATTTCACACTGGGCCCAGGGGAGAGAGGTGCAATCTGCTCACGGCTACAAATATATTTCAGCATGAGAATATACTGAAGGAGATTCTATGCACCACAACTGTCAAGGACGGACTACCGGACGTAATACCGTTGTCTCCTCTCACCTTATGTGCGTAGTGGCTGACCTTGACTCTTTCGAGTTCCTGCAGCATAGGCTCGAAAGACTTGAGCACTTTGTCCTCCAGTTCCTTGATGCTGACGGCGGGGACCTTGGCGGCACGTCTTTGCGGTCGTTTCGGTCAATGTGGACAGGGCAGTCGAGGGTCTTTCAGGTGAGCATGCAGCACCCAAACATGGTGTAAGACTTGACATCTCGACGTATACCCCCCGTAACTGGGCCTAGTATCAAGGTCAGCAATCTACCGCAATCTACCCAACATCTTGAGGACCAATTTACTGTTCGTCAAGGATAATAGACTTCTCTCCTCAATCGATGTTTCCTGCCGTCTTTTTTTTCACCATTGATTACGTGTACCACGAAAGAAAAGCAACATGAGCGACTGAACTCAAGCCAACTAACTGGCCGTATATTTCCGGATCGCCCTAAAACGAGAAGACACCAGATCGTGGAATAGAAAGCATGTGATGGATGATGTGGAGGGTTAGACATGAAACATTGGCGTCGCCCACCCTCGCCGCACTACCCTTGATTCAAACTCACGCGAGGGATTCCACAGCAATGGCCCTTGTTCGTCTGGCCAGCTCCTCCTTCACCCAGTTCAGGATGGATTTCCTGTTGATGACGTGGCGTGTTTTTAGCACACCGAAGATTCCCTCCACCCTCGATGATGCTGTCATGTTCAGGGTCATAGCGGTCGGGTGGTAGCAGCGGGCCCAGTGCTTCCGTTGCCTGTAAATACAACGATTGAACCATGAGATAATTTTATCGTTCTGTCTAGCAAGGCAACATGCTTTTGTCTCTGAGCAGAAACCGAAAACCATGCTCGTGCCCGTCTGACCGACGGACTCACCCGAATAGGTAGCCGCTGAGGTACGCTTGACACGTCGAGTCCTTGACCATTTCCATTACTTTCGCCCACACCCCGTCAAAGGCCTGCAACCCGTGGACGAGCGACACGGCGACAAGAACCCACGGAAAACGCTGGTAAGGCTATATGCACCAGGTATTGGACACTCCATAAAAACAAAACAACGCAACAAACGCGTCGCAAAACCGCAGCGAACCGTGGTCGCCGGTCCTTGCAGTCTGGACCGTGCCACTTACATTCTCCGACGTAGCATATGCGCAAGCATATATCAAGCCCTGTAGGTGTGAAGTGCTTTGCCCGAGCGCGCCTTGGCACTTCTTCTTGAGATTTTTCATCAAGTGCCAAAGGCAATGCAAGTGCACTGTGTTTGGAAGATGCTCCGCAACCGCGCTTGTCATGGCAGCGTCGGCGTCCGTAATAATAACCTTCACGGTGGGAGGGAATACACAATTAACACAACACGTTAAGGCTCTGCCCGTACGGGCGTGACACGCGAGCACCAAATAGGCAGTGGCATAACATGTTCGATCGACGAGAAGTGGAGGCAAGCAGAGCAACTCATCACCAATTTTGACTGCGTCCATGGCAAGCACCCGAAAAAAACGCAGAGCACCTCACGCTTCACGAAGTAAGCGGCCAACCCTTCAGTCGACAATACGTGAATGCACACCCCTTTAGCTATCGTCGCGCTCAATAAATCGTTTGTGGTAAATGACCGTTGAATAACACAGGTTAGAGACTCGCCGTCAACTCACCTCAGGGTGCCCACCACAAATGGCGACAAAATGCTTTAAGGCGTACGCGAACGAGGTCGTCTGCTCGTCCGAGAAGAAACCTTGGGCCAGAACTACAGACTTGTTCTCGGAATCAACACCGATGAACAACATCAGTTTCAGTTCATACCTGCACACACAAAGAACGCGGGAATACGTTGGAAACACGACGGACCGTTTCGGCGATACCACAACTGCGAAACTGTTAAGACATATATGCAAAGCGGTTGTCAAAGTCTGGCGCACCATGGGCAATCGAACAGCGTTGTGGTTTCCACGAACGAGGCAGGTGTTATCCTGAATAACAAGGTGGCCGTATTGCTGCGCAAGGAGTTGCTGATCGGCGGTAGACCAGAAAATCTTGTTCAGTCGACCTGAACCGTCCAAGTCCCACTTGACGTAGCAACCAGGCGTGCCCTTCAACGACGTCACCAGATCCATTGCGTCGGTGGGCGTCGACCACATTTCGCGTCCCACTTTCTTTGCCATGTTCCGAACCTGGAACATTGGAGGGAGGATCGCAAGCACTACGAGTAAGCGTCATGGTAATAGAGGGAGCAAAGTATGCTGAGCGGACGTTTGCAAGCATGCGAATATGTGCGGTATACGTGGGAGGCCAACACGGGACGAAGGGATGAATGGCGGTACCTTGTTCTCCAGGAGAACACAGTGCTCTAGAGAACATGCGCAGTCAACGACCCTTTCTATGAGCGTTTGCACGCTCAAGCTTTAAAATGATGTACGACATTGGCAAGGTCATTATTAGTGGCCCCGCCAACATGCCCTGCCCGACAGACAGATGAGGTGGTATGACGACAAGGGTGATGCATACGGGCGAGTCGTACCACACACTTTGTAGCATCCCGCCTGTTTTGTGTGTTTGCCTACGTAATGCTTATGAGGCAAGTACGCCTGCACAGCTTGAGCGCATCAATTTCTACGGCCGGTGTCAACGTGCATCCTCCACCCCTCAGCATACTTAAACCTGTGCTGTTTCACTCGCCTTCTGACGGCCCGTCTCTCCTAGTTCAAGAGGCGCGAAGTGACTTGCGATCAACCTGAACATGTCGAAATAGGTTATCCCTTTCTTCGTCCAATGTCGAATATCTTCAAGGCATTCTTCCTCAATGCGGTCAGGAGGAACCATATCCTTGTTCCTGATCAGCTCCACCCTTGCCGAACACTCATCGACGTGCTCAACGCAGACCTGTGCCGGGCGATAGGTAACGTGTGCAAAATAACACTATCACCGCATTGTCCCTTCCGGGGAGTTCATGAATAAGAAGCGTAGCAAACTGTACTGACCATCCGGGCAAAACAAGGCAGGAAGGAGCAGGAAACTGGGCTTACCTTCCCCACCGTCGGTGGCTTGTTGTTGTTCCAGTTGACCTTCACTTTGAAGGTACACCCACACTAATCCAAACCGGTACAAACACACGCACAGAGATGGAACGGACGCGAGGGACATAATTGGGATACATGTTGCATACGTGCAGGAGGTATTTGAATATACTTGGCGAAGTAAAAGGCAGCAAGCTAGCTCGTTGCCAAAGAGCGATTAGGCCTGCGTTCATGTTGCGATTGTGGGGGTAAAACGAAACCAGCGCGGGGTCTTACCCTGGTTGACGACGTAGCCCTCTGCCTCTCGACGTTGGCGACTTTTGGTGTTGATGTAGGCTTGCGAGCGCACTTGCAAAGTAGCTCCATCCTTTTCCACCGACTAGAACGACCTTCGATCTGTGGTGGCACGAAGACATACATAAAACAACGTACAACGGACAATGCGGAAGAGTTACAAACGGGATACGGAGGAATTTACACAACATGGCAACACAATATGTTACCATGCGCTGCACGAAAGCAGCTTTGTCATGGCAGTCGTACACGCACCCTGTCAATTGATCGGATTGTTGTTGCAGACTTGTGGCCAGATTGGACCAGGGAGGCTTTGACGCCGTCCCAAATCTTCTTCCACGTTTCATCCGGATCAGTCAGCACGGCGAACTCCGTCCCTTCTTGTAGCTTCGGTAGGCCTGCCTCTTCCTCCACATGGTCCGGCACGATCGGAAGCTCGCCCACGGGGCAGCCAAACACTTTCAGTACGGTGCATTCCTCCGTGCAGAAGTTAGAGAGCTGACGCTTGGAGGTAACGGTCTGGTTGGAGGCTCCACCTCGAGTGTTTAGCGGATAGATGAGTTTGTTGAGCATGCCTTCCAGCTCCTCCGTTTTTTTCGCCACTGTCGAGTGGTACATCACCTTGCCACAGTAATGGAGGGCGTGGGAAGGACGGTACAAATATTAAAGGGAGGTCCGCATTGGGCGAAAAATGCGGCATGTTCACTATGCCGATGGCTCCAACAATTGCCCCGGCGGATGCAGGCCCCGACGGTAGTACGGAGCGGCAACCAACCTTTAACCGAGGTTTACATCGCAACGCCCGGTGTGCCGATGCTTAGCGCTATTCTCTACCTTTCTGCGGGTTACTACGAGAAAATCGACGGCCTTCTTCTTACCTTGCCCGTCTCGCTAAGCTTTGTCTTGCTGTCCCTGCGTTGATGCCTTCGCTTGCTGTTTTTCTTCCGAGTTGAACTGTTCTCAAGTCCAGCCATGATGCTGTCCTCGTCTTGCTCCTGCCGTTCAGACGAAGCACCGGACGTTCTTGACGACCGACGAAAAACACCGTTCGTGGTATTGTTGCTATGAATCGTGAATGCCGACACTACCTCGAATCAACACGTCAAGTGCGTAAGGATTCATGACAACGCAAAACACCATTCGTGTCAAATATCACGTGTCGAGATACACCTGATCAGACCCCTACATCATCTACCCGGAATACAACTTCCACCTCGGATATCTCAGGAGGGTTGGTTGTGAAAAAAACACATGAACGCTGTCAGGCCGATGCCATGGGAATCAACGTTCCTTGTGTGCGCGCGCCTACTGCTGCAGGTGCGAGACCCAACAACAGCAGATGCACAATGTTGCATGATGGAGCTATAGTCATTTTGTAATCGCCAAATTCGCACACGTATGTTCGCATGCCTACTGCTGCAGGTGCGAGACCCAACAACAGCAGCTGCACAATGTTGCATGGAGATATTGTCATTTTTAAGTCGCCAGATTCGCGCAAGTGTGTACTTCCTTCGCAATTCCGTTTGACGTGTCCCTTCGCGAGCGCAGCGCGCGGCGTTGGCCGCCCGCGAAGCGGAGTCCTTGTACATATTTCAAAATGCAAATTAACAAAAAAAACGGTAACACACAAGTTGGTTGTATCTTCTCTGGCCGCCCGCGAAGCAGAGTATTCTCGGAAGGATGAGAGAATGTGAGTTTTGTACGTACGTAAGAAGTCAAGCCCTTGAAATATTTCAAATTCAAATTACAAAAAATAGACCGGTCAGCCCGCCACAACAGGTTGGTTGTATCTGCTCTGTTTGGCGAGGAGATAACCCGGAACAAGCTGTCTCGACGAGGTATTACAACAACATCAGCACTTAGACGAGGACTGCTAACCTTCTATTGCTGTTGGGGTAGGTTGGCGCTTGCTACAGCAGAAGACTTCCCTACCAGGCTTGCTGGCTCGAAGCTCTGAAGCCTCTCTCTTTACCGCTCTAATTGCCTGCAGTGCCCGCCGATGGAGAGCTGTGCGTGTGCTTCTAGCTGCTGTTTCCTTGGCTTGGGGTGTTTTCCGTTTGGCTTGCTCTGCGGTGCTGGCGAGTGGAAGCTGGGACGGGAACGGACCAGGCATGTCGATAGGCGATGGCCCGGCGTGGCGTGGGGGATCTTGCCGGCACAAACGAAATGCACTACGAGTACACTGTAGAAACCCTATGGTTTGTTTGGGGTACGTGCACTTTTAAAAGTACCTCTTTGGGGTACTTTTATCCACGTACCCCATGGGGTACTTATACCAGGTCCCGGGTCAAGCATTCCTTACCAAAAATCTTGAGTGAGTCCCCAATCCTAGTCATTCCCATTGGAAGGAAAAATGCAAGGCTTATCACGGTAATTTCGGCGGGACGGTAACGGCGGTAACGGCGGGACGGGACGGTAAAACCGCCGTCAAGATCGTACCGCCGTCCCGTCCCGCAGAGAAATTCCCTGACCGCCGTCAATTACCGTCCCGTCCCGCCGAGAAAATCTCTCCCGTTGAAAATTACCGTCCCGTCCCGCCGTGACTCCGTAAATTTACCGTCCCGTCCCGCCGTGACATCGTAAAAATACCGTCCCGTCCCGCCGTGACTCCGTAATTTTACCGTCCCGTCCCGCCGTGACTCCGTGAACATACCGTCCCGTCCCGCCGTGACTCCGTAAATTTACCGTCCCGTCCCGCCGTGACTCCGTGAATTTACCGTCCCGTCCCGCCAAAAAAAACTACAACCGCTGTCACATACCAGAATAGTCCCTTTCGGTCGACACAACTTGCCTCTTCATGTCCAAGATACGCTGGTGGTCGTCTGCTCCCGTTCACATGCCCACCACGAAATTACGAAATTTCGAGTTTCACAAATATGAAATTAGAAAGTAGTTGCATTTTCTATTTTGTGGCAGAAGCTGTGGTGTTGGTGTTCATGTATTTTAATTTACATAATGAACTGAAAGTATTAATCACAAATCACGAAGTACGAATGTTTAAAAATTCGTAACTACAAACTTGCGAATTACCTGGTACAAAATTTAGTTGAAATCTGCTTTTATTTTTATTTTTCAATTTTTTTTTTTTTTTTTTTTTCATGAATCTTCATATGGCACGCTCAGGAATCCGATCTGGCCGGTAAAAGGACGACCCCGGGTTTTTAAAGGAACGGCGTGATTATTCCGACCGGTCTATTCGCCCAAAAAAAATAATACGTATCGCAAAAGTACTCCCGCTAGAAATCACGTAAAAAAATAAAATCGACTAGGAAATAGAGTGAGCGATTATGCACGATATACCTGGTTCGTACAGCAGTACAGCAGTACGAGAGCGAACACGATGCACGCCGTCCCCATCATACCCATAGAAACAACACACGTTGGCAAAAGAGAGATACTCGTACTTGCACAGCGCTTTGAACAGGGAATGTACATTATTGTCTTTTTTTGCCGTGGCATGCCGTGGCACGACCTGCGGCAAAACCTTCCACGGCATTAGGGTTGGGGTTAGGGTTAGGGTTAGGGTTAGGGTTAGGGTTAGGGTTAGGGTCCCATGGTATGCCGTGGGGGTCCGTGGAAGATTCCGTGGTATGCCGTGGAAGATTCCGTGGTATGCCGTGGAAGTTTTGCCGCAGGTCGTGCCACGGCATGCCACGGCATGTCGCGAAAAATGACAATAATGTACATGGCCCCATCATCTCTGGGGTAGCTAGACATTGAGGTGCGTGGTCGATGCCTCGTCGTACGTAGGTTCCGCCGTGGGGTGGGACGGAACAATGATCACACCACTGGTATTTGCTCACTGTCTTGTGTGGTGTTGGTTCTATTACGGGGGTCCATTGTAAACAGGACCAAATATTGTCAGAAAAAATAGATCAATATGTAGGTTTGTCTGCACCACAGGTGCTATTTACTATGATCGCCCGTAAATAATAGATTACCTGCCTTGCAGCAGAGAAAAATAAACATGACTGGGGAAATGTATGATCGATCTACCCTTAGGTTTATTACGCGCTTTTTCCCCCAGGCTTTTTTTGTGTAGTGGTCTATTATACCAGGAACAGAGACGTGTACGTACGTACGTACGCAAATGGCCCGAAACACAAGACACCGCCGTGTTGAAAACCATGCTTGTACAAACACCTTGCACGGTGTGCAACAACAGTAGTTCATGGACTGCGGCATATATTTGACTGACCTAACCTTCCGTTGTAAGATGCTGTGCGGGATCTGTGTATACATTTTTTTTAGTTGGCGCAGATTTTACTAGTATCAGCAGTAGTCGTGTTATTTCGAGGGACCCATAAAAAATAGGACCAATTTTTTTTTTCAAAACAGGTAAATACATGAATTGTTGTGTGTACCGTTGGTCCTGTTTACTATGGCCCCCCGTATAATAGTTCATTCAGATTGCACGCCTCGTGCCTCCCTTGTAACGAGCTGCCGCGGACGTCATCTATACCATACAAGATTCGTAACAGATCAGTTCTCATGTATGTCGATCAGGAAGTAGGAATCGATGATCTGTCGTATTGTACAGCAGTAGTACACGCACGACACTACGAGAGGGGAGCATAGTGCGCCGCAGTGTCGAGTCAGTACGGGGGACCATAGTAAATAGAACGAAATATTGTTAGTACAAAGATGAAAATATATAGTTTTTTGGGCGTACCGCAGGTCCTATTTGCTATAGTCTATCAAGGTGGCCACACCAGAACTTCCATAAATGCATTGATGCTGTGACCAATATGCAAGAAAATCCGCCTCTCAAGCGGTTGTTAATAGGATGCAGCTCACCCTTCATGCGACTTGCCCAACACCTCACGGCGCTTGGCGCTTGGTGCAAGCACTGTCTGCCTGGTCGATGGAAACCCGACGCGCTCCGTACCGGCATTGTAGGGATGCGAGGGTATATGGTCATACGACTACGGGCATGCATGATATTGAGTACCCCCCTCGTCATACGACTATGGCCATGCATGATAATGAGTGCACCCCCCTCCCCCACCCCCCTCCCCACCCCCCCCCATCCGCCGTCCGGCCCGTGTGCAGGCCAATTTCGAGCACCAGATCAAGCGCGGAGGTGATGACGCTGCGCCCTACATCCTCGCACGCACCGTGAGAAGTTGTTTGAAGTACAACGCGGCTGGTGGGATTGGGTGCAGGGGTGCCGGCAATCAATGCAAACGTGGCCGGTGCTTGAAGCGCATGATGGGGATGTTTAGTGGGGACGGCATGGAGGGTATTCCCAAGGAGGTTGTGCTGGCGTTGCTTAGGCACAAGTGAATAATCTCATTAGGCTAGTAATTTTTGTTTTTGAGGGGGTCTACCCTCGTCGCCCCCCCCTCCTACAAACACTCCCGCCCGAGCACACGAAGGGTGTTCCCAATGAGGTTGCGCTGGCGTTACTTGGACAGAATTGATGAAGAAAGTGTAGGGGTTTTTTTCTTGGGGGGGGGGGGGTAGGGGCTATACCCTCGTCGCTTTTACATTGGGTACACTAGATAGCAGTGACTAAAGGACCTGTATTGTAGGAGAGAGACGATGGCCGCAGACGGCGAAACAGCAAGGGAATAAGATGAGCAAAAGGTACCTATGAACTATAGTCAAGAAAACGTAGTGAGCGCCCAACTGTTGGTGGTGGTGGCTTTATTACGAGCATGAACGGTGCTCCGTCTCGGAAGGGAGGAGTGGTCAGTGTTCAATTGATGTGAGGCGAACAGAAAATGAGTACACCCTCCCCTCCTTCCCCCCCAGCTACCCCCCTCCCTGGCGTTGCTTAGGCATGAGTGTTCGTCAGCCCCAAGCGATTGTCTGGGTGTCTTGACTACCTGTGCTTGGGGCTGACGAACACTCTCCCCAAGCTGACGAACACTCTCGAGTGTTCGTCAGCCCCAAGCACAGGTAGTCAAGACACCCAGACAATCGATGAGTTGATGATTCAGGTCGTTTATTATTATCTCCCAGCAGTGGTAGGGACAGCAGAAGTGACATTGTGCGTCATCCCATAACACCCAGATGTCAAGAATCACATAATGCACAATATGCCAATATCCCGAACCAACCCCATCGTTATTTGGTACTGCTGCAGACAGTCCACGATTACCCCACGCCCGTTTCCTGCCACCGCTTTTTAACAGCAGCAGAATGCACGCAGCTATTATGCCGCGCGACTTTGCCCCACCTACACCCCCCGGTAGGGTTGCACACGGCTGGCGGCCGTGCGGCTTCTCGCGGGATTCGCATGCAGACATGTACCCTCGCTGAGCGATAACCCCATATCTGCTGCCTCCACAACCTCTGAAGTGGAGTGCGTACGGCAAATAAATGTCGTACGACTTGAAGTCCCCCGCTCGCAATACACGGCGGAGGCGCCTACGGTTGTCCGCCGTAGGGCTTTTAGCTGCAATGCCCCTATAACGCCGTCGTCTCCACCTCATCATCTCCGGGATCCCCCACAATCGCAAACACGGCCTCCGCCGGCGATCCATCCATCCGCCGGCGATGCGCACTTGCTGCTCTCGTGTCCTCTCCCACCACACCTTTCGCAGAGCTTTGCAGTGCAACTGTTGCTGTAGTGGCCCGCAGCCTTGCACCGGAAACACCTCCCCTTCGCTTTCCCGGCTCCACCGTGCCATCGTCGGAGCGATCCAACGATGGCGACACAGCATCCCTCCCTGCTGTATCTACGGCAGGTAGCCCCTGCTCCCTGCCGGACTTCTGCTGTCCCTACCACTGCTGGGAGATAATAATAAACGACCTAAATCATCAACTCATCGATTGTCTGGGTGTCTTGACTACCTGTGCTTGGGGCTGACGAACACTCTGTCAGCCCCAAGCACAGGTAGTCAAGACACCCAGACAATCGATGAGTTGATGATTCAGGTCGTTTATTATTATCTCCCAGCAGTGGTAGGGACAGCAGAAGTGACATTGTGCGTCATCCCATAACACCCAGATGTCGAGAATCACATAATGCACAATATGCCAATATCCCGAACCGGCACGTAACTGTCAAGCTAAAGAGGCACAACGAACAATGAGTGATTGAGAATCTGATTGAGCGAGCATGTTTTATTTATGGGGGGGGTCCACTCTCGTGCCCCCCCCCCCCCGCCCCCGCCCCAAACATCCCCACCCGGCATGACGGAGATTGTTCCCCAGGAGGTCGTGCTGGCGTTTTTTAGGCAGAAGTGATGAAGAATCTCAATAGGCGTTTTAATCTGTTTTTTTTTTTCGGGGAGGGTATCCTCGTCATCCCCCCCACCGAACCCCCCCCCCCACTGGCGTTTTCGAGCACCACAAGCAGAGATGCAGCGCAGACGAAAACGTGTTGTACTTCGTTGCGAGTAATAATTCCAGATTCGCCGCAGTACATTATGTCTGAGCACATTGTGTCTTGGGTTAGGGATAAGCAGTGTGTGCCTATGTTTCAGTTACTGCTGGGCGCAATGGAGATGTTTGTTGTAAGATGGAGTTTGTTCGTAGAACGGATGTGCTGGCGCTTTGGTGGTATGAACGCATGCGCTATATCTGAAGTTGTTTTGTCCTTTGAAATCGATGGAATTTTTTTCGTGGGTGGTAGTTAGGCGGGTGAGCGAGCAGGGTCTAGTTTGGACGCCAGGGCGAAAACTTGCTGTAATTTTCCGATTGTCTGACAAGGTTTTGGTGTTTGGGCTTAGCGACGAACGCGTTCCTTCTTGTTTCCGTAGCCAAATAAAAAGGGATACGCTTAGTTATTGGCAATGGCATCCGCGAAACACGAAAACTAATCAAGTCGAAAAGTTAAATTGTTTACAATATGTTTGCGGTGCGAGCAAAGCAAAGCGTTCATGTGTTGGTAGTACACCATGCACCCCCTCCCAGGACGAGAAATAAGAATGCTTTTTATATTATTGATGCCGCGGGAGCGAAACGGCCTCGTCGTAATTCTTCCTGCCATGCGTGCCTCCGCACAAATTCCCAAAATACGTGCTGACGGCCTGCTCCTCGAGCCCCAGGTCACGTTCAACTTCTTCCTGCTTGCGCCAGTGACCCGGTCGTGGCTGAGCGCACAACATCGCAGGAAGATCCATCGCCGAAGCATTCACCGGAACAGGCGCTGTGTGCACGCCTGCGTATGATCCCCACAGCACAAGAAAAGGCGGTTTTGTTATTGAACGCTAGGCCGGTGTTTGCAGTATGTCACACTCACGGTTTTGGTGTTTTCTTGACAACATCATAATGCAAATATACTTGAGGGCTATTGATAGGACCGTCTTCACGTCATCTATATCCCATCCCTGACCTTGTGAGCACTGTATCGAGATCACGATGAACAGCAGCGCAAAAGCGGGTGCACCTGACGTTCTTTTGTTTTGCAGCAGGTGGGCAAGCTTGCACATGCGAATAACGGTACCACAGCACCGTTTGAATGGTGGAAAAGGCCGTTTATAAACAGCAGTAGGTATGTGGTACTGTATTTTTCTTCATTGCAGGATAATGCAATAACATGGGCATCGGGTTCATGGATCCGTCCGGAATTCAGCCATATTTTATGGAGTAGGCGTTCAGTCCAAGACGAACAAACATTGAATGGTTGCCCCCGTTACGGGTGGTTCCGACAAGCTTTCTTACCGGTAGGCTAGCCTGCGCATACTAAAAATGGTACAAAAACATCATTTTTTCAAGGATTTTACGACATTTTTTCGAGCATTCTAGGTACGTCATCGGATCAAACCGCTCCGCTACCTTGGGCTGCAAGACTCAAGAGAGGCCTACAGAATCATCTACGTGTAAATTACCATGTTCTATGGAGTAGGCGTTCTGTCCAACGGGAAAAACCATAGAAGAATGGCTGCCCCCAATACGGGTGAATCCAGCAAGCTTTCCTTACCGGTAGGCTAGCCTGCGCATACTAAAAATGGTACAAAAACATCATTTTTTCAAGGATTTTACGACATTTTTTCGAGCATTCTAGGTACGTCATCGGATCAAACCGCTCCGCTACCTTGGGCTGCAAGACTCAAGAGAGGCCTACATAATCATCTACGTGTAAATTACCATGTTCTATGGAGTAGGCGTTCTGTCCAACGGGAAAAACCATAGAAGAATGGCTGCCCCCAATACGGGTGAATCCAGCAAGCTTTCTTACCGGTAGGCTAGCCTGCGCATACTAAAAATGGTACAAAAACATCATTTTTTCAAGGATTTTTACGACATTTTTTCGAGCATTCTAGGTACGTCATCGGATCAAACCGCTCCGTTACCTTGGGCTGCAAGACTCAAGAGAGGCCTACATAATCATCTACGTGTAAATTACCATGTTCTATGGAGTAGGCGTTCTGTCCAACGGGAAAAACCATAGAAGAATGGCTGCCCCCAATACGGGTGAATCCAGCAAGCTTTCTTACCGGTAGGGGAGCCTGCACATACTTAAACTGGTACAAAAATGTTATTTTTGAACGATATAAGACGCTTTTTCTGGCATGCTAGGTTTACGGTATTGGTCCAACCAGGCCCGCCGCGTTGGGGTACATCGCAGGAACTTAGGTTTACAGATTCGTCTGGATGTCAGCTACCTTGGTCTGCGAGACATTTGGCCGAGTATGCCAAAGCCAAAGAGAACGGCGGGCCTCAAAACGGGTACATCTGGCCCTGTCTTCGCGTGGGTGGGTCCTAAGCACAATGTTACCTTACCAGACCACACATCAGGGCAGCGACAGTGGTTGCCGTATTTGGTGGTGTGTGTTTGTGTTGTGGGTGCAGCGTGAATACTTGTACAAGTACGCCTCGATAACCCTGGCCACACCTCCGGTCCAGATTTCGGACCAAAATCAGACCTTTCGGGCCCAAAGCCGACTTAGACATGCTCGTTTGCGACGCTGCGGGGGAGGAATCACCTTCAAACAACACGGCGGTGAGGTGAAGCCTTTTTCTGGTAGTCTACGTGGTCTGTGAGACGAGCACAGGGGTAAGACGCCTGAGCCACGGGCTCAAGAGGCGGCCTAACCAGGGTTGTCGGTGACTAGAACACGCCCACACCAGCTCTCGACACACAGTGCACCGGATACCACCAAATTTTGGCAGGCGACATGTCTCACGACCCTGGTAACCCTCTTACCTTGTGGGGCCGCCATAGATCCGCATGCCCGAGCACCGCTGACCACGCCGATAAGCCAGGTAGCGATTCGCATAGTTTCCAGAGTGATTTGTGCTTTGCCTCAAGTCACCCTCAGCCTTCCATTGGTCCGAAACCTGACAGTTTCGTTTTGTAACTGTAGCTTTTTTTTTTATGAAATGATGTCGATTTTCACAAGTAGGGGATGAAAGGACCTGAAAGGACCTGAGGGTGCCACCGTGGCTTCCACGCGCAACACCTGCCACAGCCACCAGTTGCCACGCACAAACACAGACCCCTCAACTCACGGCAACCAACACTGGTGTGGCCGGCACGGACGCCATTGATGCCTATCTCACGGGCGTGGTCGATCAACCAGTAGCGGCACTATCATCACCACCGCCGCCACCACCTCCATCACCCACCACCTCCATCTCCACACCCACCAGCGACACATCGCAAGCACAAACATTAGAACAGCCATCAGCTGGGACCGCAACAGCAGTGCTTGGGGCAGGGGTGGGAAGGAATCAGAAGACGTCGCCTGTGTGGCAATACTTCTCGGGGTTTGAGCCGCCGGTCGGGAAGAAAAACGTCAAATGCACGGTGGCCACAAAGTTACCTGCCTCGGGACGACCCCAGAATGCTTCGGCTGGGGAGGTTATTTCGGTAGAATCATGATATGTGGTATTTCTCAGCGCAAAACGTGGCGTGTACTTCGTGGTGTGCGTTCGCCGTGCCGATTTAATGTGCGAGTATACTACTGTATAATAGTGGAAATGTGAAGGAAGTTCAGTTTTTTTTTTCCCGGGTTGTTCTGGAATACATAGAATAGGTGTTTTAATGAATAACTCCCGTCACGTCGAGTTTTTCCTATACCGTCCCGTCCGGCGGCCACGAAAAACTGCAGGTATCGTTCCGTCCCGCCGAGGAAAAAAATATTTACCGTCCCGTCCCGCCGAGGAAAAAAATATTTACCGTCCCGTCCCGCCGAGGAAAAAAATAATTACCGTCCGGTCCCGCCGAGGAAAAAAAAAAATACCGCCCCGTCCCGCCGAGGGAAAAAATATTTACCGTCCCGTCCCGCCGCGAAAAAAAAATCCGTTGAACTGTTACCGTCCCGTCCCGTCGAGAAATTATGCACCCACTGTCCCGTCCCGTCCCGTCCCGCCGACTATTTTTCTCGTAATTTTACCGTCCCGTCCCGTCCCGTCGTCATTTTTTTTTTTTTTCCCGCCAAACAATAAAAAACTGTCCCGTCCCGTCCCGTCACGATTCTCAGTCACTGTGATAAGCCTTGGAAAAATGCGGGGGTTTCCTAGAGATTTTTACGATTTTTGTTTATAGGGGACTGCGTAGCGTAATTTCGCCGGCCCAGTCCTATTACGTACCACCAAAACGGCTCGCCGTAAGGACGTAATGCCGTAATCCGACATCATTGGTTATGGGAAGTACTCACACGTTTTGGCGTACCAACCAAGATGCTGAGAATTTTCCGTAATTTCCATGATGGCATGCGGGCTCGCGTGCGAACGGATGACGGCGAGCACTCGGAATGGTTTGATGTCACGCAGGGGCTTCGGCAAGGCTGTGTGCTGTCGACGTTACTGTTCAACGTATTTTTCGCTGCTGCGTTGCACGTCGTACTAGTACGCTTTAGCCATGACGAAGCCATCGTAAGGGATTTGGTCCAACTCAGTGATGCTGGAGTAGTCGGAACGAAGGAGCAGGAGCCGTTGACGTGCGTGCGAAGGGCTGTATGGGGCATGTTGTACGCCGATGACGCAGGGATTGTCTCGAAGTCTGCTGAAGGGCTCGCGAAAATGATGACAGTCATCGTGACTGTCTTCGAAGCAGCAGGCCTTACGGTGTCGGAAAAGAAGACAGAGACAACGCTTCTGCAAACGCCAGACCAGAAAACCCTCGCACCACCGCTAGTCATCGAAGCAGCAGGCCAGAGATATAAGCAGACGGCCCAGTTCTTGTACCTAGGCGGCGTTATCCACGAAAATGCCGACCTCTCACTCGAAATCGACCGACGGATCCGTCTCATGCGAGCATGCCTCAAACGGTTCGGCCCGGAGCTGTATGATAGGACGACCGCCCCCCTTCGCCTGAAAGTCCGAATATGCTGAAGGCCGAGGTGATTGAGACCCTGCTCTACGGGTGTGTGACGTGGACCCTCAGAGCGGAACACTTTGCCAAGCTTCGAACGGCTCACCACCAAGTCCTGTTGCGAGTCATTGGCTTCCAGCGCCGACTTCGTACTGACCATACCACCCTCTCGTACGCGAAGGCCCTCAAGATGACACGTTGCGAGAGCATCGAAACGACCATCCGCAAACGGCGTCTCTTCTTCGCGGGGGGGGTGGCACGGCAAAGCAAGGATCGATTACCCAGCCGGGTGATGTTCGGGACGATTGCTGGTGGGGAGAACCCGAGACCTGGCGGAAAGGTTAAGACTTGGCATAGATGCGTAGTCGAAGACCTTAGGGAGTTCCGCGCCACCGAAGGGGCAACGGAACTTGCTCCCTTGGTGTTTGGAGTTGAGACCGCACTGTGGCCCACTGCTGCAAAAAAGGCAGGGAAGTGGTACCGGGGGATCCTGGAAGCAGCCGAACGGTTCATGGTGAGGTGGCACGAGGCTGAGGCTGAGCTGAGCAGGCAGCGCCGCGCATCGCCGTGGGTGGTGTCCAAGGGAATGGGGGGAGGAGGGGCAACAAGATGAGTAGCAGAAAACCCGACCAAGGGAACGCGGAGAGGGGGGGGGGGGACAGGAGTAGAAGGGAAACTGCAGTGGACGAAAGTAGTAAGGAGATGGCAGATAGGGTAGCCAGGTACCGGGCAGACTAAGAAGTAGAACATGCCTATACTACTCGTACCACCAACTGGTGCAGCTGGTTCGAACGTGGTCTTCCTTTGCCTTCCTGTTGTTTTTGTTTATTTTTATTTCATTTTATTGTCTTCTTTGCGGCGACCCTATGTGATTTTCATTTCTCTTCCTTTCTCCGATTGATAAGCCTTATTGAAGGAGTCGTGTGGCGTGGGTGGATGACGAGCCTGCTTTGCTTGTTTCGTACTGTCTGACGCCGAGGGGCCGGGCATAGTTGACGAACGCTGGACGATGGCGGCAGACAGGGTAGCAAGGTACCAGGCGGGCCAGCAGGGAGACCCTGGCTGTGCTACTTGTACCATAAACTGCTGCCGCTACCTGGAGCATGCCTTGTGCTTTGTTTGGTTTGCCTGTTATTTTTCCCTTGGTTCTTAGTCTTACTCTGTTGACGACTAGTGGTGTTTTCTTCATTTTCTTTTTTTTTTTCAGTTCGTTCTTTTCAAGTGTCTGCCACGTCCCCTACGCGGGGGTACGATGGTTTGTTGCTATACTGAAGTAAATACATATACCAAGTATATTTTTGTTTCTTTTTGTTTTGTTTCTTTTCTCTTTCGAATTGTCTTTGTTTTTGTTTTTGTTTCTCTAGGTCATGGAATGGGTATGTCGTGCCTGTCGTACGCAGTATGAGGACATGGCATTGCATTGCATACGTGGCAACGTAGTATCTCTGTGGCGTAGCTTTGTGACCACAGAACTTGTATCTCTCTTGAAGAATCGGCACGGACACTGGTTGTGCTGGATGTTTTTTTTTTTGGGTTTTTTTTTATCATCACTTTTACTTTCCAGCCCACTCGTAGGAGGTTTTACCCTCGACGATCTTCTGGACAAGCCGTGGTCACAGGTGTCGTCCCTTCTCCCCCCCGGTACGTGCCTTTATTTATGTCGACGCGTAGAAAGAACGGTTTAATGTGAAGAAAACAACAACAACAACAACAACAACACGTATGTGTGTGTGTGTTCTTCACATTAAACCGTTCTTCTACTCGTCGACATCCAGCAAGCCCAGTGTCCGTGCTGATTCTTCACCCTAGAAAGATACGAGCTCTGTGGTCACAGACTACGACACAGAGATAACACACCGTAATGCATTAATAGCCTACGTAATACCATGCCTTCGCACTAGGTGCGGCCGACACACAACATACATACATACGCCAGCAACCAAAATACACCATAAAGAAAGAGAAGCAACGAAAAAACCCAAACCGAAAAAGAACAAGAACAAGAAAAAGAAACAGAAAAGGAGAAGAATCCCAAATAAATAAATAAAATGGGAAGCCAAAGCTCAGACACATACATACTTACCCCGAGCATGAGCCAAAAGGGACGTGCAAGGGGAAATATACGAGAAGGAAAAAGGGGACTATGCATCCCGGTAAACACTTAACTAAGTAAAAAGAGCAATAGTGAGTCGGCCAAAATACGCTCGTCACCCACCCACTATGTAGTACTTCTTTCATAAGGATAAGAAGGGAAAAAAAATCAAAATGCATACCGAACGGCCGCAGCAGTTGGCGGTACGAGTAGCAAAGAAAAGTCCAACCTATTAGTCGGCCTGGTACCTTGCTACCCTATCTGCGGTCTCTCTGCTACTCTCTTCTACCGCGGTTTCCCTTCTACTCCTCCTGTTCCCCCCCCTGCCCCCATACACTTGTACGGTGTTCCCTCTACCCCTCCTGCTGTTACCCCTCCCCCCATTCCCCCTAACACTACCTGCAGCGGATGCACGGCGCTGTCTACTCAGCTTTGCCTCAGCCTCGTGCCACCTGCCCATGCACTGTTCAGCTGCTTCGAGGATTCCCCGGTACCACTTTCCCGTCTGTTTTGCTGCAGTGGGCCACAGTGCGGTCCCAACTCCAAAGACTAACGGGGAGTCTTCCGTTGATCCCTCGGTGGCTTTGAACACTCTAAGGTCCTCAGCAATTGCCCTAGGCCAAGTCTTAGGCTGCCCGCCTGGTTTCGGGCTCCCCCCACCAGCGATCGTCCCGAACATCAACCGACTGGGCAATCGCCCCTCGTGTTGCCGCACCACAGCCCCCGCAAAGAAGAGTCGCCGTTTACGGATGGTCGTTTCGATACTTTTGCATCGTGTTATCCTGAGCGCCTTCGCATACGAGAGGGTGGTGTGGTCGGTGCGTAGTCGGCGCTGGAAACCAATGACTCGCAGAAGGACTTCGTGGTGGTATGAGTATGTAGGTGGAGGGCAGTGTGGTACGATTTGACAGCCAACGCCAACCATGAAGATATATGTGTATGTCAACCAACATTCTACAGCAGTACACAATAGTGACAGTGTCTATGAAGGTCCGCCATCAATCTTTTATTATTACGGAGGTCCGCAGCAGTTAATAGGGACCTACATAAAAACCTATATATTTAGCTATTTTTACCAACAACAATATGTGGTCCTATTTAATACGTATGGTCCCCCGTATTAGTTGGATGGTGCACCGCCCTGACTGTTGTTTGCAGATATCCATTACAGGGGGCGAGTAAATAGGACCAAACACTGTTAATAAAAATAGGAAAAAAAGTGTATAGATTTTTGTGTGTACCGTAGGTCCTACTTACTATTGTTGTTGTTGTTGTTGTTGTTGTTGTTGATGTTTTCTTCACATTAAACCATTCTTTCTACCCGTCGACATCCAGCACAACCAGTCAGTGTCCGTGCCGATTCTTCAATCCTAGAGCATGTGTGGTCACAAAGCTACGCCACAGAGATACTACGTTGCCACGTATGCAATGCAATGCGACTCTTCTTTGCGGGGGCTGTGGTGCGGCAACACGAGGGGCGATTGCCCAGTCGGTTGATGTTCGGGACGATCGCTGGTGGGGGGAGCCCGAAACCAGGCGGGCAGCCTAAGACTTGGCCTAGGGCAATTGCTGAGGACCTTAGAGTGTTCAAAGCCTCAGAGGGATCAACGGAAGACTCCCCCTTAGTCTTTGGAGTTGGGACCGCACTGTGGCCCACTGCAGCAAAACAGACGGGAAAGTGGTACCGGGGAATCCTCGAAGCAGCTGAACAGTTCATGGGCAGGTGGCACGAGGCTGAGGCAAAGCTGAGTAGACAGCGCCGTGCATCCGCTGCAGGTAGTGTTAGAGGGAATGGGGGGAGGGGTAACAGCAGGAGGGGTAGAGGGAACACCGTACAAGTGTATAGGGGCAGGGGGGGGAACAGGAGGAGTAGAAGGGAAACCGCGGTAGAAGAGAGTAGCAGAGAGACCGCAGATAGGGTAGCAAGGTACCAGGCCGACTAACAGGTCGGACGTTTCTTTGCTACTCGTACCGCCAACTGCTGCGGCCGTTCGGTATGCATTTTGATTTTTTTCCCTTCTTATCCTTATGAAAGAAGTACTACATAGTGGGTGGGTGACGAGCGTATTTTGGCCCACTCACTATTACTCTTTTTACTTAGTTAAGTGTTCACCGGGATGCATAGTCCCCTTTTTCCTTCTCGTATCTTTCCCCTTGCACGTCCCTTTTGGCTCATGCTCGGGGTAAGTATGTATGTGTCTGAGCTTTGGCTTCCCATTTTATTTATTTATTTGGGATTCTTCTCCTTTTCTTTTTCTTTTTCTTGTTCTTTTTCGGTTTGGTTTCTTCGTTGCTTCTCTTTCTTTATGGTGTATTTTGGTTGCTGGCGTATGTATGTATGTTGTGTCGGCCGCACCTAGTGCGAAGGCATGGTATTACGTAGGCTATTAATGCATTACGGTGTGTTATCTCTGTGTCGTAGTCTGTGACCACACAGCTCGTATCTTTCTAGGGTGAAGAATCAGCACGGACACTGGGCTTGCTGGATGTCGACGAGTAGAAGAACGGTTTAATGTGAAGAACACACACACACAATGCCCTGTCATCATACTGCGTACGACAGGCACGGCATACACATTCCATGACCTCTAGAGAAACGAAACGAAACAAAGAGAAAAAGAAAAAAAAAACGAAACAAGACAGTTCGAAATAAAAAGAGAAAAATAAACTATATACATAAGAAACAAACCATCGTGCCCCCCCCGCAGGGGACCTGGCAGACACTTGAAAAGAACGAACTGGAAAAAAAAAAGGAAGAAGAAAAACACCACTAGTCGTCGTCAACAGAGTAAGACTAGAAGAACCAAGGGAAAATAACAGGCAACACCAACGCACAAAGCCCGAAAGCATCTTCCGGGTAGCGACAGCAGTTTGTGGTACGAGTAGCACAGCCAGGGTCCCCAGTAATAGTTTTTTCAAAAGAAAGTCAGTGTGTATGCTCCTTTACTAACACCGTATGTATGTGTATAGCCGGCGTCCCCGGTGGCTTGGTAGGTGGTCCGCGTGCCTATCAAGATCAATTTCGTGGGTTCAAATCTCACCGAGTGCATGCTCGTAGGGACTTTTTCTTGCACAAAAAATTGATAAGCGGAAAGCGCGAGAGCGTGAGCTAGCTACATTCGACGAAAATCGACGGGCAGTGGGAATGCTGAACCCTATGCGCGACAAAAAATAAAGGCACGTACCGGGGGGAGAAGGGACGACACCTGTGACCACGGCTTGTCCAGAAGATCGTCGAGGGTAAAACCTCCTACGAGCGGGCTGGAAAGTAAAAGTGATGATAAAAAAAAAAAGGAAAAAAAGTATAGAACCTAAATCAAGCACGAAATATGTTTTGGTGCATTTCGTTTTTGTATACAAGAAGAGTTCCTGCTACGAAGGTTACCACGGGTGGGTCGTGATCCCACGTCTCTCTGTGGACAGAGAGTATTCTGTCTGTTGAACCACGACGGCTGAGTGATGACGTGACAAAGGGCTCAGACAAGGGTCTGATGACAGGACAGGAGAAAGAGGGCTCCGACAGAAGTGAGGAGGAGGGCGAGGAGGAAGCGTCACTCCTCCTGCCCTCCGGTCCGGGGACAACGACGGGACCAAGGGCCAAAATGGACGACCCAGCGGGGTCTCTAGAATCCCGCCGGGGATGTTTTATCAGACAGCGGGACCACCCCAACGGGTCCGCTGAGCGGATTTGGAGTGGTGGCTTCCCCGGCGATGTATGATTCGTGACGGTCTCCTGACATAACCGACAGTAGTGGACAAACCTTGATAGTAGATCTTCCTGGGGTAGCTAATTAGGCACTCTGATTGGCTAAGGGTATGTTTTACGCGGCTTAATCAACTCTCGAGTCTTTCCCAGCCACAGCATCCCGAGTCATCCCGAGTCAACCTAGAGTCTTCCCAAGCTCAGCATCCACGCCGGCCGAGCCAACCTAGAGTCTTAACAAGCACAGCATCCCAGCACTGACCACTGGCATTAGGGTTCGGGTTCGGGTTCGGGTTACACAAAACCCCAATAAAGATCTACTATCAAGGTCTGTCCATCCCTCCAGAGCGGACGCTCCCAGAAATGGAATCTGGAAGTGAGGTGATATTGGGTTTCAATAGTATTCGGAGGCGTTACATAGCCGGGGATGTAGCAAACAAAGGTCAGCCTCTCATGCCAGGATATCCCTGACATGGAGACTGACTCTGGCCTGTTGTGGTAAGAGAACTAACTGACGTACGTATGAGTGAGTACTATGAGTAAGACTGCACTGACTATTCTGTGATAGCAAAGACTGTTGCTGTAGAAAATAGTACTAGTAGCAGTAGGACAGATTACTTGGAGACTAGTCGAGTACGTAACCAATAGCAGAGAGTGTTTCCCGAGAGAGTGACAGTCTAGAGAGGATGTCGGTAGTCAGGTTGTCGATCATTGGCCGGTAGCAGATACAGAGACGAGTAATATAGGTCAGAGTATGAGCAAGGTAATGACTCTTGTAGATGAATACCTTGAAGCAGTTAGGTAGAACTACCGACAGGAAGGACCATCTGTGGTTGCCCTTTCCTGTTCAGTCCACTTCTTGCCTCTCATCGCGCTGAGTTTAATACACGAAAACTTCTTCTTCTTTCTCCTTGACCTGGACCACTGCGTCTCTGCCTGTTCGAACTATCATGTAAACTCTGGAAGCTACCCTTCCAGTCTAAGAGTGTGACAGTTTCAATAACTGTTATCCTTTCAGTGGCGTCGTCGGGCTTTAGGACTTGGCAGAGCTAGCGTTCAACCGGAGAAGTAAGAAAACAAGTACAAGTATGTCGTCGACCCAAAACAGCACGAAACTAGGAGGGAGGAAAGAAGCCTCAGGACTCAAGCCCGTAACCACGCCTAGGCGCTCCGCGAGGGTTAGCAAAGCGAAGGGCCCCGAAGTAGTATCCGATATTGTTGGCAAAGACCAAGCACCGGACGAGAGGTCCGATAGTGCTGGCAAGGGCCAAGCACCGGACGTGGGGGGGCTCCACACTGCTGCCGTAGCAGCTGACACGACGCTGATGGTCAAAAATGAACCTACGGCGGAGAGACTTGCACGCCACATAAATGGCAATGCACCCTCACTCTTCCCGAGTGGAAGGAGTGCAAAACTGCCCAAAAAGGAAGGCATGAGCCCTGGCAAGGACCAGGAATGGTCCAAAGAGGAGGACGGCATCAGAGAGCGGCTGATTATCTGGATGAGAATATGGAATTTGATAAGGTTTATACAGTATTACAGAGCCGAGGGGGCTTCGGTAAAAAAGTAATAAAGAACCTGCATTCTATATCAGATATGATTCGCGTGAGGCCAAAGATGCTGCACGCCGAGCCTTTGGTCCGAGATTTTTAAATTGTGCGGAAGATACACATTTTGCAAGAGACTGTCCTGCTGCATATATGAATCGATCCCAAATTATAAATCCTGAAATAGGAGAAGGTACACCGGAAGAGGTAAGGAGGCGTTGGCGAAGGTGGCAACAACGGTTGTGTCAATGGCACCCAAACCGCAGAGAGGCCCGCGAAAGAGGAGAAATCTGAAGCTGCAACGGTAAGGAGGAGGTCGACTTGCCGGTAGCATCGCGGCCCCCGTTTCTTGTTTATTTTCCACACACAGATCAAGGAGCGTCCGGAGGAGGGAGTCCGGAGAAAGAGGGGGGGCCCTCACAGCATCATGGAATGCAAGGAAGGTTACGACGGGAGCCGCGGTGCACAACGCGAATCCAAGTCAAGGGGTAGGATACAATCTACCTATTAACGGTAAGAGTGGAGGCGTAGTTGGTTGTCGTCTTTCTGGAGAGAGCGGAAGTAATTACCCCGACGTCCGATCGTGCGCTTCCACCCTAGTATCACCGCTCTGCACAAGCTCCGTCACTGTTAGTAGTGGGCTAGCGGATGGGCTTGGCCGTCCGGACGGCGTAAGGATACGGTGTAAGCTACCGAGAAAAACTCCAGTTCGAAGCAACGTTAATTCGTTGAGTGCGTTGGTTCAGAGTCATACCAAATATGAGTCAATGTCTGCTGTCAACAGGGCGAAGCGCACGCCTGCTTCAAATGTACAGTTGAAGAGAGAGATACCCCCCACCGATAATAGTTTTAGAGCCCGGGGAGGTGAGAATAGGGGAGCGAAGCCTTGTCTACCCAGCAAAGCCCGCGATTTTTCCCCGCCAGTAAAAGAGAAAAACTCATGGACTGGTAACGTAGTAAAATAGGGGAGTGACGCCTTGTCTACCCAGCAAATCCCGCGAGTTTTCCCCGCCAGTAAAAGAGAAAAAACTCATGGACTGGTAACGTAGTAAGTGGAAACACAGAAAGGAGAGTATGACGCTTGCGAGCGAAAAATATTACGAAAGTAGATATAATGCCAACCATATTTGAGCGACAGACGGCAAAGCGACCGGAACAAAATGTTGATGTATCCAGCATGACCTCAAATACACCGAGCATTGATAGAAGTAGCAGCGTTCAGCGGGGGGAATTTTTCGAGTAAGCCAGGAATGCCAGACAGCATATATGCACTAGAACCCAAGCAAAACCTGAGCAGAGAAACGCTACCCAACGTTTTCCCACTGTGTCAGGAGGAGATCAAGAGTGGGGACGAGCGGACTACCTGCCAGAATTTACGCGCGCCGTGGGAGGAGAGGTGACGTTGGACAAAAGACGTCATACAACACGAGCTCAGATTTTGGGGGGATCCAAAGCTACGCGTACACAGAACTGCACCGTACTGCTGGACACTGGGAGCCCATCTTCTTTCATCCAACGCAAGGTATGGCAACAGATGTTGAGATGTGGGGCAGCTTCCAGAAATGGGTTAACAGAAACACCAGAAAGAAAATGGGGAGGATTTCACGGTATACCTTTAACCACAAACAGCAGAGTACAACTGAACATTCAGATGGGAGGAGAAAGGGGGATAACCTCAGAGAATGGGAGAGCGCAGTCAGTTTGTTTGGTAGTATATGCACACGTCGTACCAGATGAGGCCATGACTCATGCAGTACTTTCAGGACGTGATGGTTGGGCGGAATTTCCAACCAGAAAATACGTTGACATAAACGACAAAGAAACACTCGTGACGTTTACAGTGCGGGAGAGTGAGACTGTTGAAAACACACAAAGATATTCAGATTGGGTCAACAGTACAGTAGGATTAGTAGAAACTAGCACCAAGGGGGTGGTGGTTGCACGTTTTTCGGGAAAACGATGTACACTTCCGAACGGGATGGCATGAGTTAAAGTCGATATCACTAATACAGACGGTACGGCGGCGTCCGAAGGTGTGTATTATATACGATTCAACAAAGGCTGGTTACCCCGGGAAGCTATAGTAGAGGCCGGTACCTCCGAAATTCCGCTACGACACACGGGACGTCAACTATTATGGATAATTGCGTTGTAGCCTGGCAATGTAGACAGAGGCTGTGTCCTCGTTTTTACCCGAGATATGACACCGGGCTAGCGATGGCCCGGGGAGTAAGATACTCCCGTGCTGTAGAGAGAAGAAGACGTGATAACACGTAAACACTGGCGCTTAGATGGCCAACACACACAGATGTACTCCACAGAGAATGCAAGAGTCCAGACGACGGCAGCTTCCAGAGATGAATAGGCAGCTAGGATACCATCACGATCCGGATAAAGGTCACATCAGAGAGTGAGTTACTCGGTCCTACGAGCAGAGACGATACGGCTGCGATACTCAGTCGTACGAGCAGGGACGATACGGCTGCTATTCCTCCGCATAATATACGTTACAAGCCGAAACGGTACATAGACTATGATCTACGACACAAGAGCAGTGCTACTTGAACATTGACACAAACATGGTCATGTGCTAACATTTCCATAACACCCCCCCTCAATGTGAAATTCGATGATAAAACCAAGAAAAACAATTTCAGTCAGTGATAAAATAGAAAACGGTCAAGAAACCATTTCCTGCAATATAGTAGTTCACAGCGGTTCGCTTTATTTCCTTGACATATGGAAACGATTGCCGGTAATGCATGTCCCGCATGAAGCTGTAGTCCGACGAGTGAACGAGAGCGTTTAACACTAAGTCCTCGAACGTCTCCTCCGGCGTGGTCTCACCCATATCTTCAAGCCGAAGTTTTAAGTCGTCCATGGTTGCCAGGAAGTCGATGACGTTCTGACCGTGTCGGAGCTTGGCAGAGTGGAGTTGCTCCCTGAGGGCTCGCCGAGATTCTTTTGTGTTTCCGGCGAAGCGTTCCTTCAGGGCCGCCCAAGCCGCAGCTCCATTTCCCATTTCACCCCCAGTCTTCCCTTGAAAAGGCTTCGTAGTAATGTTAGCGGATTCAACTGTGGAGAAGTAAATGAGGGAGAACAACTGGTTGTTCCGACTTTTCCAGTTTGAAGCTGCTGTAGCAGCGTCCATCCCAGTGCCACTGGGTCACGATTCTCCGTCAAGAATCTTCAGCAGGTCCTGCGAATGAAGACCCACCGCCATTCGATACTTTTCCGCCCTTTCGCGGTAGTTCCGTTGATCTTTGCATTGACCAACGGTTTCGAGCGTCTTTTTCAATGCAGTGTAAGGCGATTCTGTCATCGCCTCCCGATCCTTTTCCAGGGAACGAGGCTACGCTCAAGGCGCGTAGGCTTTCCTCACACGCGTAACGCCCCGAGTACCTGAGTATCTCGACGCGCAAGGGACGGTGCAAGATCTTGTTGCTACACGGATGTAGGCTTCTCAGGATTGCAGCCCTGGAGCTCACAACCCTTGTCCGCCGGACACTCACCAGTATCCGCCCAGACTCCTATGCTCCGGGAGACACAGGAATAACCTACCACAGATGACTAGGCTGCGGTGTATGGCGTCGGAGGTGTCAACTCCGGCCACGTCCTGCAGTCACACGGGTCAGATGCACTGCTCAGACAGGTCGAATCCGCAACCTTACGCACGCACCACAAACCGGTACGATAAGGTAGTCTTGGATGTAAACCCTACCTCGCGTGACGACGCACGCGCAGGAAACGTGGAGCACGTTATATTTATTTGATGAGGCTGCCACAACGGATGCACCCAGCCAAGCCAGATCCTCACCCTTACACACGCTACTGAGTCGGCACCCAGCAGCTAGAAGGTATCTTGGACAGACTACACCTCGCGATACGACACGCGCAGGTGATTTCGAGAAGTCAATTACACAGACCCAGAATACCTGAACGGTACTTTGCACATGCGAACCAACAACCCTGCACAACTCTATTCGCCGACCTGAATCAACGCCTAGAAGTTGTACCCCCGAATGCTTTACACACAGCAGTAGCGTACCGAATGTGCAGCCGAGAATCCAGATGATCAGTCCGGATCCAACAGCAGACGGGTTGACTAAATGTAGACCTCCAGCAGAAAGCTCCCTCCAGCAGAAGAAACCTCGCAGAGAAGATGTGTGTGTTCACTACACGCACAACGCGAGGCTCATAACCTATTATGGATAATTGCGTTGTACCCTGGCAATGTAGACAGAGGCTGTGTCCTCGGTGTTACCCGAGATATGACACCGGGCTAGCGATGGCCCGGGGAGTAAGATACTCCCGTGCTGTAGAGAGAAGAAGACGTGATAACACGTAAACACTGGCGCTTAGATGGCCAACACACACAGATGTACTCCACAGAGAATGCAAGAGTCCAGACGACGGCAGCTTCCAGAGATGGATAGGCACGATCCGGATAAAGGTCACATCAGAGAGTGAGATACTCGGTCCTACGAGCAGAGACGATACGGCTGCGATACTCAGTCCTACGAGCAGGGACGATACGGCTGCTATTCCTCCGCATAATATACGTTACAAGCCGAAACGGTACATAGACTATGATCTACGACACAAGAGCAGTGCTACTTGAACATTGACACAAACATGGTCATGTGCTAACATTTCCATAACATCAACCATACGTAATGATGCCAGACATGAAATCAGGAGTAGGTAGTGCACCTTGAGTCAACAGCAATTTGACAAAAGCACAGCTAATACCCACCCTGTCTGGACAGATTAATGCAGCAGAAGCTGCGGACACGAAAAAACCTCGCGAAATCCCGCAAGAAGTTTTGGATAGTTTAGATGACGACCAGCGTGCAGCTTTTGTAAAATTGTGGCAAAGGGTACCACCACATTTACACGAAATAAATTTCGATTTCGAAAAGGAGTTGTGGAAACTCGCAGATATTGACGCTCTGGCAGAATTGCTGTGTAGTTATGAACATCGCTTTTCACGCCACAGCACTGATCTAGGACATGTCACAGTAGACCCGTTCCGCATTATACTGAAAAGCGATGCGAGACCAGTCAAACAGAAACCATACCGTCACTCTCCAGTACTGGCAGCAAAAGTCCAAACAGAGATAGATAAATTGGTGTTGGCGGGAATATTGCGCAGATCATATTCCAATTGGTCGAGCCCCTTGGTGGTGATCCCGAAATCGGACGGCAGAATCAGGATCACATGTAACTACAAGAGGGTAAACGCGCAGTCGGTCATACCAGTTTTGCCGTTGCCAACGGTTGACGACTTGTTAGCTGACTTAGGGGGAGCTCATGTTTTTAGTACGATGGATTTTGTAAGCGGATTTTTCCAGTGTTCAATACATGAAGACTCTATTCCCTTGACAGCAGTGTGCACGCAATCAGGAAATTGGGAATGGACGGTCATGCCGATGGGCCTAGCGTCGAGCCCAGGGTGGTTCCAGTCAATCATGCTCCGCGTATGCGAGGGGTTGGAGCGAGTGCGGTTATTTATTGACGATATAGTCTGTTTTTCGAAAAACGGAGAAGAGCATGTCAAAGATCTACGGAATTTCTTTGAACGACTCACCATTTTGTATTTGAAACTAGCGCCAAAGAAAGCACACCTAGGGGTAAATGTAGTGACATTTTTGGGCCACAGAGTAACGGCTGAGGGGATAGCACCGGATCCTGGAAAAGTAGAAGCATTATTGAAGATGCCGATGCCCACAAATGTTAGCCAGCTGCGCTAACTCGTGGGAGGAGTAGGGTATTACAGGAAGTTTCTACCCAAAATGGCCGCGGTCACAAGGACACTGAACTCATTGCTGAAGAAGGGGGTAAAGTTTGAATCCACTCTGTCTGGAACATACGCAAATAGTGCAGGACCTTTTAGCGCAACTAGCGAGTCCCAAGGTATTGGCGTTTCCCGATTTTGCAGCAGCAATTTCCGGTGACCGGCCGTTTCAGTTGATTACCGACGCGTCTGCGGACGGGTTAGGTGCAGTGATAGAGCAAGACCAGAGCGACGGTACGACTCGCCCGATTAGTTTTTTTATCAGATCTACGCTCCCAAACGAGAAAAACTGGAGCACCACTGAGCTTGAATGTGCAGCTATCGTGTGGGCAGTCAAGAAAAATCGGCAGTTGTTTTACGGTATACCATTCATAGTGATAAGCGATCATCAGCCGCTTAAAAACCTCGAGAGCTTGGCCACGAAAGTTAACCGCGTACAGAGATGGTTTGATTTTCTAAGCGCGTACAGCTATAAACTGGTATATAGACCGGGAAGATTGAATGGAAACGCAGACCTTATGTCCCGGTTGCCATTGCCTGCAACATTGGAAGAATTCTGCGATAACTTACGTCTGACTGACCCTACGGATGTGGACGTTTACTTTATAGGTGCCAGTGGAATACAGCCGAGTTTGGGAAGGAGGGGCATCAGCCTGGGTGGGCTGGAGTGTCAAACTGAAGGAGGGATGGGCTGGAGTGTCGAACCGAGGGAAGGAGGGGCATCAGCCTGGGTGGGCTGGAGTGTCAAACAACTGGAGGGAGGGGCATCAGCCTGGGTGGGCTGGAGTGTCGAACAACTGGAGGGAGGGGTATCAGCTTGGGTGGGCTGGGGTGTCGTATCGACAACAGTTTTGAGGTGGGAGATAATAAGACAGAGATTGAGCACAAAATTGCGCCGCAAACAACGGATGAGCAAGCTCAGCTATCCTGGCAGTTGATGCAGCGAGGCAGAAAACGAGAATGGTACCAGCCGAGACAAAATGGAAGACCGCGAGAGTATGTTATACGTGATGACGGCCCGTTAAGTGAACCTGACGAGAGTAAGGTATTCAGCGGTCAGCTAGAACCCGGTTTAGTGTTACATGCATGTCCGATGACCAAGGAGGGGAGGGAATTGTTGGGCCCAGGTTCGATACAGGATGTGGCAGTAATAGACATAGACGGGGGAGGTAGCAACGATGGGGCAGCAGCAGGCGAAGGACAGGAAAATAATGCAGCAGAACCATCGGAACTTGCAGATGAGGAACTAGACAGCGAAGCAGCGTGCGCTTTCGGGGAAAAGTTGTGTAAAAAAACCGCGAAAGACTGGGCGGTTGCCCAACAAAAAGATGATACTGCTAAGATAGCAATGACGTGCATAGAAAATGAAACACCAAGCAGTGATATAACCGAGGAAGGGTTAGGTCCGGGGATAGACGTAGTAGAGTTGAAACGGTTAGTATCGCAAGGGGAACTGATGGAGCTTCGGACCTCTGAAAAGTTACTGGTCCGACGCCCGTCGCGTGCCCCTGATGATCGCCCTAACCGAAACCCAGGACAGTATGAGAGGCTGCTGGGAGACGAGCCGGTGAGGACCTATGTACCGCTGCTGCCTAGACCTTGGGTGATGGACTGTGCGCACAAGGAGGCAGTACACTTGGGAGAGAAGGTGACGCTTGGGTTACTACAGCGATTTTATTGGTGGATCGGAATGGCAGAGAGCGTAAAGTGGTGAATAAGACGATGCTACACATGTCAAGCCAGGAAGAGCACCAGGCAAACTGTACGTTGGCCTCTGATATCATTCCCATTACCCAGTAAACCAGGACATATGGTATCGTTTGATCTACTAGGACCCCTACCGGTAACGGCCAAGGGAAACGAGTACGTCTTTCTGGTAGTAGATTTATTCAGCAGACACGCCGAGGCGTACGCCATATCAAAGAGAGAAAATCATACGGAAGGTTGTGCGGCCAGGTTGGTTCACGATTACGTTCCAAGGTGGGGATGCCCACATACTTTTTTGTCAGATCGCGGTGCGGAATTTGTGTCAGTAGTGTGCAAGGCAGTATTCAAGATGCTAGGCTCAATCAAAAAGTATACGAGTTCCTACCACCCCCAGACGAACGGAATGGTAGAAAGACTCAAGCATACTTTGTGTCAGATGCTGTCCTACCTTATAGCCGATGATCAAAAGAATTGGGACGAGATGTACGCAGTAGCAGCACACAATAATAACGTGAGCAGAGGAACAGGATTGGCACCTAATGAAGTACACATAGGTCGGTACCTGAGGTTGCCGATGACTATATTAGAGGTAGTGGCGTGAAAGGACACCAGAGCGCTAAAAGAGATCAGCTGGATTATCTGACGTTGATGAGAGACAGTGCGAGCGTATAGACTAATCCGAGAGGAAGACCGGTTAATAAAAGCGAAGCACGAAGCCAACAATGAGAAAATTGATGCAGCAATGAACAATCGAACGAAACTTGAAGTTGGAGATTGGGCGTGGGTTTATGATGATCACAGCACTATAACGGGAGGTGGAAAACACGTGCACAAACCAGCTGAGGGCAGCTCGGCCAGAAAATCGTTTGCACTAATAAGTAAACTGGCACACTGTTGGACGGGGCCTTATAAGGTGTTATGTGTGGGGCCAGGGAAGATGAATGATGGCAGAGAGGTTGGACCCAAACTAGTACTGTTAGAAATTCGGAAGGATGAGCCAGGCCGGGGGATAAATGCAAGAGTGTCAGTACACCGGTGCAAGAAATGTTATAACCCTCACGAAGGGGCGACCCCGCCGAGATTTTTACCATGGTCCATGAGCAATTACGTGCTGAATAAGTACTCGGAAATTTCACCCCCGTTCCATCAAACAACGGACGATGTGACCGCTGAACTAGATACCCACCGCGTAACGCCCCGCACGTTAACAAAACATCGACTGACGAGAGGGCTAGGTGGTAAAATAGCAGTGCAATATTGTACGTACTGGGTTGGACTGGAACGACCCACGTGGGAGCACGAGGAGGAATTAAAGCAATATGGTAATTGCGTGGTGAAATATTGGGCGGGCGAACCCATCCAAGTCAAGGGGGAAAATGCAAAATATCGTCGATACAGAAGTGGAGGTAGCTAGACGAGCTATCGCACGTGAAAAGGGCGAAAGACACGTGCCGACAGGATATTTTGGTTGCTGTGATACCAGAGAAAGGCCAAAATTGTATACGCCTGCAATCATTGGGTCGTACATATATTTCAAAATGGCGCAAGCAGGTTGGCAGCTGGCGAGAGTGGTGGGGGAAGCGGAGGACGCAGAGAACAAGATGCTCCCGCATACCATAAAAATGCTGGATCTGGGAAAGCAATACAACGTGCGGCTATCTCAGGAGACGTTGTCAACGGTGAGCGAGGAGCGAGGAGCGTGGTACTGGCATGTACACCAGAGGACTCGGAGTGCCAAGAACTATGCACCATCAATGGAATAGATAATCGCGAGGAGTACAATGTGATAGGCCAGGGGGGGGACGGCAACTTCAGTACGGAACGCACAGCCGGGTGGTTGCGGTAGAAAAAGGGGGGGACGGCAGCTTCAGTGCGAGACTTACAGCCAGGTGGTTGCGATAGAAAAAGGGGAGGAGGGAAACTTCAGTACGGAACGTACAGCCAGGTGGTTGCGATAGAAAAAAGGGTGGGTGGATGGCAACTTCAGTACGGAAAGTACAGCCGGGAGGTTGTGATAGAGTAAAAATACTTGGAGGAGCTTACAGTTGAAACCAGAGTAGAACAATTAGAGTACGCACAAAATGGGGTTATATTTTGTGATACGAGAATTGTAGTCGTAGGTTTTGATATTTTTTTTCAGGATCTGACACTGCTGTTGACTTGGTATGATTTTTTTGTCGGGTCTGACTATTATTAATAATACTATTGACTTGGTATTTTTTTTCATGCGAGCAATATCACATATTGATGTTGTTCCACTGCACGCCCTCTAAGTTGGCGACAGTGGACCAGGATGGGCTATTGAGGTGATATTGGGTTTCAGTAGCGGTACATAGCCGGGATGTAGAAAAGAATGGTCAGCCTCTCATGCCAGGATGTACCTGACATGGAGACTGACTCTGGGCTGCCGTGGTAAGATTTTTAACTGACGCACGTATGAGGGAGTACTAGGAGTATGACTGCTGTTGGACTGACTATTGTGTGATAGCGAAGACTGTTGCTGTAGAGAATAGTACTACTAGCAGTAGCACTACGTGGAGACTAATCGAGTCCGTAACTAATACCTGGTAGCAGAGAGTGTTGCCCGAGAAAGTGACAGTCCCGTGAGAATGTCGGTAGTCAGGTTGTCGATCATTGGCGGATAGCAGAGACAGATACGAGTAATATAGATCAGAGTATGAGTGTCTTGACCCCCCGCAGAGAGCATGGGAACGAGCCGGATGGAATATTATTTGCTGCATGAATTGATGCTGATTGGTTGTGGGAAACGAATAGATTCAGTGCAGCCCGAGAAAAACTGTATATCTAGGAAGAGGAAGAAGAAGTGTTGCACCCCTTTTTCTTGTTTGGGAGGACCGAACGGCCCGACCGAACGGGAACATATGGATCTTATTTGATGTAGATAGACACCACCGAAGATGGATGTGGACACCAATGTGCTCTGGCATGTTCAAAAGATACTGTTCGTACTGATTCGGCTGGCGAGGCCCAGGATTCTGCATGGACCCAAACACGTTTTTTTACACAGGCACGGAACGAATGACCACGAACAGCCTCGTTCCGTTCCGCTCGTTCCCATGCTCTCTGGGGGGGGTCAAGATAAGGACTCTTGTAGATGAATACTGAATACCTTGAAGCAGTTGGGTAGAACTACCGACAGGAAGGACCAACTGTGGTTGCCCCTTCCTGTTCAGTCCACTTCTTGCCTGTTATCGCGCTGGGTGTAATACACGAAAACTTCTTCTTCTTCTTTCTTCTCCTTGACCTGGACCACTGCGTCTCTGCCTGTTCGAACCATCATCTAAACTCTGGAAGCTACCCTTCCAGTCTAAGAGTGTGACAGCAGTTTCAATAACTGTTATCCTTTCAGAAGGAGCTGGGTTTTCGACTATATGGGTAGGCGTGCTGTTACCGGGGACGTGGTATTCACTTATAACTTTAACTTTTACTTGCCGCACCTGAGTTTGACATATCGGAGAATTTTTTCCCAGAATTTCCAAAGTTTGGAAACAATTGGAGATATGCATCAAGTAGTGATCGGATATCTCCATAAATCGTATCTTGTAATATCGCAGGATATATCGCAGATACGGATATCATGCGATATATCACATGCATGATACAAGATACGATATTACGTGTAAATACACACAGGTAGTGTATCAAAGGGATTACCTATGTATGCGTCGGTTCGGGTCCAGATTCCAGATGAAAGTCTGAAAACAAAAGCATGAGTATGACCGCAGCAAGCGCTGCGCACTTTTTTCATTTTTTTTCTTTTTACTTTTTTTTTTTCGTTTTGTTTGTTATTAATAGCTTTCTGTTTTTTTTCATCTCTAGTTTATAGAATGTGTATGTGGTGCCTGTCATATCCAGTATGATGACATGGCACTGCGTTTTCTACTTTGCTTACTGCATAACAATGTCGTATCTCTGTGGCGTAGTTTTGTGACCACAGAACTTGTATCTCTCCAGGATTGAAGAATCTGCACGGACGCGGTTGTTGTGCTGGATGTCGACGGGTGGAAATAACGGTTTAATGTGGAGAACACACACACTTTGATAAACTACTTCGTATGATATAGGTTGCATGCACAACAGCAGCTCGATGGAGGTGGACGCGAGGGAAGAAAACTTTAAGGGAATGCCGAACACATTTCTCGCGATTAAAACGAAGGCACGCACGGTAGTGGGGAAGGGAGAGAGGAGTGCTTGCCATGTGACCCGGGATATGAGTTACTCAGGGAGCGAGCTTGACAAAGTAGTGCACAGAAAATTCGCGTCGTAGATGGGACGGGAACAAAATAAAACGTAAATAGCGAGCATGAATCTCAACTTCAAATTCCTGCACGTTTTGGTGCACTTGTATTCATCGGTTGGGTGTTTTATCCGCCAATATCAAGCTCAACTTTAAACTTACTTGAGAAATCCACTGCAACAGCCCGAATCGCTGAAAGCGCTGAATGGTGGCATTTCAACAAGACGTACGTGTTCCGTAAAGCGGCATGGTACCAAGTACCGCATCATCATTGAAAGCGCTGAACAATGGCCTTTCAACAAGACGACATGTCACTGGTGGACTACTATTATATGGCATCGACTACACCCAGTTTCTCTCTACAACAACAAAGTGTTATTCGACCAGAAGTGCCCGACTATGTCGTTAGTACTATTACGGGGAACAATAGTAAATAGGACCTGCGGTACAGACAAAAAACCTATATATTTCCCTATTCGTACGAACAATATTTGGTCCTATTTACTATGGTCCCCCGGAATACAGCTATACCAGGTACCTGGTAACTGCTAAAGAGTATCGAGAAGGCAAAAATACGGGGAAAGAAAGAAACAAAACAAAACAAAAGTGACAATGTCGCTGTTTGCTGGTACGGTCAGTCCTACATATATATATGATATGATGTGTCCAGCTGATGGCCAACAGAAGGACGACAAAAAAAAATGCCAGTCGGAAGACAAGATTGTGGACTCTCTCGGCAAAAAGGCCGCGGGTTTCGTTGAAGTTGAGTTTGCCCGCTGTTTCGGGGTTATCTGGCGTGATATCACATGATATATGGCGATATATATATTCTGATATCATATCTCATATCATGCGATATTGCAAGATACGATATATCGTGATATCGTATCCATATCCCGAATTTTGGGGGCTGATATCGAGATATCGTATCCCGTCGAAAAAAATCTCGATACCGATCACTAGTATCAAGATACGGAGGAGGCGTTCTGTCACTATTCGTGAATCTCTCCAGACGCAAAAAAAAAAAACAGTTAAGTTAAATTCCACATACTTAGTATATATTTTATTTTAGAAAAAAAATCAGGAAAATCTGGAGGACAGAAAAATTGCGCGAAAACATCATGGAAATTAGGGAAAAAGAGCTCTCCGATAAGAATGACACTTACCCTCAGCGATCTTCTGGACAAGCCGTGGTCACAGGTAGGTGTCGTCCCCCCCCCCCCCCCCCCCCCCCCCCAGGTAAGTGCCTTCATGTTTATTGCGCACAGGTTTCAGCATTCCCACTGTTCATCGAACGCGTGGCTAACTCACGCGCTTCCGCTTAACAAATGTTATGCAAGTTCTATACGAGCATGCGATCGGTGAGACTCGAACCCACGAAACAGATCTTCGTAGGCACGCGGACCACCCACCGAGCCACCGTGGACGCCGGCAATGGTAAGATCCGACTACCCAGGTCATACGACTGACCCACGAAAAGTCTCGAGAGGTTTTAATATCAAGGTCGGGACACTTTGTATCCCTTGTTAGGTTTGTCTACAGACCAGGTACTCGTTGGGATTCATGTGTGATGCTTGGTTAGAGACAGAAGAAGAGCCACGTTATTCCTTTTGTGCACAAATGAGACTGGGAGCAAAGCTCGTGCCTCGCTGGGAAAACCCCTGATTTTCGACTCGACCTATGTGCAGCTGCATCTTGCACAAAGTACTGTGCAGGATGCGGGTCTTACTGATCAACACGGGTCTTTCGGCCGCCCGGCATTGTTTTGGAAGAACGCCACCAAAACACGCGGCGGAGCCGCGTGACTGCCCCTACCGACCTCGAACCCCCCAAGGGTTCGGGTTTGGGTTAGTGTTAGAGTTAGGGTAGGGTCAGGCCTGGGGTTGGGTTGGTCTGGGTCCCCGTGCAAGGTTGAAAATGACGACACAGGGAAAAGTTTTGTGCAGGACGCAGCTGCACATAGCGGACGCCCTGGTTTTCCATGTAAGATACGCCTTCCAAGTACTACAAACACGACTCCGATACCTGAACCCAGAAAATTACAAAATTACCAACTTTACAAGGGTATTCACGGGAGACAATAATAATGGAACGCGAATTCCCAATAAGGATGGAACGGGAACGGAATGGGCCGGGAATCCCACCGTGAATTTGGAGGTCTCCCTATTCCCATCCTGCCCATCCCATGATGAATTTAACAACCGCTTGTTCCCCAAATGGCCGATCTAGAATCCCCCCATCCCACTTGCTTCCCATTCCTGTTGTAGGCACAGCTTCTCCCATTATCATTCCCATTGTGAGCACGGCTTGTTCCATCCCCATTCCCTTCGTATTTCCACCAGCCTCTCAGTGGCACGCCCACACACACAGGCACCGTACGATAACTAGCATTATTCTGAATCTATAATTGGATGACGGGAAGCACCAGAAGAGTTTTCTCGTCGTTTTTTCAGAGAACCTCCCAGTGGCACGCCCACGCACACAAGTGCCATACTGACTGGCCTTGTTCTGAATCTTGAATTAGGTGACGGGAAGAACCAGAAGAGTTCAAGAGCTCTCCCGTGGTTCTTTAGAGAGAGAGCACGAGCCCGCTACCCACACACCGACACAAACGCAAGGGCGATGACGGACCCCACTGGTGCCTCTGCTACTGAGCCTCTCCCACAGCCAAGCAGATCACTGATGATCAACGGTGTTGCCGTCTTGATTTTTTTCGACGGGATACGGTGCTGGCGCCGGGAGAAACAGGCAGGGATTTCTACAGATAGACAGTTGAGTCGTACATATCAACAACAGTGCATCTGATCTCTCTGAAGAAATTCCAAGCAAATGCGTTTGTAGCAGGGTGGTGCTCGGAATTTTTTCCGTCGTTGTTTTTCCGCCCTGGTGGACGGTCTCGGAATTCCGGTGGTTGTCCGGCACATTTCGTGTTACCGTCTACCGCCAAGGGCAGTACCGCCTAAAAACCAAATACCGTCTACCGTCAGCAAACAACCGTCGTATTGCATCACCGTCAAAGCATTTCCGTCAAGGTTCACTATTTCCGTCTACCGGCAATACCTTTCCGTCAGATTCACTATTTCCGTCTGCCGGCAAATAAATACCGTCAACTCTAGACACCGCCAGAAAAGTTCCGGCAACACTGGATACCGCCAGAAATTTTCCGGCAACACTGGATACCGCCAGAAAAGTTCCGTCAACACTGGATACCGCCAGAAGAGTACCGCCAACACTGGATACCGCCCATGAGACACCGTCAGTACTGGATACCGCGCAAGGTGGCGGATGTTATTTTATTTTTTGGTCAGAAGGTTCCACTGGTGGTTCCCTTTCGGGAGAACCTGTGCGTATGGACGTGTGGACAGAGAATGCCTGCCACCACGCCACCACGTCCACACACACCTGCCTACCAGGCCCACATGCACATGGTTGACGAGGTCCGCGAGTTGGACGCCGCGAAAGAGCAGGCACGATCTAGAGTAGCCAAGAGTGCCCAGCAATCGGCGGCGGCGCAGCTGCAGAGGGCAAACATGGTGGTTGAGATTTCCTAGATGCCACGACCTGTTACCATCCAAGCGAGATCACGAGTAGCTAAAGTCCTCATACGATTACATTATTCAGTTGTTCGCATCGTGTAGGCGAGCAGCTCTTGTTGTGGGTGTGGAGGGGACGTCTCATGATAGTTTGGGTTTCTAATGGAAAATGGCAGATGAGAGGGGGGGAGTTAGACGAGGCTCGGTCAGGCCTATCCCCTGATTTTCTTTTTGTATATTTTCTCCGGTGTTTGTTGTTGTTCTTTGCAGAGACTGCTCAATTTCGATGTGATGAAACGAGAAAATAGAGCCTGCCCGCTTGCGAGGCACGCACATATTCAACACATGCGAAATACCGGCGAATGTGGATTTTCCGTTTTCCGCCGAGGGCTTTACCGCCGAAAAACGAACTACCGTGTACCGTCAACGAATTTCCGTCGTGTCCTATTACCGCCGGGATGTTACCGGCATATTTTGGATTTTCCGTTTCCGTCAAATTGGTTACCGTCAAATATTAGGTATGGCGGTTGGCGTGCGTACCATCTCGTAGCTGGTGTGTACGCCTAGACTCGATTGCCGATGGCCGGTCAATACACAGTCAAAATAAATGTTCGAGGCAAACGTATAGCCACTGTTAGGTGACTTGTACGAGAAGCTTCATTAGAAGAGAAGAAGTAGATGGTGTGGTGACCCCAAGCCACAGTGTTGATTCATTTGCTCAGCTGGAAGCTGATGATGGTGAGCAAAAGTAGAGTAAACCAGTGGGCGTGCAAACGCTCCTGTTTGTTGCTCCAATCTTGATGATCTTCAACAGATACATATATCTCCTACGACGACGTTCGTTCGTCAGGTGATGACACACCCGTACCCGACTGCGGTCCATGACAACGTTCGTCAGGTAATGACACACCCAAGATCGATCTTTTATGGATTCCTTTTACCGTATATTACCAGATTATAGCTACTGTCAAGCAACATCTCCAATATCAAAAAGCGAACTACCGTCTACCGTCAACGAATTTCCGTCGTGTCCTATTACCGCCGAGATATTACCGGCATATTATGGATTTTCCGTTTCCGTTAAATTGGGTACCGTAAAAAAAAAACGAACTACCGTTTACTGTCGACGAAATTTCCGTCGTGTCCTATTTCCGCCGAGATATTACCGGCATATTTTGGATTTTCCGTTTCCGTCAAATTGGTTACCGTCAAATAACGAAATACCGTCTACCGTCAGCAAAATCACCGCCAACAGCATTACCGTCCCGTCTGAGTTCCGTGTGAAATATCGTTTCCGAGCACCACCCTGTTTGTAGTATGTATGCCTCGGTTTCTGATTTGGGGACGTGTGCCTCCCGTGTTCCGTTGAGAAGTCCCATATATTTCCCATTGTCGTTTTCCGTTGTGCCCCCAGAGATTTTCCCACATTTCTCAACTGTTTCCCACCACCTTTTCCATACGACATGCTAGTCCCGTCCCATCCCGTTGGCGCCACGTTCGACTCCCATACCGCCACATGAATGAAACATACCCCAGCCAGCGCCAGCCAGCCAGCCTCCCGTCCCGTTCACATCCCAAGTAAGAAGCATGTGGGCATTTCCCGTTCCCATCACAACGAGAGGCAACAATTTGCCGATGGGATTCCCCTTCCCACAATGGGCGGCAATAATTTTCCCGCCTGCGGCGAGCGAAACCCGACCGTCCCGTCCCACACGGGCCTCGTCTCCCGTGAAAACCCTTGAAAATTACCGGCCTTTTAGCCTCTATCAAACCAGTACCATAACAGAGGTACGAGTATCATGTTTGTTTTGGCTTTAGCCTTTGCTACGTATTAATTTAGGTGTAGGGTATCATACCGACCGGTAGGTTATATTAGCGGGGGGCAGAGCCAGGAAGCTAGTATAGGTTGATTGTCGCATTTTCCTTCTTCTTGTAAAACGATTGAATGTGGACGCTTGGGGTCACTGTCGGTCCCACCGGAAAGAAAGTGTCATGCGCTACTATTAATAGGCCAGACAGAGACTCCTTTCCGAACCGGTATTTCACCCATTGTGCCGAGTTGCTCAAGATGGGTTGTGCGACATGTACTCGCGATACGAAGGGCACTCGCCTCAACTTCTATCCTCGCCTGCGGGTCAAAGACGGCTCACTAATTATGATGTACTGTTTGCCTCTGCGCAAGAAGTCCCATTTGGCAAAAAACTCCCAAGCAAAGACGTTTCACGGACACCCCGGCAAAATGAAGGCAAACACAATTATTGATGCTTTCGCCGTTGTCGCAAGAACAGGATAACCTCATCTAATGCAGACCATTGCTTGCCATGATTTCTGGGAAGAGATCGTTGTAATTTTATTGCCTAGACACTGCTTGTGATAGACCCGACCTTTGCGATAGGGTGTTCAAGACCAAGCATCATCGAACTTCTTAAAGACTTGCGAAGTGATCGATTTGTATGTCCCATTGCCTACGAAATGCGCGTCATAGATCCAGAAGGGGGGTATTCCACACACCCATTTGGTTGTCAAATTTAGTTTTGCCACCAATCAACGGACTTCTTTCAAAACTCAATTACAGTAACTGCCATCTCTGTTGTGGTGTTTTTGCCTGTAGCACGCTTGTCGGGTACCTTTTCAAATACATCAACAAGAGAGGCGACTTCGTGAAGGCCAAAATTATTGTGCTGTGAAGCGGGGGGGGTGTAGTAGTGGAAATCGAAGCATAACGGTCGGCTCGATGCATTTTGTTTTCGGACGCTGCTTGGCGGCTGTTGGGTTTTCATGCCATGGAACGTCAACCAGGTGTTTCTTCCCTTCGACTCTCTACCTTCCCCATTAGCAACAGGCTCCCGTTGATGACTGTCTTTCACGCGCAGAACGGCTGCCGAACGCCCAAGAAGCCAAAAACGGATACCGTTTCGTAATTTCGTAACAACACGCAGCTCCGACAGCAGGCACATTTCGTGCGTGTCACCTGCTACACGAGACCAAGGCAACGTATTTCACCTCCGCTTGCTCTTCCAGTATAAACACGCTAGACCTTTTGTTGACCTCAACGCCAATGACAGCATCGTGCACCCGTCTTTCCAAGACGCTGCAAGCGCTATGGGAATATTTGAAAATGATCTTGAATACCACATTTGCTTGAAGGAAGCCGCCGTACTTCAAACAGACAAGGAATGCTTCGTAAGCTAAGCTACCTCGTCACTCTCACTATTGACGGCGCCCCAGCGAACAAACTGTGGGAATAATTCCAACCTGACTTTACAGAGGGTGTTTTCCGCGCTAGAGCCTGGTTTTGTTTGGGGGGGGGGGACGGTTTGTTACCACCCCCCCCCTGAGGTCTGTTTTTTTCACGTAACCTTGTATCATAGTTATGATACTCTGTGATGGGTAAGAAACCAACTGAATGGTTGATGACCGGGTTTCAATGCAATTTACCCGTTCCGGTAAGGGAAATGCAAACATGCAGAAAGTGGGGACAGTACAAAAAATCCCCGGTGATGAAAAATGATCCGATCAAGCTGAATTTTTCAAGGTAGGATAACAGTGGGTTGGGGATGTCGAATCCGTTGTTAGAATGTCTGATTCCACCTTAACCCAGGTATATTAGGGATACATCTTACTTCCACCGCCGCCGTCCTAAAATAAACCGATACCAGGCATGACACACAATGTTGCACTAGACTACACGTATATTTACACGCCGGCCACACGTATGAAAACCACCGCAAACAGATGACACGTATTGACAACAGTAATACTTTGTCCTGCCGCAGTGGGAGTTCCCGGCCTGTGCACCGGTAATCCTCTCCATCGCACATACTTTCTCTCGCCTAAAACGAGTTCCGCAGGTTCTTTGCCACCCCCCGCAGGAGCCACCACAATGTCCATGACAACCGTCTCTTCTACTACACCGACTTCGAACTTTGGGACGAGACCCGGGTATATACTGTGGATATGGCATCCGTCGTATTGGCGCAGCTGGCAGGCTGAGCAAAAACAAGACGCCAAACAGGTGTACAATTGTGGTTCAGGACAACCTTCCTCATGCAAACTGCCAGCTCTTCCCCCGACACAGGGCCCTCCTCCTCGGACCTCCCCTCTCCCGATCCCACCTCCACCTCCTCTTTCTGACTCCTCTTCCTCCTCTCCCGACCTCCCCTGGTTTTCGTCCTCCTTGTCTTCTTCTTCCTTGTTGGAATCCCAAGCCATTACCGTCGTGCTCCTCTTCCCCGCCCTGCTTTGTTACCCCCCCCTGCTCCTCCTCACCTCCCGCCTCCTTATCGGAACACAAGCCATGGCCTTTGCGCTCCTCCTCCTCTTCCTCCTCCTCCTCCTCCTCCTCCCCCCCCTCCTCCTCCCCCTCCTCCTCCCCCTCCCCCCTCCCTTCTCCTCCTCTCCCTCCTCATTCTCCTCCTCCTCGTTCTTCTTCGCCTTCCCTGGCTCCCACGGCCCCTCGACTAAAACACTGAGCCCCGTCCCGCCCACCTTTCCCGATTCCACCTCCACCGCCGCCGCCAAGTCCTTTCCCACGTCGCACGTCGTGCTGGGTGCGTCGAATCTGCCCGCATTGGCTCCGACGAAAAGGTACGTCGAGTGAGTACCCTCGATGCCTTTGAGGTCTTGCTTCGGCCGGTATATCGCGCGCGGCGGTCCGGTGAGCTTTACGTGCACACGTCTGATGCAATACGGAGACCACGTTGCGAAATATTCCTGCATCGTCTTGACGGAAGTATCCTTCCAAAAGCGCACCACGCCAATCCGCACCAGTGACGAAGACATCTCGGAGCTTGGAGTTTCTCATAGCGTTTTTAGCCACCTCGCCGACCTTTCGTGCACCAGGAGACCGAGAGCCAAGCTGGTGTCTCGCTGGGAAAACCCCTGGTTTTCCATCTAAGATACGCCTCCCAAGTACTACGAATACTATCCCAATACATGAACCCAGGTAATTACCGGGATTTCAGCCTTATTCAAAGCAGTACCATTACACTAGCCCACTCTGATGAGCCGTGTATGCAGAAATATTGGAAATTTGTGGAAACCCCGATTCCACGAGCTAGAACATGAGTCGAAGATGCGGCTCCTCAAACCCCACTCCCACAGCTCTGAGCGGCAAGGTTAAGAAGCCGCCAAGGCACGTCAAAAAAGAAAAAGGAAGGAAGGCATAGCTCTAAGGGGGAGGAATAAACCGTCAATCAAAGCCATCGCCATGGCACCCGCAACGTGGGTAGGGCGAGAAAGTATTTACGGAAAAGCGAAACGTTAAAACAAAAACAAGACGGTCCTGTTCCCCAGTAGGTGTCGTCAACGTTATCCAGAACGTTTCCAGCGCCCGAGCGGGATGGCGGGATCGGTAGGACGAGAAGAAAAATAACACGGAATACGCCAATAACCACCTGCCCCCAGCGCTCAACTCCGGAAACGTGTCCTGTGCCACAAGTCAGTGGCCCGATTACCCAGACCAGCCCTTCGCTAAGCGGGGGGGAAAGCAGGACAAAATACGTCCTGCCGACGACCCCACCTGTTAGGATCAGGGTCGGGACCCATAGCATCCCTGGATAGGTTTGCTTATTAAACCGCTTCTCGTTGGTACTCACGTGTGTTGCTTGCTTAGAGATAGACGAAGAGCAGCTATATTTCCTTTCGTGCGCGAGGAGACTGCGAGCCAAGCTCGTGTCTCTCTGGGAAAACCCTTGGTTTTCCATTTGAGATACGCCGCCTAAGTACTACAAACACGATTCCATTACCGAGGCGTTCTATGATAGAGGTTCACCCTAATTTTTCTGAGGCTCCTCACTTTGGGAGCTCCATATCTCACCCGAACACTGAATTCAGCAAAATCCTATTGCATCCCGATGAAAATCCCATGGCCCGAGTATGCAAAAACGTCATTTTCCGAAACAAGATTGGAATTCCGACGAATTTGGGTTAAGGAGTCCCGTCATCCAGTGAATTGTTCACAGAAATGTGCTATCTCTATCGTAGAACGCGTCTACCTCAACCCAGGTAATTACCGGGCTTCAGCCTCATTCAAAGCAGTACCATAACAGGAGCAGGTGCATACCTATATGACCTCGACGTCGTGGCAAGACGACGATCAGATACGATAGTACTACTGGGTTTTTACGAGATGGTTGAGCTGTGTTGGCAATTCTTCGAAATATGGTTACTGGTCGTCGGATAGGGTGAAAAGTAATATTTCGTGATTATACCCCTTGCGTGGTTGTAATGGGGAGCAAAACATATATTATTTTGAAACTACGTGACTTCCTCGCTGAAACACCGGTTCGTGAACAAGGCAGTGGTAACAATCGAGCAATTCGCCCGCGAAGCAAAGAAGTACATACACGAATGTGATATGCGTGCGCGCATGTTGGCTGACTAAGCGAAAGTAGCCAAGAGCGCGTTGACTTCCGCGTACACGGTGGTTGCGCTCCACCCGTTTGGTTCCACAGGCGAAGTTATGGCTTCCTGCGAAGCTGTGGCCGCCCTGTACTAAGTGCACTCACTTTGAGCTCTGGGTTCGCATCACGTTCGCGGTTTCTATTTCTTTTCTCGAACGGGGTATATTTTCGACTGAAGGATACGGTGCGGTCCGAGACTACGACGACGAGCGGCAAGTAAGGTGGTGCAAACAGAGGGTCGAGTGGTGCGAGTAGCAACGTAAACGAACCTTTAGTCAGTCAAGCTGAATGCGCTGCACACTGCGAGACGGTCAAAGATCGGGTTGGTGCGATCGAGGCCAGTGCGGCTGGTAAGATCGGGTTGGTGCGATCGACGCCAGTGTGGCTGATAACGGGGGGCGACCCGAAAATATTGAGGACAGTACCGTCGAGAACGGAGGGCGGCTCGGAAAGATCGAGGACATGCCCGGGCGTCTACCAAAGGGGCCGGATGACATCCCGGTCAACTAAGGCGCTGACGAACCAAGCGGTGACCAGGCCAACTGCAAGGGGTATTAAAGAACACTGCCATGGCATCCTCTGCGGTAGTGGAACTTCTCAATTCTTTAGCGGGGCTTGATGTCACCGCGTTTATGCCGCGTGGGGCGGAACTGGGCACCGCTGGAACCATCGACATCGCAAAGCAGTTCGCCATTCTGGCGGAGGTGTTCCTCCTCGTTTTTGAGCGGGACTTTACCTCGGTGGAGAGAAAGGCGCGAATGAAGAAGGTACCCGCGGCATTCCAGGACGGTGTCGGCATGGTGGCGTCACACGGCGAAGCCACTGTAACCAACAAACGATTATAATGCCAGTCATCAAGGCGAGGGTAGCCCACTTCATCAACATACATACCGAGGATTTGCCGACAGCGGTCCACGACGCAGCTCTCTCCGCTACTTTCAACTGGCACGAGCCGCCGGAGACTACGAATTTCCAGGAGTGGTACTTTCTACGAGGGGGAAGGTTGGCGCCTACATCGATGCCGGTGGGTTGGCGCATGTCGACATTCACAAGTACCCGGTCCCACCTCGCGAAATAGGAGGGTGCGCTGTTAAACGTGCGCGCAGGGACGACGACTCCGCTCAGCTGCCGTGCTTCGGTTGGACCTCCCAGCGGTGATGCCGGTTCGGACGAAAGGGAACTCTGTGCAAGCTCCACCACGACCCGGATGTCAAATGTCGGGCCGAAAAACAACGCGTTGGAGGCGCCAGTGGGGCCACAGACAAGAAGGCCAAGGATGGTGTTGGCACGGTACCGATCGCTTCCGCGTCCCTGCAACGGAGAGAGTGCGCTAAGGGTAGAGGTTCTGCCAAATTGTCCAAGAATGACGACGAATAGAAGTGCGGGCCCCGTCAGCTGGCGGAGCCAACCCCGGCGACCTAACGAGCTCGTGAGTGTCTACGGATAACGTATAGTTTGTACGATCGGGTTGGAGTCGTTTTCTCAACCATGTGGGGTCGAGAGTTCACATAGGTGTTTAACGTCGTCGGGGGAGCTGTGAGATACTGAGATTGGTAGTGAGTCTCAGCCGCAGGCGTTAAATCGCATGGCGCAGGCGTTCATGGTTTTCTTTCGGGTTCGTGGTGTGAAGTTTAGCGCGCGTGCATGACCTTGAGTTCCAGTTACAGCTGCCTACCGTTTCTGAGTCTCAAGTTCGGAGTTGGTTTGGAATCACGAAACGATTTCCCAAAGTTCACCAGTTGCCTAGCTTTGCAGTCTATGGGGCACCCGTGGATGTCAACAGGTTCGGTCGGCAACACCAAGATCACGGCCACTCTCTCACGTGCAACAACCACAGCAACGTAGTTCTGTATACTGCCGACATTGTCAATAAGGTTAAAAAGACAGATGGTTCGGACGCGCTTCTGTTTTCACCCCCTTTGATTGGTCAATGACATTTTGGGACTGAGGCTGTCGCCGTTGGCGGCAGTGGCGTCCACGTCGGAAACTCGTGTAATACACCATCCAACTCTTGAGGGTTCGTCATCGAGTCCAGAGGTTAGTGCGGACACGGACTTCTCAACGTCGCCCCCCGGTAAATTGGGTCATGTGCTGCGAGAGGTAGTGGCTTATTTTGTTTTTACGGCGGAAGTACGGCTTTGGTGTACGCATAGTCCTCAGTAAAATAGATGTCAAAGACGCACTTAAAAGGTGCTGGCGGAGTGGGAGCGATCGCCGATGTATGGATACGTATTTCACGACATGGTAAGAGTAGACAGGCGACTGCAGTTCGGGTGGTGCCTTTTTGCGTCCGCGCTAGAACACTCACACGTTAAACATTTCGTACAAAAATGTGGTTGTGACGGAATCGGGTTTTGAGGCTACAGCGCACGTCGAGGTAGCGAGGTTGCGCAACCAACAGCTTCGGATCGCCCCCCCCCCGTTACCGCGAGGTTGTTCGATGCGATGCCCCAAGTACAGGTGGGGCTACAGATGATAACTTCCTTGTACGGGACTACGTCGACGATGGTCTGATGATTGAAAAGAAATGGTATCCATCGGGCATTCGGTGCTTAATGGCGTCAGCTTCGCTGGCGTCCGATCATTTTCGCGTGTTTGGCGAACGGTCGGCGAGGGACCCCTCTCTATTGTCGACCCGAATAGTCTTTTCGTAGGACACATGGCTGGAAGTCGTAAGCTGCGAGATAGATACAGGGGCCCTGACGATCTGACTGACGTCCGCGCTATTAACCAAACATCGCGATCTACTGCGTGAGCGGCTGGCCGACAGATTGCTTGCTTCGGTGAAGGACGTGCGGTCGTTGCTGGGGAACCTGTTGCGCGTTTGTGAGGTGGCAAGGGCCGGATAGTTGGTGGAAGAGTGCAATGGTGTTGGACGGTTCGGCGTCTCGGTCGCCCGAGGATTCGTACAATAAAACCCAGGAAGTGAAGGGAAGGAGATGCGTCTATGAGCAAATACATATGGGTATGATGACACAGAGTTGGGCAATGCGGTAGACATGTCAGCCAACTACTCTGCCTCCCAAGCTACAGGAAACGATAGTATACAACGCAATTCGAAAGGTATATACAGCAAAGGGGAATCTTATTTGGGATCGGGAACCGATATGAGAATAATCCACAGTTTGTTTTCGTAGAGAGAATTTGACGTTATGGTTAATGTTCTTTGGCTGAGTACGTAGTACGTAGATTACTTTAAAGAGCATCAGCTGGCATTGTTTGGTCGATCGCGCTTGTAAGAATACCAAGCGGATACCGCACGGGACGGTGCCGGCAGACTGGCAGAGCACATGAACCGACGAAGCTATTGCTTACAGCTGGACAGCGGTCGCTCGCTGGGCCAGGTATTTCGTGCAAAAAAAAAACGTTATTTTCCTATTTCGTCCTGTGATCACAACGCTCCGGTTGATTTTTCATCCTGAGCCCCGAAGGTGTAGTGTGTACTTTTCTCTGTTTCAGGGGTGCTCTCACGTAGACCGAAAATATATCTGATTGGCCAGACACACGTTCTCCCCGGCATACTTCAAACGCGATGTCTTAACCCTAATTGACCTGCGAAGGCACCCGCTCTACGCCACTCGGGCGGGTGGCTCCGTACGTCACTCGAAATTGAACGATAAAACAGAACGTATCGTCGTATATTTGTACGTAGAGTAACAAGCAATCCATACCATGGCGATGTGTATATCGCGGAAACTTGAAAAAACTTAGAAAAAGCTAGATATCTGAAAAAAAGGCAGTAGGGTAGTAATCCGGCCGAGTTTCTCTGATCAGATGACAAAGGACCTACAAGACTTAAAAAACGACCCGCCCCTCTACCATATAGCACCAGTACCAGTCAGAAAGTGGATTATTTGGTGAGAAATGTAGAACAGGGCTTCTTCAAAGAGTTCGGAGTCTCAGAAAAACAAAAAATCGTTTGAATACTACGGCATCTAGTACACCAGTGAGTGGGTGATATCCATGCCGCCGTAGAGGCACAAGTAGAGCCTATTCAGGTACCAGACCCCACTCCTCCGCTACCTTTGGGGACAACCTCGCCCCCCTCCAACACGGGCGCAGTAACAAACCAGCCGCCGCCGCCGCCACCCTCCGACGGAACGCACTCGATGGGGGAGATGTCGATGTTCCAGCTCGTGGCCGTGACGACGACCATGCCGAGGGCGAAGAGGAGGAAGATGAGGTGGTTGTCGAACGGGAAAAGGCGGGGGCGATTGATGGACCAAGCGAACACGGTGGAGGAGACGACCGGGCCCGCCGCTTTCGCGAGTGACCCCAGCGTCACCTGCAGCCCGTTAATAGTGCCGCGTTGGGAGGGGTATACCGCGTTGTTGGTCGCCAGAGACACATTAGTAAATACCTGTTATTGCGCGGAGGGGGTAGAGAGGGGGGTGGGGGGGGGCAGGGTGTCCTCTTGTCATGCATGGCCGTAGTCGTCGGTCACGTAAAGGGGTGGTGGAGTAGAATGGCGGGGGTAGGGTAGAGGGGGTGCAGCATTTGGGGTGCGTCGTTGGTCTGGACGCAGGTGCTGCGATGTGTTGTAATTGAGCCGAAGCAGCAGCATCTCCCATCTAGAGCTAGGATAACAGACTATGCTTATGCCAATCAAGCGGAATAGAAATGGAAAGAGATCTTGAAAACACGTCCAGGCCCAAAACGAACGGATGAGGATAGATGGCAGACTATGACGCCTGCTGCACTCCCTGCTGTCTATACCACCGGTGCCCGACATGTGCTCGCAGCAGAGGGGAGAGGAATAGAGACGGGCGGGAAGGGCACACGTGACTCTCACCACGGTCATTGCCACGTTGGTGAAGAACAGCAAGACTAGCGAGGCAGCCAAAAGAACCGCCCTATCGTTGTGCAGCATGGAGAGGAGGGGGTAGGAGAGGACGACGGGGGTCACGATGCAGCAGGCCCAGCGCTGGGACCTCGTCGGGCCTATCCGTTTGACGACGAACGGGTAAACGCAGAGCTCGAAGATCACCATGCCCCCGCCACACATCGAAAGGACCTGAAACACGAGAGAGAGGATGCGAGGGCGCAAAACCGAAAAGGGAGCGAGTCAGTGTCAACATTTCACACGTACCATGGAAAAGGCTCACGGCAGGAGAGATCGGACCGGCGCAAACGTGAAGGGAGAGGGGAGGGGGGTAGGAAGGAATGGACTGAACGTGTAAAGCAGGTCGACGCGAGATCACTGAATTTGTGGAGCAGTTCGGAGGTCAGGGTGCGTTAGCACCCCGTTTGAGAAGGCAGAGGCAGCGACCAGACCGAAGTGTTATCTTTTGTCTTCTATCAAGCCGTGCAAAGGTGGTTATAGGTCGCGCGTTTCTCGCCGCAACATTTCTCATTGACGGAGCTAAATCAGCTGAGAATCTACCCCAATCGCTTTCGGACCCGTCCTACTGCAGGCGCTGGGGTTGCACTTTCAGCCCAAATATTTCTTCTCAGCCGGAGTGTTCCTCTACAACACGAAAGCGCCCAAATATCGCTCGATCATGCGTTTATTTTTTTACACTACCCTGGTATTACAGTGGTTAGATACCCAACTAGCTGGGGGTGTGTGCCGGGCTTTCGTATACCTGATACTACGTAGAGGAAACGACGAGTACCCATTTTAACGTCTTCAAAACGGTCCTTACCTGTACGCCCAGAGCGGCATACATCGACGAGCGACGCGGAAGCTCAAATCACCCTACAAAAAATCCCGAGATATTCACCCGTTTTCTTTCTTGAAGAGCCTTCCAGCAGTGTCTCACAGCTGTGTCCTACACCACTATGAACGAAATTCAAAGGATCGTTTACACATGACTACGAATACCAAATGACCCCCACAATCCATCCTGAATGGATTGGTCCAAGCCATGCCCCCGCCGGTGATAACTCACAGAGGATACCCTCATACTTCGTCAAGTTCGATGAGAAGCAACTCAAACCATGCGTCAACCGGAATCTAGAAAGCGGGGGACTCCATACTATTACAGGGGTATGCACATACGTACGGGGCGCTTGCCAAAGGGGGGCGTTCGTTTATTTCGTCACCTGTCCGATCTGTTTCGTCGTCCAATTCAAGCCTCCGCTGGCCAACGTGCTGAGCGCCCACAGCGGATACACTTCCTGGCACCCAAACGAGATCGCCTGCGCGATTCGGGTTTGACACGCGGAACGAGCAAACAAGGTCCCCGAGACGAACAAAAAAGGGGTGGATGCACGGTGCCGTTTAGCCCGTGGGCGCCACTGTTAGGTAAAGGAGGGTATCAATTTGTTGCCCTTCAAGACAATCTAACTGATCGGATTGACGGGGCTGTTCACCAGAAGAAATTACCGGATATAATTGCAATCCCAAGTGCGGGTAGGAAGGAGGGGGAGGGTACTCGATATCATGCATTGCCGTAGTCGTATAATCATAGACCCTCGCATCCTCACAATGCCGGGACGGAGCACGTCTGGTTTTCACCGACCAGGCAGACATTGCTTGCACCAAGCGCGAAGCGCCGTGAGGTTCCCGGCGAGTAGCAGGTAGAGTGAGCTGCATCCTCCTAAAAACCGTTTGTGGGACGGACTGACACATGAATGACAGCTTCAGTGAGTGGGAGGGGGGTAGACGTTTTGAGCCCAACACTTTCTCACCAACGGGACACACACGGACATGGCGCCGCTGACATGAAGCCCCGCCGAAAATAATCCGCTACGTAGCTTAAATTCGGAGAGCAGCCAGAAGACACAGCAGTGGTATGACCCTACTGACCCTACTCAATACACATTACTCCTGTTGTTGGAACATGAAGAGCACCACAATAAATGCAGCGGGGGCGGCAAACGGTGCCCCTTCTCACCGAGAACAAGACGTACGCGAGCATGACAGTGCGAACCCGCTCCACTTTGAGAAGGTTTAGGGGTAGAAGAACTTCCCTCAAGAAAGCATTTCTCCTCTCCTCTCCCCGACTCACGCCACCACCACCACTACCACCACCGCCGCCGGCATCGATCCGGCCCTCCCCTCCACCGCCACCTACCCCCTTCTCTTGCCGCGCATCTTCACGGGTGTCGTTGTGGACACTGTGCAACTCCCCCAGCTCCAGCTCACGCTCTCCGCTAGACCGTCCCAAGGGTTGCAAAACGAGAGGTAGCCACTTCTCAGCCCCCGCCCAGACGCTTCGTTTACCGTCGCCTCCGCTGCCGCTTCCGACGGTTTTACGTTCACGTTTATCCCCACCTTCCGACGCCACTTTTCTGCCGCTGGTGCCGTCATGCGCGAGCTGGGGATCGTAGTCGATGTCGAGGCAGGTCGTTTGGGCGACTCCTCCCCCACCCGCCACCGCCACCTGGCTGTTCGATTCCGCCTTCGGGGTCGTCATGAGCTCGAAGCGGAGCCTGCATCCAGACAAGGGATGGATACGAGGAACTACTATTAGGCCGTGAATCAGACACAACATGTCATAATGTTGCACCGGTACCTAACACCAACAGCCACACCTCGAAAGCCTAGTGGCGCACTCTACGTGCATGCCAGTATGAGGCAGTATGCTTTCGAACTGTTGTCCAGGGTGTACTGCACCTAACGGTGCTTTCCGAAATCCTGGTGTCCCTCTTCACGTGCATATGAGGCAATAAGTAGTACCGGGTGTGACATACGTGTTCTACTGTAGCTACAACAACAGTACGTTACGATTACTTGGCTGGTTGGTCGGTGCGCTTCTCACTCTTTCACGATGACCAAACAATATTACCGAGCATCGTAGGATATCTCGTCTAACCAACACTTGTGAATGCGTACTCAGTCAGCGCCGACTGAGGACTGCTGCTACGGTAAGGGGAGGGGTGGGGCATGATGCCATCATTTTCACTGCCACGCTAACGCCGCTCGGACGAGTGGCCCTGTATCTCACTCAAAATCGGACGCACATATATATATCACTTGGAATCCCATGGCGGTGCATACAGCGAGAACTAAGAAGAGCATGAAGACTTAAGACTGCCAAGAACTAAGGTGGTCACTCGGCCGAGTGACTCTCATCACCTGGAATTGTAGGACATAAATGCGAGCCCCCTTCCGTAGCACCAGTCTGAGTAGGTTATTCATAGTGGGCTAGTAGATTACTCATTTCATCAACAGGCTACTGAGTATGGTAGACTAGTAGGCTACGAATAGTAGACTATATCCCTTTAACCTGTAGGCTACTGAGTACGCCAGGCTAGTAGGTCCCGTTTGACCAGTATTTGTGAATGCCTGCTCAGGCAGCGCTGACAGAGCAATTTATATTAGGTTCAGTCAGCACTGACTGTGAAACGTTTGCAGTAGAAGTAGGGTATCCCTTCTACAAGAGCAAACCCTTGTAATAAAATAGTAGATACCACTCTGTTCCGGAAAATAAGGTCGTTTTATACATTGGTATTAATACTAATCGGTCCTTATATTTACACTCAGAACGGTAGTAAAAACCTGTCGCCACCCTTCCGGACGTCCAAGGTCTCTTGGAGAAAGAAGAACACCAGAGGAAAGCACACCAAGGCCAGGATCGCCCCGAGGATATTCGGAAGCAAGTACGGGAACCTAGTTTCGTTGGGACAGTGGGTAGACAGCAGCGGGGAGACGGGAGAAGCACCAACTATTTTGTTGGTCTTTAGCAGCCCTGTTGAAGGATAACACAGTGCTGTTGTGCAGTAGGACGTATTCAGTTCGGGCAGTCGGCAGATAGCGAAAGGGGTGGACGCAGAGGAACAAAACATGTTGACACGCAGCCCTATTGTGCAGGAGGAGACAAAAAACACTGTTGTTGTTGGCTCGAACGTTTTTGTCCTTTTTGCAACAATAAGTCCGGCTGGCTCGCTACCCTACCATGCACGCATTATCACTGCTGTTCGATTGACAATGATATCACCTTCCGAACAGCCCTGACTCCGAAAACACGCTGGGGTAATGATTCGCCGGTTCCGCCAGCATGCCACCGATGCCAGACCCGAGGATAAGTCCAACAGCCCAGCAACCTTGATGGCGAGAGATAGACGCGTTGGCCGGGCGAATTAAGCGTTTGCGTGGTAAATATTAAGCGAGTTGCGAATTCACGCGACCGCCTGAAGTATAGGGCACGCCTTACTACTTTTGAGTTGGGCGAAGCCGGACATCCTACGTATAAAATATCTTCCGAAACTATTTCCTCGTGACAGTAAGACCGTCCTTTGTCATTGCTCGTTTTCCGAAATCTTATGGAGTGCCTGGTATACTATGTGAGTGTCATGTGCTGTGTATATACCTATGGATTTGGTGGCACTCACTCTGATATATATGTGGAGGCGTTGTTGGTATTATCTTGCACAAACAAAGATATTTATTACGCTAAGGATCCCTTGCAATCATCAAATACACACGCAGCGTGTGGCTCTGCGGTCACATGATATCACCTGTGATGAAGCTCATGCCGACCACCTCATGCTCTTTCCCGCACACCTCGGAGATCATCGTCTTGGCGTTCGCTAATATACCGTTCAATGCTCCGGTGAGAACCCTGCTCGCACGCAAATCGATTGAGTTTAAAACAACGTGCCACCTTCAGGCGACGAATTGATGAATTAATTGAGGCCGGCCGCCGTCCCCCTCCCTTTCTACCGGAGCGTCATTTCGTCTGGGCCAAGAGCCATGCCAACCAGCTAGATGGGATGTTTCGCGGGGAACAGTTTCTGTGACTGAAGGAGCTCCTCAACTGAGGAGCTAAACCTCGATGTCTTGGCAATACCGCCTGTATCATGAACACATAATTATTTTCTTATTGTTATTGCGTTCGCCGTATCCGACAATGGGTAGCATGAGCTCTTACGTTCATTACCCCGAAACATTCCCCCGAAGGAGAAAATCGAAAGGGAAGCCTAAACAACAAGGAAAACTATGACCTAATATCTAGAAGGTATCATAATAATATATAAGTTGCTCTCCGAAAATCAAACAAACGCCCTCATTAGTTTTATAGGTATTATTATATTATTGGGTTGTAAAATCTGTACCTGGTATTTAGAACTGGGTTGTCCATCTATCGCGTTTGCTCGTCCCTCGTTAGCTCTTAATATTTAGATGCTTGCCTTTTTTTCGTCGATACTCAGCGTCAAAGCAACCCCCCCCCCCCCCCCCCCCCTCCCACGTACAGTACGGTGGCATTTTTGTATAGTGACGGATTGTCGATCGGGTCACCACCACCGTGCTCTGCCGTGCTGCATTGCTATCACATTCATGTGTCATCGACTATGTCGGACGGTGGCGAGGAAGCGTCTGCGATGAGCTAGATTCCGAGTGAACAACTGGGTCATGAATGTTATGGTGAAGGGGGTGGGTATTTCTGTAGCATGCTGACATTGAGATCCATACGTACTAGGGATCTTATCTGACATGCAATCACTACACGCGGGTAGGAGTATACAAATATCTTAGTTCGCATATTTTTTGTGAAAAGCATTATGCGGAGATATTGCGCGTCTATCTTACTCGTAATATGGTCTGTTGTGTATATAATGCATCGCCATCAGTAGCGATGCCGGGAACGTGCCCGGAATGTTTCTAAAACGTTGTAGATAACATTGCAGGGGACTGTACGGGCTGCGGTAGACTACACCTGCCCGTAGCATGGACGTTGTTCCGAGACAGTCAATTGTCGGCCACGCTCACTAATTCACTCCTCCTCTCTTCTTCTCTTATTTTCTTTCCTTCTTGTCCTCTTGATCTCTCCGATCAACTTTCTTTCCAAAACGGTCACAAAGGCGACTTTTCAAACCATCTCTATTCTTCTTCACAATTAATGTTCACAGACTTATCTGCCACCTCTGCCATCTCTCTTCATAGAGACAGAGCCTCGACACATGCATCATTCTTTCAGTGGCGGGGCGTACTCTTTTGTTGCTTCCCATAGTCATTTCGCCAATGACGATTCGTTCCTTTCGAGACGTTCTTTCCTCCTCCATTTCGTTTCCCTCTATTGCCAAAACAGTTTATAATCCGCACTAGCTCACGTAATTAATCAGTTCCTTTCACTCGTACCTCAATCAAAAGTGGGTGCTCGCAAGTTCGATTCGGGGCCTTATCGTGTCCCTCTTTGTGTCAAACTAATTAATCCCACCAGTTCAAGTCGTTAATTAAGTAATTTCATCCACCCTTACCCCTACATTATTCAAATGTGTTCGGGGATGACAAATGAAACCATATCACAAGCAGGGGTGAAGCGTTTATTATTTTGGGCGCTCATGACCTTCTCTCTACAGATACCGGGGCTCCTCAGCTGAGGAATAACCTACCGACCACGTTTGGAATCCGACGCGTGCATCGTTTGGCCAAAATGTTTCTGATTGACGATATTCCCCTATAAAGAACTACTCAATATCGCCGATATATCTTTTTTCTTGTGTTCTGTGATTCCTGCAGTCCATCGGGTTGCAGTTTCGTTTTTCTCTCAAGGTAAGGTTTCTGTGTGGGGTCAAGACTTCCTGAAGTGAGAAAGAAGCCTCAGCAAGAAATAGGCGCAATCCTATCGTAGCATCCATCGAACCCGGTATTTGTGCATTTTTACTACTGTAAATACATTTATACATTTGAAAAACTACAGCTGTGCGTCGATCGCGAGCACTACGGGTTTTATATGGCCTCATGCAGGACGTACATCTCGTGTATGAAGAGGACAAAATGTGAAGCTGCAGAACGTATTTACAAATAAATTGTGTGGCACATATATTACAACAAGTACCGGTACACAGCGGTTATATTTTGTTGCTTCAACTGAAGACCGTAAGGTATAACATATGGACCACTTTGAGAACAACTCAACGAGTCACCAAAATCCCAAACGCTTTTTGAAAAAGAACCATTAGACATCTTTAATAACCCCGACAATTTCGAAGGGAGTAGCAAAGTCATATCCGGATGGGTCGAAATCTCCGAGGAGTTGACGCGATCAAACGGGCCCGCTAACGTAAGCCGTTATCCACCATGCAAAATTATCGGGTCACTCAGACTACCACGTTGGGCCGTCTCTGAGCGGTTGGTATAGGTTTAAAATAAAATAAAAACAACTGTTAGATCGAGGATTTCGCCGAAAATCATCTTTGCAAGCTGTGTGGAATATTTTGATCACGCGTATCACGGGTTTTGTATGGCCGCATGCAGGAAATACAAATACAAGTACGATATTTGTTGGCCCTGTGCTCTCAGCGCTCCTCAGCGTTTCTTAGGCGTATTTTTTTGAGTTGTTCGTGCTAGCGCGAGAGGAGGTTCACCTCACCGGACGCAACTGCCTCATCGTGATCCCCGACCCCGATTTTGTCGGGGGCGGCCTCGGGCGTGCTTACGCCGTGCCCTGGCTGCGGGCTGACCGGGTGTTAATACGTCAGCTGTGAGTTGGACCAGTTGTGTGGTCGATAGTTGATTTAGAACAGTCTCGAGGCCAAAGAATTTGGTTGTCGGCCTACCTTTGCCCCTTCAGGCCTACTCTTGGCCCGTCAAACCCTCTTCCAAAATATTATTGTTTTCACTGTTAGAGTGTCCTTGACAGCTGTGGCCGGGTGTGCTGTGCTCATTTCTTATAGAAACTTTTGATGAAAACATTAGCTGTGAGGTGGAGCAGTTGAGTGGTCGATACTTGACTTATCACAGTCTCGTGGCCAAAGATTTTGGTTGACGGCCTACATTTGCCCCGTCAGGCCTACCTTTGGCCCTTCAAGCCTTCCCTTGAAATATTATAGTTTTGAGCATTGGGATGTCCTTGACGGCTGCCCGTCAAGGGGCAAATTTGCCGTCAACCGACACCTATGCTCGCTCGTGACGGTAGAAATACTCTGTTTTAGATGCCATGACCCAGATGGGACCTCTTCTCCTTTGGCCGAAACGGGAGGGCCGCATCCTCCGCGGCTTTTGACAGCTCATGGCGGCAAGAGTGTGGGTAATATGAACTAGGGTGGCCGGTGTCATGCTCCGCCGTTGCTTGTGCGTTCAGGGTTGGGCGTTCCAGAAACGGGTGTCGAAATTCCGATTCGGGCCATTTTACGTGCGAAAGCACGAGTTTGGCGAACAATTGTTGAAATTCGTAGGCTGGCATATGGTCGCAAAAAGAGCGTCGCGAGCCTCTTCGGCTGCTGTGCACGCCGGGCGACCAGACTCCGTAAAGCAGAGAGGACGGGGTCTTTGGTGTCGACCGAGTCGGAGGAGCCTACGCCGCGGGAGGAGCGGTACGGCGGTGGAGAGACAAACGGTGTCCACGATTCTGTTTTTGGCATACGCAGCACTGGGAAGTATTGTCACATGCATCGTGGAGTTTTGGTTGTGTTGTGAAGGCGTTTTGCTTTCTTATGTATCCGCCAAGAACAAAAACATATAGTTATGAACGAGTACATGTATGTGCGGGTTACGCTCACCCTGCAACATGTTTCGTTGCTGACCCTCGAGGGTATGATTATGCCCTTCTTCGTCGTGCCTACTGCTGTAGAGATGAATGGAGTGCATGTTGATGATTTCCTCTCGCCTTACTTCTGTAGAGACGAATGGGGTGCATGTTGACGATTCCTCCCGCCTCCGCCTGCTGCTGTAGAGACGAATGGTGCGCATGTTGATGATTTCCTCCCGCCTCCGCCTACTGCTGTAGAGACGAATGAAGGGCATGTTGATGGTTTCCTCTCGCCTCCGTCTACTACCGTAGAAACGACTGGAGTGCATGTTGACGATTTCCTCTCGCCCCCGCATGCAGTACGAGTAGAGCTGAATGGAGTGCACGTAGATGACTTCCTCCCGCCCCCCCATCTTCTGCACGAGTAGAGTTAAAAAGATAAGGGCTTTCTCCCCCGCCTCCGCGTGCAAAAAACCAAGTGACGATTTATGACCCCAGGGCGAGTTTCCCCCCACGTTCACCGTAGAACAGTGTGCAGAGCCTACGATATTGGTGCCCCCCTCGATCACCGTGCTTCCCTGCCCCGACTGCTGTGCCGGGGCGGGCCTCGGGCGTGCGTGATGTACATTTGCTGCTGCTGCTGCCGCCGCCGCCGCTGCTTTGTTGCTGCTGCTGCTGCTACGCACCACCGCTGCTGTGCTGTTTTGCTGTTGCTGCTCACGCAGCTCCCGCCATGGAGTAGGTCAGTCTTCGATATGGTTCGTTGCTGAACCTCGTGTGGTTCTTATTTTATTTATTTTTTCAACCGCATTTTTACTTTCCAGCTTCTGGACAAGCCGTGGTCACAGGTGTCGTACCTTTCCCCCCCCCCGGTTAGTGCCTTTATTTTACAGCACAGAGGGTTCAGCCTTCCCAATGCTCATCGATTTTTCATTGCATTTTGCCAACTCAAGCTCTCACGGTTTCGGCTGTTTTTTACGCAAGAAAACGTCCCTACCAGCACGAGCACGCACTCGGTGAGACTTGAACCCACAACTTGACTTTGGACGATATTCACCCACTGCAAAGTAATACATCGGGGACGTCATTTTACCTACTCTCGTCGCGCCCCACCGTGCTTCCCTGCCTCGACTGCTGTGCTGAGAGCGGCTTCGGGCGTGCGTGATATGCTACTGCTGCTGCTGTTCTGCTACATGCAGCTGCTGTGTTGCTCTGCTGTTGCTGCTGCTGCTTACCAAGTCCGCCTCACGGAGTAGGTCGACCTGAGGTATAGTATTATGTCTTTCATCCTCGTGCGCCACCGTGCTTCCCTTCCTCGACTGTTGTGCCAGGGGCAGCCTCGGGCGTGAATGATTTGCTACTGCGGCTGCTCCTGCCGTTGTTATGCCGTTGCTCTGGTGCTGCTGCTATATACTGTACGTGCTACTGATGTGCTGTTCTGCTGCTGCTCTTGCTATGTCTGCGATAAGTTTTTGCTGCTGACCCCAGTGAGCATGGCTATTATGCAAGTCACCCCCTCTCGGTGATGTGTCTCCGCATCTTATAGCTGAAAGACGGATCCATCTGCTTCGGAAGCTGTACGAGCACCGTCTCGAAATTGACATTTGTTTGGCGTCCCGGCGGACGTCTCGTGCCAGTGTAGTTTTCGTACGGTAAGTACCTGTACGCTATCCTACTACTGCTGCTTTCTGCTGCTGAGTTTGCAGGATCCACCTCATTATCTGGCAAATAGATGGAAGCTTCCACTCGAATTCGAACACTTCCAAAACTTCCAAAACCTCCATGTTGACTTCCACATGCAAGTTTTGGAAGTCAAAATGGAAGTTTCGGAAGTCAAAATGGAATTATGGTGGAAACTCCCGCATTGACTTCTAAAAACTTCCACACCTCGGATAACGTAACACTTAACGTTTTATGTTAATGTTAGGCGTCAGCGAAAAAAACACGTAACATTACGTTACTACGTCAACTACTTTCTGGATTTTGTGATAACATAGTGTTAGTGTGTTATGACATTGGCGGGCGATCGGGTAACATTATGTTAGAGTGTTACCTTGATCTCGTACTGACCGCAGTATATGTGTTACGGTGTTAGGGTTTGCAGCCCATAGAGAGTGACACTATGTTAGCGTGTTAGCGGAATGCCTGGTGGCTATCGTAACACACGTTAAAGGGATAACGTACATGGTCACTTAAACGTTAACATTATGTTACCGTGTTAGCGGCATCAGCCCGTAGCGAGTAACGTTATGTTAGTGTGTCAGCGGGATTCTTCGTGCTACCGTAACACCCTTTCGACGGATAACGTACACGGCCAAATAATCGCGTACGTAACAATATGTTAGTGTGTTAGTGAAATTCCTAGGGGCTATCGTAACACACGTTAGAGGGATGACGTGTACGGTCAGTACAACGTTAACATTATGTTACTGTATCAGCCGCAGCAGCAGTCCGTTTCGAGCGACGTTATGTGAGGGTATTACGGAAGTCTTGCTACCATAACAACATAACATACATGCGTCAAACGGATAACGTATATGATCGATAAAACACTATTAATAGCATTATGTTAATGTTGTTAACTCGTATGCAATGTATGTGGTGACACAAGTTAGAAGATAACGTACACCCCCAATCTAAAGTCAACATCATGTTACTGCCGTGTTAACTCGTACGTGCGAGTGTGCAGATTACGTTATAGATGGATAACGTAATGTGTTATAGATGGATAACGTAATGTGTTATAGATGGATAACGTAATGTGTTATAGATGGATAACGTACTGGCGGGGTTTCCACAAAAAAATGAGGCGTTTTTATTGCGGGGATCCCTCCTAAATATCCCCTGTTTTGGGGTTTTAAAATATGGAGGCATTTTTACCGGGGATGCCATGCTATCCTCCCCCCCGGGGATATTTTTGTAGGTATCCCCTCTTGGGATGTCGGTGAAATTGGATAACACCGCTACGCTATGTTACTCCCACACGCCCACTTTACCACTAACACAGGTAACACATGTTAGATCTCGGGAAGATCCAAAGGGTAACGTAGTAACATTACGTTAGAACGACTTCGGCCCCAATGGTAACTCAGTAACATAAAGTTTGACCCGGATTGGTTTTTATGGTAACACGGTAACGGAATGTTACCATCAGATCTTTACTGACGGTAACACCTTAACATAATGTTACAGGGACTTCCGCATTTAGGCTAACATCCTAACATAATGTTACGTATGGGCCGGCTAAGACTGTAACGTATCTAACGTACGTTAAGTGTTACGTTATCCGACCCTAAGGCAATCAGATGGGGGGTCCAGATAACGTAGTGTTAGTAGTGCTGGTCATTGCGTTATGTTACGTTAGTGTGTTATCTGTAACACAATGTTATGTGTTAGTAGTGCTGGCGAACATGGTAACGTTATGTTAGGGTGTTATGTATAACACTCCTCCTCTGGGTAACATAATGTTGTTGTGTTACGTCTAACGCTGCGTCGACAATAACATTATGCTATCGTGTTAGTAAATATGCGGATATCGATCTGGGAATGTTAGAGTAATAACGTACGTATTTGGTCAAAGCCTAACACAGTGTTACGGTGTTAGTTCAAGGACTGATCACGGCATAACATAATGTTACTGTACCAGAGCTGGACGAGACCGAGCAGCAACATAACGTTAAGGCTCGTGCACGTTCGTGGGTTTCCAGTTAACCCTGTGTTAATGCGTTACCGTGATCGCTCCTCTAGTGCTAACACTATGTTAGTACGTTACCACGTTCCTGTGATAGGCCCCATAACGTAGCTAAGTGTTATCCGAGTGTTACGTTATCCGAGGTGTGAAAACTTCCAAAACCTCCATTTTGACTTCCAAAGCTCCCTTTTGGAAGTCGCGTGGAAGGCTTCCACCCGACCTCCAAAACTTCCATTTTGACTTCCAAACGGAAGTTTAGGAGTTCCAAATGGAACTTGTGGAAGTCAAAATGGAAGTTTTGGAAGCCAAAAGGGAAGTGTTTGACTTCCAAATGGAAGTTTTTGACTTCCACATGGAAGTTGTGGAAGTCAAAAGGAAGTTTTGGAAGTCAAAATGGAGGTTTTGGAAATTGAATGGAGAACGGACGTCGCGTGGAAGGCTACCACCCGACTTCCAAAACTTCCATTTTGACTTCGAAACGGAAGTTTTGAAGTTCCAAATGGAAGTTGTGGAGGTCAACACGAAAGGTTTTGAAGTCAAAATAGAAGTTTTTGACTTCGAAAAGGAAGTTTTGGATTTCCAAATGGAAGTTGTGGAAGTCAAAATGGAAGTTTTGGAAGCCAAAGTTGAAGCACCCAGTGATAATCAGCCCGGAATATTTGCCAATCTCTCTGGCGCGTGCACTGGGCGTCCAAATTCGCAACAAATGGCATATAGTCGCGGGTTTGTTTTCGGTGTCGCCACGGTCAACTAGGATCATAGAGAACTGCTTTTGCGACTTTGCTGTAGCTCGCTGTACATGACGATATCTCTCCTCAAAGTCAAGTCAATATCATAGTTGCTGGCATAATATTAAAGTGTTCCAATATATCACACCACCCCCATCGGTCTGTGCGATAGCTCCATTTCTCTTACATACAACCTGGTATACCGAAACGGAGGACTACGAGTTCCGAAAAGCTACATTCGCATGGTCACGGTCCTGTGTATTGTTGGGGGTATACGCTGATGTAAGTTTCCGTGTAAGTAGCGGTTCCATGTTTGTTTGGAAGTTCGATAATTGGAAGCGGATGTAAGTGAGTGGGATTCGGTGGAAGGTAAGCTTGAATATGGGAGTGGATGCAAGCGTCTGCGGACGTAGGTGGAAGTTTCGATGGAAATGGAAGTTAAATAGAAGATATATAAGTAAACTGTAGCCATTGGAAGTTTAATGGAAGTGCGTGGGAAGTACGTACAAATAGGTGGACGTTGCGCTAGAATATGGAAGTGGACAGAAGATTCTGCGTACTCAGATGCGAGTTCCGTTGAAATTAAAAGCAACATGAAAGTTTTGGAAGCGGAGCGTAAGTTGTGGAAGTTTAGTGGAAGCGGATGCGAGTAGGCGGAAGTAAGTGGCAGTAAGTGCTGAGTATGGAAATGGACAGAAGATTCTGCGGATGCCGATGGAAGTTTCCTTGAAGATAGAAGTCAAATGGAACTTCTAGACGTGAAGTGGAAGTGGGTGACAGTAGGTGGAAGTATATCAAAGTGTATGGAAGCTTAGTGGGAGCTGGACGAAGCTTCTACCGGGCATGGCGGTGGAAACTTCCACCTTGCTTCCACTTTGGAAACTTCCATTGGCTTGCAGTAGCTTCTAAAATGGAAACTTCCATGGACTAAATGGAAACTTCCACTCGACTTCCAAGTGGAAGTTTTGGAAGTCGAGTGAAAGCTTCCACTCATTTACCAAATAATGAAGAACAACGAGTTTGCTGCACCAACGTAATCGCAGGCGCTCCGTACTGTTCATTGGCTCGATCGACAGCTGCTCAACTAACTGTTTTGTGGCTATAAAATATCTGCATACGACGTATACAGTACGGACACCGAGCGTCTCGTTCGTAGTACTTCGTAGTGCTGCTTCCTGCCGTACGAACGAGTTATGTGTTGTGCCGGATGGCGAATGGCAATGCTCGTTTTTCCTATGTTTCCAGAGTTTTCCTTTTTTCTATTTGTTTTTTTATAATGCACCCCTTGGCAGTACTGTCGCACTGACAGCCTCGAGTTTCATACCGGTACGCCTTCAGCAATTACGGGCATGCGCGGGGTCGCCGGCGGGCGTCAAGCAGCGAGGACCCCCTGGAATAAAAACCTGATATATGATGTTTTCCGATGCCAGGTATCATACATACATATCTATGAGCCCATGGGATTGTTCACCGGCACCGGGGTTATTTGAGAGTACGTACTTCCCCCCCCCCCTCAAGTTCGGTTTGTGGGTGAGGTATACTTGTGAAGCTCTTCAAAAGCGAGAAATATCATAACATCTACCAGATAGACCCCCACAACAGCAGTGGCAGCAGCATGCGGTAACACGAGAGCTAATAAAAAATGGGCGTTGACTCGAGGTGTAACAAACCTTAGGTGAGCAAACTGCATACTAAGTACATACCAGGTACGGTATAGGCCCGCCAACAAGAACTCCTAATCTAGGCAAGCCTTAGAACCTTGAAATTGTGGCACCATCCTTGAACATACTTGACCATGAGCTATTGCATGCCAGGTAGAAAATTCACTGCAGCGCTCACCGCTGAGCATGATTTCTTGATCCAAGTTTCTCAGCGTCCCCAAAAAACGCAGAAGAGCACTTAGTCGAGATTTGGTCTGATTGGCTTAGGGTCAGGGTTAACGTTGATAGGGTTGGCTTACGATCAGGATTAAAGTCGATCTGAGTTGCTTGGGTCAGTTCTATTCTTCTCGAACAGTGTGTTTGAACCCTTCTCTCGAATAAGGGGTAAGCTGTAAGACATAGCAGTTGTTCATAGTCGCGCAAATGCCATTTTGATTGGCTGATTGGGGTGATTTATGTAGCTGCTGCAAAATGTCCTACGGGAACATGCGGCAGTAGTGGACAAACCTTGATAGTAGATCTTCCTGGGGTAGCTAATTAGGCACTCCGATTGGCTAGGGGTATGTTTTACGCGGCTTAATCAACTTTCGAGTATTTCCCAGCCACAGCATCCCGAGTCATCCCGAGTCAACCGAGAGTTTCCCAAGCTCAGCATCCACGCCGGCCGAGCCAACCTAGAGCCGTAACAAGGACAGCATCCCAGCACTGACCACTGGCATAGGGTTCGGGTTAGGGTTAGGGTTAGGGTTCGGGTCGGAGGGTCGGCTTCAGGCGTCCAACACAAAGCCCCCCTAAAGATCTACTATCAAGGTCTGTCCACCCCTCACATGCGGTGGGTTTTATGTTCTCCCCGAATGAGTTGCACAAACTATATTTGGATGATTTTCCAGGGTCACGGGGAAGAGGGATAAGAGGCCCCTTGGCCTCACTACTGCAGCAACAAATAGTAAACAGGACCAAATATTGTTACTAAAAATAGGTAAATATATAGGTTTTTATGTATACCATAGGTCCTATTAACTATGGACCCCCGTAATACTACTACACAACGACAATTTTAATTGAGACTTCGCAACACCGTCTCTTCTTTCGCTCCCGCGCCTCATGGCAAGATCGAGCGGTGCACCACCCGGCGCACGAGTTGCTTCCTCACGCTAGCGAGACATACCTGTCACAGTGGCTCGTGCGAGAGGTTGAGTGCAGGGGTGGACTGCTACTGGACGCTGTGGTGGGGGAGACCCGGTGAGAGTTTGGAAAAAATGGGTTCTGTGGTGACTGGCGACGCAATAGTGAGACGCGATGGGCAGACCGACAAGGAACGGGCCGACTTCGGGGTAGGGTATTGGAGTGCCAATGAATGGAAAAACCTCGAGGCTATATATAGCGGAACGCCGCAAGCAGGAGGAGCGCTATCACCACTACCAGCAGCAGCAGCACTATTCTAATTGCCAAGGACAACAACGACAGCAGCAGTACAGGGATCTATACTACCACCAGTAACAGCAGTGTTACTACCAGCGAGATTATCACCACCAGCAGGAGCAACAACATGTCATTCAGCGCGACACGCCCAACGTTAGTTACGCACAACAAGTAGAAGTTAGAGAAGATGGGAGAGGAGCACCAGCCCAGGAGAGCAACGCCCCACCATCAAGTGCAACATCCTTGATTGCGATTCCGTCGAGCGAAAAATCCGCGGTTTTGTCATTACAGCAGCCAAAGCAGGTGGTCAATAATGCTCACGATGGGAAACAGGAGGAACAGGTGGTGAACGTGGAAGAGGAGTGCATGCAGCAAGGAACTTTTCAGCAGCTTCGTGGGCTGGGGGACGGAGCCGGAAGTCGACATCTTACTCGGTCGAGGAGGACCCGGGTACGCGAAAAGGACCAGGTCACCACGTACATAGAGCAAGGCATTATTCTTCATTTTTCTCTGTTCTGATTTTTATATTCGGAGTATTTCTGGTTGAATGGTATACGAGCAACTCTAGTTATTTTTAGTCTTACTATTCATATTTTTAGTCTTACTATTCATAATACACTACTGCAGCGATTGTACCACGTGCAAGCATTTGTTCTGCCTGGTACAATAGGCTGGATGCAGAATTTTTAAGTTGGTGATGGCAAATACCCGTAGATGGGGAATTGTGGATTTCAGCATCACGGTTTGCGTACCTACCTGGCTAATAGGCTGACATGGTACCACGCGTATATGTAGACCTTGATTGTTGGATTGATTTTGGGGTTTTCCGGGTTTTCCTGTGATTTCAAAAGGATCTCGACTTGTGAATTCCAGCATCTCAGTTTGCGTACCTTCGTGCATAATGTAATCCAGTAATTTACGCGCAGCTTTGTCCAGTGGAAATTTCGAACTACGTATATTTTTTCTTGGTTTTAATACTACTTTTGCAATAGGTATAAACTGCGAGCAAGAGCTTGCACGCTGATTCGAGTAGGGAGGAAGGACAGCAGCAGTATATACTACGTACCAGGTATAGGATAGCAACATTTTACATACTATCGCTGTGCCCTGATGTACTCGAAAATCAACAGAGATCTTGCCAATATTATACTGGACCAGAAAAAACGAGTGTATGGTGCTAGTGAACGAGGTGGGACGTACGTACATGCTTGGAGTCGATACCCATGAAATTGTTTCGATTTTTCTTACGTAGTATAGTAGCTGGACTGTATACCCCCCCCCCCCCCCCCGCCCCCGCGCGCGCGTGCGTGTATGTACGGTATGTATATTTTGTTTGCTTGGGTTTTTAATTTTGTTTGGTGAGTTGAAAAATGTTTCATTTTTCTGTGTGTTGACTGGGTCATGTTCGGATACCCCCCCCCCCCCCCCCCCCCTCACACCGCGAAGCAATTACATTCTGGATAATGGATTTGTTTTGCTTGTTGGGGCTTATATTTTTCCGTTGGAAGCTGGGTAATTTATAGTCGGCCGATCTAGTTAGAAGTAACTGGATTGTGTGTAGCCCCATCTCCCCCTCCCGGTCATTCAGTGTTTGGAATACTGTTATTGCTGTTATACTGCATAATGTACGCAGGAGCTATAAGATTGGTACTACTGTTCGTGCGCGTATCTATGCATTGCTTATTATTGGTTTAATTTTTAGTGGTATGCAATGGGAATTTTTAGTGGTTGGTTCAGAAGGAAGACATTGCTTTGGTAAGCTATACCGTCGAGAGATTCGGGTGGTACTATACTGACTTGGAGCATTAAGATATTTTAGATTTTATTGAGTTTTTGAATTCGAAGGGCGATGTGTACACAGCCGGGGGGCGGTTGTGCGTGTGTGGTAGATTTTTAACTGATTACCGTCTGAATATCGCGGACAGAGTTCCATCGTTACGGCACTTGAGTGTTGGGGAGATTGTTGAAGCTTACGCGAGTACACTACGGTTCAGAAATTTGGATTGATTTTGAGTTTTTGGATTCTGGATGAATTTGGTGTTTTCTAAGCTGGGAGGCAGCTGTTTTATGGGTGTTGGAATTTCTGTGTTTGAATTGATAGCATTCATACTCATAGTGCCACGGCGAGATAACTTACGTGTTGGATTATTGTATACCCACAACAGGACGGCATTGTTGACACTATGAGTGTGCCGGGAATGGGGAGGCTGTAAGACATAGCAGTTGTTCATACTCGTAGTCGCGCAAATGTCTGATGCATCTTGATCGACTGATTGGTGTGATTTATGTAGCTGCTGCAAACTGTCTTACGGGAACATGCGGCGGGTTTTATGTTTTCCCGAATGGGTTGCATAAAAATATATTTGGATGGTTTTCCAGGGTCACGGGGAGAGGGATGAGAGGCCCCTTGACCTCACTACTACAAATACTACTACAACGACAACTTTATTTGAGACTTCGCAACACCATCTCTTCTTTGGCTCCCGCGCCTCATAGCAAGGTCGAGCGGCGTACCACCCGGCGCACGAGTTGTTCCCTCATAAGCAACCCTCCCAAAACGAGAGCCTTATCTTCTTACTACAGTAGGTTCTTCATGTTGCGTGGGCCTGTGTTGTATGTACTCGCATTTTGTACTGAACCACGCCCCTCACCGAATAACAACAGCCCAGAAATACGAGGTTGACAAACCGAAAGCGATCAACAGCAACCCCGAGGAGCCCAGCCCCAGGTACATGACCGGCAATCGCCCGTAGCGGTCCGCAATGCGACCCCAGAAGTACGAGCCAGCGAAGCGCCCGATCATGAAGGCCGACGACAGGTAACCCGCGTAGTAACCTGCATGGCACGGTCGGGTCGGTGCGTTAGCACACAACAGTCAGTGCAGTAGATGTCCTTCTATAGTGCCGGTGCCCGATATATTGCCAGTAAAATCGCCTGGCAAACATGGGATCAATATCAGCCGGTGTGGCAGTGTGCCGAATAATTCCGGTGCCCGTTATAATGCCGGTGTATTGGCCTGCTGGCACATATCGGCAGCATAAAGGGACCACTACTGCTGTAAGGTAAATAGAATTTGGAGACCGCGTACTATTAATAGGGCAGGTATGAGGGTCGCGCAAAGAAATTGAGCGCGAAAGTTTCTCACGGACGGGGACTCCTCAACCGTTGAATCAACCATTGCAACTATCAAACTATCCAATACACAGCTAGTACAGGACACCTATTGTGATAAGAAACAGGAACATTGGTCAAGGCTATGTTAAGAATGGACGCGTTCTACACAAATATCAGAGTCAAGACTGCCGAATTTCTTATATTTTCCAGTCAATGTCAGCCTTACTAAGCTGCCTATCTTATTTTTTTGTCTTTGATAGTGGTTTTCCTAGACTGTTTCTTGGGTCAGATGCGTACATAGCTTACAGGTACAAGTTTAGAGGCGAGATTTACCCGCAGTAGCCCATATAGGCTCGTGTATTGGGGTTGACTTTCAGTTCTCAATTTCGGCTGTTGAGTGATGCATCAAGAAGAGTTCCTACAGTGTGGAGCTCCAGAAAATGTACAGTAGGTGCTGCTCGTACCCCTACCGTGTATGGCACGCATCAGAAGCCTTGTTCGTATGTAAGACAGAACGCCGTTCGCGGTGAGCTCTGGCAACACGCACACGAAGACGTACCAAGCGGTCGTCACTAGCGTTTACACTTGGTGCATCTTTCACAAAATGGTTGACAACATTCCACACTAATTCGTCAATACATCTTCATTCCGAGTATTTTTCCAGGCCGTCGTGGTTGGGGCTATTGTGTTGGGCCAATGTCTGTACAGTATTTTAAGCGGCAACCCTCACATGGCCCTACGCGTGATTCTTAAGAGAAAGACTCCGTGCAAGCACCGAGCCGACAGGCACGAGAGTGCACCTCGACACACATCAGAGAGGGGACAAAGCAGGCTACAAGCAGAGCCTACGGTGTATGCGCTGTATGTTGCATGGGTCGTATGAGTCGTATGAGTTGTATGATTTGTATGATTTGTAACAGTCGTACATACGATTTGCATCAATTGTAAGAGTATCTCGTATATATTAGTTATATAATTGTTGGAGCGGTATGAATTCCAAGAGTCGTACATATTAGTTGTATGGATTGTAGGAGTCGCATGAGTTGTATATTTTCGATCCATCACCGTCAGTTTCAATAGTACCCTTGCCCTTATCACCCTTGCTTTCCTTGCCTGTTGCCCGTTGCTTTGCTCTTCGTTTGTGCTCTTTCACTCGCCCTTACGGTTAATCTTTCGAATAGCGCTCTCGCTTCTCTTATCGCTTTGATAGTTGTCTCAACTAGTCATTCGATCAATTATACGTATCAACTTGTGACGATTCCGTATTCTTCTTTCCGCTCTCTTCCCTTGAATAAACCCCCTCTCCCCGCCATCGCTATCACTGGAGTCTAGCTTGTCTTGTCCACGGACGGTGGATGGCAAAAAACGTAATATTTTGTGATAACCATGCAGTAAAAACAGCGATAACAGCAACGCTACCAACATCACCACCAACACAACAACAGCAACAACAGCAGCACCGCCGCCACCGCCACCACCGCCACCGCCAACAGCGATTTCGGTATCTAGGGATCAAACGATTGATCATGAGGTAACGTGCGCAAAACTCACCGACTTCATCCTTATCCTCGGTGGCTCCGAGAAACCGCACCATGTAACCCACGTAGGGAAACAGGCTGCAGAGGGCGTAAGCATGGAACAGAAGACACATTGCAATCGCCGTCATTGGCCTGACTGGAAAATGAGGCTCCATCTTCGTCTGCTTAGTTTAGGTTGGGTGGGTGACTCCCGTCTGCGTGGAATCCGCCGGGGTTATTTTACGAACTACTGTACCTCCGTCGCAAATTGCAGCGGCAAGCCTGCGGAGTTGGGGTAGAATAAGAGGGGGTGTTAGGGTACGTCGCAATCCAACGCCGGCAGGTAGACGCGCAAAACTGTTATTGGCGACGCGTCAAGCAACATGTCCCCGCGGGGAGCGTGCAACGTTTATCTCAACCAATGATCGAAACACAACCGATACCTGGCATATGGCTGCATTTTGACTAAGTAGTGGGCATCCACACGAGGGGGTCGGAAGAATAACCAATTTTATGGATTTTATGGCACCAAGTTTCTGGTCGAGGCCAACGGGATGCACGCAGAAACCTGGACGCAGCACGTTTCAGCAATACGAGGTTTTCATGCTCCAGATATCCAGCAAAATTATGACTACCTATGTGTGCATCGATGTTTGAGGTGACCTACTCATAGTTGGTCTTGTGCCATAATTCACAGACCATCTTCTATCTGAGAGGGGCAACGCCAGACAAATAATGAGTCTCGTACACAACACGCAGAAGGTGAACCTGTTCCCTCGAATAAACATTCTATTTCACGTTTCAGCTTTTTTGGGACTCGATTGCAGAGACAAGAGTCACAGACGAAGCCAACCCAAACCGAACCAACACAAGCAGCAAATAGTTCTGACCCCAGCCAGTAGGTCTGACCTAGACAGCGCGCCATCATACCCAACTACGTGCTTTCAGAACCCGAATCCACCAACGTGGTCGACCTAGCCCCAGGCACGACAATTGAATCACACTAATTTTACATTGACGTAACTCAGGTGGACTAAATCCACCCATACAGTCCACCGACAGACCCATGCGCTGATGCCTCCTAACTTGAACTATACCCACCAAGTGCTGATTAAATACTACCAGGTATTCGTATGTACGATCCACAACAACTTTGAGGCTCCTCCCCGCAAAATTAGAGTTATAAGGTAGGTGGGGGGAAGTACATTTCTCAAGACAAGGGACCACAACATAGACCGTATACGGGTCTACGGAAAGAAGAGATGTGCACCGTCCGGCAAGGAGTCGTCTGGTGAGGGGCGGTCTGGTCGGCGAGCGGCTGACGAAGAACTCTCTGACAAGGAGTATGGAGGCAGAGTGGAGTAGAAACGCTCAAATAGTCAGGCATCCGAACGCGCGTTGTAGGTTGAGTCGGGGAGAGAGATACGGGTTGAAATTATTACACTTCATACCTGCCAGGTATTGATATGTTGTAATATATCCGCTTTGCTGTGTTTTTTGGAGGAACGGTGTCCATGCTACGGAGGCAGAGTAGGATTGAAAGGCTAAAAAGAGTAAGCCATCCAAACGAACGTTGTAGGTATTTCCATGTCTTGAGACCTGTAATGTTCGCTTTGTTGTTGTGCTCGGAGAGGAGGTGTCGAACGTGACGAAATTTTGGATTTCGTTGGCCTTTGATCAGTTGTCAGTATACTGTCGAAGGAGGAGAAGTGGGGTCGCAAGGCCCAGAGGGCGAGGCGTCCAAGTGAGATGGTACAATGATGTTGAGTGGGGGAGAGAGATACGTATGTGTTAGTAATTGTTGAATTGTTATTGCCCTCGATGAAACGCATTCGAGCGCTGTTTTCGGTTTGCTTGTTTTTTTTTTGGGGAAGTCGCAGTTGGGGTTGGTGAGAGTGTCGAGAGAGACCAGTCGGCACCGGCACAGACCACACCCCAGCAGGCGGGGTTTGGCTCAGACTGAACGTCTGCTTTTTTTTCCTTGGAAAACTAAGAAAAAAAGGTTCGCGCTTTGCGCTAGCGCGCCTCATTATTAAATCAGAACGGTTACTATATCATGGGACCGAGTGGTCTGCCAGTACAGCAGTACGATTGCACGGCGGGAGCAGGACGCCCCACCCCCCAACATCCACCAATAGGTTGTGGTTTTCCTGGTCCATACGGCCGATATCTGTATATCGCAGAATGTCTCCCCTCGCCTCTAAGAGCCCAAGGCTCACGGCTCCGGTTCCGAGCGACGATTGAAGCCGGAAGCCTACGCGTCCCTACGTACGGAGAGACACTCCTTTTACAAAGCATACTATCATAACGTCATGTAGAGTCCAGGCGGTGGTGGTTCAGTAAGTACAGCTTGCAAGAAATACAACTTATTTATTTTCTGAAATCGGGGAGACGAAATATACGACGGTAAAAAAGTGATCGACAGACGAATAGACAGAACATGCCTGTACCACACGAAAGGATCGCAAAATAAAAGCGAATGATAATGTCCCCAACAAGCAGTTACAATGTGATCGACAGACGAAGGACTAGACAGAAGATGTCTGCACCACACAGAGGATCGCAAAATGAAAGCGAATTTAACTTTTTCGTGTTGTGGGTACAGTAGTAGTGATGCACCAGACGTTTTCACAGCCTACTATTATTAATAGTAGAAGAGTGGGAATGACGAACGTGACAGATCTACGGTGGCACAGTGGTCTGCAGCGGGGTTTCTTGACATTTATTGCACTTGTACGCACGACGGTTACAAAGTAATCGATACTACCTACTCGTGGTCGTACTGGGCGGAGATATGGCATATTCGTCGTGGCTGTCTTTTGTTGGGGGTTTTGCCAAAATCAGGTATACCTGGCCACTTTCGTGCCAAAAGCAGTTACATACTGAAATCAAATACCAAACACACACCAGGAGCGCTGCTATTGGCCAAGCTGACATTGTAACTGACTTTGGCACGAAAAGGCCAAGGTACACCTGATTTTTTCTACTCTGTCTAGCTTTCAACTGATTTTGGCCAACTTTGAACCAATCAGAGAGGCCATGGCATATGTACACTGAGTTTTCTCTCCGTATGCGTCTGCCCTCCCTCGGTTGAAATTCTTCTGTATTGACGTATAAACTCTGTACTCGTACGTCGTACGTAAAAGTACGTATATACATGCATACATGCGTACGCGGGTCTCACTTTTTCTCCTTCGGGGTGTGCGATGTGCTTCCTGCTTCAGTTAGTTGATTTGTGTACTCTGTTGTTTTCTACGTATGTTCACAGCAGTCTTTACAGCACCATGCACACTCGGCGTTTCGTCTGCACCACCCCGCGTCGAGGTGGTCTCAGGTTTGGTACGGCAAGATAATTTCGTGCCGAGCAGGCGGTTCCGAGAGGACGGTCTCGAAGCTTTAAAGCTGTCAACGGGGGGGGGGCGCCAGAGTAAATACTCTTGGCTCTCCCGCCGTGGCGAAACAAGCGAAGCATATTAATAGTGACTCTTTGCAGGTCCAAGTGGAGCCCGTGGTACCTACACACTGAAGAAAACAAAACAATTCAGATTTTGGAGGCCATGTGGCACGCTTGGTGCTTTAGGCGCATTATTTTTTTACCGGATTGTCATGGACATCACACCGCTCGTGGCGCGCGTTTTTTACTTGGTTTTAGTATGTACCTGATTTTGGCTCAAACGGATCAGGTATACCTGATTTTGGCATTTGCCTTTTTTTTTTACCGCGTGAAACAAGCACAATTAATTTCACGGATACATACGACCGCGTACGTAGATGTTCGTTCGTGTTCGTTCAGCACAAAATATAGAATAATTCGTATTCGCCCAGCATGATGCATCGCAGATGTGACTACAGCAGGTATTACTGAGGTCGCTTCTGGGCATTTTTTATTTCATATTGTGGCACATCCTGGCCCAGCAAAAACGCACAGCACACGGCACGGTTCTGCAGCAGCATGCAGCAGGAGCAGCCACACAACTCTGCAGCAACAGCGCATATATAGCACCGCCGTACAATCCTAACCTCCAACCCAAGTACAACCCTCTTCTCGGTGCAGTATAAACTCGAAGCCATCACCCTGCAACAGCAGCAATAACCTACGTGCCGTGGACATTGGGGCGCCGTGGGGGTTGCCATGACATGCCGTGGGGTTGCCAGGGAGTGCCGTGGCGGTAGCCGCGGGGGTTGCCATGGTACCACACATGGCATGCCACGGCACCCCCCACGGCGTAGCATGGAATCCTATGCCAGCCTATGGGATGCCGTGGTGATGCCATGGTATGCCATGGGCGGTACCATGGCAATGGCACGGCATGCCCGCAACAAGGTCAAATATTGTAAAACCCTGGCGTTGAGGGGCATCCAGCACTCGTGACTCAACCAACAACCTCTCGTAGGAACTGGAAATGATCGACCACAATATTTCCCCGACTACATCGAGCACACGCAGCACAACAAACACCACATTGCACTGCACAACCCGGCACATAGGCCATAATTCCAACGCCCCACTCAACTCAAGGCCAACTAGCGGATAGTAAGCGTTCACACGATGGCGACCCACCCGGTGAACTCTGCGATCCCAGAGACCTGACACGCTCGTCGCGTGAATGCTCTCTTGTTCAGCCTACGCAGCCTGACTACTGTTCTCAACGCCGTCGGCATTGCTGCTCTTGTTGAAGGGTGATGGCTGATAGTTCATACTACGCGTATACACCGAGAAGTGGGTTGTACTTGGTTAGGTTGGGGGTTTGGATTGTATGGCGGTGCTATATATATGCGCTCCTGCTGCAGAGATGTGGCTGCTCCTGCTAAATATGCTGCTGCAGAGCTGTGCTCGTATGATTGAGCCACTCGGTTCAACGGCATTGATATTGGGCACGCTCTTCTCGTGTCCTCGTATGGTTGAGCCCCTCCGGTGGTGTAGGTACAGTATGGGTGTGGTACGGTACGTGGTACGGTACGGTGTGGCATGGTGTGTGGTGTGGCACGGTATGCGATATCGTATGCTGGTATGGTATGAAGGTACGGTTTGTTTGGTGGATACATTACATGGGAAAATCACGCCATGTGATACGGGACGTTTGTGGTATGGTATGATGGTACGGTGTAATGGATGTATTATATGGCTAAATATTGCCTGGTGGTATGGTATGTTTCAGTATATAAGGTCCGTAAGAGTCGAATACGTCGTACGAATATCATCTGTAACGACCACATATATATCGATCATCGAAACGTGTTCGAAAATATAAGACATGCGGAGAGACGGACAGACGGACAGGCATACAGACACACTTGCAAATGTCGAAACAGAGACTCAGGTTTACAAACTGAAAATTATTTGCATGACAGCATTACAGTAGCCCTTATCATATGTGCTCTCCTTCGACTATTTTCCTCTCAGCAATTCGACATGGTGGAATGATGCATGTCGTGGCAATGTCTCTGTGCAGAGAGAGGTGGTACTAAGTCAGTGTGAAGAATACCTGTGATTGCTACAGTAGAGAAAAAGAGGCTGGAAAAAAAGGCGTTCATGTAGCAAAATTGAGGAAACGAAGAACAACATCTTGATCTCAAGAGAAGAGAACACGGGACAGAGAAAAAAGGGAAATAACAGGCCAACCGAACCACAAAACAAGAAAAAACACCCTCCAGGTAGCCGCAGCAGTTTGTGGGTCGAGTAGCATAGACACGTTCTACCTACTAATCGGTCTGGTGCGACCACGGACTCCTTGATTTGAGAGTTAATGTGAGAACAACAACACCAACACCAACACCAACACCAACACCAACACCAACACCAACACCACCACCACCAACAACAACAACATCAACAACACCAACAACTTGCAACGTTGTCTGCCGTTTCCGTCCTGATTTCGTCAACTGTGCCCCACCCCCAGCGAGGATGCGTCAGAAAATACGAAACAAGCCTAAAGCAGGGCCATCCACCCATGCCACAAGATCCCTGTCATAACGACAAGAAGGAAGAAAGGTACAGTAACAATAAGAAAACCACGGAGGATCAAAACGAAAATATAAAAGAAAACAAAGGAAGTCCATGTTCGAACCAGCTACAGCAGTTGGCGGCACGAGTAACGTGCACTTGTTCTACTTACTATTAATAGTCAGCGTGGTGCCTTGCTACCGTGTCTGCCGTCTCTTTCCTACTTTCGTCCGCCGCGGTTTCCCTTCTACTTCTCCTATTTTCCCCTCTCCCCCTATCCCCTCGGGCACCACCCACGGCGAAGCGCGGTGCGGCCTACTCTCTGCGCCTTATCCTCGTACCACCTCACCATGAACCGTTCGGCTGCTTCAAGGACGCACCACTTCCCCGCCTTGTTTACTGCAGTCGACCACAGCGCGGTCCCAACTCCAAACACCAAGGGGGAGTGTTCCGTTGATCCTTCGGTGGCTCGAAACTCCCTAAGGTCTTCGACTGTGCATCTATTTCAAGTCTTGAACTTTTCGCCAGGTCTCGATTCTCCCCGCCAGCCATCGTCCTGGACTTTACCGACTGGGAAATCGCTCCTCGCTTTGCCGTGCCTCGGCCCTCGCGAAAAAAGAGCCACCGTTTACCGATGGTTGCTTCGAGGCTCTCACAACGTGTCATCTTGAGGGCCTTCGCGCACGAAAGGGTGACGTGGCCGGTATGAAGTTGGCGCTGGAAGCCAATGTCTCGCAAGAGGACTTGGTAGTGAGCAGTTCGAAGCTTGGCAAAGTGTTCCGCTCTGAGGATCCACGTCACACACCCTTCGTCTGTGGCTACACGGCTAGATACTATACCCTTCTCTGCTCTCTGCAGGCTCCGTCAAGGAAAAACCTCGAGAGGCATTAGACCCGGCTAAAAGTCCAATCTCAGTTGATTCAAAGCACCTCAACCTAGAAGTTGATTTTTTATTTGAAGCAACCTCGATCGAGATTTCGATCAGCTTTTAAGCCGAAAAACGAAACCTCGGACCAACTCTTTTTTTCGAAGTTGAGACGCAACACTATTATGTAACACGTATAGATCCAGGAGAACACACTAACTACTACTGCTGTACGTAGCTAACTGGACATACTTATGCTGTTCCTATTCACGGCTCTCTAAGTAAAGGGCACCACACCAAAATTTAACCTGGTCTGTCGCACCCCCCTCGACGAGAATACGACCACGGCGTCCCACTCCCTTCACGTCGTTCGTGTTCACGTGACTACCCGCGTGTACTGCATTTTTGTGTTCGAGGGCGGAACCGGCCACGAGTCTCAACTGAAGACCACATTATATCTCTATTCTGTACCACCTGGTACTCTTTTTTTCCACGTTTAGTTTCGAGCTTAACTTGTAGGAGGTTTTACCCTCAGCGATCTTCTGGACTAGCCGTGGACACCCCCCCCGAGTACGTGCCTTCATTTTCATCGCGCATAGGGTACAGCATTCCAACTGCTCGTCGATTTTCATCGAATTAATGTTGCTAACTCACGCTCTCGCCCTTTCCGCTAATCATTTTTTATGCTAGAAAATGTCCTTACGAGTATGCACTATTAATAGGAGGTGCTCGAACCCACGAAATTGATCTTGGTAGGCACGCGGACTACCTACCAAGCCACCGGGGACGCCGGCTATTAAGGTTAGGGTTACTCTGTGGTCGCTTTTCGCCTTTCTTTGCTTTTGCTGTCTTTCCGTACGTTAATTTGTTTATTTTTCCTACATTTCTTCCTTCTTGTCCTTTATGAAGGAGATATTGTTTCGTGGGTGAATGACGAGCCTGTTTAGTTTGTTGTGTACTGCCTGACTTATCATATCTGGAGGTGGGGCACGGTTGACGAAAGCAGGAAGGATACGGCAGACAGTGCAGCAAGGTACCAGGCCGACTAGTAGGTAAAACCTGTCTATGCTGCTGCTCGTATCACAAACCGTGAAAAACACACACACCACGAACTGCCGCGGCTGCCTGGAGGGTTCGTTTTGATTTGTTTTTGTTGTGTTCCGATTCGCCTGTTCCTTCCTTTGGTGCTCAGTCTTACTCTGCCTGTGCTCGTACGTATTTGTACTACGTCATCATCATTGCCTGCCACATATGTCGACCGAGAGCTGCTGCAGGGGGTATTCACACGCTCTGGCGTACCAACCAAGATGCTTACAACTATTCCCAATTTCCACCACAACATGTGGGCTCGCGTGCGTAAGGATGACGGCGAGCACTCGACATGGTTTGATGTCACGCAAGGGCTGCGCAAGGCTGCGTGCTATCACCGTTACTGTCCAACGGGTTCTTCGGTGCTGCGTTACACGTCGTACTGATACGATTTAGCATAGACAATGCCATCGTCAGGGATTTGGTTCAACTCAACGATGCTGGAGTAGTCGGAAAAGAGAAGCAAGGGTCGTTGTCACGCGTGCGAAGGGCTGTATGGGGCATGCCGTACGGCGATGACGCAGGAATTGTCTCGAAGTCAGCTGAAGGGCTCGCTAAAATGATTACAGTCATCATGACTGTCTTCGAAGCTGCAGGCCTCACAGTATCGGAAAAAAGACAAAGACAACACTTCTACGAACACCAGACCAGACACCTCTCGCCCCACTGCTCGTCCTCGAAGCAGCAGGTTAGAGGTATAAACAGACGGCCCAGTTCTTATACCTAGGCGGCCCCATCCACGAAAACGCCGACTTCTCGATCGAAATCGATCGACGGATCCGTCTCATGCGGGCATACCTCAAACGGTTTGGCCCGAGGTTGTGTGATAGGACGACCGTGGAAGGCCGAGGTGATTGAGACCAGCTGTACGAGTGTGTGACGAGGATCCTCAGAGCGGAACACTTGACCAAGCTTCGAACGGCCCACTACCAAGTCCTCTTGCGAGTCATTGGCTTCCACCGCCGACTTTGTACTGACCACACCACTCTCCCGTACACGAAGGCCCTCAAGATGACACGTTGCGAGAGCATCGAAACGACCATCTGTAAACGGCGGCTCTTTTTTGCGTGGGCCGTGGCACGGCAAAGCAAGGAGCGATTACCCAGTCAGATAATGCTCGGGACGATGGCTGGCGGGGAGAACCCGAGACCTAGCGGACATATTAAACTTGGCATTGACGCATAGTCGAACACCTTAGGGAGTTCCGAGCCCCCGAAGGATCAACGGAACACTCCCCCTTGGCGTTGGGAGCTAAGACCGCGCTGTGGTCCACTGCAGCAAAAAAGGCCTGGAAGTGGTACCGGGGGGTCCTTATTGCAGCCGAACGGTTCATGGTGAGGTGACACGAGAATGAGGCACAGCTGAGTAGACAGCGCCTCGCATCTGCCGTGGGTGGTGCCCAAGGGAATGGGGCGAGGGGGGGCAACAGCAGGAGTGGAAAGAAACCCGACCAAGGGAATGCTGGGAGGGACCGCGACAATAGGAGAAGAAGGGAAATCGCGGTGGACGAAAATAGGAAGGAGGCGACAGACAGGGTAGCAAGGCACCTCGCCGACTACAGTAGTAAGTGGAACATGTATATGCTACTCGTACCGCCAGCTGGCGCAGCTGGCTCGAACATGGCCTTCCTTAGTTTAATGTTTCTGTTTGCCCGGTGATCCTCCGTGGTTTCTTATGGGCAAATGCCAAAATCAGGTACATGCTAAAACCAAGTAAAAAACGCGCGCCACGAGCGGTGTTACGTCCACGAAAATCCGGTAAAAAAATCCAAAATTTGAATTGTTTTGTTTTGGGTTTTAGCCAAAATCAGGTATACCTGGCCACATTGCGGTCAAAATCAGTTACATGCCTAAAAGTATAAAACACACCCCAGGAGCCCTGCTCTTGGCCAGGCTGGTTTTGGCTCGAAAAGGCCAAGGCATACCTGACATTTTTTACTCTGTCTAGCTTTCAACTGATTTTGTCCAACTTCGAACCAATCAAAGAGGCCATACGTACATTTTTTTTTCTCTCCGTATGCGTCTGTCCTCCCTCGGTTGAAATTCTTCTGTATTGACGACTCAACCCTGTACTCGTACGTCGTACGTAGAAGTACGTTTTTATACATGCATACATGCATACGCTGGTTTCGCTTTTTCTTCTTGGCGGTGTGCAATGTGCTTCAGTTTGTTGTGATGTGTACTCCGTTTTTTTCTATGGTCACAGCAGTCTATACACACCGGCGTCCCCGGTGGCTTGGTAGGTGGTCCGCGAGCCTGTCAAGATCAATTTCGTGAGTTCGAGTCTCACCGAGTGCATGGGACTTTTTCTTGCATAAAAAATTGATAAGCGGAAAGCGCGAAAGCGTGAGTTGGCTACATTCGATGAAAATCGACGAGCAGTGGGAATGCTGAACCCTATGCGCGATAAAAACTAAAGGCACGTACCGGGGGGGAGAAGGGACGACACCCGTGACCACGGCTTGCCCAGAAGATCGTCGAGGGTAAAAACCTCATACGAGTGTGGGCTGGAAAGCAAAAGTGATGATTAAAAAAAAAAAAAAAAAAAAAAAATACACAGGGTTCTACACTGCTGTTTGACCTTTTCGTGGGCATGCCGTGGCATTGCCATGGTATCGCCCATGGCATACCATGGCATCACCACGGCATCCCATGGTGTGGCATAGGATTCCATGGCACCGTGGCATGCCATGGGTAGTACCTCCATGGCAACCCCACGGCATACCATGGCAACCCCCACGGTACCCCAATGTCCACGGCTTCTAGGTTAGGGTTAGGGTTGGGGTTAGGGTACGGGTTAGGGTTCGGGTTAGGTTCAGGGTTCCATGGTATGCCAAGGAGGTCCGTGAAAGGTTCCGTGGTATGCCGTGGAAGGTTTTGCCACAGGTGGTGCCACGGCATGCCACGGCATGTTTCGAAAAAAGACAATAATAGACCACTTGCAATAAGACCAAAAAAAAAAAAAAAAAAAAACGCTCTGGGGGGGAAGCGATTTCTAGGTATGAAAAGCCGAATAGTTTAGATGAATCAACAATAATATTAATATCCAGTTTCCTCCGTCTTGTTCTTTTGGGAAATAGGGCTGGCATGTGGCATGCCAAAGCACAGCAGTACGAGGCTCTGGTCTACGGCAGAGCTCTTGACCAACACTGCGAGGGAATCGCGGCGGCATCCCCGCCTGCTTCTGTAGTTTACTAGCATACTAAGACGATGTCCTCGTGGCGTTGTTTGATTTGTTATTTGCTGTGTTCCGAGTACTACTGCTGTGCTGCTGCTGTATGTAGTAGAAGCTCACAGCCCAGCTTTGTGCCAGTACCTTTATTTTTGCTATATACTATACTCGCACGAGAACTGGCTGTTGTACAGCAGCAGCAGTATATTTTTTGTTGTTAACTCGATGCTCGTTCTCGCAGTATCGCATTCACCAACGAGCTTACCGGGTCTCGACTCGGCGGCGTGCGACTGGTGAAGCGTCGATGCGCACAAAGATCGCCGGTGGCAGCGCGAAGTGCGTCGGTGGAGTCGCTGTTGTTGAGTGACTTTCCAAGATGGTGATAGAGGATGTGGCTGCACAAGGATGTGTTGTGTCTTCTTCTTCATGTCTGCTTGGATTTTTTCGTGCGTGTTCGCCGTCTATTTCTGCTCCCTCCTGCCAGGCCTGTGTGACAGGTCATCATCCCTACATGCATTCCGGTTAGCGATAGTGCCTGCTGTTTCCAGCCGCGGAACACCACAACAAGCTGATGAGCGATGTTGCGTCGGCGACCTCGTGCTACTGCTGCACTGCTGTAGTAGTAGACATGAGGTGCTCGTGGCGCGCGACCTGGTGCGAGTTGTTGAATCCTTGTTATTGTTTCCAACTTTCTGCTCCACACCATGTTTTTTTGTGTCACTTTGGTACGAGATTACGGGGCCATCACAGAACCTTGAGCAAAACTAGAGGGACGAGGAGCCGTGACCTTGACCTGTCTTTCCTATGGTGGACTCTGACGGCGCACACATCAACAAATGCTCGTACCGTCGTGTCCGGGGCTAGAGGCAAAAATAGTTTATCGCCGATAGCCTGCTCCAAGTCCTTGCACAACAACCCACACACAGGCATACGAACAGATTATGGAATCGTGCTCGTATTTTTAATAAGACTACGTCACTCAGCTGTGAGTTTTTCCAACTTTCTGCAAACTTTCTGCTCCACACCATTTTTTTGTGTCACTTTGGTACGAGATTACGCGGCCATCACAGCCATCACAGAACATTGAGCAAAACTAGAGGGACGAGGAGCCGTGACCTTGACCTGTCTTTCCTATGGTGGACTCCCACGGCGCACACATCAACAAATGCTCGTACCGTCGTGTCCGGGGCTAGAGGCAAAAATAGTTTATCGCCGATAGCCTGCTCCAAGTCCATGCACAACAAGCACACAGAGAGGTAGACGAATAGTCTAACTACTGCCTTGCTCATTGCGACCATGATTCCCTGATCGAACAGATTCAACTGACCAGTCAATCTTGCAAATTGCGACCATGATTCCCTGATCCCACCGATTCAACTGACCAGCCAATCAGTACTAGAGCAGTTAGACTATTCGTCTACCTCTCTGTGTGCTTGTTGTGCATGGACTTGGAGCAGGCTATCGGCGATAAACTATTTTTGCCTCTAGCCCCGGACACGACGGTACGAGCATTTGTTGATGTGTGCGCCGTGGGAGTCCACCATAGGAAAGACAGGTCAAGGTCACGGCTCCTCGTCCCTCTAGTTTTGCTCAATGTTCTGTGATGGCCGCGTAATCTCGTACCAAAGTGACACAAAAAAATGGTGTGGAGCAGAAAGTTTGCAGAAAGTTGGAAAAACTCACAGCTGAATGACGTAGTCTTATTAAAAATACGAGCACGATTCCATAATCTGTTCGTATGCCTGTGTGTGGGTTGTTGTGCAAGGACTTGGAGCAGGCTATCGGCGATCAACTATTTTTGCCTCTAGCCCCGGACACGACGGTACGAGCATTTGTTGATGTGTGCGCCGTCGGAGTCCACCATAGGAAAGACAGGTCAAGGTCACGGCTCCTCGTCCCTCTAGTTTTGCTCAAGGTTCTGTGATGGCCCCGTAATCTCGTACCAAAGTGACACAAAAAAATGGTGTGGAGCAGAAAGTTTGCAGAAAGTTGGAAAAACTCACAGCTGAGTGACGTAGTCTATTAACAATACGAGCACGATTCCATAGTCTATTCGTATGCCTGTGTGTGGGTTGTTGTGCAAGGACTTGGAGCAGGCTATCGGCGATAAACTATTTTTGCCTCTAGCCCCGGACACGACGGTACGAGCATTTGTTCATGTATGCGCCGTGGGAGTCCACCATAGGAAAGACAGGTCAAGGTCACGGCTCCTCGTCCCTCTAGTTTTGCTCAATGTTCTGTGATGGCCGCGTAATCTCGTACCAAAGTGACACGAAAAAATGGTGTGGAGCAGAAAGTTGGAAACAATAACAAGGATGACCTGAACTTTACTTACTATTACAACAGCAGCAGCACCTTTCAACAACTCGCACCAGGTCGCGCGCCACGAGCACCTCATGTCTACTACTACAGCAGTGCAGCAGTAGCACGAGGTCGCCGACGCAACATCGCTCATCAGCTTGTTGTGGTGTTCCGCGGCTGGAAACAGCAGGCACTATCGCTAACCGGAATGCATGTAGGGATGATGACCTGTCACACAGGCCTGGCAGGAGGGAGCAGAAATAGACGGCGAACACGCACGAAAAAATCCAAGCAGACATGAAGAAGAAGACACAACACATCCTTGTGCAGCCACATCCTCTATCACCATCTTGGAAAGTCACTCAACAACAGCGACTCCACCGACGCACTTCGCGCTGCCACCGGCGATCTTTGTGCGCATCGACGCTTCACCAGTCGCACGCCGCCGAGTCGAGACCCGGTAAGCTCGTTGGTGAATGCGATACTGCGAGAACGAGCATCGAGTTAACAACAAAAAAATATACTGCTGCTGCTGTACAACAGCCAGTTCTCGTGCGAGTATAGTATATAGCAAAAATAAAGGTACTGGCACAAAGCTGGGCTGTGAGCTTCTACTACATACAGCAGCAGCACAGCAGTAGTACTCGGAACACAGCAAATAACAAATCAAACAACGCCACGAGGACATCGTCTTAGCATGCTAGTAAACTACAGAAGGCGGGGATGCCGCCGCGATTCCCTCGCAGTGTTGGTCAAGAGCTCTGCCGTAGACCAGAGCCTCGTACTGCTGTGCTTTGGCATGCCACATGCCAGCCCTATTTCCCAAAAGAACAAGACGGAGGAAACTGGATATTAATATTATTGTTGATTCATCTAAACTATTCGGCTTTTCATACCTAGAAATCGCTTCCCCCCCAGAGCGTTTTTTTTTTTTTTTTTTGGTCTTATTGCAAGTGGTCTCTTTTTACATCCCACGGCGGCATAGAAAAAAACAGACAACACACCACAACAACAAACTGAAGCACATCGCACACCGCAAAGAAGAAAATATGGAACCAGGGTATGCATGTATGCATGTATAAATACGTACTTCTACGTACGAGTTACGAGTACAGCGTTAATATGTCAATACAGAAGAATTTCAACCGAGGGAGGGCAGCCGCATACGGAGAGAAAAAACAACAGAACATGGCCTCTCTGATTGGTTCAAAGTTGGCCAAAATCAGTTGAAACCTAGACAGAGTAGAAACAGTAACTTACTAGTAAGGTGTACCTTGGCCTCTTCGAGCCAAAATCAGTTTTACGATGTCAGCCTGGCCAATAGCAGGGCTCCTGGGGTGTGTTTTGTACTTGTTTTTAGCATTCAACTGATTGTTGCCGAAAAGTGGCCAGGTATACCTGATTTTGGGTAAAACCCCATATTTTCTTTTCTTCCTTTTCATTCTTCTCCTTGACGACTTGTTTCTTTGCTTTCTGTTTTTTTTTTACGCGTTTTTGTTTCCTTTTTCATCTCTTTCAAAGAATGTGTATGTCGTGCCTGTCGTGTCCAGTATGATATGACATCGCGTTGTCTACTCTGTATTTTTTTTATCATCACTTTTACTTTCCAGCCTAACTCGTAGGAGGTTTTACCCTCAGCGATCTTCTGGACAAGCCGTGGTCTCAGGTGTCGTCCCTTCTCCCCCCCGGTACGTGCCTTTATTTTTTGTCGCGCATAGAGTTCAGCATTCCCACTGCTCGTCGATTTTCATCCAATGTAGCTAACTCACGCTCTCGCGCTTTCCGCTAATCAATTTTTATGCAAGAAAAGGCATGCACTCGGTGAGACTCGAACCCACGAAATCGATCTTGATAGGCACGCGGACCACCTGCCAAGCCACCGGGGACGCCGTGGTGCCTACTGCATAGCAAATAGTATCTCTGTGGCGTACTTTTGTGACCACAGAACTTGTAATAGCTCTCTATTACGGGAGACCATACATAGTAAATGGGGTGGCACGGCAAAGCAAGGATCGATTACCCAGTCGGGTAATGTTCGGGACGATGGCTGGTGGGGAGAACCCTAGGCCTGGCGGACTGGTTAAGACCTGGCATAGATGCATAGTCGAAGACCTTAGGGAGTTCCGAGCCACCGAAGGGTCAACGGAACTTGCTCCCTTGGTGTTTGGAGTTGAGACCGCACTGTGGCCCACTGCTGCAAAAAAGGCGGGGAAGTACCGGGGGATCCGGGAAGCAGCCGAACGGTTCATGGTGAGGTGACACGAGGCTGAGGCTGAGCTGAGCAGGCAGCGCCGCGCATCCGCCGTGGGTGGTGTCCAAGGGAATGGGGGGCGGAGGGGCAACAAGAGGAGTAGCAGAAAACCCGACCAAGGGAATGCAGAGAGGGGGGGGAAGAGGAGTAGAAGGGAAACTGCGGTGGACGAAAGTAGGAAGGAGATGGCAGACAGGGTAGCCAGGTACCGGGCAGACTAGGAAGTAGAACATGCCTATACTACTCGTACCACCAACTGGTGCAGCTGGTTCGAACGTGGTCTTCCTTTGTATTCCTGTTCTTGTTTATTTTTGTTTCATTTTATTTTCTTCTTTGCGCTGACCCTATGTGAGTTTCACTATATTTTCTTTCTCTTCCTTTCTCCGATTGATACAAGCCTTATTGAAGAAGTCGTGTGGCGTGGGTGGATGACGAGACTGCTATGTTTGTTTCATACTGTCTGACGCCGAGGGGCCGGGCATATTTGACGAACGCTGGACGAAGGTGGCAGACAGGGTAGCAAGGTACCAGGCGGGCCAGCAGGGAGACCCTGGCTGTGCTACTCGTACCATAAACTGCTGCCGCTACGTTGAGCATGCCTTGTGCTTTGTTTGGTTTGCCTGTTATTTTTCCCTTGGTTCTTAGTCTTACTCTGTTGACGACTATTAATAGTGGTGTTTTCTTCTTTTTCCTTTTTTTTTTTTTTTTTTTTTTCTAGCTCCTTCTTTTCAAGTGTCTGCCAGATCCCCTGCGGGGGGGGTACGATGGTTTGTTGCTACGAGTATATATACATATACCAGGTATATATTTGTTTCTTTTTTCTTGTTTCTTTTCTCTTTCGAATTATCTTTGTTTTTGTTTTTTTTCTCTTTGTTTCGTTTTAGTTTCTCTAGGTCATGGAATGGGTATGTCGTGCCTGTCGTACGCAGTATGATGACATGGCATTGCATTGCATACGTGGCAACGTAGTATCTCTGTGGCGTAGCTTTTTGACCACAGAACCTGTATCCCTCTAGGATTGAAGAATCGGCACGGACACTGGTTGTGCTGGATGCCGACGGGTAGAAAGAACGGTTTAATGTGAAGAAAACAACAACAACAACAACAACAACAAATAGGACCTACGGTACACCATTACCTATTTTTGCCAACAATAGTTGGTCCTATTTACTATGGTAATAGCATCTAGGACCCAAATAATCGGCACGGACACTGGTTGTGCTGGATGTCGAAGGCTAGAAAGAACGGTTTAATGTGAAGAACAAACCCACATAACTGTTATCTCTTTGTGTGTGTGTTCTTCACATTAAACCGTTCTTCTACTCGTCGACATCCAGCAAGCCCAGTGTCCGTGCTGATTATTCACCCTAGAAAGATACGAGCTCTGTGGTCACAGACTACGACACAGAGATAACACACCGTAATGCATTAATAGCCTACGCAATACCATGCCTTCGCACTAGGTGCGGCCGACACAACATACATACATACGCCAGCAGCCAAAATACACCATAAAGAAAGATAAGCAACGAAGAAACCAAACCGAAAAAGAACAAGAAAAAGAAAAAGAAAAGGAGAAGAATCCCAAATAAATAAATAAAATGGGAAGCCAAAGATAAGACACATACATACTTACCCCGAGCATGAGCCAAAAGGGACGTGCAAGGGGAAAGATGCGAGAAGGAAAAAGGGGACTATGCATCCCGGTGAACACTTAACTAAGTAAAAAGAGCAAAAAGTGTGTCGCAAACGGTAAAAATTCTGCATGATGGACGTCGTTTCGACTGATTTGAGCGCAGCTACAACTCCTCGGAGACGCCACGGAGAAGAGCTGCCGAGCGAAGTAGGGAGAGCGCGCGAAAGCGCCGCACGCACACCAAAGTGTAGCCTGTGTACACGGTGTGCCGCTGGCGCAAACACGGGCTTGATCGGCCGCGAGCAGCGCGCACACGAAGCATCTAAAAAGGTGTACCTGGTAGTTTTTTTCTGGGCACCAAAAAATTGTTGAAAACGGTATTAATTATGCAAGATGGACGTCGTTTCGAAGGGTTTTTGAGCTCAACTCCAACTCCTCGGAGACGCTGCGTAGAACAACTGCTGCACGAAGTAGGGAGAGCTCGCGACAGCCCCGTACACAGACCAAAGTGTAGCCTGTGTAAACCACGTGCCGCTGGCGCAAACACGGGCTTGATCGGCCGCGAGCAGCGCTCACACGAAGCATCTAAAAACAGGTATATTTTCTTTGTCTCCACCATAAAGCGTGTCGCAAACGGTAAAAAATCTGCATGATGAACGTCGCTTAGACACGTTTTTGAGCTTATGTTGAATTCCTCGGACGAGTCACCCCACGATAGGGGTTGCACTTTTAGGGCGAAAGGTTTCTGACCAATTGAGCTCCTTAAGTGAGGAACTGCCAGTTAGCAAAAACAAATTACTCGTATATTCGTTGTGGGACTAGCGCAGACAAGTACCGGTCGGATAGCCCGAACGAATGTCTTCCACGTATTGTATCGGGTGAGATATTGAGCTCCTAATGTGAGGGGCTCAGGAACGTCGGGAGCACCCTTACTGTGGGATGGCTCGGACACACCGCGGAGAAGAACTGCTGCACGAAGTAGGGAGAGCGCGCGGCAGCACCGCACGCAGACCAGAGTGTAGCCTGTGTACACGGTGTGCCACTGGCGCAAGCACGGGCTTCATCGGCCGCGAGCAGTGCTCACACGAAGCATCCAAAAAAAGGAATGTATTTTTTGTGTCCACCAAAAACTGTAGCAAACGGTAGTAATTCTGCATGATCAATGTTGTAACGACGTGTTTTTGAGCTAAGCTCCTACTCCTCGGACACACCGCGGAAGAGAACTGCTGCACGCCGCAGGGAGAGCGCGCGACCGCGCCGCACGCAGACCAAAGTGTAGCCTGTGTACATACCGTGCCGCTGGACCACAGACGGGCTTCATCGCGGCCTTGAGCAGCGCTCACACGAAGCATCTAGAAACCACAGCAGTAAACAAAAGGCTCACCCAGGAGCACGGCGATCACCTCTTCGAGCGGCTTCGCATTGTTTGACTATGAATAATATTAATGATAGTAGCTATGAATAAGATCACTGCATTCGACAATACGTGGTATATATCCGTGGCAAAACGAGACATAATAATGATGAAATACGTGTTATATTATGCTGTTATTAATAGTTTGGGTAGAAGAGTGTTACCTTGTTCTTAGTATGTTATACAGCAGTTGTTGTTGTTGTTGTTGTTTTCTTCACATTAAACCGTTCTTTCTACGCGTCGACATCCAGCACAACCAGTGTCCATGCCGATTCTTCAAACCTAGAGAGATACAAGTTCTGTGGTCAAAAAGCTACGCCACAGAGATACTACGTTGCCACGAATGCAATGCAATGCCATGTCATCATACTGCGTACGACAGGCACGACATACACATTCCATGACCTAGAGAAACTAAAACGAAACAAAGAGAAAAAACAAAAACAAAAACAATTCGAAAGAGAAAAGAAACAAAAAAAAGAAACTAAAATATACCTGGTATATGTATATACTTCAGTATAGCAACAAACCATCGTACCCCCACGTAGGGGACGTGGCAGACACTTGAAAAGAACGAGCTGGAAAAAAAAGAAAAAGAAGAAAACACCACTAGTCGTCAACAGAGTAAGACTAAGAACCAAGGTAAAGATAACAGTCAAACCAAACAAAGCACAAGGCATGCTCAACGTAGCGGCAGCAGTTTATGGTACGAGTAGCACAGCCAGGGTCTCCCTGCTGGCCCGCCTGGTACCTTGCTACCCTGTCTGCCACCATCGTCCAGCGTTCGTCAAATATGCCCGGCCCCTCGGCGTCAGACAGTACGAAACAAGCAGAGCAGGCTCGTCATCCACCCGCGCCACACGACTCCTTCAATAAGGCTTATCAACCGGAGAAAGGAAGAGAAATGAAAATCACATAGGGTCACCGCAAAGAAGACAATAAAATGAAACAAAAATAAACAAAAACAACAGGAAGACAAAGGAAGACCACGTTCGAACCAGCTGCACCAGTTGGTGGTACGAGTAGTATAGGCATGTTCTACTTCCTAGTCTGCCCGGTACCTGGCTACCCTATCTGCCATCTCCTTCCTACTTTCGTCCACTGCAGTTTCCCTGCTACTCCTCTTCCCCACCCTCTCCGCATTCCCTTGTTCGGGTTTTCTGCTACTCCTCTTGTTGCCCCTCCTCCCCCCATTCCCTTGGACACCACCCACGGCGGATGCGCGGCGCTGCCTGCTCAGCTCAGCCTCAGCCTCGTGCCACCTCACCATGAACCGTTCGGCTGCTTCCAGGATCCCCCGGTACCACTTCCCCGCCTTTTTTGCAGCAGTGGGCCACAGTGCGGTCTCAACTCCAAACACCAAGGGAGCAAGTTCCGTTGACCCTTCGGTGGCGCGGAACTCCCTAAGGTCTTCGACTACGCATCTATGCCAAGTCTTAACCTGTCCGCCAGGTCTCGGGTTCTCCCCACCAGCAATCGTCCCGAACATTACCCGGCTGGGTAATCGATCCTTGCTTTGCCGTGCCACCCCCCCCGCGAAGAAGAGACGCCGTTTGCGGATGGTCGTTTCGATGCTCTCGCAACGTGTCATCTTGAGGGCCTTCGCGTACGAGAGGGTGGCATGGTCAGTACGAAGTCGGCGTTGGAAGCCAATGACTCGCAACAGGACTTGGTGGTGAGCCGTTCGAAGCTTGGCAAAGTGTTCCGCTCTGAGGGTCCACGTCACACACCCGTAGAGCAGGGTCTCAATCACCTCGGCCTTCAGCATTCGGACTTTCAGGCTAAGGGGGGCGGTCGTGCTATCATACAGCTCCGGGCCGAACCGTTTGAGGCATGCTCGCATGAGACGGATCCGTCGGTCGATTTCGAGCGAGAGTTCAGCATTTTCGTGGATAACGCCGCCTAGGTACAAGAACTGGGCCGTCTGCTTATACCTCTGGCCTGCTGCTTCGATAACGAGCGGTGGTGCGAGGGTTTTCTGGTCTGGCGTTTGTAGAAGCATAGTCTCTGTCTTCTTTTCCGACACCGTCAGGCCTGCTGCTTCGAAGACAGTCACGATGACTGTCAATATTTTCGCGAGCCCTTAAGCCGACTTCGAGACAATCCCTGCGTCATCGGCGTACAACATGCCCCATATACAACCCTTCGCACGCACGCCAACGGCTCCTGCTCCTCCGTCCCGACTACTCCAGCATCACTAAGTTGGACCAAATCCCTTACGATTGCTTCGTCATGGCTAAAGCGTACTAGTACGACGTGCAACGCAGCAGCGACAAATACGTTGAACAGTAACGGTGACAGCACACAGCCTTGCCGCAGCCCCTGCGTGACATCAAACCATTCCGAGTGCTCGCCGTCATCCGTACGCACGCGAGCCCGCATGCCATCGTGGAAATTACGGATAATTCTCAGCATCTTCGTTGGTACGCCAAAACGTGTGAGTACTTCCCATAACAGCTCTCGGTCGACAGAGTCGTACGCTTTCTGCAGATCGATGAAGCACAAGTACAGGGGGATTTTCCTCTGTCTTCCAAGCTCTTGCAACCGGCGCACGACGAACAACATATCAATCGTTGATCGTGCGGGGCGGAAGCCGCACTGTTCCTCCGGGAGTAATTCCTCGGTCTCGCAGTAGTTGCTGAGGCGCGACGCGACGATTCTCAACAAGACTTTGCCTGCGTGGGCAACCAGCGAAATCCCTCTGTAGTTGTTGCAATCAGTTCGGTCCTTCGTTTTGTGAAGGACCTTGATGATCGCGTCTTTCCATTGCTCGGGGACTTCTCCTGTTACCCAAACATTGATAAGGATGTTGTGAAAGCACTGGGCGAATGCGGGGTGGTCGATTTTCAGGAGTTCGGCCGGGAGACCATCTGGCCCGACAGCTTTCCAGTTTGACATCCCCTTAAGTGCTTCCGTCATCTCGTCCATGGATGGTTCATCTCCGAGCGACAGTTTAAGCGGTCGTGGTGGCAAGAGGTCGATGATCGTGGAATCGAGTTTAAGCGATTTCGTGTTCAAAAGTTTGTGGTGAAACCTCCCCCACTGTTCACGAATTCGCACCTTATCCCGCAACAGCGTGCCATCCTCGTCCCTAATGAACTGTTCGCTTCTCGCTTTAGTTCCTTCCAATCCTACCGTACTCTTAAGGTGCTTGTAAAAGCCTCTCTGGTCGTTGTTCGCTAGTAGTCGTTCGGTTTCAGCGAGGTACGCTTCGAAGTACGCATGCAGTCCTGCGGCAATCACCTTCTGCAGGTTCGCACACGCAGATCTCAGTGTCTTCCACGCGGTTCTATCCTGGGGGTGGGCACGCAAGAATTGCCGTGCATCCTCCCTCGCTGTCCATGCTAATATGAATGCGGCCAAGGTTTCGGCAGACTCACACCTTCCATGTCTGCGGTGGCGACGTGGAGGGGGTGGTACCTCTTTTTCGACCGCATCAATAATAGCCGCAGTGAAAAACTCAACCATGCCAGACGTATTACGGGGCTGGTTAAGCTGGTTGAGAGTGGACATAACCCTCGCGACTACTCGTTCACGACACTTTCCATCGGACATTTAAAGCTGCCTGTCGAACTCTCGGCGTTTTGTCGGTCTACGTATTTGTCTGTTGGACGCAAAGTGACCACTGAGTCGGACTTTGACATACAAGATGTTGTGGTCTGAGTCAGCCTTAGCTGGGGCAGGAGGCTGTGGGACGACTTTAACATCTTGTACTCTAGGTCGATGGGCTTGACGGGTTAGGATGTAGTCGATCCGCTTACGGTCACTCGGGCTGGTGCCGTTGTGTGTATGCGAAATCCCACCCTTGCGCGTGCTGAAAAACGTGTTGGTGAGAGCTAACTTGCAATTGGTGGCGAACGACAGGAGTCGTCTGCCATTATCATTACGAACATCACGCCCATATGCTCCAAGCACTCTATTTTCATCATCACCACACCCTTCCATCCTCTGTCCAGTTCGCGCGTTGGCATCCATCAGTACAAACAGACACTCTTTCGTCGGGATCTTTTCCACCAAGTCCTCCAGCTTCTGCCAGAAGCTACGTTTCAGTCCAACGTCTTTGGTACAATCAGTTGGAGCATACGCGACGACGAAATTAACTGCCTCGTATTTTCTAGCCAGCTCAAAGCGCATAGACATAAGCCGCTCGTCAATGAACTGATGAGTGTACACAGCCTTACTGCACAACGATTCCTTTACAGCTAGACCTACTCCGTACAGCCCTTGCCTAGCAGCTGTTGTTTCCTGACCTGAACAGAAAACGCGATACCCTGCCGCACGAAACGTCGTGCTACCGGTCCTCCGGGTTTCCTGCAGGCCAATGAAGTCACAGCCGAGTTGCCGTCCCTTCGCCAGTACACTCTCGTCATGTCCGTACCCGTTCTTCCCCTTTACAGCCAGGGTGCGCACATTGTAGGTCGCTACCGCGACCAGTGCCTCCTTCTGTCTCTTACGAACCTCGCGTGCTGCTTTCTTTGCCAGCCGACGTGAGGCTCGTCCCCGCCTCCTTTTTTTTCTTCTTTTGTTTATTTTTCTTCTCTATGGCGAAAGTGGCTCTCCGTTTCGTAGCCCGGTACGCGCCTTGGTTTCCGTTGGCTGGGTGCAGCCGTCCCAGCCAACGCCGACATTCCCATCCTTCCTGTCGTGCATGCATACCCACGCTGTGGCCAGCCTCTCCACTCCTCCCAACTGCCCCAGTAGCGCTCTCTGCTGTGGTGATGTACCCGTCCCGCCAGAGAGATGAACTCCTTGGCGTCGGGGTCAAGAAGAAAAAACATCACCACCACCCCACGCGGTCCTTAAAGCGACCAGGCCACCAGCCGGACCGCGCAAGGTACCCTCTCTACTCAGCCAGAAGCTCGATGTTCGTGTGACTGTCGCTAGACCGTTGCAGATCCTTGCGGACTTCCTCGACCCACCCCAAGGACGGGGCAGGCCGAAGACAAAAAGGGAGCTTGGGATGTGGCACAAACACCGAGAAGAAAGCGTGCCGCCTCGACTACGCTGCCGAAACGGCGCAGCAGGCCCGCGGCCCATCGCGAACGTAGCATGCATGTACAGAGCCCTTCTGCGTCGCCCAAATAGCGGGCCCATCAGTGCAAGCAGCGCATGCCCGATGCATCTTGTTGTGGTTTGTCTTTTGTTTTCGGGTCATCCAAAAAAGGCCACGTACACGTAAGTACGGCAAAAACATGTGGTGATGATTGTTCAACACCATACATAGGGGTATATATTATATATTTGTACGAGGACCCAGGAGGCATCTTTCCCCCGCGAGGGAGCAGACCGAGACGGGCAACGTGACGCTGCCCGCGTCCTGCTGCCGGCCAGTTCCTCCGGCAAATAAACTGTGTCCTTCACACCACGCCATATATTTATAACCAAAAGAGAGACCTACTTCGCACAACAGCAGTATATACAACACCTTCGGGAGTGCAGACGCTTGCCTTTTCTGTAGTGAGAGGATACACATACTGGTACCTGGTGTTTTGACTAGATTTATACCAGTACCTCGTACCACTACATAATACTCGAGTATATACCAGTTTTCTACTCACCACTTCTTTATATTTATTTTCGAGCCCAATATCATATATTGTTATAAAGATCGTCCACCCACCAGAGAGCAGAACCCCGCAAAAAACCCTCCAGTTTGTCAGTCCCGGCCGTTCACGCAGCCGTCCGGTGATCGTCGCCACGACCGTCCACCTTGCTGCGTGTGAACTGCAGCAGGGTGATGGTCACACCGCCTCGCCAACCATCGCCTCGCCAAAAAAACACATAGATGAGAACACCCCGACACGTTCTATCCAAAGACCTTGGTTCATCTTTGGCTAATAGTACAGGTAGTATGATTTCATTGCACGTATTATCTGCATCATTGTCCCTAGTTATCAAGACTATTAATACGTGATGACCACGACGTATACAGCATTATCCTGAATTAATAACCCGGGACAAAAAAATGAAGTTCAACTTTTAACTATTTAAAATACACGCCAAATTGCACTTAAAATTCAAAATGCTTTAGTTTGTCTGCTGTACGCCGGGGAAAACCTCCACCAAAACCCGTGCAACAAGTGCCGGAGGGGCCTAGTGCCAGAAGGTACCCAGCAAAATGCAAAGACGACCTCCACCTCCCCAAGCCGAGAACTCTCTCCGATTTTTTGGCGCAGTGCCCTGCAGCACTGCACCACCAAAACCAGCAGACACACTTGTTCTATCATCTATATTAATAGTCTTCGATTTTCAAGTTTTCTACATAGGGATCGGCACGAAGGCTTGAGGCCGCCAAACCTCAAAGCAAGCCATGAGGTATTTATGCGCTATCGAGGCCGGTTGTCTTCACCCATCGATACCTGAGGGCCAACACAGGTGCTTTCGGTGCAAGAGGGCAGTACACAAACTCTGCTACCAGCAGCACCACCAAAAAAAGGACAAGCCCTCGCAATATAAGTGCGGCATTACGGTGGACTGCTGCGCTAATTTTTGCAATCTGCACGAGGCCGCCAGACTTTTCAGACGATGCGCGAATATTGTTCGACGCCGGCGACGAAGTCTACCAGGACAACGAGTGTGCCACAGGGGAAGCCTGCAACGGTGAGGGTCAAAGGCTCGAACACCACACGACGTGCTGCGGGTCGGTGTGCCATCTGGTGTGCATGACTCTCTGCAGCCTCGGATGCTGGGTGGAGGCGTCAGGGTTATCGGGTGAGCTCCATGTTTTTGTTAACCCTTCTCCGCACATAGAAACACTCGTTGTTTAGGTACCCCGTCGACTACGCTCGGACGCCACATCACCGTTGCGCATCCATGCCAATGATGATATCCGTCTGTATCATCTTCCAGTTACTGTTCATCTCAAAAAGGATCGGGCACCCGCGAGGGCAAAGACACCGACTCCGAAATTACACCACCAATGCTTCCCTGTGTTCTCGCCTAGTATTCACCACCCCATACACGTGTTTCCTGCGTTGTGCTTTGGCGGAACCGTCTGGTCCCTTGCGCAGGACACTGCCACAAGCTGCAAAAAGGCCTGGACACGTCACAGCGGTCGTGGACCGCTTCAACCGAGAAAGTTTCGGGCATAATGGCAAATATGTCAAAGGTGCGGTCTCGGGGTGCGTCGTAGTATTTCCTAGTTATGAGGGGTCGGGGGTTTCAATTTGGCACCAACAAGGGAATGCTCACACGTATGGTCAGACGTCTCCCAGTAAACAAATTTTGGTCGATGTGTCCCCGCGTTTCTATGACAGTCGCGCGAGCAAGCCTCCGAACACGTCATTGCGAGCGTTGTACACATTTACTTCCTACGTTTTGTTCTGCCCCGCACTACTCCCTCGATATGACGCCTCATTCGATAGTATGCCGTTCTAACCGGAACATTTTTGGTCAAGATTCGTCCAGATCTGCGGCAAGTGTATGACAAAACGGTGGATTCTGTCCTGATTTTAGAAAGTTAAACAGAGGGCAAACGATGAGGAACGTGTAACTTTCATATTGAAAGGGAAAAAAGCTAGGGCCGCTTATATCGGAGCACGTTTTTTCTTGATTTCGTGAATTATTCCATTTCCGCGCGTTTTATTCCTTCCTGACTCCCCTTGGTTTTAGCATGGAATGTTAATATTTAACAGGCGTTCCTGTTTTTTTGCATGTCAAAGTGGACAAGTTGGGTCAAAACGCCTCTTATTTGTATACAAATGTCACAAATCGACAAGATCAAGCGAAAACGAACGGAACAAAGTGGAAGCATAGTACATCATGCCACGTAATTCGCTAGAGGCCGTCTTGTCCCGTCGGTTTCGATCATGAAGACCACACCTCTACGCACCTACCCCCCCCCCCCCCCCCCCCCCTCCCCTGTCCCACCGACCGTTCTCCACCTACAACACATCCGCACACGCACGCGAGAGCTATTCAATATAACACCACGTAGTGTGGTTCTACTCACTGGTACTACTGTGCTTCCCTCATTTATATTACATTAGGCAGTTGTCGGTGTCTCGAACATGTGCGCATCTCGAATATGCACGCTTTCGCTGGTTTCGAGGATGGGTCGTCCATGCGGGGGCAACAGTGTGTTCAGTTCAAATCCAAACGCAGAGCGTAATTCGCGAGCTTGTTCACGCGTTTGTCCACACAAATTTCCGAGCCCAGTTTGACTGGCGCTGCTCGTCCAATGATTTTGGGGAATCACGAGTGCAAGAGCAAAACAAAGAGCAAAAATAATTTCGAGGCTACGAGCTGGGCCGGCCGAGGTGCTGATTAGGTGGTTGATCGGCGATTCCCCGCTCAGTATAATATCTAGGATGCGATTTTATTACACTGTGTCTATCACGCACCAACCAACAAACGGAGGACTCGCCTTGTTTTTTTTTTTTGTTCGAGCGATACGCCGATACAACGTTTCAAAAAAAGAAAAAAAGAGGAGCCATAAATTGTCTGGGAAAAGAAAAAAGACAAAAGGCTAGTACTCTGTTTGTTTTCTAAATGCGGTTCAAATATGAAATTTCGTTTTGTCATCGAAACTCGCAAAATTGAGCGGGGCAACGCCGCAAAAAAAACATTTCTCGTCGTTACTTGTTTCTTTCTTTTCCCCCGGATCCGGGCCATTTTTTGTCGAAAATTGCCACCTTTTAAAAAAAACAATTGTTTTGAGTTCCTCTCAAGAGAAGAAACTCACGGCAGACAGCGTGGTCCAACGTATCGTACCATCCATCGGAAAAGCTGTCTCCGATGTTTTGGCTGTCGTCGGCAAGCATTGCGTGGCGTTGGAAGATGACCTTGGTGCTTTGAAGAACTACCTGTGTTCAAACCGAGGTTGTGGCAGCAGTACAACGTGAATCTCGCGATTGCCAAGTAAACGCGATTGCAGTCGTCCGGCGGGAATCTCGTGCCATGCAAGGGGAGTGTCACGATTCCCAGAAGGAGGCGCGAATCCGACGTTCTGCACAGCTTCTACGCGGGAAGAAGGACTGGGTAGGATGTGTGTGTCGTGCCTGTCATATCCAGCATCATGACATGGCATTGCATTGTCTACTGTGCTTGCTGCATACCAGGTACATAACGAAATTGTTACTCTGTGGCGTAGTTTTGTTACCACATAACATGTATCTCTCTAGGATCGGCGCGGACACTGACTGGTTGTGCTGGATGTCGACGGGTAGAAATAACGGTTTAGTGCTCAGAACACACACATGGTGGTTACTGACGAGCATCATATTCTAACATCCTAGAGAGATAAGGCTCTGTGGTCACAAAAATACGCCACAGAGATACCAATGTGCATTGTTATGCAGCAAGCAGAGTTGACAATGCAATGCCATCTCATCGTACTTTATACGGCAAGCACGACATACGCATTCTATGAAAGAGAGAAAAACGAAAAAAAAAAAAATCGAAAAAAGAAAGAGAAAAAAGACAAGAAAAAAGAAAACAGTGTCCTCGTGCCCTCCCGTAGGGGATGTGGCAGACAATACAAAACGAACTAAACAAATAATACCAATACTGTTGATTGTACTCAGATGCACGACATATAAGATCCATGGTAGATTGGGGAGTTCCACGCTGGAAAGGGATTCCGGCAGTAGGGTATTGGGGTATCGGGGTAATGTGCGCCCACCAATGCCACTCGTCAGGTGGAACCCTATACTGCATGTGGGGCGAGTCAACTCTACAGCGAGGATGTAATATAGGAGGAGTTCCGTGTCATGTGTCATGTCTGGAGTCAGCCACGCGTTCCCGTGCCAGCTGCGCCTATACCTTTAGGGATCAATCAACACACTAGTGAGATACCGGTGATCTTCTATTGGCAAGCGTAGCCAAGGCCAACCTAGAGAGGTGGGAACCTGCTTCGGCATGCCTAGTTTCGAGGACATGCCCAGTCAAGAAGCCAGCGTGGAGAGTGAAAAGACCATAGAGGCGATGAAGAAGAAAATAGAGGTCCTGGAGGAAAGGACGTGTGTGTGAGAAGAGTGAGGAGATGCCGCACCAGGAGAGCAGCAGCGATCCCAGCGGGGCCAAGTTTGAGCCGGACCTGGTAGAATCGCTTGGCACTGGTGGCGAAGGCGCTGGAGAGTAGTAGTTGCAGGGACAGCAGCAGCTCCAGCAGCACCGTCAGCAACGTCGGCAGTCAGAGGATTGCTGCACTTTTGTTGCGACGATGAATCGCATGCAGTAAGCACCGTTACCGCCGCCGTCGTGTCGACCGCCGCGTAACCGTCGCTGCTGCAACACCCCGGGATAGCCAGGCATCTGCCTGAACCTGTGGGTTCGCTGCGCGCTAGCGACATAAATGTAGAACGTATATTTTTATATGAAAGAGAGAGTTTGGCCGGCTGGAGCCGGGAGGGACGGTGGAGACGTGGAGACCGCGGGAGCGACGCTGAAAGCGTTCTGGCAGAATCCGCCTGGACTGCTGAAGCACCACGCCCGCAGGTGGTTGTTGGGGGGGACGTTGCCCCCGAGGAAGGAGTCGAAGGAGAGCGTGAAGATGGGCGCAGGGGGAGGAGTCTGCATCATCATCTGTTCGGGATGCGGTGCCCCAAGAGAGAGGAGGAAAGAGAAGGGATCGAGGCGCCACCGGCAGGGACTTACGTCCGCACCAGGCACGTTTGGCTTTGTTGATTGACTGCTGTGGTGATTTTCGTTTTTAACTTGATTGTGTACCGATTTGAGAGTAGGAGAGAATCTGCGAACATTGGAGATTCAGATTTATTTGGGAATACTGGAAATGAAATGAGATGAACAGACGTATACGTATACGTATACGTATACGTACTGAAGTTTTTCTGTAGACGTACTGCTGTAGGACTATGACGTACACGAGTACAGCAGGAAGAGGTGTATGTGATGAACCCTTGTGCCCAACTACAGCAACACGTCTGTTTGCGGCATTTCACATATTTACATATTTGTATGCGGCTATCTCGTTTTTGAGTTGTCGGGTTGGTGTGTAGCACGACCCGCGCCACTTGTTACGTGCTAAAGGCAAGATATTTATTTGCGGACGGAGTAATCTGAGACGAAAACGGTTTACTTGGCACTGCTGTATATGTTCATCAAGTATGTACTGCAGCATATATAGTAGTCGAGGAATACATGGGTTTGATGTGGACCAGATATTCTCGTTTACAAGTAGCTGTGTATTTGCAGTAGCATTTGTTGCCCCTCCTCCCCCCTTCCTGGAGTTTTTCTGTAGACGTACTGCTGTAGGACTATGACGTCTGTCTGTTTTATGGTTGACTGGTCGAGGGCTCTGGTTGAGCATCGACACGAGTACAGCAGGAAGAGGTGTATGTGATGAACCCTTGTGCCCAGAGAAGTTAACTATACCAAAGAGGAGTTTGCAAGCAGTGCATATGCAGACCTAATCGCTCGAATGCACGCCCCATCCCTTCTGTATGCCGGGTCAATGCTGCGGAGGCGACGTTTGATTTCACCCAGGAGGAATAGCTGGATGACCCGAGCTGCGGTGACGCCATGAGACCGAACGGAGAGGCAGCCGCGGCGGAGGCAACAGCAGTAGTGTTCGGGGCATCGGGGTGATTCTTACTGAAATGTGGTTGCCTTTGAATCTGGATGAATACTTTCTTTGCTTATATTTTGGAAGTGTTTTCGAGTAGTCCCCACGTCAAATAAAATTCAAGTGAAGGAATGTACGCTATCTCGCATTACCGTCGCGATCTGTGTATCTATGGCGGGAGTAGGGGGCAAGGGGAGACCCTTGTCCGAGGGAACGGGGTTCCTTGCGATCTCTGGCATTTATTTTCTTGGCTTTATTTTTTTGATGAGTAGGACTACTGTGATATTTTATATGATTTGCATTAATTCCTTATGAAATAGAGGGGGAGATTTTTTGGATAAGGTTGAAGAGAGACGATGAAGCGTCTGGGGGCGTGTGCGGTCCAAATGAAATGTTTTCTGATTTGGAAGGTTTGGGTAATATTTCGGAAATTGAGAGTTTGATTTTTTTTGGTTCTCGGAAATTTGTGCTTTTGTTCAAAGTCAGTACTGACTGAGTGGTCTGGCAGGTAGTGCTATATAATTCCCTAGGGTGGGTCGGGAGTTGAAGTCTCGCCGAATTCGCAAGTTGATCTTTTCGAGCGTGCGCGCTGGAGACAATACGAATGATTATGATAGTGTGCCTGTAGACACCAGTAGCGTTTGGCGAGGGGAGGGCCCCGGAGATCACTGTACTAAGTCGACGAGATTCCACTGAATATCTTCGGACCAATTCCGCGGAAAATGCCGTTTTACCCGACTGAATCCGAGAAGAATGCCGTTTTACCTGGCATTGGATTTCGAGAGTTTTATTTGTTTGCAACAGAGAGGCTGGGGATTTGAGTATTTGAATACTGATTTGAGGATTTGAGTGTTGATTCAAGAACTTGATTTTTGAGTTACAGATTGGATTTTTGACTTTCTGAGTTTGATTCGAGTTGATATTTTTATTGAGATGTATCAGCTCTGCGATGTCGTACATTTTCATGTATAGAGCTGAGGGGAATATTGCTCATGCACAGGAGAAGGGGGGATATGAGTATGGTCGTGTATATTGAGTAGGGGGGATGTTGATTGTACTCAGATACACGACATATAAGATCCATGGTAGATTGGGGAGTTCCACGCTGGAAAGGGATTCCGGCAGTAGGGTATTGGGATATCGGGGTAATGTGCGCCCACCAATGCCACTCGTCAGGTGGAACCCTATACTGCATGTGGGGCGAGTCAACTCTACAGCGAGGATGTAATATAGGAGGAGTTCCGTGTCATGTCTGGAGTCAGCCACGCGTTCCCGTGCCAGCTGCGCCTATACCTTTAGGGATCAATCAACAAATACCTATAAACAGAGCAGCGACCAAGAACCGAGGGGAATAATAACAGGCAAACGAAGCACAAAAAAGAAACCAACAAACAAAAATCACCCTCCAGGCAGCCGCAGCAGTTTGTGGTACGAGTAAACTGTAGTCCATCCGGTTAAATGTTGCCATCTTGTGACCCACTTTTCTCGCTCAATTTTTAGAGTTGTAAGGCGGCTCAAAGTTGGCAAGAACCGTGGGGTAACGAGGAACTCAAATCCGGTGTCAATTTATTTTATTTTATTTGGCCACTTTTGAGAAAAAATGGTCCGGATTTGGGGGGGGGGGAAAAAAAAAAAAACGGCTTTTAGCTTGTGTTTTCTTCCTTGTATAAATACCACTATAATTACGATTTTTGAGGTCGTTGTCACTTGCTAGCTCTTGGCAGACAGACCGACTGATAGACAGCTCTTCGCAAACAGCCCTTCTTCTTTGAAACAGCCGAACAGCCAAACAACATTTCTTCTTTCTTCTTCGCCAAACAGCCAAACAACCTTTTCTTCTTTCTTCCTCCGCAAACTGCCAACCAATAGCTCTTCGCACGGCGCCTAAAAAAAAAGGCGTCTCGCCTTCGACGAACGGCATAGATAGGTGCAGCTGTCGGCGGCCAAGCTGCTGCTGTCGGTGGCGAACCTGCTGGTGCTGCAACCCCCGCCTCTCCCTTCTCCACGCCCCCTAAGCACACCTCCCCCTCGTCGAGAGGCGCGTGGTCCTCGCCCTCTGGCAAGAGAGCGGCAACGACAAAGACCGACCTGGTGCCGGCTGTTGTTTGCGACCAGTGCACGGACCAGCACTTACTTGGTCAAGAACTCCGCGCCTGGTGGCAAAAACGTGGCCTTCGCCACCAGCAAGGATCTCATGTGCGTGGTGGCGGGATCATCCTGACAGGGCATCCGACTGCGAGTTCTGTGCTCGCCCGATCAAGGAAGGGACTGTCTCGTACTCCCTCGAGACTGCTGACAGTGGTGAGTGTCTTACGTCTATTGTGCATGCTGTATGTTGCCAGTACGTTTTTTGGGGGTTTTCAATTGCCTTTTTGCATACAATCCTACGTCAAAGCGTTTATTTATTTCGTCGGCTCCTCTTACACACAGTGCACGCGAACGCGCACATGCACAACTGTTTGCGGGATGTGAACGAAGGAACGGAGGATTCAGCTGTCGCCGTCACCGCTGCACCGAACGACGTGAGTGCTGCTGCTACTGTGGTGCATTTTCGGTGCATGCACACGATTTCTGTGTGTACATGTTTTTTTGGTGACCCCACGTACTCATTTTTTGCTCGTTTTCGGCTGCCGCTGCTGCTGCTGCTGCTGCTGCTGTCAGCGCCACGCCGTGAGTGCTGCTGCTGCTGTGCACCTGCTTCTCCTGTGCACTCGCTGCTGCTGTAGTGCTGATGCGTTGTTGCCGTGCTGTGCACTTGCTGCTCCTGTGCAATTGCTGCTGCTGTATGTAGTGCTGCTGCGTTGTTCCGCGTGCATCATGCTGGAAGCGTACATATTTTCGGATCGTCAATTCCGTAGGTTTTGCGATGGCGGCATACCAGGGTACATGCTTTTTTCCTTCCTTACTTTAATATCGTTGCTATGCTGCTGCTGCTGCTGCTGCTGCTGCTGCCAACGCTGCTGCTGCTGCTAATGCTGTGGCTGCTTCTGCTGCTGCTGCTGCTGCTAATGCTGCCGCAATATCCACTGAATGTTCGTACGTACGTACTCGGATTACTGTCTTTCTTGGTCGTTTTTGTACTCATTTTTTTGTTTTTTTTTTTTTTTTTTTTTTTTAATCATCACTTTTACTTTCTAGCCCACTCGTAGGAGGTTTTTACCCTCGACGATCTTCTGGACAAGCCGTGGTCACAGGTGTCGTCCCTTCTCCCCCCCGGTACGTGCCTTTAGTTTTTATCGCGCATAGGGTTCAGCATTCCCACTGCTCGTCGATTTTCATCGAATGTAGCCAACTCACGCTTTCGCGCTTTCCGCTTATCAATTTTTTATGCAAGAAAAAGTCCCTATGAGCATGCACTCGGTGAGACTCGAACTCACGAAATTGATCTTGACAGATGGTTCCTTTTGATACGTGATTTTTTTTTTGTCGTTTTGCTCCTGCATTTTGCGTACGTACTGCAATTTCTCGTTTTTGGCTTGGTTATTTTCATATATATCGTTGCTATGCTGCTGCTGTGGTGCTGCTGCGTTGTTGCCGTACATCATGCTGCACTTGTGTGTGTACATATTTCGGTATTGGAGTGTTTGCGATTTTTTTTTTTTTACTTCTACTTCTCTAAAAAATTCTCCCGAGGTAAATTTTTGAGGTAAATTTCTGAAAAAACGGCCGGAAAAGACTTCAGCGAAGTAGGGATTTCAGCGAAAGTTACGGTAACTTTTGGCTCTCTGTTTCATTGGCCTACACGCACCGAGCATTATCCCGACGCTGAACGCAACTCAAATCTCGAAGGATCAAAACACCGAGCATCTTCCATGCCACCATGCTGCTTGCCGTACACATCACGACAACCGCTGGGAGCACAGAGGCTCGAGAGGTGTAGCTTGAGTATAGCGCACACGAGCGACGTTGGATCGTGCCAGCGGGTCGCCGCCGCTGCTACGGTACACGCTTTCGCCCGCTTGGTGACGACGTGGAGGATGCGTCGTCCCAAAAAAGGACTCGTATTCACACTCGTACTCGTACTCGTGCTCGTAGAGAGCGCGACAGCATGACAGCTCGTGTATCATTTCGACTTCACCATACTACGGCTGCAGCAGCAGCAGCAGCAGCGGCGGCGGCGGCGGCGGGCGGCGGAGCGGAGCGCGCCGGTGCTGTGGCGTGCGTAGGCCGAGCGCAGCAGCTGCAGCAACAACAGCAATCCAAAAATGGAAGCTGGTTGGTGCTGGTGCTTGCTGGTGCTGGTGCTGGTGCTGGTGCTGACGCTGTTTATTTTTGTTGCTCACGCTGCCCCTAGCTGCGTCTAGCGCCAGCTAGCTGCTATTGCTGCTAGTAGTCGTGGGATGGCTGTGGTGGCTTCGCGGCCACCTGTGCCGCCGAAACGTCGCTGGGCTGCCGTTGCTACTCGCACGCTGTTTTTTTTTTTTTTTTCCGTTCACAGCGTTCGTTCTTTTTTTGTTTGCCGCGTTGCCTCACCTCCCCACTTCCCTTCTTATTTTCGGAGGCGTCGCCTGCAGGATTTTATTTACCTCACTCGCAAACACACCGAAAGCAGGAAGGGAAGGAAATTCACTTTTTTTAGCGAAAGTAAAGTTTGTTTTTTTTTTTACCTCTATCGCAAACACTCTATTGTCAATGAAATTCCGTAGGTTTTGCGATTGCGGCATATGCTAGATGGGTGTATCTCAGGTTCGACCTGGGTCTGCAGCAAGCTTCTCTTTCGGTAAGGTGTAGCGTGGAGGACACGCCAGGTATAGGTGAGGCTCGGCACGGTCAGCCGAGCAGAAGTGATCATGAAGCATGACGCAAGTCATCTCACATGACAGTCATCAGCAATTACTTGGTGATGGAGGCTGGTAATTCCCCGCCTCAACTATCATCAGATCTACGGAGATCTGCGGCTACTTTCAGTACTAGAGTCAATATCCACGATAACGGATGAACCACTGACTGTAAAGTAACGACCTGAGCAGGTACATACATTTTTTCTTCCTTATTTTCATATCGTTGCTATGCTGCTGCTGCCAACGCGGATTATTGTTTTTATTGGCCATTTTTCTACCCAAATGGTTTTTTTGATACAAAAAAAAAATATTTGGGTCGTTTTGCTCCTGCATTTTGCGTACATACTACTTTTTCTCGTATTTCGTATTGTTGCTATGTTGCTGCTGCGTTGTTGCCGTACAGCATGCGGAGGTGGGTCTATAGTGAGGTACCAAAAATACTTTTCGGACGGCCTCGGAGAATATACTTTTTTTTCTCCCTTCTTTTCATATCGTTGCTATGCTGCTGCTGCTGTGCCAACGCTGTGGCGATGCGTTGCTGCTTCTGCTGCTGCTGCTGCTGCTCTGCTTTTAGTGCTGCCGCAATAATCACTGAATGTTTGTATGTACTCGGATAATTGTGTTTCCTGGTCGTTTTGTGGCGCTGCTGCGTTGTTGCCGTACATCATGCTGGACATGAGTTGTGTGTCTATTACACTTAACCTTGTGCGTGTGTACATATTTCTGTGTCGTCAATGATTTTTTTGTGGTGCTGCTGCGTTGTTGCCGTACATCATGCTGGACGTGATTTGTGTGTGTACTACTGTACTACACTTGTGTGTCTACATATTTCTGTATCGTCAATGAAATTACGTACTTGCTGCTTCTGCTGCTGCTGCTGCCGTCGTATAGCAAGCGATTACGTGCTGCTGTTGTGCCGCTGTATAGTAGTACAAATAATGAACACTGCCCCCCCCCCCCCCCCCCCCCCCTCACCCCCCCGCCATTCCCTGCACGCCACTCCCGCCCCGCGCACCCTATATGTTTACTTCGACCAGGTCCGTGGCAAGTGCTACAACTGCCGCCTGACGGACTCCACCATCAAAGACGGAGACATCATCATCAAGCGCAAAAAGACTCCCTTCCATTTCGCCTGCTCCAGGGCTTCGCGGAATTCCGAAGCAGTACACCAAGCAGATTGTCGCCATCTAGGACGAACGAAAGGAAACAAATTGTTTCCCACATTTCCCAAAATCACGATTATTTCTTCCTACACATATCCAACGGGTTCAACAGCGAACAGATCCACGTTCTGGGCCTCCCGCCTCGTTACTACAGCATCCTGGAAGACTATTTACATGTATATATCATGTCTCATCCAAACTCCTATGCTGGCTACATCGAAATCGCGGCCGCCCAGCAACTATACAACATTTCCATAACCGTTGTCGTTGCCGGCACTGCTGCTTTCTCTCCTGTCCCAAACCTTCTTTTAAACAACAGCCTGTATGTTGTATATCATCCACATGCCAAGCACTGCTCCACTCTCTCCCCACACTGATGAAATATGTTATTCTTATTATTATTAGACATATGTCATTCTTACTCTTGCGTCACCCGATCTTACGTTTCACATTACATTCATAAATAAACGCTATCATTACATCCTTCACCGTTTTTTACACAAATACATTTAGTTTGGTTGGCTTTGGGCTATGTCGCCAATTAATTGCAGTTAATGTACTCGAAACGACGGAATACCCACTCCGAAGGAAAGCCTTGTAGATACAACTATAATTACGATTTTTGAGGTCGTTGTCACTTGCTAGCTCTTGGCAGACAGACCGACTGATAGACAGCTCTTCGCAAACAGCCCTTCTTCTTTGAAACAGCCAAACAGCCAAACAACCTTTCTTCTTTCTTTGCAAACTGCAACCAATAGACAGCTCTTCGCACAACGCCTAGAAGAGGCGTCTCGCCTTCGACGAACGGCATCTAGATGCAGCTGTAGGCGGCCAAGCTGCTTGCTGCTGTCGGTGGCGAACCTGCTGGTGCTGCAACCCCCGCCTCTCCCTTCTCCACGCCCCCTAAGCTCACCTCCCCCTCGTCGAGAGGCGCGTGGTCCTCGCCCTCTGGCAAGAGAGCGGCAACGACAAAGACCGACCTGGTGCCGACTGTTGTTTGCGACCGGTGCACGGACCAGCACTTACTTACTTGCTCAAGAACTCCGCGCCTAGTGGCAAAAACGTGGCCTTCGCCACCTGCGAGGATCTCATGTGCGATGGTGGCGGGATCATCCTGTATTGGGCAACCAACTGCGAGTTATGTGCTCGCCCGATCAAGGAAGGGACTGTCTCGTACTCCCTCGAGACTGCTGACAGTGGTGAGTGTCTTGGGTCTATTGTTGAATGCTGTATGTTGCCAGTACGTTTTTTTGGGGTTTTCAATTGCCTTTTTGCATACAAACCTACCTCAAAGCGTTTATTATTATTTTTTGGACTCATCCATGCTCGTTCTTTCCCCTTCGTGCGTTGCGTCGGCTCCTCTTACACAGTGCACGCGAACGCGCATATGCACAACTGTTTGCGGGACGTGAACGAAGGATTCAGCTGTCGCCGCCACCGCTGCACCGAACGATGTGAGTGCTGCTGCTACTGTGGTGCATTTTCGGTGCCCACGATTTCTATGTGTACATGTTTTGGTGACCCTACGTACCCCCTTTGCTCGTTTTCGGCTGCTGCTGCAGCTGCTGCTGCTGCTGCTGCTGCTGCTGTCAGCGCCACGCCATGAGTGCTGCTGCTGTGCACCTGCTGCTCCTGTGCACTTGCTGCTGCTGTGCACTTGCTGCTGCTGTAGTGCTGCTGCGTTGTTGCCGTGCGTCATGCTGGAAGTGTTATGGCCTCTGCCAGATGATATCAGCAAGAGGGCTTCCAGCGAGGGACTCCACCAGTCTCGCTGGCCTCGCACTCAGTAAGTCTTGTTCTTAGAGCTTGTATTATCACGGAGTGATCCTCATCGGACCACGAGCCAGGTGGCTAGGGGACATCACACAGGATCCCCGGCCACTGCTCCACTCACACATGCGATTACACTGAAACCTCCACGGCTTGGTATCTTTTGGCTACAGCACCCCCAAAGCGAGTTCACTCGACACGAACGAGCTTGACAAAACCAAAAAACCAAGACGAAATCGCATGCGGCAAATCACAAATCAATGCTGAACTCTGAAGCAATTTTAATCTTGAGCGCACGGGTCATCCGTAATTTGCGCAATTCCTTCACGACGAATTCAGGCGCAGCAGAATAAATCGACCGCAAAGACTCCCACGTGCGCTCCTCTGCTTCGAAACCATCCCAATCGACCAAGACAATCACCTCGTTGGCATCATCTTCGGCCACATGCACCAAAGCATTCATGCGGCATTCACCCTGCGCAAAGGAATGTTGGAAAACATCCTTCAGATCAGCGGTGACGTTCAACGTCGCATCCGCATAAAATCGTAAACGATGTTCTGACAGAATGGAACGCAGAGCACGTACCACCTCTTTTACCATGCGTTCACACGTACCGTTCGACCACGGCGTGTAAGCGACAGCAAAACGATGTTCGATGTGCAACGCGTCGCTCAACAAAGCAAGCACCCTGTTCTTGAAATGCGTGGCGGTATCACTCACCCACACACGCGGCACCCCCAAAGTCTTACACCAGGCTAGCAAATGCTTCGCTGTGACCTCGGCTGTACAAGCCTCGGCCGGTTCCAACGCCACGTAGTTGGACAATCATCCATGATGACCAAAACATATCGGAAACCATCCTCATCAGGCAGGCCATCGCTACCTTCGGGCCCGCTGTGGCCAACATACAAAAAATCAAAGTGCACCACTTCTCCCGGAGCGGTACCATGCACCGTGTCTCCGTAGGGACGAGGAATGAGTGCACCTGCACGCGTGTCTACACAGTGCAAACACTGGCGAACGAATTCGCGAACCTGAGAATCCATGTGAGGCCAAACACAATATTCCTTCAGGCGAAACAAAGTCGGCGCCACACCACGGTGACCAGCCGAGCGCATGTGCGCGCACACCATCAAACGAGTTTGAAGAGCAAGATCATCCGGCGGAATCCACAAGACGTCACGCACCCCAACACGCACACGAAACAAACCATCATCGGCCAAGGTAGCTTGACCGAAGGTTGTCGAAAATTCATGAACACCAACGCCAAAGCAGGTATTCGAGCCTCCGGAACGTATTAACGATCGCAAAACCTTCTTTGTCGACAGTCGCCCAGCGCAACTGCGAACCTGTGAACGAACCACTCAGAAATCCGAGAGGCTCGTGAGACATGCTTTCCAACGCCAATCCACTGCGAAATTCGTGTTCAGGCACTTGGGTGAGAAAACTACCCCAATGGAAATCAGAAGCGTCAGGAAACATCAAAACAACGCACCCGGGACGAGGATGATGAAGCGGCACTGCTTGCGCCACCAAACCCCGTGCGGCATTCCACGCCCGCACCCGATCCTCCGTCCACGCGGTATCCTTGATGACACGATTGCGCGCCACTCGCTTAGTCCGACGTGTAGCCCCAACAAGGAGCTCCTCCAAAAAATCACGTAACGGTGCTACCGTTTCCGCTAAACGTGGTAACGATGTACGCAACCAGTTGACAGCCTGCAAGAATTGCATTAGTTCTCCAGCGTTTTCGGGACGACGCATTTCACTTAAACCTTGCACTCGAGCGGGGTCATGGGACACGACACCATTGGAATACACCTTACCACACCAGACCAGTTCACGAGAGAAGAAGGTACACTTGTGGGCGGCGACAAACAGTCCAACATTCTCCAGGCGTTCAAGAATGTCATCAAGCAGCTGCAGAAGAGCTTCTTCGGTGTCTGCGAAAAAGAAAACGTCATCGACCCAAACTTTGCAATCCAAACCACCCAACACTTCAGTCATGACACCTTGGAAATAAGAAGTCGCATTCAAAACACCTTGGGGAACACGGGTAGGCGTGAACAAACCGTCGCTTGTCGCCATGGTGAAGACGTCTTGCGCCTCCGGAGCCAAAGGCATCTGCCAGTACCCTTGAAGTAGGTCCAGCTTGCCGAAGAAACGCGCCCCCAGCAGATCTCCCATGTCTTCATGGTTGGGCATGACGCCCGGGGACTTCTCCACCTGTGCGTTCACCGCCGAGTAGTCGCTCACCAAACGGAAAGAGTCCTTCTTGGGCACCGCCATCGCCGGACTCGCCCACACCGCCTGGATGTTGTGGTAGACAAAGCCAAAAAACACCAAAGCAGCAATGCACTTCGAGAGCCAGTCCCTTTTCGTCGGTTCGTACCGACGTGGCGTTGCCTTGACAGGCTTCGCCTGTTGCTTCAGCTGCACTCGCATCGGCTCCACTTGCGCTGGCGGATCACCACACAGCGCACGGCGAAAAGCACCCACGCGACGAGCCAAAATTTCGCGCAAACGGGTTGCTCCGCCGACGCTTAATCCACTCTGCTCTGCCTGCTGCACGCTGTCCTCCAACGCCCGTTCTCGGGCCGTCCGCTCCGCCTCCGGATCCATGAACATGTCTGGCCCCCGGTCGACCAAATGTTCCACCGCCTTGTCCTCCGGAGCATCCACCGTAGCCTCGGTCTGAAAAGCACGCACGGAAACCGTCACTCTGCGCGCCGCAAGGTAACTCGGAGTCTCCACACCGGTCGATACCGGCACTGCGCGAGGGCGAAGCTTCTCCAGAGCTTCACGGTAGACGTCGATGCCAAGAGCTTTCATGGTAGCCATGCCAAACAGAACGACGTTATCTGTACCAGGCATGACCGCGAAAGTGATGGGCTCCAATTTCACCGCTCCCCACGGCGTCCGTACACTCACGGCAATCGGCACCGTTTTGTGCGTGACCATCACTGAAACACCCGTAGCGGTTTTCGCCTGCTGCGGGCCATTTTCGAACGGAATTTGCAGATCGGCGCCGCCGAAATGCGAAGACAGCTGCTGAAGTAAGCCGACACCGATGGACGTGAGCGCCGACCCCGAATCAAGGATCACACGCGCCATCAGCGAACCAACCGACCCTGGCAAAGAGAGATCAGCGCGTAAACACTCAGCGCTGCGATCGACAGGCACTTCACCTGCCGTTGAACTCTGGTCGGTACCAAGAGTCACCTGACGCCATGGCTGCCCTCCTACAGCCGGCGCCGAAGAAATAGAATCGGCGGTCCACCCCGACCAAGACGTCGAATATACAGACGGTTCCGGCGCTACCGCCCCTGCAGCAGCACCAGACACTGACTCCGCCCGCTCGGTGGATGGCGAAGTTCTCGCTCCAGCAGCACCCACCGATGTTCCAGCTCCTCCAACGTATACAGCTCGGCCGGCAACAGACGAACCAGATCCCGACCCAGCGGCTCCTGCCGCTGGCGCACCAGAAGTTGAAGAAGCAACAGCAGAAGTTCCACCGCCCGCTGTCAATTGATTGCCACCACGGCCACCGCGCCCGCGTCCATGGTTGAATCTGCCCCGGCCGCCATTGCGGCCCCCGCGATACCCTGACGACCCGCGCCCACCACTGCTGGGAGCTGTGCCGCCACCGCGAGCTTTTGGGCAATCAGAAACATAATGGTTGGGATCACCACACTCGAAACAGACGCGAACAAACGACTTTTTCGCGGACTGCTGCTGTTTCGGTTTCTGCTGCTGTTGGCGTCGCGGTTCAGCTGCCCCTGCAGCATCTTTCCGACCATACGCCTCGATGAATTTCCACTGTTCTGCAGCAGAAAAAATTTGGTCCATGACCAATGCCGGGTCCTTCTTCCACCCTGCAGCGTACGTTAGCTGACCTTTTACGTACTTTTTGAACTCGGACGGCCATAAGCCATCCACCAACGCCATGCTCACAAATTCCGCCGGTCCGGGCAACCACGAACGGTCCTGCGCGCGGTACATGGCATGCACCGCGTGATTCTCCGCAAAATACTTTTCCATAGCGGAGTTTACCATCATCGCGCGGTCTTTGACGGATGTTTCACCGCCCTGCTTTTCATCGCGCCTCATTGAGAGAACGCGACGCAAGTCCGCTGCCGCCCGCGAGGTGTCAAATCTGTTGCTGGTGGTTGTGTAACCAGCGTGCTGCCTAACAGCGTCCAACAACTCCGAGGCGGTCATCGTAGTCTGATGCTTGTAAAATCCCTCAAAACACCGATGAATGTAATTGGGGATAAGCTGGCCCATGCTCACTTTGGAGTGCTGAACCACCCCCTGAGCGTTGGCGAGCTGCAGCCGTTCCTCATAATCGAGGTACGCTGCGTAAAAAACACGAGAGGCCTGCTCGGTCCACACCTCTCCGTATTTCGGTGGAGTCAGAGACTCCCCTACCACCAGCGGCGTGCTTGCCGTGTGCGCCATAATCCACAGCAGTCCACCTGGACTCTACTGTAATAACGGAGAAACTGCCGCCTGACCTGTGCGTCCTCCAGCTCCCGGAGCGTCCTCCCCTGCTGTGCGCTTCAAGCCGTTTCGATCCGTCCAACGGGCCAACTGCCTTCCCAGCTGTGACCCAATACTCCGCAGCCGAAAACTCCTCCAACAGAAGTTCCGCGAATATCTAGATATTATGGCCTCTGCCAGATGATATCAGCAAGAGGGCTTCCAGCGAGGGACTCCACCAGTCTCGCTGGCCTCGCACTCAGTAAGTCTTGTTCTTAGAGCTTGTATTATCACGGAGTGATCCTCATCGGACCACGAGCCAGGTGGCTAGGGGACATCACACAGGATCCCCGGCCACTGCTCCACTCACACATGCGATTACACTGAAACCTCCACGGCTTGGTATCTTTTGGCTACAGTGTACATATTTTCGGATCGTCAATAAAATTCCGTAGGTTTCGCGATGGCGGCATACTATTCATAGGGTACATCATGCTTTTTTTCTTCCATATTTTCATATCGTTGCTGTGCTGCTGCTGCTGCTGCTGCTGCTGCTGCTGCCAACGCTGCTGCTGCCAACGCTGCGGCGATTCACTGCAGCTGCTGCTGCTGCTAATGCTGTAGCTGCTTCTGCTGCTAATGCTGCCGCAATATCCACTGAATGTTCGTATGTACTCGGATTATTGTATTTATTGGTCGTTTTTGTACCCAAATGGTTCTTTTGATACGTGAAAAATATTTTTGTCGTTTTGCTCCTGCATTTTGCGTACGTACTGCCTTTTCTCGTTTTTGGCTTGATTTTTTTTCCTATCGTTGCTATGCTGCTGCTTGCTGCTGCTGTGGTGCTGCTGCGTTGTTGCTGTACATCATGCTGCACTTGTGTGTGTACATATTTCTGTATCGTCACTGAATTTCCGTAGGTTTTGCGATCGCGGCATACCAGGGTACATAGTTTTCTTCTTCCTTATTTTCATATCGTTGCTATGTTGCTGCTGCCAACGCGGATTATTGTTTTTGTTGACCGTTTTTGTACCCAAATGTTTTTTTTTATACGTAAAAAAATATTTTGGTCGTTTTGCTCCTGCATTTTGCGTACGAACTACTTTTTCTCGTATTTTAGCTTGGTTCTTTTCGTATTGTTGCTATGCTGCTGCTGCGTTGTTGCCGTACAGCATGCGGGGGTGGGTCTATCTATAGTGAGGTACCAAAAATACTTTTCGGACGGACTCGGGGTACATACTTTTTTTCTTCCTTCTATTCATATCGTTGCTATGCTGCTGCTGCTGCTGCCAACGCTGTGGCGATCCGTTGCTGCTTCTGCTGCTGCTGCTGCTGCTGCTGCTGCTAGTGGTGCCGCAATATTCACTGAATGTTCGTATGTACTCGGATAATTGTGTTTCTTGGTCGTTTTGTCGTTTTGTGGCGCTGCTGCGTTGTTCCCGTACACATCATGCTGGACATGATTTGTGTGCCTATTACACTTGTGCGTGTGTACATATTTCTGTATCGTCAACGATTTGTTTTGTGGTGTTGCTGCGTTGTTGCCGTACATCATGCTGGACGTGATTCGTGTGTGTATTACTACACTCGTGTGTGTGTACATATTTCTGTATCGTCAATAATTACCGTACGTTTTGCGATTGCGGCCGACCAGGGTACATAGTTTTTTTCTTCCTCCTTTTCATATCGTTGCTATGCTGCTGCTGCAGCCAACGTTGCGGCGATCCGTTGCTGCTGCTGCTGCTGCTGCTGCTGCTGCTGCTAATGCTAATAATAATGCTGCCGCAATATTCACTGGATGTTCGCATGTACTCGGATTATTGTTTTGCTTGATCGTTTTTGTACCTAAATGGTCGTTTGGGTACCTGGAAAAAATATTTTGGTCATTTTGCTGCTGCATTTTGCGTACGTACTGCTTTTTCTCGTTTTGGGCTTCGTTCTTTCCATATAGATGCTACGCTGCTGTGGTGCTGCTGCTGCGTTGTACATCATGCTGGTCATTTGTGTGTACATATTTTTGTTTCGCCAATGAAATTCCGTAGTTTTTTTGCGGTCGCGGCATACCAGGGTACATACTTTGTTTCTTCTTTTTTATCATATCTTTGCTATGCCGCTACTGCTGCCAACGCTGCGGCGATCCATTGCTGCTTCTGCTGCTGCTAATGTTGCTAATGCTGCCGCAACCACTGCTCGAAGCCGTTGCGGCTGCTGCTGCTGCTGCTGCTGCTGCTGCTGCTGATACTGCTAATGCTGGCTCAATATCCACTGATTGTTCTTATGTATTCGGATTACTGTTTTTCTTGGTCGTTTTTGCACCCCAATGGTCGTTTTGGTACGTTAAAAATATATTTTGGCCGTTTTCCCCAGCTGCGTTTTACGCATGTACTTGCTGCTTCTGCTGCTGCTGCTGCCGTCGTATAGCAAGCGGTTACGTACTGCTGTTGTGCCGCTGTAGAGCAGTACAAATAATGAACTCTGCCCCCCCCCCCCCCCCCCCGTTCCCCCCCCCCCGCCATTTGCTGCACGCCACTCCCGCCCCGCGCACCCTGTTTACTTCGACCAGGTCGGTGGCAAGTGCTACAACTGCCGCCTGACGGACTCCACCATCAAAGACGGAGACATCATCATCAAGCGCAAGAAGACTCCCTTCCATTTCGCCTGCTCCAGGGCTTCGCGGAATTCCGAAGCAGTACGCCAAGCAGATTGTCTCCATCCAGGACGAATGAGAGGCAACAAATTGTTCCCACATTTCCCAAAATCACGACTATTTCTCCCTACACATACCCAACGGGTTCAACAGCGGACAGATCCACATTCTGGGCCTCCCGCCTCGTTACTACAGCAGCCTGGAAGACTATTTACATACCATGTCTCATCCAAACTCCTATGCTGGCTAAATCGAAATCGCGGCCGCCCAGCAACTATACAACATTTCCATAACCGTTGTCGTTGCCGGCACTGCTGCTGCTTTCCCCTCTGTCCTGAACCTTCCTTGAAACAACAGCCTGTATGTTGTATATCATCCACATGCCATGCACTACTCCACTCTCTCCCCGCACTGATGAAATATGTTATCCTTATTATTAGACGAATGTCATTCTTACTCTTGCGTCACCCGATCTTACGTTTCACATTACATTCATAAATAAACGCGATTATTACATCCTTCACCGTTTCTTACACAAATACATTTAGTTTGGTTGGCTTTGGATATTGCCCCAATTGCAATCTAACTGGCAATATAACTGCAATTGGAGTCATAACATTTAGTTTGGTTGGCTTTGGGCTATTACCCCAATTGCAATATAACTGCAATTGGCGTCAAAGCCCAAAGCCAACCAAAACTGCAATTGGCGTCATAACCCTAAGCCAACCAAACTAGATGTATTTGTACAAGAAACGACGGAATACCCACTCCGAAGGAAAGCCTTGTATAGTAAAATAATTTCCTTCCCTGTATGTGGTAAAATAGAATATGTAGAATATGTATAGTATTCTACACTATCAGGAATAGCACGTGCACGATTGTTGAAATGTGATGCGCCAGTCTTGACGAATATTCTCTTTCCCGTCTCATAAACCCATACTGTGAATGTATCATATGATATCATAGATTTCTTTCGCAAGTGGAACACGTTTCGTGAACCGCCCACCAGCTACTCAGCCACGCTTAGCCTTGTGGCACCCCGAGGACGCCCAGCCCTCTTCATTGCCTTGTGTTTGTGCGTGGGTGTGTTCTCGTGTGTGTTTATGTGTGAACAGCAGTAGTGTGGCTCTGTGTGTGTCGCTCTGAAACTTTGAGCGGCCGTATCTCGCTCAATGTTTTTTTTTCGCACAAAATACAACACATCCCATGGGTGCAAGTCGAGTTCGCCCGAATCCGTTGAGTTTTTCGGGATCGTATGGTCACTTGTTGCACATGAAACGAAACAAATCCCCCCTCCCCCACAAAAAGGATTTCTGTCTTTTTCTCTGCCAAAATTCGACAAAAAATAAAAAAAAAAACTTTTCACTTGACATGAAGCTGGTCGACGAGATCTGTTCAAAACCGATCTCGAGAAAAAAAGGACCCCACGTTCATTCATATTAAACCAATCATATTAAACCAAACAAAATCACCGAAAAAAAAAACACTGATTTGCGACTGTCTCCCCGAAAAAACAAACAAACTGATCCATACAAAGCATCTGCCTGAAACAGAGCTCTTAAACGGTATCTTCGATGGCACCAAGGGGTCATTCTGTCGTCTAGGCTAAATTATTTACTACATGGTGAAATGATGGCGAAATTTGACCCGATGGACCATACGAGTAGCATAGACAGGTTCTACAGAAAAGTATATACTTTTATAGTCGGTGTGGTAATGCTAACCTTGCTACGTGCAATATATATTTTTTTGTGCTTGCTTGCGAAGTTTTTATGTGGGTGGTACGTTTCAAAAGTGTTCTCTGCGCAGGGGTCCTCCCTTGCCGGCTAGGAGGCAGCTCGGTACCCCCTGTAGTGGTAACCCATCTCATACCCACTAGTGGCCTCCGTGGGCCCATTCTTCGCTTGCGTTCACCACAAATCGCACCTCTACGGAACTGGTCTGACCTGCGGACATGTTGGCTCCCACGTGCTGGTTGTAATATTGCTGGTCCATGCTGGCTCCTTCGCTCGCTTTCGTTGCTCGTCAGGCCAGGTGTTGAGGACGTAAGGTGGGTCTCAGAGTATTTGAACTGCTCTTGGCCAGGGAAAGACTTGTGTGTACATCCGCACTCCTTGCGTCTGAGGTTTGACTTTCTGGAGGCGTGTTTCCCTGGGCGTTTCTCATCATCGTCCCCTATATTTAGGTCGACTGACAGCTCGGCATGGATCCTGCCTTTGCTCTGCATGTCAGCCTCCCTGGCAATCCTTTTCAAAGCAACCCCGCTCGTTCGGCATCAATCCATTGTTTATCGGGCCTCTCGACGGCTACCTTAGCAATGCCCTGTTGCACCGAACCGCTGTAGCATTCCCCCCGGCTTGGTGGCGATCAGGCCAACAACGCGGCAAGACGGGCAGTGCGTACGCTAGAGCTTCGTACAGGGAAACCTTGGTCCGTAAATACTGAATAAGATACCAACCAGGGCTTTATATACTCCACTTTCTAACCGAAACTGACTATCTGTTCTTGCTGTATAGTTTGTAAAACGGCTACTGCCACGGCAACGGGACATTACTCTTGGGACTTGTTCAACTTGTCTGCCTCAACCCTTCGCTTTACCCCCTTCCTCATTTCCGACCCCGTCAGTTCTTCCCAGTCGTTGTCCAGGAACCTAACGCGCCAGTAGGACGAGCAAAAGTCATACACCTGTCCTACCCGGTCCATCTGCTTATCACCTACCGCGTGGGACCTGGTCACTGTCGTTCCTATCGGATATAGGGTTAGCGCTTCGCTTCTACTCAGGAGCGTACGCTTCTTCGGGCGGGCGGTCGTCTGAGTTTTCTCCGCGTCGGGGGGGTTCAAGTTCCACAGGACGTGGAAGGTGTCCAGCTGCAAAGGGGTAAAACTGTCTAGGGATTCTGCCTCCGTGACCCAGTCCGACGAGACCCCGTCTAGGTATCTTCCCCGATATTCCCAACGGGTTGTCCCTGTTTTACTCACCACCTCCCTGCGGTCTATTAGAGTATAAATCGGGGCTGCGGCGACCGAGTCTCCTTTGAGCCCCAAGTCAGCACCCCATGCTATTTGTGCGAATTCGTCCCCTATCGGGTGTCTCAAGTCTGATGAGCGCCTGTAGAAGGGTTTGAGTGATGCTACCGACACCGTACGGGATCGTTTGTTTCTCCCCTCCATTTTTATGACAGCGCTCAGGCCCTTAAACACGACCTTGGCCACGGTCCACGGACCTGTCCCTTTTTCGTGTACTAACTTCGGTCCCATACCTTGTCTGAAAAGCGAACTGTCGTTCTCCCGTGTCAGGACCAGGTCTCCCTCCGCTACATTTGCACTTGGGGGCGACCGTGATATCCTGGCATTACGGCGCTGACGGGATGCTTCCTTATCTTCGTGCATCTTTCGCAGTGCTTCCGGTACCTCCCGCATGTTATGCCTGCGGTTCTCGATGAAGTTGCTGAGGCCGCCTGTGGCCTCTGTGTCATCCATCTGTGGGATCAGCATATCGAGGGTTGTGCGAGGGCTACGACCGAACACAAGCTGGAAGGGAGTCATGGCGGAGGGTAGCGCCGGGTCTGGCGTAGTGCGTTTGATCCAACAAGCGGCGGCAACGTACTCATCCCATCTCGTTGGCCAGGCCTTACACAGTTCGGATAGCACGTCTTGCAACCCATGCTCCCACTCTTCACACACCTCCCTGCCCTCTGGGATGGTCTGCTGGTCCGAACTCTATTGGGACTTGTAACCATCGACGTAGGTGTCCCACTACTGCCGCTGTGAATTCCCCCCCACCGTCAGTGCAAATAAATGAGGGCACTCCAAATATCAGGCAAAGGTCTAAAAGAGAAAACGGGCTAGTCCGTGTGATTCTTTTGACGGTAGTGGGTAAGCGAAGGGGAATCTAGATGCTCTGTCTACAACGAGCAGTACGTACTCGTTTCCCGCGTCCGACGTGTTGGGGAATTTCTGTAGATCTACTTCTAGCACTTCCCATGGCTCCAGTAATCTGGCGGGAAGCATCGCCACCGGTTGACTACGTAACCTCTTCCTACGTCTACACCCACACGATAGTACGTACTCTCGTGTGTCTCTACACATGCCTGGTCAGTGAAACCGGTCCCTTAACAACGAGAGGGTTCTTGCGATTCCGGGGTGACCTTGTTGGCAGTGTACTAAAGCAAGCATCTCTGCTACAAGGCAACTCGGTATGGCTAATACAGCTATTCGCTTTACCAACGCTCCGCTCTGTTCGAACTCAAGCCACAGGAGACTCTGGTCGTCTAGAAGGTATCTGTTGATATCTGTATCTGTCAACTCGTTCTGCCCGGCGACTTATCCTTGACTACATAGTGCTCGCCTGACTTTGCTCAACAAGGGGTCCGCTGCCTGGCTCCTGACCAAGTGAGGCACGTCTTGCAGCACCTGGAGGGCACGCTCTATCACCGTTGTCGCCAAGGGTTTCTTTTGGCGTGCCCACCCCTCCCCCCCCCGCTGAGAGACTGCACTCGACGGTGTCAGGTGTCAGAAGGTTTCCCTTCGCCGGTGGTGGCAGGTCCTTCGGAACCTGTAAGGAGCCGGGCTCTGACGCCTGAACGGCCGGTTCGCCTCCTGTCAGTGGTCGGGCTTTTGACGACGGACGCGCGGTGCTCGCAGGGCGAGGGGGGCGGGCGGGGGTTTCCGGAAACGGAGTTAGACGCCGGATGGAGTACGAGTGCGGCTGCTGATGGCGACCCAGAGGCTTCGTAACCCTGCTGCTGTGAAATGTGTGGGGGCCTTCGGGACTCCCCAGCCGTGAGGGCTGGGCGCCTTGTGGGTGTCGGCCGATCAGGTTCTTTTTCATAGGAATCCTGTGTGTGAACGGCTGTTTCTGTGGACGGTCAAAACAAGAAAAAATAAACGAAACCGAGTGTCGAGCAGATTGGTCTTTGAGGACCCTGCATCACTATCTTGCGAGTAGAGTGCCCTATCAACCGCTACAAGCGGCGCGCAGATCCCGGACTAGACACCATGTTTCAAATGTTTCTCTGCGCAGGGGTCCTCCCTTGCCGGCTAGGAGGCGCAGCTCGGTACCTCCTGTAGTGGTAACCCATCTCATACCCACTAGTGGCCTCCATGGGCCCATTCTTCGCTTGCGTTCACCACAAATCGCACCTCTACGGAACTGGTCTGACCTGCGGACATGTTGGCTCCCACGTGCTGGTTGTAATATTGCTGGTCCATGCTGGCTCCTTCGCTCGCTTTCGTTGCTCGTCAGGCCAGGTGTTGAGGACGTAAGGTGGGTCTCAGAGTATTTGGACTGCTCTTGGCCAGGGAAAGACTTGTGTGTACATCCGCACTCCTTGCGTCTGAGGTTTGACTTTCTGGAGGCGTGTTTCCCTGGACATTTCTCATCATCGTCCCCTATATTTAGGTCCACTGACAACTCGGCACGGATCCTGTCTTTGCTCCGCATGTCAGCCTCCCTGGCAATCCTTTTCAAAGCAACCCCCCTCGTTCGGCATCAGTCCATTGTCTATCGGGCCTTTCGACGGCTACCTTAGCAATGCCCTGTTGCACCGAACCGCTGTAACAGGTATTCCAAGACTACCCTTTCCCAGCTACCGCACCCCGCAACCCCCCTACGCGTTCGCGTACTGAATCACGCAGAACGTCTGCAGCAGTCGGCATGTTCTTTACGTTTCGCTTGGTCCTCGCCCCCCCACAGAAGATCCACTGCCAGAATGGGCCGCTTCTGTGGGCAAAACAAAACTTAGAGAACAATAGGCATCGGAGTCTAGTGGCCGTGGTGAGAGAAATGAGAGAGGGTGGGGCAGGCCTGCGCTATCTCTCCTAGCTACTCAGACGCTGGTCCTTCTTACGCTGCAACAATATCTACTGAAGCACCCGGTGAACAGCAAAACTCGTCCGTTGGGGTGAAACATTGATCTTAGCCATGTTGCATATTTGTCGGGGTGATACCTATCGCGCCGCGACATCACGCAACCATGTTGTTGTTGTCGCTGCCTATCGTCACCGGTGCTACTCACCATGTAACTCGGCTACAACATGCTTTTGGTGGAAGCCATGCTGCCTACTTCTGCCCCCTGCTACAGCAGTACTCGTGCTGCCTGCTGTTACCCCCCGACTACGGCAGCTGTGGCGATGAACTTTGATCAGAGATGTAGGTGTTCACTCCCTAACATCTTCAACACTCCCCCTTAAAGGAACTCGCACTGTTGTGTTTCCTCTGTTGTGTTTACAAAAGTACCGACGAATATTTACCCTATCATCGTCGACAATCCTGAGAAACGTCTACTACGCCAAGTAACGTAAAGTTATGTAAACTATACTGGCTGTAGCTCCAAGACTTCCCGGTAATCAAGACAAGGCTGTCGTAACTAAGGCCACTAATAATGACTGCTGTGTGCTCATGATGATGAAGAGATATGTACTTGGCGCGTTCTATAAATGAACATTTGTGCCAATGACCATTGTACCCCGCAGATATATATCAAATAAGTCCACCATGGGCTAGTGTGAAGTGGTGACCGAGGTAGGGTAAGGTAAGGCTAAGGGACGCAGGTGTTTCTGGCAGCTGGGAAGCAGTGCTTCGCTTCTTCTGATTTAGATCTTCTTATTGACGGCGAGAGCTGAGGAGGTGCTCTGGTAGAGAAGTGAGAGCTAGGGGGGAGGGACTCGACACCCAGATATACTCGTCGCACCCCACGCCACAAGCTCTCCTAAATTCCTCTTATCTGATGTACTCCTACAGAACTTTCCTATGGCTACCGAACGTTCTTCTGCTAATATAAGAACTTCTCACTTTATGGTCCTATCTCCGATAAGGTACATTCCTGAAAGAACGTTAATCTCGACTAACGGAATATCCGCCGGATTAATCCAGTCTTTGGATTATTCTCGTATTCCTGATGCTACAAGATTGCAGACTATATTATCTATATCTATAGCCCATGAGTACTTCACTCATATCACACTATTAATAGCTCACCAGTTTCCACGACGACAGTGGTAAGAATATAACAGAACCAACGAAAAAAAACACCACTACGCTTGATCGTCCAGACATCTCAATGTCAGGCTCTGAGTTCACTGACCAGCTTAATTTAAGGAAGTAGCGGTACTTGGTGCCAATGGCTTATGGACGAGCAATGAGAGCAGTGGCAGTATGGTGGGCTGTCGTCCTGTGATGCGCCATCTACAGTAGAACCGCTGGGCTCCTCGACGGGCGTATCCAGACGGTTACAACGCTAATGTTGCTTCTATTGCTATTGAGAGCAGCACTGAACGTTGAAGAAGTATAGGCTACACCGACTTCACTTACACGTGACACTCCCCCTCAACGGAAATGCAACATACTAAACAAATACTATCTACAACTCGTTGCACTGAATGTTGAGCATAGGCTACCCCGCTACACTTACACTTGGCACTCTCCCTCAACGAGAACGTAATTTAGTCACATACTGATCATCCAATCCGATGGGTTAAGCCGCATATTGGTCGAAACGGTAAACATTACTTGTAGGACCCCTCGTGACTCGTGAAGGGAAATAACCAACCCGGTGGGTCATGCCGCTCTATTGGTTGGAACGGTAACATAACACCGCGTTGGTATCGCTATCGTCGCCGTGCTTCTGTTGTGCACGGCTACAGCAGTACTACGTAGTGCTACCTGCTGCTGTCTCCGGCGACAGCAGTGGTATGAACACTGATCAAAGATGTAGGTGTTCACGCCCTAACATCTTCAACACTCCCCCTTTATGGAGTTCCCACTGGTGTACAACCTATAAAGGACCATATTACGACCATCACTAGATGGATACTGACTACGTAGTTACTACTGAGTACGTGCAATATCCCTCACAGTCCTTCGATGGTTTCAAGTATCAGGTCTGGATGTATTTTGCATCAGAACCTAGCGTTCACTTACTTTTGATCTTACTGAAATGCCGATCATGGCTAAAGATCATCAGCTGCACTCGTTGGAAGCAATATAAACTTGACGAAAGTGTCGATCATGGCTAACGATCATCAGCAATCGTTGGAACCGATCGAAACGTGACTCAACTGCCGATCGTGGCTAACGATCGTGAGCACTCGTTGAAAGCGATAGAAAGTTGACTCAAGTGCCAATCATGGCTATCGATCATCAGCACTCACTGGAAGCAAAATACACTTGACTCAAATGCCGATCATGGCTAACCATCCTTGATAGCGATAAAATCGTGATTCAAGTGCCGATCATGGCTAACGATCATCAGCACTCGTTGGAAACAATACTCCAGTGACCTGGTAAGAACAATACTCCAGTGATCAGTTCATTCACCAACTGCCAGGTAAAATTGGCGATAGAAACAAAAAAAATGATGTGGCACAAATCATGGAACCATGGATGCCACCAAAAATGTCTTGAATTTGTATTATGGAGTGGTTGCTCAACATCACTTCTGGTTTTCGTCCCCAAAACCACGTGAACAGAGCTGGGCACGAAAACTTCTTGAGAGGTGTAGTAGGCCTATAGGTCAACGCGTTCGACACCGACACCTACGCCTCCGGTTGATGCGACAGCTCCAGTAACGGAGTCACCCGCGTCGCCCGCAAGCCGGACTAACCCCAACCCCAATCATGCATCGGCGTATCGGGACGTGGAGACTACTCGCCCAATGGTGTAACGCATGTTGGACCTGCTGCGGTTCCATGGCCTTCTTTTGCAGTCCGAGCACTGCGTCCTGCTGCACGGAGCCTCCGAGATGGGGACTCGGGCGGTTCTGCGTGTGGGCCGGTGAGGGGGCGTGGGGCTGCAGGGACGGGGGAGTTCGCGGTCCAAATGGCGGCGGTGGAGGTCACCCGAGTTAGAACGACCTTAGCCGGAGCTGGGCCTCGTGGGGTGAGCGCCGCGCGCGCCTCAGTTGGCACGGGCTCTGCGGGAGTGAGCGCTGGTGGGGCGGGCGTCTTGGGCACGAGGGTGTCGAAGCAGCACGACGAGTAGACCCAGGCCGACAAGGACCTGCTCGGACTCATCACCAAGACGCACTCTCCCGAGGTACGCACGGGTGTACGAGTACTGCTCTGCTGTATTGCGTGTATACATTTTATTTTCATGCGAGAACTCTACAAGTGCTGCTGTACGAGCACGCTGATCTAGGAGAACTCCATGGCTGTAGTGCTCTGCTGTGCTGCGTGTATACGTTTGATCTTCATACGAGAACTCTACAAGTACTGCTGTACGAGTACGCTGATCTTATCTTTTATTTCATACGAGAACTCTACGGCTGTAGTGTTCTAACGTGCTGACCCGAAGAGCATACCAGGTTCCTTGTACCTGGTATACGGTAATGCAACGCACGCCGGTAGGCGAGGTCGAACAGTTTGGCCATGGAGATGACTTCTCCGTTGTTGCTGTTTGGGAGTATACGACGCTCATAGCCTGGTACAACTGTGCCCGTGAGTTTCTCTGCACCGTTAGCGCACACGACGTTGCGTACTGAAGCGTTGGACGCTGCGCTCTCGCTCGCTCTTGTCACGGAGTGGCTTTGTCCGTCGCTGCTGTTTGGAGTATGTTTAGAATACACGAGGCACTTGAGTCTGGCCCACTCGCTTCCCTGCTCAGTCAGTGCACACGCCGTTGTGTACTTGAGCGTTGGACGCTGCGCTCTCGCTCGCTCTTGTCACGGAGTGGCTTTGTCCGTCGCTGCTGTTTGGAGTATGTTTGGAGTATACGAGGCACTTGAGTCTGGTCCACTCGTTTTCCTTCTATTTAGTGAACACGCCATACGAGGCACTTGAGTCTGACCCGCTCGTTTCTCTGCTCAGTCAGTGCATGCGCTGTGGTGTACTATAGCGTTGGACGCTGCGCTTGCGCCCACTCTTGTCACGGAGCGGCTTGATCCGTCGCTGCTGTTTGGAGGATGTTTGGAGTATACGAGGCACTTGAGTCTGCCCCAATCGTTTTCCTGCTATATAGTGCACGCGCCACACGAGGCACTTGAGTCGACGCAACGGACGGAGGCACGCTGCTGATATCTGCCCCTCTTCGAAGGAAGAGGCTGTCTTGGCGGTTGCAGGCGAGGTTGAGGCAAGGGGCGACGGCCAAGAAGAAGGTGTGGTCCAGGCCTCAGCTTTCAAGACCGAAGAGATAGACGAGTGCAGTAATGGTCCGGGGGAAGGAGAGTCGGCTTGGCAGGCAGGAGACGAGGCATGGATATTCGACAGTGTTGCGTCTACTCACGTGACGCCCTCAGCAGACTGCATGCTCAATTATCGAAAATGCAACCTTAAACTGCAAATCGCAAATAGATCCACTTGATCGATCGAAGGTTTCGGTGACATAAACGTAATCTTTCGATCCGGAAACGGTCTTGTCCAAGTGCTGATAACGAACGTTGCGCTCGTGCCGGATCTCCGCTACCACCACTGTTTTCCCTGCCCACTCTAGTAAAAAACGACCACACTTTCGAAGGGCGCCCCACGGGGGTTGTAGTCAGGCTCACGCCAGAGCGTTCGATCGTGTTTCGGTTGAGTGGGACCCTGTACAGCCTGTGCGACTACCGGGTCGACCGAAGTAGTAAGGAAAATACCTGTGCTGTACTCGCCCCCGGGCAACTACCCAACAAGTCTACGATGAACATCAACGACTTCCACTGCGCGGTTGGACACTCCCACCAGGTACTACTCCTCAAGACCGCGGAGCAGCAAGAGATTGTCCTCGAAGAAGAGCTGCGGCAATGCAGAGGGTGTTCCGTGGCGAAGGGTCTCTGCAAATTTATCAAGCAGTTCACACACACGAGTAGATAAGAAGCTCTGGAGTTTTTTTGGTGGATTTAAGTGGACCTAAGATGGTAGAGTCTCTCGGGAGGACTCTCATCGTGCGCGACGACTTTTCACGGTATACGTGGGTGTACTTTATGTGCCACAAGTCGGTTGCCGCGGAATTGTTCGAGCAGTTATTCGGGGATTCTCTTGCAGACGATGTCCCTTCTAAGGTGGTAATCGTCCGATCTGATGGGGATGGAGAATTCCGAGGGGGGAAGTTCGGAGACCTGTGTCGATCACGAGGGATCAGGCAGGAATTCACGACGGCCGACAGTCCCCAATTCAATGGGGTACCAAAGCTCGCGCTAGGTTTGATTGAGACGGCTGCAATGTCGGGTCGAATCCAGGCTCAAGCGCTTTTTCCCCGGCGCGCAACGCCCGGCCACTGCGTCGCTGTGGGTGGACGCGTCCTACTGGGCGTGTGACACCTTGAACAGCACAACAACGACAGTTTACCCAGAGAGCAAGTCGCCACATGAGATGTGGCATGGTAGCTCCCCCCCGGTAGTACTGCTACATTTCCATAAGCCTGGCTACCGCAAGGTGAAGAGGAAAACATGTCACAGGCAAAAGGACTGGAGTGCTTTCACTTTGGTCCTGCACCCATCTACCCCCCCGAGACTCAGCACGAGTACTGACAAGAAAACGCACTGCGCTAATCACGCGAAATGTCACCTGGCAACGGGTATCGCCTGCACCACCTGTACGTGCCGAAGCGAATGACTCCCTGTCTACGGAAGAGGGGGAGTCCGAGGCAGACGACGTGACCACGTCGGATCGAAGTGGTGGTGGTGGGGGGTGGATGAGCTGGACGACGGCCTGGCTCACTTGAACGACCTCGACATGACGTGGGGTTTTGATCTGGACGCGTTTCTGCAGGAGCGCGCACAGCAGGCACCTTCCACCGGCGAGGCCGGTGACGAGACAGCCGAGACGATGGTTACGTCTCAAGGGGGTGCGCTTGACGCCTCCTTGGCCCCGATAGGAATGGCCAAAACGGCCGAGACTATGTGTTCGTCTCAGGGGGGCGCCGTGGACGCCTCCTCGGTCCCGGAAGGGAGGACCGAAAGCGACCCGGGCGCAACATCAGCCTCCCACATCGGCCAAGGGAACGGTGAGGATCCCGCCGCGTACCTGTCGGGGGGGGCAGCACACGGGCTCAGCAGCTGGTGACGACTCCCCCCGACAGTACGGGGGCGGATCCGGGGTCAGAGCCAACACCTGGAAGGTGAGCCGACTGTGCACCAGCTATGGATGAACGATGAAGTCGCAGACGCGCTGCTTGCGGCAGCGTACGAGTGGTAGACGAAGCCTGAGAGTATCCTGAAGCGTACATCCTGGACGACGGAGGACGCAGTGGCTTTGATGACCGGAGGACCTGCTGTGGACAATAAAGAGGAGTTGAGCGTGTGCATGCCGAGTGGTTTCCCGGAAGACGTAGAACCACCCCCGCAGTTCGTAGCAGATGTAGAGCGTTCCCAATGGCGTGGCACGAGGCCATTAAAATGAGTTGGACGGTCACGAAACGAACGGTACATACGAAGCCGCGACACCGCCACAAGGGCGGGAACCTGCAGGTGCGAAGTGGGTGTTTACTTACAAGACGGACAAGGATGGCGTGATAGTAAAGACAAAGGCCAGACTTGTGGCTAAGGGTTTTAGCCAGGTGCAAGTTGCAGATTATTTTCAAACGTTTGCAACAACTCCCTCGTCAGCGTCAATTAAAATTTTGGAGGCTGTTGCGAGTGAACATGAATTAAAGATTTTCCATCCAGACGTCGCACAAGCTTTTGTTCGCGCGAAACTCGACGCCGAGATATATATGAAACTACCCGGTGGGTGTGGTGACATGTCAGGAAAGATTTTCCGCCTAAACAGATCACTGTAAGGTCTACAGCAGAGCGGACGGCAGTGGGCCGGATTATTGGTAGAAACCGTGGTAGAGTACGGTATGGAGCAGTGTAGGTCTAACCCGTGTGTGTTTCGCATGGTTGTGGACGGCAAGGTAGAACTGATCACGACCGTTCATGTAGATGACATCGTGATCGTAGGATCGGACGATACGTGCAATGACTTCCATGCCGCACTAGTTACGAAATTCCCACGAATAACCTCGGCGAGCTGACTTGGTACACTGGCTGTGGTTTCAAACGCGACTGGTAATTGGGGAGAATTGGAGATTACACAGAAAGTGTGTATTGAGAGCATGCTGAATCGTTTTGGCGTTAACTCATCCTCTGAGATCCCCGCGACCCCCAGTGTGAACTAGGTCCAAGAGAGGAGGGCGAACTTGGAGGAGACTGGCCGCACAGGGAGGCTGTGGGCAGCTTGATGTGGCTGTCGACCATGATGAGGCCGGACATCTTGAACGCTGTGCGTGCTGTTGCGCGCCACTTCCACAACCCTACGAATAGGCACTGGAAGGCAGTGTTGAAGATTATGGCCTACCTCCACAGGACCAGCCTTTTAGGATTGACTTTAGTACGGGGCTCAGGATTGGATTAGACTGCGTATAGTGATGCTGATTATGCTGACAAGTCGAACGATAGGCGCTCGGTATCCGGGATGGTAAGTACCTGGGGGGTGCGGCCGTCAGTTGGGCAAGTAGCACGCAAAAGTGTGTTACGTTGTCTACAGCAGAAGCAGAGTATGTCGCCTTGAGTGAAAAGGTGAAGGAAGCTTTGTTTACAGGCGCAGTATTGTCGTTTATTTGGCCAGAGCTAAGCGGATCATGTGTCCGGATTTTCGACGATAACCAGGGGGGCATAGCGTTTGCTGACAATCCTCTTAGTTCTGCTCGGAGCAAGCATATCGACGTACGTTTTCATTTTGTTAGAGGGCTACTTCGTGCTGAGAAGATCGACATTCAGTTCGTAGCTTTGGAAGAGCAGCACGCAGATATTTTTTATCGAAATCCCTTGCTGCGACCCCTTTTAAGTCTCACCGTAGATTCTTGGTGAATCTGCCTTCGAGCGTAAATAATGTACATTATTCGATGAGTACCATGTTTGAGTGATGCGAGGAATAATTTGTCAGGTCGTCACCCTGCGCTATTTTGAGGGGCATGGGGGAGTAGGGCACCACTGATCATTTTATTTTCTGACCATGATCATCGTTTGGAATGCGGCCATTATTTCAGTTGCAATGGTTTGGAGTGTATGCGGTATACAGGGGGTTTTGACCCGGTGGCCGGGTTTCTTCCCGCGGTACTGTCGTTGACTGTTCTTAGGTATTAACATGTCTGGAATGTCTCTTCGGTTTCGTCACTGCTGTGAAAAGTCAGAGAGGGTGTTCGTTTGGATCATCCCAGCAGCGACGGTTACAAGTTGTAGAGGGTTGCGCATATCTTCGCAGGCGTTGTTTGCCGTGTGCCTAGGAGGAGAGTTCGAGCACTCCGAGCTCCGAGCTCTGTTCTCCGCTGCGCTCTCTCTCTCCTCCTCTGTCCTCTAATACAACGACTATGAAGAGTATCATTAGACCACGTGGTGGTCAGAGCGTCGAGGCTTGGACTCTACGAACATCACCATCGCCGTTCATCGCCACAACCTCGCTCATTACCTCCATCACAGCCTTTTCCTTCGACGTGGGGCAGACATCAGCAGCGTGCACCTGCCCGTCGCGTCTACTGCACAGCTTCTCCGTGCATTTTGTGATCCTTCATCCTTTGTTGCCACACTTAAAGCACCTCCCCACGTAGGTACTACCTTCAGTGGCTTTGGCGCTGCTGCCATCGCCACCGGCATTCACGATCGAGTCACCACATGACTCACCCCTGGGGTATGAACTCCTATCGGCAGCCCTGCGTTGGGGGTCTAGCTGGCCCTTCACCGGGTCAACCTCGACAGGAACAGTAGTTTCTCCGCGTCCCGTTGCTACGAAATTCCGCGAAGCACCATCACGAAAACACGTATTTCCTCCTGTTGTAGATCTCGTGCAGGAATGGGAACTGCCCCTAGCGGACTCTTTCCTACAGTAGCACGATTCTCGGCGCTGCCAGGCTCCGATTGGTCGATGTCTTCTGCAACAGCAGGAGGAGTCACTTGTACAGGAGTGGGTCGTGTCCTTCGTGGGCTCTTCCCTACAACCGCGTTACCCTCGGCGCTTCCGGACTTCGATTGGCCAATGCCTGCTCCAACAACAGCAGTAGTCTCTCGTACATGGGCACTGCTCCTCGTGGAGGTTACCTTACAGCAGTGGTTCCTACCTATGCTGGGCTCACCACTGCAGCAGCGCCACCGGACTCCGATCGGCCGATGTCCTTCATTTTCTCTGCCGTCATGCTCCTCGTGGCGTGCATCACGGACGCCTGCCTTGCTCCGATACCAGCTGAAGTTCTCGCTTCCGCTGGCGAATCTCCTATTGGGAAATTCGTTGGTCCTCTTGAGCTGTTTCCTTCAAAGACATCCTTGGCTCCTGGCACCAAGCCTCTAACGAGCTTGGCTGACGTGTTTGGTATGCTGTGTGCGTTTCGATCCTGTCGTCCCGTGTTTTGCGTAATTTACGCGTATTTCATACAACATGTCCTTTGTGATGTCATCAACAGGAGTTACACGTAAGAGCGATACTTCCGGTGTCGGAGTAACAGGTTAGATAGGGAGAACATTCTCGCACCAGTCTGATGTCTAGCCGCCAAGACTTTGGCGTAGGAGCTCTTCTAGAGTGGGCTATCTTCCATCGCTTGTCATCCAATGAATAAAGAGGACCCGCTTCGTTTTTTTAGCGTTCGGGTTTTGGGTGTTCCGTTTGTTCTACCTTGGTTCTTCGAGCTGGTAAGTTGAACGACCCAAAGTTTGTCAGATATGATGCCGCTTGCAATCAATATCTACTCGAATGTCACATACCTTGCAATACAGTGTCATACAGACCGCCATAAACAATGGAAGAGGGTAGTATAGCCAGATTTTCAGTTGCGATCTTAGGGCTGATGCTAGCGGCCAAAATGTGCCCTGGCCGACCACGGGTTTTTTTGTCTTGCACGTTTTCTGGACGGGCCGGCTCCAGGTACTTCAAGGCATGTCTGTACAACTGTTCGTGCAAATATTTCAAGATGTGACCGCGTAGGGCCAATGTCAAGTCATTTTTACATGTGCTGAAACTAGTACCAAGCAACTGTGCAAAGTACGCATGTTTTCCGCACAAGAGTCCGAACGTTCACGCCGTGTTTTCAGAGATAGGTCCTGAACTTCTGCACATGTATTCTTTGAGCGCCTGTCGACGCTTTGACGAACGGTGTTTTCTTATGTGTTTTTTCGTCGGGAATTTGGGGTTTCTTAAGGCCCAAAATGATAATAAAAACTTGAGTAAAAGAAATATCTGACGACAAACAAAACAAACCAAAACCCGTCTGTTAACGGGTCGACAGGGGCTCATAGGGCACGTGTGCGCAATCTCAGGACCTATCTCCCAAAAATGGCGTAAAGTTCCGACTCGAACTTAATGTGTTGTGTTCAGCTTGAACCAGCCTGCATACGTACGAAGGGAGTCGCCTTAATTTTCTGATTAATGAATTTTCAGTTTTTTTTGTCACAGGTCAAAGCTGGTTCGAACAGGAGGCAACGACGTGTGCTCACGGCACGAGGCATCGCAGTACTTCAAATAAGCTAGGTTGCGTTGGGAATAGTCTCTACCCAATAATCAACTATTGATAGTGGTACAATCTCGTGGGGGTCGGATTCGACCGCAGTCAGCGGCAGTAGTTCGCGAGGATCTTCAGGCGCAACAGCGAGAAGTGCCCAAATGGATGTTTTGGAGTGAGATTAATTTCGAGAAACACGAGCGAGTGGAAAAAAATATTGTTACAGTAGAGCCAGGCAGGAACTACCCACATCCCACATTTCCCCCGAAAATTATGTTCATGGCACATCAGCACGCGTCTCCCATTACTTGGTACCTGCAAGGTTGTTGATAGTATTAACGCTCGACCCCATCCGCGGCTAGTCGTGCAGTTCGTGGACCTGTATGGCCTCGGCAACGACTGATTCGGTGGAGGGTCCGGGGCCCTGGTCCTGGGACTGGCTTCCTACATCAACCACACGGAAACGTGAAATAGGGATTATCTCATACCTGGTGGCTGGTACCTAATACTTCAGGTTTTGCCGCTTTTTCGAAACATCAATCAGGTGCACAAACACATTTTCCTACTTTTAATATACTCAGTACATCATCCAGGTTCGCAACATACCCCACCAAGAAAGACCTTTAAAGGTATACTCATGCTTCTGCTGGCCTTTGGGGTGCGTTCGGAGCACGCTGGCTCAGCTCGCGAGGTCGTATGCCTTTTGTTGGGCGTGCCTTGGCACTGTTGTGCCGTTGTTGTGTTTGTTGTTTCTTTTGATTGCTTGAAACATCACACCGGCTCGTCTGTACCAAGCGACAACCCCTGCGAACAACATGCTTGTAACAAGAACAAGGGCAAACGCGTCTGACATTGTCATCCACGCCCAATATTTCAATTGTTGTACTCGGTTTTACAACTTCAGTGCCTCCCCTGGACGCTGCCCGGGTCAGCAAGACGATTTTACAACCAACTAGTTGTTGTGATTCCTCGGCGGCCCAATAACGCAGCGACAGTGTGTTCTGAACTGACTCAGTTGTCTGGGTTCAGTGTACGTACAGTGCAGTCGTCAGTTGAGTTGCTTTGTTTTTCCAACTGTAATTTGAAAGCAGCAACATTCGCAGACTGTACGTATGTAAATGATACCCCTGTGGGTGCAATTCATCGCAGGGCACATACTGTATTACATTATAACAGCCTGACACCTAAACTCTGCTGCTGCGCAGCATTGATACATAGCAGGCCACTCCTGCTGCGTTACCAGTATTAAGTACTGTAGAAGAGTAGAAGTGCCTATTTTCTAATACTACCACCTTGCCACTACTACAACAGGACAAAGAACCGACTGGTGAGCAAGATGACGTCGTCAAAACCTAGCGCCGCTGACAAACTCAGGGAGCTGATCAACGGACCCGAGGTCCTGACCATGCCCTGCTGCTACGACGGGCTTACGGCCCACCTTGTGGAAGACGCCGGATTTCCACTGACGTTTATGACAGGCTTCGGGGTTTCGGGGACCCACGGCTTGCCGGACACACAGGCAAGGAAAACGAGATCATACGGTAACTACTGCAATGTGTTCATCATGCTGTGTGTACTCTGCTGTAAGGACATCGGTGAAATACTGCGTGCTGCGGAGATCCATTGGTTACGGCGTTTCGAACTAGACGAAAGCTTCTAAAAGTACAGTATCCTCATTGCTTCATGTTAATATTTTACTAAAAAAAACTAAAAAAGCACGTCAGCTGTGAGTTCAACCGATCGGTCGATACTCAACTTTGCAACCTGCCTGAACCGTTCGCGCGTTTTCCATTTTTTCCCTCACGATTGACTAACATTGTAGAAGGTTAAAACCTGACAACGAACAGCCCAAGCGAGGAGCGAGATCATATATATGGCGACAACCGCAGCTACGAACGCCCTGTACAGCAGACGACCAGGGGACAGGGAGCAGATAATACATAAACGACATGCCGCTGATGCAAGTTAATGCAGCTCCCGTCACCCGAGCCAAACCCCGTGGCCCCGTCCCACGTCGAATGAAACCCTCTCTTAGAACTGCAGTCCCGTTTTGGGGACAAACCATTCAAATTCTAAGTAGTTTGTCCCCAAAACGGGACTGTAGTTCTAAAAGGGTTTTAAGCGCTGCCGTACACTCAATAGTCGTCTGTTTGCAGCAAGTGATGACGATGTTTGAACATCACCCGCACTTTATCCAGCGCAGGTCTCGCGCTTCAGAATACCGGTGATTGCAGCAGCAGTGCATGGTGGACTAGTCGTGCGTGGACACAGTCCCCTCTTGTTTCAGGGCTGGGTGCCGCCCCCACCGCAACTGGATGGTGCATCGGTGACCGGTGCTACGGTGGCAAAACATATGTCACGAAAGGAGCGCTGCGTTCGTACATGATTATGATCGTGCGATCGCCTTTGCAGTGCTCGTTTTCTCAACAACGGTGAGGGTGCTAAAATAGGACGTTCTATTCTCGGAAGAGACTCTCTCGACCAGATCTTTCCGAAAACACCCTTATCTATGATGTTGTTCGGTGTTGGCAACTTCAACCTTCCCGTTCTGGCAAACATCGAGCGCCGAATAACTGGTCACACCCCTGTCCCCTGTGCAAACTGAGTGCTCTTGACGGCGATTGGTTGAGGACAAACACTGTTGTTGCGAACAATGCCCACCGCCGCAGTTCCGACCCAAAAGTTGCGCCGGCGATGCAAAGGGGCATTCAAAAGCTATTTAGTATCGAAATACAGTATGGGCCCGCTAGCAAGAAACACCTGATCTGGGCAAGCCTGAGATTCTTCTTATTGTTATTATTATGCTTGCCATCCGACAATGTGTAGTGTTGCTCCAAAAAAGAATGAGGAACAGAAAGTGAAGAACTTATTGGGGCGCCATCTTCAAACAACCTTGAGCATAGGCTACTATATAGGATTTAGTGTAGAGTTCACCACTGAGCCGTTTTTTCTTAACCCAATTTTCTTAGCGTTCTCCATAAAGTGAGCATGATATTCTTATTGGCGGGCCTATACTGTACCCTGGGTACAGCTCAGTGTTGTAAATCGTGTTGTGCGATCACGATTTGTGTACACAGACACGCGACAGCAGTTAGTAGTCTTCTATGTTTTGCTAAGACTCGTGGCTTGTTGCGATGTCAACGTTGAGCATATAGATAGGCTCTAACGTGCTATTACAAAGGATTTAGAGTGTCGTTCCTCGCTCATCGCAAATGCTCACGTAGCTGTGAATGTTTACTTCCTGAAGAATCAGCCTGACGTCATCTCCTGAAAAACAAATTAATTCGTCCACACTTCTAGTATGTGTACAGCTAAAATAGTACTGCAAACACGATATAAATATTCTGTACGTAAGATATTCCTATGAGCGAATCTCTTTGGTTCTCCAGCGCGACTATAAAAAAAAAAAGCGAAATGGACTCCTTCGTTGTAATATTACAGCAGCGTGGGTTCACCATGTCACAGGAGCGTCCTGCTCTGGAGCCAAGCCCCGAAACTAGACTCGCCTCATTGCTGACTTCAGTTCGATGGATGGATGGAGTTGTTGCCCCACGATCCCATATAGCCCTCAGATCCCAGATTACCGGACATTTGACGAGCGACGCCGTGATTAGTGAGGAGCAAAGCGCGTAGCGAGCGGTATGTATACGCAGACAGGTGGACGCGTGACCAACGAACATGTCGCTTGATGTGGAACAGTGGGATTTGACTCTATTTCCTTCACTGTGGGGGTGGTACTTAGTATATACCAGGCAGACGCTCGCTGTCGAAGAGCTTACTGCTGAATTGATTTCGGCTTTCTCCGTTGTCCGCGCTCTCCACGAGCAAACGATGGCGTTCCGATGTCTGGAACCCATCCTCTCACTTCCATATTTCTAGCGGGGAGCTTCGTGCGGCTGGACCCCCTCCCTAATGATGGATCCTCCATGTGGCACTAACCCCAGCAGTCGCTCACACAACACAGTGTTACCCCTGGCACTCATCGCGCTGCAATAGTAACGCCATGCACCATAGGTACCTATGAAACGCGCCTACATCACTACGAGATTTTTAATAAGCCACCGACGTTTTTAATGAGTCAGCTCAATTCGCCCCAAGCAGGCATGATCTACAGAACAGTGCGTACGTTTTTGTTGTTATTGAAGAATCAGCTAGACGCTAGCTTCGACGTTGCGGCCACGAGCAGGGGTGAAGAAACAATACCAGGTACAACAGCAGTATATGCCTGAAATACGGTATTAACTTACAAATTTTCGACACATGCCGCGTACTGTAACTACGATAAAACCGCGATATAAATTAGTCGAGATCGCGAACATATTTCGCGCGATCAGGATATATATATATATTTGAAATGCGCAAACAAATGCCTCCGAAACCCTCTGCAACACACTACTACAGGAGTAACGTCACCAACATATTGTTTTTCACATTTCGCCTTCATCCCTCAGACAACATGTGGAATCCATCCTTCAATCCGATGGTCACCAAATACTCGCATCTCCTGCACTATTTTAATTTTCGGTTCTGCGGGGTCGACTATTTTATTTTCGTGAGTGTTGCTTCGCTCGAGCACCAAGTTTTGCCCGTATATCGCGATTATCCGCGATATCATGTTGGTATGCGGTGATATTTTTCGCTTGCGATTACTCGCGAGCGAAGAAACAAAAAAACGTTTGTATCGGATTCATTCATTGTATCGCACCGCTATTTGCGCGACTTCCAACACTGCCCCCGCTGTGCATCGTGTATATATGTGTTGTTGTTGTTGGTGTTGGTGTTGGTGTTGTTGTTTTTTATTACCTGGTAGTAAGTGTTTTTTCCTACGATAATGTCTCGTATGTAACACACATCAGTCCGATATAGCGAGCATCCTCGCATACAGCATTAAGTATCTCTCCTATCCGAGAGCTGAATAGGTAGAGAGGGTGAGCGCCACGACCAGTGAAACACTGGACCTCGCCTCTCGCCGAATAGTAGTGGATGTGGCGCGCTGAACACTGCTGACAATCCCGATGCGGTCCCCTGGCCCCTTGCCATAAAGCCAGCATTGCTGCTCGCTATATATTTTATATTAATAAGTTACCAGGTAATAAACAGGTCTTCTAGTATTGGTCGATTCCAATTCTACCCGTCCTTTAGCCGAATCCATGCCAACTAGAGGCCACTGGCTTTATGTAGAAAGTTGGTACGAAACGGGACCCATATTCCAGTCGTAGAGCCAGTATATAACATGGATTGCAATATATATGTACTCCAGCAATGGAGCAAGAATCGCTGCTGGTGTCTATTCAAATAATTTGTTGGTGTCCCCATGATTGGGTTCCAGTAAATTCAATAGGCTTTTTCTTCCGGCGATGGTACATTTTTTTGTGTCCCCCGGTTGGTTTTTACACTTCGACGGGCGTTTGTCCTCCTGGGATGGTCCGTTTGTGTCCCCTGATTCGGTGTTTCTAATGCAGTGGACGTTTTTCTTCCTGGGATTGACCGTTTGTTGTTATGGTATGTCCCACCGTTGCCCCCCCGCTCGGGCGTTGGCGGCGATCTGGATAAAATGAACACTACCTACTGGGGACAGGGCGCCTCGTTTGTTTTGTGTTCACAGTCGCTTTTCCGTTGACACTTTCTCGCCCTACCCACGTTATGTTGCGGGTGGCAAGGCGATGGCTTTCCTTGACGATTTATCCTGCCCCTTAAGGCTAGGCCTTCCTTTCTTTCTCTTTTCTGACGTACCTTGCCGTTCAGAGGTGTGGGGGTGGGTTTTGAGGAGCCGCATCTTCGACTCATTATGTTCTTGATTGTGGAATCGGGGTTTCCACGAATTCCTCATAATTCTGCGTGTATATACGGCTCATCGGAGTGGGCTAGTGTTATGGTACTGCTTTGAACGAGGCTGACAGCCCGGTAATTGCCTAGAGGTTCAGGTTTTGGGATCGTATTTGTAGTACTTGGGAGGCGTATCTTAAGTGAGGATTTCCCAGCGAGGCACGAGCTTTGCCCTCAGTCTCCCCGTGCACGAAAGGAATAAAAGCGGATCTTCTTCTATCTCTTCTAAGCATACAGCACACGTGAGTGCCAACGAGTACCGACTTAATAGGCAAACCTGTCTAGGGATACAAAGTGTCCCGACCTTGATCCTAATACTGTGTCCCCTGATCGAGATTTCTATTATTTCGGTAGGCGTTTTTCCTCCGGAGATGGTACACTTGTGTCCCCTGGTTGAGGGTGCCGTTAATCCAGTAGAATTTCTTCCTCCGTGGATGGATCGTTCATGTCACCTGCTCGGAGCTTCCATTATTTCGCTAGGCGTTTTTTCTCCGGGGATAGCCCATCTGGGTCTCCTGGTCGGGGTTTCGGCATTGCGACAAAAGGTAGGGCATTTTTCTTGATTACGACGCATTTCTATTGGTCAATACCCGATAATGTAAGGGTTTTACCGAGCGAGATAGATTACGACTTTTGATTACGACGATGTCTATTGGCCAAGCGGCCAAAATCACGCCGAAATAAACCCGAGGCTCGAATTCCGCTCACTGGACTGTCAAGTTTTGTGTACGAGCGGTACCTTTCTCGCGGCGCGAACACATCATCAGCAGCAGAGCAGTAGCGGCACAGCAGCAGCAGCAGCAGCAGCAGCAGCAGCAGCAGCAGACCAGACAGTCAGAGCTCTCCGTGTCAGGCTCCAAACGCCGAAGCGGAGGAGCAGTGCCAGGAAGAGTACCAACAGCCTCCAGCAGCAGCACCCCAAAACCAGCCGACTTCAACGGGAAGGCCGTTCTGCTACTACTGGGCTGTAGACAGAAGCACCAGTGCCAGCACCATCGACAGCAAGCAGCAGCAGCAGCAACAACCACCACATCAGCAGCAACAACAGCAGCAGCAACAGCAGCCGACCAGGCAGCGGCAGCAGGAAGCAGCCGACCAGGCAGCTCGAGCTCTCCTACGAGACCAGGCTCAGGATTTACTGGGGCAACGGCTTGAAGCCGCCCATTCTGTTGTACTCACAGGTGAACTGCGGGTTGTATTACTCTGTTTTTATGTTGCACGCCTGATCCAGAGCACAGCTCAACAACTACCAACTTGGTAGTGTTATCACGGTGGTCAAGAGCAGACTTGCCTGTTTCGTCAGAACGAGTGACGCAGTTTGTTTTTTCTACAAGACTCGACATCGTCTCGACCGGTCGCCTGTCGTCCGTCTCGCTTGTTGAACCCATTCCCAGATGACTCCTGTGCTGACCGCCCTATGCTTCAGGAGGCAACGGGGACCAGCTCGTACATCGAGAATGAGCTGACCGCCGTGATCCAGTCTGCCCTTCTTCTCCAAAAGCTGGAGATGGAGTCCCTGCCGAGTATCGTGTTCGACCCCTCTGCCGCCACCGCCGCTACCGATGTCCTTCGTAAGAGCGACCAGCCTGGTGGAATAAGAGGTTCTTGGTGTAGACGCGGGTGGGAGACGGTCGATTCGGGGGGCAAAACGTGGCAATGCACTCCCCCATCGCGGCACGCCCTTCCTTCCACTTGCAGAGGGCCCCTTCTGGGTTCACAAAGGAGACGTTCCCTACTGCTCTCGAGGGTCGACCAAGGTGAGCGTAGCCAACCACGAGTGCCATGACAAATAACATCTGGGTACGTTTTTTCCTGCGTCCCTTTCTTCTGGCAGGAGTACCTGCACTCTTTTTTTGTCTTTGCACCAACTTGCACGGCGACCGCCTATCTGCTCGACGGACCCCTTGCGCTGACTGGTATCACGATCAAAACGGATGCTGCACAGGCTTTCAACAAATGCGGCGTAGAAGCGGTGAATACCTTGCACTTGCACCCGCTCGCTAAGTTGAAATTGGTAGCATACTCGTCTCGAAACACGCCGCCATGACGGCATGCCTGCTGGGGAAGCAGTTGCCGAACAGCGCCATTCCGTTCTCCCGCTGCACGAGCGCTCGTCTCAACGACACACAACGGGACTAAGGTTATATGACACCTTCGACTCGGTCGTTCTGTGCGAAACGATGGTCGTCTCGAAGTGCGCCATCGCCTCGCCTCTGCATTCCCTGCACCTGAGGACCTGGCGCCCGGTTTGAAAATTATCGAAGAAATACGGTGGCCGGTCAATGCTCTATCATCGAATATGTCGGTACTGCAATACGTAACCGTAACGCCCAGCGCCCCTCAAGTGCTACACACAGAAGTACCCTCGTCCTTCCCGCCCTCGTCTACGCCCCTCTCCGCGAAACAGGTCTCGTCTACGCCCTATCCGCGAAACAGGTGCGCCTGTACAGCACCAGCTACTCTCCGCGCGTGAAACTCCCTGTCACGGGGAAGCTCGGACGCAGCTGGTCGGGCTGTGGGGAGCGGTCAAGATCATGAGGGAAACATTACTCGGTGCCTTCGTCCTGTACGCCAGGTCGCCGCCAATACCTGTGTCATGAAAGACCGGGCAAGCGACGAGCAAGCGTTGCATGGAACGACATGCGATATCTACTGCCGCAGGCCGGGGCGCAGCGCCCGGAACCGGCGCCCTATCTCTCACCTGCAGGAAATCGCAGCAGACGGTGACGAGGGATTTGATGCAGCCGTAGAGGCGAGCGTGCTGCTCAGGAAGGAGGAGGGTTTGTTGAGGGAGGGGGGGAGGGGGGGCGTGTACGCCAAGAAAAAACACGGCCATAGTCTGCTGAACCTGCATCTTTCGATGATTTAGCGTTGCGGGGCATATATATCATCCGCAGGCGGAATGTCACAAGCGACCGCTGGACGATGGTGCGGAAGCAATGGCGACTTCAACAACGAGGACCTTCCTACGGGGGACACTGCAAAGCGAGCAGGTGAGTCATTGGTCGTTTGCTGGAGCTCTAACGTAAGGATGGCAGCATGCGTGTAAATATTCTATTTTTTTGCGTATGGTGGAGTCTGACATTTCTGATGCAAGCGAACGATGTTGTGTAGCCCTTGCGTGTGATTAAGACTTCGGTTTCACTGTCTTATACGCTCACCTGGCGTGGACCGCATAATTTTCCATTCCATTGCCAGATAACACTGATGATGAAGGTGACGACGCTTCAGGTGGAGCCAGAGCAGGCAACGAGTGGATCGGTCTCGCCCTTGGTCAGGACGACAAAGTCGCGGGTCTAAAGCGACCAGGCGACAGGGATATACAGGTGAGCGGCGCGTGTAGATGCTTGTACAACTATCCAAACAACGTGTAGAGGCTTACAAAACTTCAGTGCGTGTGTTGGAAGCCTACTCTCGGTTACGAGTCGTGCTAAGACATGGGGAGTACTCTTGTTGGCAGGGAGATGGCTAGCTAGCTTTCTTGAACAAATAGATAGCGGTACTACTGTAGTTATATAACTTTTATAATGTGGTATGTAAACTGGGTCAAATGCGCGTACCTTTCGGATGTACAAGAGTGGCTGCTCACTTGAATCTGCGGACACGCTTTGAAGTCGTTTTCGGGCCACAACCAATCACCGCTGTCGCGGCAACGCTATTGTTGTCTTCTTGTTGCGTCCCTCATATTCAGGGCTACCGCCGGTATCTCTGCACTCTCCATTCGTAATTGTCATCAACAGGAAGATGGCCAGCCAGCCTCAAAGCTATGCTTCGGTGTCTGAGAAACGCGGATAGCTCCCGATCATGAAAGTCGCCGCGGGGTCGTCAGGGGGGTGATGCAGCAAGCACTGACCAAGATTTCAAGCACGGCCGTGGCCACGCCTCGAATGTTTGCTGTCAACCCCTCAATGAGGGATTCGTTGGCGCCATCCATGGTCGCGGCCGGGACGGTGGAGGCAGGGGCAAAGATCTGAGTCCGCGCATTGCGGGTGGATATCGCCAGGGGGGGGTGAGTGGAGGGGATGGCGGTCGTACACCGATGGAGGAATCCGGCGGTTGCCAGGAGTGCACACACCGCAAGGGTGGGTGGTCTCAGATCGACCCTGGACCCATAATTGGACGAGCAACGGCGTATCGTGCCTGCTGACCCTGGCCCAGGGACGGAAAACGTATTCGTCGAAAAGCAGAGGACAATTGAATTTCCTCCTTGCAAGTTCCCTTTGGTCCGTGGGTCGTACGAGGACTCTAAATATGGCTGGCGTGGTCGCAGAGGCGATTCTCTTTAGTTGCCACTGACATTTAACATGGGCTAACGTGAAGGATTTGGTGTAGCACTGGCTGCTGCTGAATATACAATTTGCGATTGAAATCGTCTTCTTCTTAACACACGTTTTGACGTTTTCCGTGTATTGTATATTTTTGTGGAGAAGACCGAGTGCGAAGTAGACTCTGCGTTCTGTGTGTTGTCTAAAATGCAGTGAACTTCGTCTTTACACCACCAGACAACTCTCCATGCATCTAAGTTCAACATAGTAGTATATTATACCAGGTACGAGATACCACTTCCATCGGTCACGTTGCGTTGAGTATCTCATGTGTGATCGTTCTGCGTCGTCAGATATAAAATTCTAGAACAGAGCAGCTAGCTGCAGTAGTACGGACAGAATGTATTTTCTAGTTTTTTTGTTGCCTATCTTTGGGACGACACCCCCGCAGCCCTTCACCTGCAACAAATATACCGGCACTGCCAGTCTATCCGGAAAGTACCAGGTAATCCAACGTGAAAAAAACCGTTTCGCAATCGGATTTTATCTCGAACAGATATGCACTATTACATGAAGTCGACTTTTAACGCTGAAAACAGAATCTTGCCCTCTACCAGAACACAGACAGGTAAAGGAGCCCACTGTAAGAGTAAATGACAGGAAAATGAGAAATTTGATAGCGGTTGTACTGAACTCAGTATAGAACGTACCTTTGACGGATAAGATATTCGGACTGGACCAGCATTCCTGTTTCTTATTTTTTTCCACTATTATCAGGTATTTGGTATTGTAGCTCGCCCGAGAAAAACGCCTTCATATTTTTTTTCGCGCTTCGACAATCTATATATATTTCTGGACCCCTACCTATGGTCCCTGCGCCGCGAGGGTTTCCGCCATTATTTTGGGAAGATTTTTCTCGGGATTGGACCGCTGATGTCCACTGGAGTTTCCGTTTTTGCGGTAGTCATGTTTGCTTGGGGACGTGTATTTTCCTCCGCCCTTGATAGGGAAGATTTCTTGTGCCAGGGATAAATAGACTAGTGCATCACAGCACACTACTTACTATTGGTCATATACCTAGTATATATACTGTAATACGTGAAAAAAAAAACACCAGATGATAATGCCCACAACACATCCCTTACCTGGTATACTGGAGGTATGAACTACTAACAGTACACCACACCACACGCCTTCGAACATACCCCGTACGTGGCACGCCACAGCAATATTGGGCAACGAAGGACTACTGTAGTACAGCAGGAGCGCCACGTGCGGGTCCGTAGCCGTACCGCTAGTACATACGGTATGAATACAGCACCTTTTTTTTTGCATATCCTTCGAATTCTCAAGTTAAATTCTCTGCGACGTCGGGGGGGGGGGGGGGCTCCACTGGCGTGGTACGAGCGCCGCGACACCGGCCGCTGCTTCTCGTTCCCTATCGTACTGCCAGTACTCGAGAATCCCCCGCCCCAGCCGAGGTCTGCATGCTTGTACCCGCCCTACATAGTAGCACGTCGAGTACACGTCTCTGGCACCGCTGTTGTGCTGTTGTTGTTGTATACGTGCCTGCTGTGTATTTTTGAATGAGTACGTGCCAGGTACGCCAGGTACCGTGGCCGGTGTACTTAGGCAGAATACTTGCTGCACGGTCATCTTCTCTACCACGGTATGCACGTGTGTACGTACAGCAGTACGTACGTGCCAGGTGCAGTATGGGCATTGCCTTGCCAGGAACACAGGTCCGTGTCGTTCAGACCTAGACGAGTTGGGCAAACCAACCCGCGCTGCGTGCGTCAGAAAAGCAGCACCAGCAGCAGCAGCTATTAATAGCTGCGCAATAGCCCAATACCTTCAAGTTGGTACCTGGTACGTGACAATCCCACAACACAAGCATTTCGTCGATTTTCTGCTCTCGAAAGGGTTTTTTTTCGTGAAATACTGGAATACTTACACGTTCACTACGTACAACATATATATCTGGTACAGTGACTATGTAGTCGCGTGTACGAACAATGAATGGTCTTCGCGAAACTAAACACGAAGAATGCGAGACGCGCCTCTCTTCGCACCGCTTGAGATGAGAGACTTGATAGACTCACTGCAAGCCGAGTCCGAGGTGTCGAAGTCGGTCTCCCTCATCGCGGCCAGCAGCCCGTGGTTCATCTCCACCGAAGACCCCGCGGGTGAAGGTGGCGGGGACATGTCATGGTCGCCCTCGTACACAGATATATACGGCTGTTTATAGTACCTGGTACTGATTTTCTCCCCGACAACGCACCGCATTTTTACGACCCGATCTAAATCGAAGGTCCTCACGTACATGAAGCAGTACCGCCTCTTTTATTGCGCTAAGCCAACCAATTGCTCTACGTTGTACTAACCTTCACCCCGCACACCGAGGCATAGAGCATGGCAATGACGCATGGCATGCGGTATATCCATAGGGATATAGTTAAGCGCCTGGGATTTTCTGAGCCTCCTTCCTCACTTGAAGAGCTCTGAAAAAGATCGCCCAAAACTGATTTTAAAAAGTAGTACCTGTGCCCTTTTGGGAGTGCAGTTCGGTTTTGAAGACAAACTATTAATACTTGTTGCGTACCGTGGTACGTACGTATAATTCGACTGTTTGTCCCCAAAACGGGACGGCTGTGGCACCCTAAAGGGCTTAACCCTTTTACAGCACTGCTGTACACACGTACCTAAATTTGAGTAAAATTCCAAGTAGTTTGTCCCCACAATAAGAGTGCATCAGGCCTACCATGGTCAGATAGACCATTGAATGATGGTATAAACCGGTACATATATACCACTCACTCTGGGCGGAAATGTAAAGACATTATAGATATTTATATGAATACCAAAAGTTCCTTATATTTCCGTTCACATAGTGTACTGGCCTAAAAGTGCCACATGCGTACGTAGGATACCCCTATCCCTTTCGTAGCATCGTACCACACGTCTGCCCCATCGTATGGTATGCTCCATGGTATGCCCCGTGGTGCACTGGTCCACGCGGTGCCCCATAAAGAAATCGTGCCTCATGGTATCTTCCATAGTGCAAGTCGCTGAGTGCATGCGTTGTATGATGTACCGCATGACGTGCCGTGCGCACTCCATACGGAGTTAGTTCCCCATGGGGCACTCCACAATATACAGTATCCGGTGGGATATGCCACTGTAATCCACGGCGGAAGCAGTGGGATTTTTGTATGCCACGGTACGTCCGGTGGGTGGTCCGATGGGTGGTCCGATGGGGTATCCCCCATGGAACATTCAGTGCGACGAACCAAACCCCACCGTGTATATGAGGGGTACCCCCATGGGGTGCATCATGGGGTACCCTATATACAGCGTGTTTCGTGGGTTATCCCCTGGAAAAGTCGAGAGGAACAGTATGAAGTTTACCGTGGCTTCCCCCGCGACATGTGCCATGGGGCATCCGATGGTGGACTCAATGGAAACGCCCGCCCATTGGATGTACCATCTGGTACTGTAATCAAGGAGATAGTCCATGAGATATCCGACGTGTGCCCATATCGGATATATCATTGCTTACGCTATGATCTTCGACCAAGTACGCCACAGAGTCCTGCTATGGGTGCGTGGAGTCAGTTTTAAGTTGATAATACCAGTACTTTTCAGCCACTCAGATCCACTCCGCCGCCGAGTGACTACGACCCTATTCCTTAGCACTCATCAGCTTTTACGTTTTGGGGTTTCGCAATATACACCGCCATGATGTTGTTTATTACCGTATGCTGCGCCAAAGAAGACAAATGCAGTCCTATTATGAGTGAGGCACGGAACAACTCGCCCGAATTTCCTAAGCGCGGTTTTGAAAATGGGTGTAGCCCCCTTCTGTACGAAGCGCTATTCTCCATGCGATATACTGCGGGTGGAAAATGTGCCACGGTATACACCACGGAGAACCCCATGCTACAGCCCATGGGGGAGTTAGGGCTCATGGCACGTCCCGAAAACAACCTCATGGTATCGTGTATCTCGTGGTGTATCTCATGGCTAAGCCCATGATTGTATTCTATGGAATGGTCCAATGTGGGATGCCATGGCAGGTCCCATGGTGTAATGCACGGCGCTCTATGAGGTATCCCCTGAAAAGACTGACGGAAAAAAATATCCCAGAGTTGCATCCCATGCCATACCGCATGGTGTATCCCATGAAGTACTGATTTTATGGGATATCCCGTGGCGCGTTCCTCATGTACTTTCCACGGGATAAATGCTCTCATGATGTATCCTGTGGGCCTCCGTGGTTTTCCCATATATAATACGCCATGGTGTATCTCGTAGTGTATCCCCTAGATACTTGAAAACATCGGGTATCCTATACATACGGTGCACTCTGTGGTGTGTCCCATGTACAATGGTATGAGGCAATTGCTGGTGTACATACACCAGGAGGTATATCCCGCGCTACGTCCCACGAGACAAATTGGTACATGGTGTATCCTGTGGGCCTGCATGGTTGCAACCCAAGGAATACCCCATGGTGTGCACCATGGTAATGCTGTGGAACATGTGTTTGGTGAAACATCCCTTGGTGTATCCCGCGGTACCCTCCGTGGGCTTAGAGGTGCACCATGGCTGATGAATCGCCCATGGGTTACACTGTGGTGTGGCGGGATGCGCGCTCGTTTTCACCTCGGTATGGTTTTATGATACAACCTACCAGGTATAGGACCATGATATCCATGCGATAATGGAATACCAGGTGTATACCGCCATGGGGCACCATATGCGACATCCCACGGTATGCCTGTGATACCCCCGTGCGGTACGCCAAGGAGGAGCATTTACCATGGTGGGGTACGCCGTGGTGCAATCTCCCGTCGCGTTGCACGAGCTATGGGTACGCCATGGAGGATCCCAAGACTGCGATCACCCAATCGGTGGTGTGCACAACGGGGGGTACCCCAGGGGCATACACGGGCACGGTGAGGTGCACTCCAATGCGCCATGGAACACTCCATGCGTTGCGACATGGAGGAACATTTATCCCATGAAGTGTATCCCATGAAGAACCCAAAGAGCGCTCATATCCCATGAGGCAAGACCCCATGGTGTTCCGGTGGGTGGCTCATGGAGCCCGCCCGTAGGACATGTAACGGGGCGGCCCATGAGGTAATCCATGGGATTAACCCTCCCGTGATACAGATCGTCAGACGTCCCGTGGTAACACGTGTGTTCAATAGGCACTCCATGGTATGTGTTCCCATGGTATGCCCCATGGCGACCCGTGGGGTGTCCCAATAGCTTGATCCACGAAGGAACTGTGGGCCATGAGTTGTGTCGTTTGCACCACAGGATTCCCCATGCAGCCTCCCATGGGACACGCCCTTTCATGGCGCATACCATGGGCTAATCCATGGTGACCACAGTGGTACATATCATGGGGTCAGACGCCTTCCATAGGGTGACCATAGGATGTCTCAATGGTGTGCCGCATGGTGACCCTCGGGGTGTCCACGACATGACCCATGGAGGAATGACTTCGACGTTCGTGTACGTTTCTTGCTCCACATGATAACTCGTGAGGTACCCCATGGGTAGACAGTGATATAGCGCACCCCATAGGTCATTTAATAGTGAACCCCAGGCGCATGCCATTAGTGATGACACAGTTCGCCCCACGGCTCGCCCCCTCGTTTATACCACGGGGGTGCCATGGGGTGCCTAATGGTGGAAGCATGGGGTTTTCCATCATGTCCGTGACCGTGTGGCGCTCCATGACGCTCCCCCTAGTAAGCCGTGGTGTACTCCATGGGTTCACCTAAATATTACAGTACCCTCCTTCATTTTTCCCCGGGGGATGCCCGTGGGGTGCTTGCCACATGATGAACCATGGGTCGGCCCGTGGTATGCACGATGGGGAATCCAAGTAATGACAGTCATCATCGGTATGCCGGTAGCATCAGTGTGGTTCCGTACATAATAGCATATAAGTATGTTTGCTTTTTGGCCCCGAGGTGCTCGCGCGTATACGAAGCATGGAGGGTACTGTAGTACTCCACCAGTTGCTTCACCCGGTACTCTGAGAGATGCTGGGCACGATGCTTTTGCGGGAGGGAAGCCTCTCTCGCTAGATTCTGCCCTTTGGCCGACAGATGTTGTGCGGCAAACGACCAGCTACAGTGTTAACAGTATTGTGTACGTAATCGTAGCCTTTTCTTGACTAAAACGCATCGGCACCACATGTATGTTCTTATTGACTCATTCCACGGCAGGGGTACCACTTTTGCCTTCTAAGACAACATTTTATGACCGGTCGGGCTCCCTACAGTAAACGACTACCGGCTGAGCTCCTCTAGTGAGCAACCACTGTTATACCGGCTACAGTAGTACGACGCTTTTACGGAATATTTGTTTTGGTACTATTAATAGAGCACAGAAATGTAGGTGGGGTTGCGCGACCGAGTTTCTTCGAAGCCCTGTTTCGGGTGGCATAATGAGCTTTTCGTGCGATAGGAGCTCCGCAAATAAGGTACCACGCCTCAAAGGACATTGCTCCAACTTAGCACGCAACACAGGTTTGTGATTATCATGCCGCGACTTGCCACACGCACTACAAACTGTAGTAAACGTGCCAACTATTTCACATTTCACATAGCGAAACAATTGTCACCTGCCGGCCAACGCACGACATATCTTTTTTTCGTTTGCGCCTTGCTTCCTGTGTGGGTGACATGCTGCTTGCTGCGGGTTGGCGTTGTTAGCTCCTCTCATACGCCGAAATGTTGAGTGCCGCCACCAACATCTGCTCCACGCTGAAAGATATCCCCTGCATCGGGGACGGTGATACCGGCTACGGGAACGCTGTGAACGTCAAGCGCACGGTTAAGGGCTACGCACAGGTACGTCCGCGGGGGGGGGGCGAGGGGGTACTCATTATCATGCATGGCCGTAGTTGTATGACCATAGGCCCTCGCATGCTTACAATGCCGGCACCGAGCACGTCGGATTTTCACCGACCAGGCAGACAATGCTTGCACCGAGCGCGAAGCGCCGTGAGGTGTTCGGTGAGGCGCATCAAGGATGAGCTTCATCCTTTTAAGAATCACTTCTGACGTAGACTTTCTTGCATATCGATGACAGCATCGAAATATTTGGTGCACTGCGGGGGGTAAATATTACGGGGGCGCTGTGTTACGGGAACGCTGTAAACGCCATACGCACGGATTAGGGTTGTGCATAGTTACGGCGACAATAGCGACTGTGTTTTACTTAAACCTTGCCCCTACCAGGAAAACAAGGTTGGTGCCCCTCACCAAACCGGCGCGTCCCGCACCAGGCGTGAGTTTGGTGCACCCTGAACAATCTATGACCCCCCAGACGAGGTCCCCACTCTATTTCGATGAATGACTGACCGCTGTACGTCGACACAAAAAATACAATCGAATATTTTTCGCAACGACCGCCTCGGTATAAATTTGCACGCCTGCGTGTATTTGGCAGCGTGCCCGACAAAAAAGGGTCTCTGCCCGCGGTAGCGATATGTTTTTGAGCCCATCCCATGGCCTTCACAGACCGTGCCCTAGATCCTAACCCTAAAACCCTAGGGCCAACCCCTGACTGCGTCGAAGGCTCCGAAAATCCGGCGTCCAACTTGGCTCGTCTCTAGATTCGTCCGTCCGCTATACTTTTTGTTGCTTTTGTCTGGTGCTGATACTCTCGGACGGAGCGGGGATGTTGTTGATCTGCTGCACCATAATGCGCTCAACGCGGCCTGTCGGGATGTAGAACTCCGTGTCATCAGCAGCGCCATCCGCCTGGGGGTGAGGTGTGCATGCACAATTACAGCTGATGGAAGGTCTGCCATCGTGTTTCCAGATGTGTACGCAAAAAACAAACGACAGTTCTCTTTATTTTAATCAACTTGACTCCCCTCCCCCTGCCACAATATGGAAACCCATTGCCAGCAGCAACATTCGCTCGGGGTGTGCATGCACAACATCGGCTTACGATAGATATGCCATATTTTTAGGTACGCCAACAAAACGACCGTTAATTTCTTCAACTTGTAAAGCTAACCCTGCCCCCCTCTCCCTGCCCTCTCTCGGCGGCTTATCGGTACTCGTGTGGGGAGGCTGGAATGGCTGGCATCATGATCGAGGACCAAGTAGCCCCCAAGCGTTGCGGCCACACGAAGGGGAAGAGCGTGCTAGGGAGAGAGGAGGCCTACACCCGCATCAGGGCGGCGTGTGACGCCAGGTGAGAATGCAATGTCATGCTACCAGGGCTGCTGTGCTTGGGCGGCATTGAAGGAACCAAAAGACCCTTGTTTTAATTTTACAGTCTTTGTTGGCGTGACTGGTGGTGTTGGTGGTGTTGATGGTGGCATTGTTGTTGGTGTCATACGTTGGTGGTGATGATAGTGGTGACGGCGGTGTTGTCGTTAGCGGTTGTTGTTGTTGATGTTGAAGCTTTCCTGCTGCTCTTGCCGTGTTACCGTTGCTGCTGTTGGCGGTAGCTGTGGAAGGGCTAGTCGTATTGATATTGTTGTTGCTGTCGTTGCCAGTATTGTTATTGAAATTGGTAATATCGGCGTTGTTGCTGATATCTTGGGTAAGGCAGCCCTTCGTGACCTTTAGCCTCTACATCTCTTCTCACCCTTCCCCCAGCCCCACGATGGAGATTGGGCGTGAGTTGCAGCAGAACACACCGAATCCGGGGAGGTGGCATGGAGCAGAAGCGCCGAGCATGGGGTCGCAACAGTCGCACCTTAACAAGATGTTTAAATTGCGCAAGGGTTTCCCATAGACAGCAATATCTAGCCCACGTTGTAATTATTGTGGTCTTACGTTCATCGTAAACATGTTTCTACTGCGGCAGTGGTCCAAGCTTCAGCTGGCGCCAAAATGCAAGAGTCTAATCATCTCCGGAACATCGACGCCATAATTCATCAAACTTACCCCCAAGAATGTTTCGCTTTTATCAGAGGGCACTTATTCCGGTCGCGTGAACAATCGATATAGCGAATCGGTGCGAGGAAGCTCAAGAAGGCAGAAAGGAGGCAAGCGATTAGGGAGGGGGAGGGATAGTAGCCTAGAGCCCGCACAATCTAGCGCATCACGGGTACCCCCTACCAATTTCACGCACTAGGCGATCGAATACGCTGGCCTCGCAGGACGTGCCTCCTGGGCCTCTTCTCGGCGTCAAAACTACCCAGCAGCCGAGCAGCGCTTGTGTCGTCCCCAACCTCCCTCTTGACTGCTGCACATACCCTACACCGCCACCACCTGTACGTCTGACTGCTGCACATGCCATCCGCACCTCCCTCGCCCCCGCCCCCGCCCCCGCCTCTCGCCCATTTCAGGGATGAAGGCGCGGATATTATTGTCGTGGCGCGCACGGACGCTCGGGCGGGCCTAGGGCTAGAGGAGGCTCTGGAGAGGTGCCGTGAGTTCAGGAGGATTGGGGCGGACGTGACGTTTTTGGACGCCCCGCAGAGTGTGGAAGACATGCAGAGGTACTGCCAGGAGGTAGACGGTCCCAAGCTGGCCATCATGATCGAGGTGTGATGTCCAACAAAAAAAGAGGTGTCCGGACGTGTCCGGGAGGTGTCCGGTGGGCATTGATTTCGTGTTTTACCGTCTGATAATTTGCGTACAAATACTGCTGCAGTCCACAGAACCACGGGACAGCACAAAAGCAAGCCTCCCGGGTCTAATTCAACAAAACCGTTTTAATTTCGAGCGGGGCGTGGTAGAAACCGTGGTTGTAGCAGCGTCTAGCACCCTAGGGAGCGCAGGCGTCGGGAGAAAACGCCCGCTGCCCTCCCTCCCTTAGCTCCTGGCACTCTCCACTCGCGTTTGGGATTTGTTTTTCACATTTGTCGTGACAAGATAGACGGGGTAGTGAGGCATGCCAGGGGTTGGGATAGCGCGTACTGTTGCCTTCTGAGGCTCCACGCTTGAGGAGATATACATCTCATCCCAAACATATCCAAAGCTGAGGCAGAATGTGTGCTGGACCCGTTTGTTGGAACAATTCCGTGGGCTAGGTACAAGATGTCAGGTATATCCAAAGAATACGCACTAACATAACAACCTGAGCTAGCTATTGCAACACAATTCCTTCCCGTCACCTCGTTTTCTCATCGTGTATCTTTTCGCATGTTTTCGCAGTTCGGAAAGACCCCCATCCTGCCTCCGGCGGAGCTCGGCAAGATGGGCTACACCATGGTGGGCTACCCGTTGAGTCTGCTGAGCTCGAGCATCAAGGCCATGAAGTCGGCGCTGGGAAGACTGAAAGCCGAAGAACCCCTGGACGACATCTTGGAAAGTTTCGACGAGGTTAAACGGGTGGTCGGCTTCCAGGACTACACCGAAACCGCCGCCCAGTACGATAAAAAGTAGACGCCTAAAACGGCCGTCTATCTGCGGTCGCTACTCGCACCGTCTATCTGCGGCCAAGGCTGTCTATCTGCGGTCGCGACAACTGTTTTGGTGGCGCACATATGGACGACAAGATAAGGGAGTTCTAGATACAGCACCTGCTAACTATCTCCCTTGGGTAGACTAGTCCATTCTATGCTAGTACGGCAGTGAGATCTATCAAGTGGTTAGATGGAGGGAGGTAACATACTATATATACAATGTTGGACGACAGGTGGCCAAAACAAGTCATCAGCACGAATTGGTTACGGTAGTTCGAGTGTCCTTTTTCGTCCCTTGCGTTGGTCCAGAGCGGGGGGTGTACTCATGCCTTGCATGGTCTTAGCTGGGGGGAGGGGGGGGGGGGGGGTCAACTTTGGTATATTAGACTATTGTAGAGGTGGCTCTCCCCCCACAGTCGGGGTGCCGGTTGGTGAGGAAGTGCCTAAGATATTGGCGCATCGGGTGCAGTGGTGTTGACACAAATGATGTCGTCCCATGTTATTAATAGTCGATCCCATCCCCCCCGCGCCCCGAAAGCAGGATGTGGAGTGCTTAAGGCACGCCTACTGACGCTTTAGATGCGTAACGAAGTGGACACTGTTGCTGCTACTGTTACTGCTGCTGGTACTCTGATGGTGCCGCCTAGAAGACAGATTGTGCGACTGCGGCTTGACCGGGACACGCCTATTGACGGTGTAGATGTGAGACGTTTCGACGATGGCTGCGGTCGTATTGCGTGGCACCGAACTACTGGTAGTGCGGCTGATACGATACGACCTGGATATTTACATCACAATCCTGAAGGGATACGAGCAGCAATACAATAAAAACGGAACACGACGGCCGGTAGAGGGAACCGCTTGAGACGTGCAGGAAGGCGATACGGGATATCGCACCCTGTAGCGCCGGAAACGAAAAACCAAAGAAGCGATGTACTGAAGAAGCAAAGCAGATGGCTCTGTGATCTACGTAACGGTAGACTGTCACCTTGCTGGTAATCACACTTGGGTTGTCGAATCTCGGCTAGTGTAATTATGTTGCTTTGCACACGGACTAAATTATTTCGCCTGTTAGTCTTTTTTTCGTCTTCATTCATGCGTACGGCCTTGCTTTGGATATCTTAAGTCCTTTTCCGTCCCCGAAAGCGCCAGAACACAACTGGCACAATTGGACGAGAATCGATAAGCGGAGCGAGATGCCTACTGAGAAAGGGGTGCACCTGCACTTGACACAACAGTTGACCTCGAAAGACCACAACGGGCAATCCGATGCCCTAGGTATACAACGAATAAGGTGTAAAACACGGTATTTCGACAATATTGGGTAGAGTTCCTCAGTTAAGGAGGCACAGCAGTCTTTATTTTGGTCGCCAAAGAACGGTATTCCGATATCGTAGCACGCGTCAGGAAGAATTACGAATGAACCCCGTGCAGTTTGAACATGAAGGAACGTACTGGGGGCGGCGAAAGGGAGAGACACCAGTGACCAAGGCTCGTCCAGAAGGTCGCTGACGGTGAACCCTCCTATATAAGAGTTGAGCTGGGAGATAAACGTGGTACTTGAATAGTTTGAGTATTGAAAATCACCTCGATCGAGGTGGTGCCCGTCACGCCATGCACTCTCTAGAGGGAAGGCCTTGAGGGTTGCATGAGCACAACAAGCCGCTCTCCAGCAATGGTAGAATCAGAAGGGAGAGGCAGGCGCTCCTAATATGATGATGATCACAGGGGCGAAAGTCAGCGATAGCGAACGATCCCATCCGACGCGAAAAGGCGGCGAGCCGTACCCTATCGATATGCTCCAACCCACTAGAAGGGGAGATTTACCGTTCGTACGCCTATACCAAGCTCCCTCGGGTACGTCCGAACAACCCATCCAAAGGTTGCGAGTTGTGCCGCCCTGTCGCCGCCACACAAGGCCACTGGCTTGTCAATGTCGGTGCATCCACCACGCGATGCGTGCTACTGTAGAGGTAGGGGTAGCACCCAAACAATCGACAAACAATCGACCTCGAAAAAGTACGATAAGGTAAAAGGCACCGACATGTACGCAATCAAACGGGCTTACAGGTAATAGTATGCAGTTCGTTCACCTCTGAGGCAAATATTTTGGATAGTTTGAGAGTTGAGGATCCCTCGGCAGTGGGAAATATTAGGGCATAAAAGTGTAAACCCTGATTGCAACCGCTGATTGCAACCCCTAGTGTCAAGGGGATATTACAGTGCAGCCTCAAATTGCAACCCCTAATATCACCCCTAGTTGTAACCCCATCATAGCGCTGTCGGACAGGTGCGAGGGCATTGCCACTGTAGTACCCCCTTAGCATACCCAGTAAAAGGGGGTTCCCATTCCTTATAGGTGCAAACCTTTGTGGGATCCATCCGATCAACTCAACCAAGAGGTACCACCCTGTCCGTACACGAGGCTACACTATCTTGACCTGGGCGGGTTAATCCGCAGGGCAGAGCGCTGTCGGAGCGGTGCGTGTGTAGATGTGGTACCAGGTGTAATATTTTCATCGACGAACTTTTTGCGTCTTGATACGGGAGCTTGTCGCCAAAGCTCCGGCCACCGCAAGAGCGAAAACATAACAAGAACGATAGTCGAACTCTTACTGGATAGTGTTTGACCTCACGAGCATACAAAAGATCGATAAGCCCTTCATTATTCCATACACTCCGTGGCACCGCGCCATCGAAGTATGACACGCAGCTTGCAAATACGACTTTTGACGGACTTCTCGAACTTGCAGCTGAGTGAGGATTCATACCACTTGATCTAAAATGCCGACGGTTTTGCAACTTTCTCTTTTTTTAGTTTCGGAAAAACCATGTACTAGCATTTCAACGGCGGTCGGCTTGTTTTGTCAGCGGCTAGTGTCACCGCCGTGATAACCTAGGTAAGCCTCTGCTCACCCCGGTGGTCGAGGGGCTAACCCCGAGTACTACTACAGGTGAAGCCGGGGGTTCGAGTTTCCACTTCAATTTTTTTGTCATCTAACGCCAGCAACTGCCGAGAGTGCTGGAAGAAGGTGCTGAGCTTTTCTAAAAAACCAAGGCACGTACCGTAGGGGGGAAGGAGGGAGAAAGAGCCTACTTAGTGACCCCGGGTCTGAGTCATGACTGGGAGGAACGCGTTTATCGATAGAGGTAGCAAAATGTCGCTAATAATTGTTCTGAAGGACGGGGCTCCATAACCCAAAATCGTCGGAATGTTAGTCTTGTTCCGAAAAATGGCGTTTTAGTATACTTGGGTCATGGGATTATTCATCGGGGTGCAATTTAGTTTTTGCTGAGTTCAGTGTTCGAGTGAGGTGTGGAGCTCTTAAGTGGGGTGTCTCGGAAAATTAGGGTAAGCGTCTATCGTAGAACGCCTCGAGGAAGCAGGAGTCACTCTAGAAAGATGCAACTGAAACCGTCCGTGGTCAACCAAGGGCTTCATTGAATCTTCCCGCTAGTCTAGAAGTAGAGCGTCATGTTAGCGTGGATGAATTCTGACTAAACACTCTGTTCACGCGAAATAAACCCACCTGTCATTAGACCGTGCATTGGAGACCGTTCTCATGGTCGAAAAAGACATTATACGCTCCGACAGACTGTTTTTTCCAGGCCGTCTCCCTATCGGGTAAAGGCCAGCAAGGGGGCTGATGTCTTCTGTCCCTCTACACGTATATATAATAAACCTCACTCTCGCTGTAGATGTGTCTCTCTCGCAATCCCCGGACAACCAGTAGGATATTGGTGCTACAATGGACGTACGTAGCACCTACATTTTCTGAGACTCCTCCCCGCTTGGGGAGGTCTACACCTCGCCCAAGGACTGGTTTTGAGCAGAACAAAACGTTCAACCCGATGAATCTTAAAGCCTAGGCACATCACGAATATTATCGTAGAGCGCTGTCTTTATTCCAATGATGTTAGAACAAGGAGCCGGGTCGGCCAGAAATGTTTTGGCCAAACAATTCTACATTCCCTTATCATAGCACGTCTCAGGAATACCCCCCCCCCCTCTAAACGAAGACGAGGAGAGGCATGCTACGCTAGGAGCGCATCTATCGATCCCCCCTGCTACCGGGGGTGGGAAGAGGTGGCCACCCGATGCCGTGCGTTTTCCGCTGCGTTTGAGAGCTCTTGGAGGCTTCATCGGGAGCAGTCAACGCTGGGAGGGGTTCGGCACGAACCGGGGACGAGCTCCTTGGCGAGGGGGGAGCATGCCTCCACAATCGCTGGCCAGAGGGTTGGGGGGAACGTAGAGCGTGAACCTCGAAGAGGGGGAAGCGGGAGCGGGGGATGGGGCGCAGTCAAGCTGAGTGGGTCGTGGACCAAGGGGACGGGGTTAATATGAAGGGCCGCGAGCCAAAGACGCGAGGAGAGAAGAGTCTCGCGGAATGGTGGAGGGTCACAGTTCCCGACCGGTGAGGCACCAGCTCGAGGGTACCTCGGAGCGTCGAGTTTGGCGTCCGGGATCGCGACGCGCAACAACACCTTCCTCGACGCACTCGAGGTGATGTGGTGTGCGACAGTTTTCTTTCGAGCATTGAACGAGGGCATCGGCCTAAACGTCTTCCATGTGGAAACGGAAGCCACGTACTTACACGACTTGGGTGATAGGGCTTCTAGCGAGAGGGGCAACACCGTCACGACCCCGCTGTCCAACAGACAGTTGTGGAGCCCTACACACGAGATTCAATTGGAAGCAGCGGTTCGAGCGGATCCAGATCTCTGCAATCGTCCCGGGTGGGTGGGAGAAGGGGCCACGGGAGATGTAGACCCGCGCAGAAGTACACTAGTGCGGGTGGGGCCATATTACGCTGGATGTAGGGCCATCACTCGACACCGTTTCCCTGAAAGCTCTGTGGCAACGCTTCGCAACCGGGACACACATACAGTCGTGGCCGACTGGTGCACACGCACTCCTGACCATTTACGTGCTACCTGGTACCTGGTAGGTACTGTCAATCACGTCTCGGGAGAGCACCGGCCAAGCCGAAACTTGACGCCTCCGAGCTCGTTCCTGCGATCAAGCTGTGATAGATAGGTTCTGTCGAGACTGCTGCACTCGCCGGACGGCAACATCAAGAGGCGACACCGTTTGTGTTAGTCGAGAGCGTCGACACAATCCTCTCTTGCTCCCGCGACTGATTACGTACACCAGGCGAGAGGACACAACGAAGTGGTTTTCCGCTCGAGACGACTAGACGGTGGCTTCCGCGCTCGAGGCGCAATGGGTAGACGTGGACTACCGTGGTGGCCAAATTCCCGCCCAACGACGACGCCGCTGTCTTCGCGGCGGCGGCAGTGCTGGCGAGAACCACCAGGGAGCGGAAGAAGAGAGCCCCACCACTTGTCGCCCAGAGATACGACTAGTACGCCTCCCAGGTGCTATTTGGCATGTGCACCTGCAGTTCATCATCCTCACCAACACCGGGCGAAAAGGAATTTGGCAACGGGCCGACAGCCGTTCGGCCAAGAGTCGTCTAAACTCCCAAATTGTTTCCACCGGAAGTTAGGAAAATATTTTTGCAGGCTAACGTCACCGCGCTGGCGGAAACTTGCACACCGGTCTGCGTCGGGACAACATGGACGCGGTTCATTACCGCAAGGGCAATGCGACAATGGCAGTCGTGGCTGGAGGTAGTCAGCCGTGAGATGGTGACTCGGTGCCCGGGGGGGTCGGGCACGTGGGGTTAAGGGAAGGCACGCTCCACGAGGCGGAAAACTGGCTCATTCTCACAGACTGCTCCAACGCTTTCAACACCGTCAACAGAAAGGCTGTGCTTGCGAAGATCGCAATTTGCGTGCCAGCGCCCAAGCCGTTTAAAGCCAAGTACTACGGCGAGGGAACCACTGGGGGTATTCCTTTGAATGGGCTCGGTGGAGCACCAGGCTCTAATGTGCTCCAGAAAGATGATGTTTAGCTCATCGTTGCGCCCGAGGCTGAAGCTTTTCCGTGAGGTACTCGAGAAGGGTTTGAAGTCTTTTCCTCCATGACCGACTTAACCATCGGCCTGATGCGTGTCGCGGTACGGTTAGGGCCATACTCTTTCTTCGGTGCGAGATTACCGGAATAAGGATAGTTGTCACCTTAGCACTATATCTGACAGGATGCGTTGCGACGACGGAGGAGGTCTCGCTCCTGGCAAGTTCCGACGTCCGAATCGTGGAAGGGAGGGGGGTGACGGTGGTGGATTTCCCTATTGTTACCAAAGAGTACGTCTTAGAACGCGTGGTGAGGGCAGTACAAGAAGGAGGCACAAATTGCCTAATGTGTTGCCTCGCAGGCATACCAGATAAAGCAACCGGCCGCTGCCATTGCCACCGAATACCCCGAACATAGAAGCCGGTACCTCGAGCACGTCATGGACACCGGAGTGTCCCTTGAAGTATGTCGGAGGGTCAATAAAAGGGCGCAGTGGCGTCTGAGCAAATCCTTGAACTACCATGATGGACTGCAGAGGCACAACCGTCCTTCGAGGAGGTATTGCTGAGAGAGCGGCTGATGCTGAGGCGCAAGCGCGTCTGTCAACGGGGCCCGGAGGGTTAGGGTTGCGATCGGAAGCACGGGAACTATTCACTTCTGTTCGGAGCAGGGCCGTGATCCTACCAGAAAATCTGGCGGACCTCATCGGCTCTTTGTAATAACGAGTGAAGACTGGACTACTGCACCTCAATCGGACATCGTCAACCGACTCAGGAGGAGCTTGTGGGAGCTCCGCGATAGATGGCGGGTCGTAGGAGAAGACATGGTCGGCACCGTCCAAGAATCTTAGCTGGAGTGGGATCTCGGCACAGGGGAGGACGCTACCTCAAGGCCTCCAAACATTGGCATTTGTGCCGCACGACGCAAGGGCGAAAGCTCTCCGCAAAGCTCAACAACAACGAGGTGTCTGAAGCAGGAAGCCTGTCCGAGCCCGTTCACCCCCCCGAGAGGGAGACAAGAGACAGTATGTTATAGCCTTGGTCAAGGCCTGTCACAAGAGCCTCGTACGGGCTGGAGCTGCCGCCTGCCTTCGAGCGATGCCAACGCAACATCACGGAATCATCCCCGTGTCGGAGTTAGTGGGCTTGGGCAAAAAGTATGTTGGGTATCGAGAGGTTTATGCGGCACCGAGATTTCCCTCCTGTAACGTGATGGCCATACGCGCGCGTCACGCGAAGGCATGCTCTCGAGTGGGAGAAACAGGTCAACCAGCGTCAGCCGCTGCTCCACGCCATGTCCCGCATTGACCCATCAAGCTGAAGATGGGGGGCCTTTCATTGCGAACAGGAATCTCCAGATAGACATATAAATGTTTAGCCGGAGAGGATGTCGTCGAGATGACCCTTCCATCAGCGAGTTCCGCCGCAAGTCGGTTGCTCTCGACCTCGCCCGCGCCGAGCTGCAGCTCAGGGACACCTACCTGCGCAGTGGAAGTGCTGTGCGATCCAGCCAATGTGCAAGAGGATCTGTTTATGACACGGCTTTTGCATACATATGTCATGTTCGCCGGATGGGATCTGTATGATGCTGCTACTATTAATACAGTAGTGCTGGGTTGATTGGCTATGTAAATCATTTGGGGTTTGCTTGAACGTACCAAGATTGTTGTAGTGTGGAACGTAAAAACTACTCTCAACCAAGACAGCCATCCTGCACCAGATTTTTCCCTTTTTCTCAGCATTTTTATTGTATTTTATTTCATTTTTTTAATGTTACTTTCACTTTCCACTCGTACCAGGTTTTACCCTCGGCGATCTTCAGGACAAGCCGTGGTCACAGGTGTCGTCCCTTCTGTCCGTGCCTACATTTTTATCGCGCATATGGTAGGATTCAGCATGCCCACTGCTCGTCGATTTTCATCGAATGCTGCTAACTCACGCTCTCGCGCTTTCCGCAAATCAATTTTTATGCAAGAGAAAGTCCTCACGAGTACCTATGCTTTCGGCTAGACTTGCACCCACGAAATTGATATTAGTAATAGTAGTGAGGAAACGTCACTATAAATACTCTCAACCAAGATATCCATCCTGCACCACAGCTTTTTCCCTTCTTCTCACCATATGTAACTTTTGATACTCGGAGTACTAAAAACCTGGTATGTAAGTACAAGGCGCTTCGCTCCTCTGGCGGCCTACGCCCCCCGCTACGCTCGCTCAGGAAGGAAAAGTGCATCAAATTATGCGAAGCGGACAGAGGTCCATGATAGAATATTGCTTTTTTCATGACCCCCGTAGTAACTGTTGCAAACTGGCGACTTGATAATGCCAAGAGTCCTGCCGCCATGGTTCAGGAGAAAACAGCTCGGACGCCACATATGCTTCGCGTCGCGGGCGGTTTTCCGCTACGCTCGCTCACATGTCGTACATACGTACATACCCCAGGTAGGGTACTTATTTTCTTCTTTCGATATGCTCTGTGTCTGTACTCGTATGTACGAAAGATATAAAGCACAGCACGGCACAGCCACACAGCAAAAAAAACAATGAAAATGAAACCGAAAATTTCCTCAAGAAAAAAAATCCCCGTCCTCTTTCGTGCATTAATTTACTACCTGATTGGAACAACACCTTACACCAGTCAAAAAGGAAAAAAAATGAAAAATTCTCCCGACCATCTCGCCACCGATTCAGTTCGGGTAAATATTTCCTCCCTCTCTTCCACAGTGAGCCCCGTCGCCCGCCTCGCGTGAAGCCCGGTGCTCACCATGGACCTCGACGCAATCTCGACAATGTTGGTGCTCATTCGGGGTACCTCCCTCTTGTGACTTTCAGCCCGGTCGCAAAAATAAGCACCGCTTGAACATTATCTTACAATCCTGAACGACCCTTAAATATTTCACACCTCGGAGAACGTAACACTTAACGTTTTATGTTAATGTTGGGCGTCAGCGAAAAAAAAACATAACATTACGTTACTACGTTTACTAATTTCTGGATTTTGTGATAACATATTAATAGTGTTAGTGTGTTATGATATTCGCGGGCGATCGCGTAACATTATGGTAGAGTGTTACCTTGATCTCGTACTGACCGCAGTATATGTGTTGCGTTGTTTGGGCATGCAGCCCATAGCGAGTAACACTATGTTAGCGTGTTAGCGGGATGCCTGGTGTCTATCATAACACACGTTGAAGGGATAACGTACATGGTCAATTAAACGTTAACATTATGTTACAGTGTTAGCGGCATCAGCCCGAAAAGAGTAACGTTATGTTAGTGTGTCAGCGGGATTCTTCGTGCTACCGTAACACCCTTGTAACGGATAACGTACACGGCCAAACAAACGCGTACATAACACTATGTTAATGTGTTAGTGAAATTCCTAGGGGCTATCGTAACACCAGTTAGAGGGATGACGTATATGGTCAATGCAACGTTAACATTATGTTACCGTATCAGCCGCAGCAGCAGTCCGTTTCGAGCGACGTTATGTGAGGGTAATACGGAAGTCTTGCTATCATAACAACATAACATACATACGTCAAACGGATAACGTATACGATCGATAAAACACTATTTTTAATGTTGTTAACTCGTATGCAATGTATGTAGTGACACAAGTTAGTAGGCAACGTACACCCCCAATCTAAAGTCAACAATATGTTACTGCCGTGTTAACTCGTACGTGCGAGTGTGCAGATTACGTTATAGATGGATGACGTAATGTGTTTTACATGGATACCGTACTGCCGGGGTTTCCACAAAAAAATGAGTCGTTTTTTTTTGCGGGGATCCCTCCTAAATGTCCCCTGTTTTGGGGTTTTAAAATATGGAGGCATTTTTTTACCGGGGATGCCATGTTATCCTTCCCCCCGGGGATTTTTTTGTAGGTATCCCCTACTGAGATGTCAGCGAAGTTGGATAACACGGCTACGCTATGTTACTCCCACACGCCCGCTTTACCACTAACACGGGTAACACATGTTAGATCTCGGGAAGATCCGAAGGGTAACGTAGTAACATTACGTTAGAACGACTTCGGCCCCAACGGTAACTCAGTAACATAAAGTTAGACCCGGATTGGTTTTTATGGTAACACGGTAACGAAATGTCACCATCAGATCTTAAAGTTTACTGACGGTAACACCGTAACATAATGTTACAGAGACTTCCGCTTTTAGGCTACAGTAACATCCTAACGTATTGTTACGTATGGGCCGGCTAAGACTGCAATGTATCTAACGTACGTTAAGTGTTGCGTTATCCGACTATAAGGCAATCAGATGGGGGGTCCAGATAACGTAGTGTTAGTAGTGCTGGTCATGGCGTTATGCTACGTTAGTGTGTTATCTGTAACAACTTGTTATGGTATTGATCGGGAGCGTATACTCGTAGGTCATGAGGTCTTGGGTCAGGATGAGGCAAGCAGCACTGGCATGAGCCTATCCGAAAGATCAATTGTTCACAGTCCGCTTCAGATAGAACAGGATTACAACACATGCCTGCAATATGCAAATAATCATGAATAATAAGACCAACCTCAAGTCTGGCCACGATCCCACCGAGTCGAGACGTGGGCTCGCACGTGTCCCAGAGGGGTAGAGCGTGCTTCTGACGCTAGGGAGAAGTTCTCCCAGGTATGTAGATGGTAAACTGATTGCTTTGAGCCTCAGGTCGAGAGCGGTGACCGAGGCAACACGTAGGACCGCCCAAGAGGAGAGAGTGGCAATCCACAAATTGGGGAGGGGCCGTAAATGACGCGGCCCCTGCTGATACAAAAACGCAAATCGTCCTAACTCCTGAAACGGTCTAAAATCGTACATAACACAATGTTATGTGTTAAGTAGTGCTGGCGAACATGGTAACGTTATGTTAGGGTGTTACGTATAGCACTCCTCCTAAGGGTAACATAATGTTATTGTGTTACGTCTAACGCTGCGTCGACAATAACATTATGGTATCGTGTTAGTAAATAGGCGGATATCGATCTGGGCATGTTAGAGTGATAACGTACGTGTTTGGTCAAAGCCTAACACTGTGTTACGGTGTTAGTTCAAGGACTGATCACGGTATAACATAATGTTACTGTACCAGAGCTGGACGAGACCGAGCAGCAACATGACGTTAAGGCTCGTGCTCGTTCGTGGGTTTCCAGTTATAACACTGTGTTACCGCGTTACCGTGATCGCTCCTCTAGTGCTAACACTATGTTAGTACGTTACCACGTTCCTGTGTTAGGCCCCATAACGTAGATAAAAGTGTTACCCGAGTGTTACGTTATCCGAAGTGTGAAATACTTGTACATACCCTATCAAAAATCACCAATGGAGGCCAGACAGAGCCTATTGATGCATCCTTCGTGTCTCGAGGCACACGCGACGCCTAGGCACGAAAGCGGCGACCGCGCTCCTTGCAACTCCCCCTCCACCCGCCACCATCCGCTGACACCCGCGACGGTGCCGGGTTCGCCCGCGCAACCGTGCTCGGAGTACACGCACGCACACAAAACGAAAGAAGAAAAAAGGAAGGAAGGACTGAAAGTACGGCGAGACCCGCCGGAAGGGTCTGGCAAGTAATAAAAGGAGGCGATTTCCAAGTGGGAGCTCTGAGAGGCCAGGGATGTACCAACCGAGCACGTTCAGGTCGAGATCTAAGTAGTTCTATGCTATGTACAACAGGTGCCCTGTACAATGCTATTGATACTGCTGATGGCCCGTACTGCTGTACTACTACTACTGTAATAGTACGTACTGCTGTTGCATGAATATGTACTACTCTTCTACATACCAGGTAAGTAGTTATGGGCCCCTTGGGCGCGCTGCATATTTTACTTATCACAAGCGGACGCAAGATATATGAACGAGTTACGATTATACATAGAGGATGAAGCACGGGAAAAAAATGTGTGGCCCACGTGTAATTCCAGTATTGTTTCCTTTGGTCTACTTGCTGTAGGTCGATTGTGATTGGTTCACTCTTGGTTGAGCCGCCTACCGTCTTGCGAATGGTTCCAGTATTCCCCATTTCTTTTTGTTTTGCTCGTGCAACACCACCACATTCATCTGGTGGGTGCAACCACCAGCACGGACGGCCATCGCGTCGACACTGAGCCGACACGTACAGCTTCACAACAATCATGAGATTCCGACGCGGTGATAACCGCGTCGGCCCCAGTGTTCTAGCAGCGCTCTGGGGGCTATTGGCGATCAGCACGACGCTGTTCGTGGCTGCTGTTCTCAGCTACAACAACTGCGCTGGGAACAAAGAATCAACAGAAAGCGGGTGAGATATGAACAGCAGAGCAGAGCATCATCATCACCGCGTACCACCAGTGCATAACACATGTGTGTCTGCGTGGGTGTAGCTCGGGTTGTTGCGACCCATTTGCGCATTGCGCGAGTCAATGGTGGTCGGGCGGTCGGCCCTCTCCGCGCGTACCGGGCCGGCCGTATACGGATGGGTGTATGGATGCATGTCTTTGTTCCTGTGATCAGTGTGATCGTTGTTGTATGTAGAGATGAACCAGACCGTACATCATCATCAGTAGTTGATTTTTTTGTCGAGCAAGAACAAAAGTGCCGCTGGAGAGCAAGCCGCGCACGGCGTGCACGGTGTGCTGCTGCGCGCACCATGCGGTCGCGTAGCCGGTGTAGCTACTACCACAGTAGTTCAATAGTCCGTGGGCCGTCGAGGTGCTGTTCTGTCACGTTGGTCCAATCAAACCCCCACCTCCTCCGTGTCGAAAATAAACCTCTTTCTCTCGGGATTTCGCCGCACTGCGCGGCACGACGCATGTACGTCTTTTTATACTGCTTGTAGCACAGCATTTGTTTTTGTTCTCCCCTGCTGGCTGTGCTGGGAACCGAGGAACGTTTTCAAAATTCAAAAAAAGGTACCATTCAAACGACATCAAACCTTTCGCTTGGCGTGCGGCCGTCGCCCGTCAGCCGTTGCGGCTGCCATCAGCATCAGGCCACCGCCGTTGATGCAGCGCGCATTTCCTCGGGCAGTTGCTGGTGGGGTGGCCGTCAATCCGCAGCAGCATCATCTTTTGAATCGCCCTTGTATAACTATATATCGTCGTATCTTTTTCTTTTCTTTTTCTTTTTCGGTTTGGTTTCTTCGTTGCTTCTCTTTCTTTATGGCGTATTTTGGTTGCTGGCGTGTGTATGTATGTTGTGTCGGCCGCACCTATTAATAGTGCGAAGGCATGGTATTGCGTAGGCTATTATTAATAATGCATTACGGTGTGTTATCTCTGTGTCGTAGTCTGTGACCACAGAGCTCGTATCTTTCTAGGGTGAAGAATCAGCACGGACACTGGGCTTGCTGGATGTCGACGAGTAGAAGAACGGTTTAATGTGAAGAAGACACACACACCAGCTATAATACGATGGTCACGATTCAAAAAGCCCCGTGTACTGCTTACCTTGTACCAGGTTCGAGGTACCAGCGGGTAAACGTGATGTCGGTTGTAAAGTTTCAGGTTTTATACCGGGCAGGTAAGTAAATGTTCTCGATGATATGGTATATACCAGGTACTACTCTGTTACCGAAATATGTATAATATGATGAATACTCGTAATCGCTTGGATTAACATGCGGTGCACGTGGTGCCTTAGACCAAGCAGGTTTAATTATTTTTTGCACCAGGTACAGCAGTCTGTCCATACGTACGTACGTACAGCGTAGCCGACACGTCGTGTGATGGCTCCACTCGGTCCGGATTTTTGTAAGTACCGTCAGCGTACGTCCTACTCTAACGTCCCATCCTTTTCCGTACGTGCTACTGCTGTCGTGGTACGTACGTACTTGTAGAAGCCCTTTTAGTGATAATACGCTGTCCCGTTTCGAGGACGAACTATATTAAATCTGAGTGGTATGTTCCCAAAACGGGACAGCAATCCTATTAATAATTGTTTAATAACCATGCGTTCTTACTTACCGGGTACTGGTGCCAGGTTGTTTTTTTTTTCTTCGCGCGGGGGCAATCCATCCATCATCCATCCAGTCGTCCACCCCTTGAATTGTGTCGACGGCGGCTGCTGCTGCGCGACGCTTCCCGCCCCGGCTTGTTCTTGTCATGTGTCCATGTTCATTTATACCTCTCTCCCTCGCGCATTCACTACTACTGTCTGTGGTTGTACGGTAGTACGAGTAGTCCATCTCTGCGGACCACTACTGTTTTCTGTATCAGAGCAGACTTACTCGAAGCGCGCTGGCTTTATAATAGTATTCACGCTCATAGATGCAGTTGATAAAACAGTCACGTATCTAAGTGTTGGGTATCGAACGGTGGTCGACTTCGATACGATACTGACTGAACAATACAACTCGATACGATATCGATATTTGATACCATCGAAGATTTCGTCCAGTTTCCAGGGTGTATAATATATCTGCGTAAAAACAGGGGGGTGCCAGGGGATTGAGGGCTAAAACACGTTCGATATCCTGATATACCGGAATTTCGATAGTTGATATTGCGATCTATCGGAATTTCCAGAGTTGATATTTCGATATATCGAATAATTCGATACGATATCCAACACTAACAGCAGTAGCCCCATACGTACATGTACTGGTATAAAATTATTTATTTCATGGGCAAACGTTGTGGACTCGGTTTTTCTGTGAGTACTGGCCAGGAAAAAAAAACACGAACGATCCCGAATTTTTCTCCTGCGTGTGTGCTGGGCAGGGACACCATCTATAAACAGATAAATAGTATCTGTTGTCATGCGGTATTCTTAGCATGCGTTGTGGCCTTCCTCCTGCAGAGGAGGCTGTTTAGCTCTCTGGGCGGAAATATAAAGACCGTTTATATAGTAATATGAAGACAATTTAGCCTTATATTTACGCCCAGAGTGGTATGCAGCTACTACTGTGTTCCACGACCATCGTATCCATCCGCGGCGTGTCGATGTTTCGGTCCCTTCTTACTACCCTCTCCCTCCCCCTCTGGCGTTCGATCACGGCGCTGCTGCTTCTGCTGTACACGACCGATGTTGTTTTTTTAACGCAGGCGCACAGCGTCAGAAATTTGCGGCGTTCTTTTCGGAATTTTGCCCGTGGTTGGGGCTGTTCTGCAGGCAGGACCGTCGTTGCTGGCTTCCCTCCATGCCGAGACACGTGAAGGGGAACGACTGTCGGCGTTTCACATGGTGCCGTCGTTGGCGGTGAGAGGCGTTCGGCTTACCAACACAACAAGCAGTACGAGTCGAGTAGCACACGCAAACAGCAGTAAGACATCGGGTCAGAATAATCGGACCGTTATTATCCAAGAACGTTTTGTCCTTATATTTTGATACTGCTGTACACCATAGTACCAGTATACGTAAGAGTGCATCCAGGTGTGTGGATAAAAACTTTCCTGTTTTTCCTGAAAAAAAAAACTATCCTTGTTAATTACTATGATGTTGCTCAGTAGTAGTGGTAGTAGTAGCAGTAGTAGTAGTAGTAGTAGTAGTAGTAGTAGTAGTAGTAGTAGTAGTAGTAGTAGTAGTAGTAGTAGTAGTAGTAGTAGTAGTAGTAGTAGTAGTAGTAGTAGTAGTAGTAGTAGTAGTAGCAGTGGTGATGTCGTTTTGGACGTTCAACATTCGCGCCACGCCAGACCCACACAGAAGCCCTCGGTGACCTCGGTGAAAGAACGGGCGCCGATGCCCAACTCGGCGAGCGGGGGACGTGGAGAGGCGCTCTCCCGGGGGACGAATCGCTCGCTCCCCGGGAAGGGGGCGGATCCGCGGGAAAGGAAGAATTTTCCAAAGATTCCGCAGACGTTTCCCCCCGGGGGTCGCCCTCACACTAAACTCAAGAGGCATATTTCCCGCACTTAGTGTACGTGTTGTTCCTGTTGTTGTGGGAATATCTATTTTAAAACCGAAATCAGATTGAGGCGCAGCTTCAAGAGATACAAAAAAAAATGCATGCTGTTCTAATTTCAAGTAGTTTGTCCCCAAAAACGCGGGATCTTAACTACTGTTACTGTAGTAGTTTTAGCGCTTTAACCCGTGTGCGTAAGCCAGCTTCCCGAACGAACATTACCACTGAGTAGATGTGGCTGGTATTGTAAAATATTACCAGGTATTAAAATACGTTGATGTATTCAGTATTGATAGTGCGCGGCCCTGATCTGAGCGAAAAAAATCGAACACTAACACTCATTTGTGGTAGTGAGTTGGTGAGGTGTTGCAGTGGGGTGGTGGGATGTTTTTCGATGAGCACCGTGTCCTGCTCAAACTTTTTATACAAACTTATATACCTGGTAGCATATTAGTACGGTATACGTGGTATGTATTGTTCACACGTGCTACCATCGCACCAGCTTCGCCGCCAACGTCACAGGGGTGGGACGTTTTGCAGCATATCCAAAGGTCCGATGTATTCACGGGCAGACTGGGGCGTATGAACATATTAACAGAAGTGGTTCCCTGGCGTACCGTTTCGCGCGGCTAGGTATTAGACTACCGTTATTAACAAATGTAAAATGCCGTATACTACCTGGTATGTATATCGCAGGTTACCCTGATTTACTCTACGCCAATCCTCGATGGTGGGGGGCTGGGGCTCTGCTTGGTGATGGTGGTGGGCCTACTGGTGAGACCAACGCATTTCCTTTACAGTCTAACGTGCTTTTTAGCTTGGCCGCAGGGGGGAAAATGCAGTGTCGATGTTCCATGTATACCATACCTGGTATGCATTAAATGTTACCTGGTACCTGGTATGTGATTTAGGCATGGTTGTTCGAGCGGCCGTTGTTCAACTTTACGCGTAATAGCTGTATAACGAGACATGCACAGCAAGACAACATTACGAGCTCCAATGGGTTTCAGCCGCTCTACCTTGGATTTCAAAAGCTGTCGCGGTTTCCCAGGGTATCATGGGTGCCTAACATACTGCGGAAGTGTTATAGGTTCATAAAATATGCGCCTTTGGGTAGTTCTTTAGTTGAATCGTAACGCACACCCTCTCGCGTCGTAGTGCTTTGCATGCCTCGAACGAACGCGATGTGGCATAGAGTCGATTGGAGTTCATCCCCTCCATGTCGTCGGCCGGAGGCAATCTTGATCGCGTTGCTCTTGCTGTGCCCGTACGATAAAAGGGGGCACCTGGTAATTCCTGTGGGCAACAAAGGGACACCTGTCTGGTGAGTCTCGTGTCATTGGGGATAACAGCAATAGGTGCACCGCCCGCGTCGAATCTAACGATCCGCGCCGCGATGCCTGTCGTGATGTCGAGGTTGACCAACGCGCGTTGCTCACGTTGATCATGGTGGGTATCGCCGCGCAGATCGTTAGATTCGACACGGGCGGTGCACCTATTACTATGGTTATCCCCAATGACGCGAGACTCGCCAGACAGATATCCCTTTGTTGCCCACAGGAATAGGCATCCCTGCTCATCGTGCGGCCACAGCCAAAGCGACGCGATCGAGGTTGCCAGCGGCCGATGACATTGGAGGGGGTGGACAACAACAGTCGACTTTACGCCAACATCGCGTTCGTTCGAGGCATGCAAGCAAAACAATGTGCCTTTCAGCGGTTTTATTACTTCGAATCGTAGCGCACACCCTCTCGCTTCGTATTGTCTTGCGTGCCTCGAACGATCGCGATGTGGCACAAAGTTGACGTCGCCCGGTGCGTACCTTGATTGCGCCGCTATGGTTGTCGCCGCACAATGAACAGGGGCACATTCTCCTATGGGCTACCAAGGGAAATCTGCCTGGTGTGACTCGAGTAAAGATAAAAAAGAAAGCGAATCGGCGCCGCCCGCGCCGCTGCCCCAGACCGCCCGCTGTGATACCCACCAGGTTGGGCACCGCGCGTACTACAAATGCTCGTATAGTGCTGGATATCGTATCGAGCGTTTCAACAGGTTGAAGTATCGAAGTTCGGATGTCCCATATCGAAGGCGTTTTGCCTCCATCCCCTATGGCATCCCTGTATTTTTATCATGATACTGAAAGAGAATGCTGGGACGTACCGGCTAACAAAATCGTATACGAATACCACTATGGTCATGGTTTATCGGTGTCGGTTTGATTTTTCGTCTATCGGTATCGGTTTGATTTATCGTTGTATCGGTATCGGGTTGATTTTTCGTTTATCGGTATCGATTTGATTTTTCGTTGTATCGGTATCGATTTCATTTTTCGTTTACCGGTATCGGTTTGATTGCATGTTTATCGGTATCGGTATCATATTTCGTTTATCGGTATAGAGTTGATTTTTCGTTTATCGGTATTGAATTGATTTTAGCTTGTCGGTATCGGTTTCATATTTCGTTTATCGGTATCGATTTGATTTTTCATATATCGTTATCGAATTGATTTTTCGTTTATCGGTATCGATTTCATTTTTCGTTTGTCACTGTCAGTTTGCTTTTTGTTTATCGATATCGATATGATCTGTTGGTTTCTCGGTATCGATTAGATTATTCGTCTATCGGTATCGATTTGATTTGAATTTTTTTTTTGATGTGTTGTATGATAGAAATATCGAGCTTGATTATCGTCCGATCTCGATGTCTTATCACTTTGAACAACTGTCGTGTACATCATTCTCGGTGTCCTCAAGTATGAAAAAAGAAATGAGTTTCCTGCGCCGTTTTGTGTTTCCTCCGGCACAAGGCAACCCTACCGTCGTGGACCTACTTGTACTGCCATTATGTACCTGAATATAATGAACGTTTGTATAATAATATTGAATCAAAAACATACTAAGATTTATGGGCAGAGTGGTGTTCATTAACCCCATTCCTGGTCAGCGAAAACCTCTCCACGACAAGCTTTTTTTTTAGTTCATCGAGTAGTTGTTGGTTGTCGTTGTCCTACATAAGTGTCCGGGATCCTGTTTCTTCGAGATTCCTTCGTCTTTTTTGCTGTGCTTGACACTCACGCTGCACATGGTTAGGTGTCTAACAATATACTAGCTGTAGCTATGGTAAGTATTGAGCAATAAAACTAATATGCAGGAGATGATTACTTTTTTTACAGCGATCGTTGAAAGCTGGCGAAAGGATCCATGTTGCCTGTGCCTTCAGAAGCACTCACAGACACACCGCCACCCCAGGATATGTCACATACCAGTACTGCTGCTTCGCGCGGTGCCGTACCACCCGCACGGATTTTCTATATGTACGTACCCCGCTGTGCCGTGCTGTGCTCCTACGACTTGGCACCACTTTTGACGCGATTGTAAGTAAGAACCGTTGCGTACCGATGTGTGTACCCCAACGGTCCTTTCATCTGCGAGTAGTATACGCCGGCGTCCCCGGTGGCTTGGTAGGTGGTCCGCGTGTCTATCAAGATCGATTTCGTGGGTTCAAATCTCACCGAGTGCATGCTCGTAGGGACTTTTTCTTGCATAGAAAATTGATCCGCGGAAAGCGCGAGAGCGTGAGTTAGCTACATTCGATGAAAATCGACGAGCAGTGGGAATGCTGAACCCTATGCGCGACAAAAAATAAAGGCACGTACCGGGGGGGAGAAAAGGACGAAACCTGTGACCACGGCTTGTCCAGAAGATCGTCGAGGGTAAAACCTCCTACGAGTTGGGCTGGAAAGTAAAAGTGATTATATAAAAAAAAAAAAAAAAAAAAGTATACCATACCTACAAGCAGTATATTACGGGGGACCATAGTAAATAGGACCATTTTTTTATAGTAAAAATAGGTAAATATATAGTTTTTTACGTAAACCATAGGTCCTATTAACTATGGACCCCCGAAATAGTAGGTGCCACGCTCTCTCTGGCAAACGCGAACGAAGCCACAATGAAACAGCTACAGCAGCGACTGTAGTAGGATTCCGTTGCCATAGTACGGAGGGAGTGTAAGCTTACAGCTCCATGCACTATTAATATTTCGGGGGGGCATAGTTAATAAGACCTATGGTATACATTACAACCTGTATATTTACCTATTTTTACTAACAATATTTGGTCCTATTTACTATGGGCCCCCGTAATAATAGCCACCGCTTTAGAGAGAAAGACAATTCGTGCCCGCAGGTTTCTGGTTGGTCAACTTTTTTAGTTGGAATTCATGATTAGTGGAAAATCCTATTCCTATTCTACATCACGCGCATCTGTTGTTCGTGCCCGCAAGTTTCTGATAGGTCAATTTTTTTGGTTGATTGGTGGAAAATCCTATTCTACGCCACGCGCATCTGTTGGCCTCTCTTCGTGTTCCTAACGCTGCCCGACCGCCCCCCCCCCCCCCCCCCCCCCCCCCCGCTCGCCTACTGCAGCAGACCTGCCGACCCCGGGCTACGGGGAAACGTGGCCGTCACCCCAGCAGTCGACGTGGAAGACGCGGATAGCGCCACAAGCAACGTAAGGACGGCGTGATATAACCAACCGGTAGGAAGGTGATATAGTACCGTTTTTTTAATATGATAAAAATGTATCACTTTGCTTTGTTGTGCCCCGTGCAACTACTGTGGAGTCAATCATTCCCGGTATTGCCTTACTAACTCCTGATTTCGTAACCTTTTTTCCCTTGCAAAAAAGCAGAGTCACATTAATTCCAAGTATGCTGTCCCCATTTCCTGGCTGCGGTTCTAGAGGTCAGCGTACTGAACCCCTGAAACGTAACTACTGTTTTCCTCATCGGAAGGTGACTCTTGAGAAATTACACCCTCCCCCACGGCTTATTGCTGGACTCGTGCGTGCTGCGTCAAATCGGTTGTGACGTACTACTATATAGGTGAAGCAGATATATTGTCATTTGCGCCCTCGGAGGTTAACTCTAGAAATAGGATATTCGCCCCGCCCTGCCTGGTCGATGAAAACCCGAGGTGCTCCGTCCCGGCATTGTTGGGATGCGAAGATCTCAGGTCGTACGACTACGGCCATGCATGACACGAGTACCCCCCCCCCCCCCCCCCCCCCCCCCCCCCCGGCTTTACGCTGGCACCATGCTTGGCTTGCTACATGACTGCAACAACAACAGATTGTGAACAAGACGGTCGAGGTGCAGCTCGCGAAGTTGGAGGCAGACAACGCGCTTCTTCGTCAGGCGCTTTGCCGAACCTTGGCCAAGCAGGTGGCCTGTCGACAAGAGTGCGATAATCGGGATGCCCAATGCTTAAGTCAGCGCAAAGTCATCGACAAGCAGAGGACCCTGCTCGTCGACCAAGGCAACGTCGTGATCAGGCTGAAGGATGACCTCCAGGTGAACGACTTGTCCGAGTTAACGATTGGGTGCACAGGTGGCTGGGACCCCGTCCCATGCATAATGCGGGCGTAAAAATAGCGTTTGCTTGTGGAGACATTGAACAATGTGGCACAACTATTACGGGGGAACATAGTAAATAGGACCCAAAATTGTTAGTAAAAATAGGTAAATATCTTGGCTTTTGTGTGTACCGTAGGTGCTATTTACTATGGTCCCCCGTAATAGGCGTACCGAGCTGAGAGGTTGTCGACAGCTTGTGGGATTTTCTACTATATAGACATTGTTCAACGTCACCGCAAGGATTATATCACGCCCACATTGTGCAAGGGGGGAGTCCCGGCCAGCTGTGTAGCTCTCGCTAGGAACTTGGGCGGGTGGGTGTTTGTTGTACTACTGCTGTAGTAACCATCGTCAAACCAAACCGGGTGCGCTGGTGGGGAGACACTGGTGGGGAGACACGAAAAACAAATTTTTGTTTTCGGACTTTTTCTGCTTTAGATGCGCGGCTTCGCCCGGTTATAAAGTAAGGCATTGTGGCATTAAGGCATGCCCTCTATTCAAGGCGGCAGTGGAAATCAGCAGCTCAACACGTACCAGGTATGCGGTAGGCGCCGTGTGGCAGGCTGTCGTCGCATCCGTGGTGTTCCAGTAGAAACATAGGTAGGGCTTGTTCAGTAGGGCAAATAGTATACCGGGTATAATCTAAGGGTACCCGGGTACATACACACGCGAGTGTGATCAGGTTGGCACTCGGGCACCTCAGAGTATACAATGCCACCCTACTGGTACGAAATAAAGACATCCTCTTGAACAAATGTGTTATCAAATGTATCAGTATTGTAATAAGTCAGTTTTACTATTGATAGTGCTTACGACTCCGCCCAGGTTCGACAAACAGTTTGAGCATCCACACAAACTCCTCATCACTTTTCCTATAACGGGGGACCATAGTAAATAGGACCAACTATTGTTAGAAAAAATGGGGAAATATATAGGTTTTTGTGTGTACCGTAGGTCCTACTTACTATGGTCCCCCGTAATAGAACATTCCGAGAAAATTCCCAGGCGGTCGGGGTCAAGGTCAGCGCTATTATGCTCTTTGAAGTATGTTGTACGGTAGTTCAACCTTTTTCGCCGAAGCTGGGCCAAGGTCTAGACACTATACACTATACATCAGTCGAACTAGCTACGGCAAGTGAGGAGGGGAGGATGAAATTAGTGGCATGGAAAAAGATTAACATCGTTTGACCTTCGCGTCTATACTCAGACGGAAACTCTACTGTATGCAATGCCCCTCCCTCCCCCACCCCCGGGGCTTGTCGCTGCAACCATGATGCATGCCATTGTTCGTCACTGCAACTATTGTCTCGTACCGAATCGCCGAAACAGGTCTACTGGTGTTTCCGTACTCGGGTGTTAACTCTAACAACAGGCAATTTCGCCCCCCTCGCCCGCCTCCCTGCCGCCCGGGCTTTACACTGGCACCATGCACGTGGCGTCGCTGCAACAACTGTTCTATCAAGACCACAAGAGGAGAGCTGGCGGACCTGGAGGCTCGTTCCTCCGGCAAGCAGGTGAAGATCGACAAGCAAACGGCCTTGCTCGTCGACCAGACCAACATGGCGCTTCGATTAAAGACCCAGCTGGAGGTGAGGGACGTGGAGCGTGCGATGGTACAGTAGGAGTGGCGCCCATTGAATGACTATCTTGAGGCTCCTTCGCTTGAGCTCAGCTCTATCGAATGCCTCCCCCAACAATATACTTCAGTAAAAGGTATGCGCGGTAGACGTAATCAATTCTATACGTTGCTTTCGTACTCGGGTGTTGGCTCTAACAACAGGCAACTTCGCCCCCCTCGCCCGCCTCCCTGCCGCCCGGGCTTCACGTTGGCACCATGCACGTGGCGTCGCTGCAACAACTGTTCTATCAAGACCACAAGGGGAGAGCTTTCGGACCTGGAGGCTCGTTGCCGCGGTAAAGAGGCCAAGATAGACGACCAAACGGCCTTGCTCGTCGACCAGGGTAACCTGGCACTTGGTCTGAAGACCCAGCTGGAGGTGAGGGACGTGGAGCAGCAATGGTACGCCCATTGCATGACTTTCTTGAGGCTCCTTCGCTTGAGCTCAGCTTTATCGAATGCCCCCCCCAACAACATACTTCAGTAAAAGGTATGCGCGGTAGACGTAATCAATTCCATAGGTTGCTTTCGTACTCGGGTGTTGGCTCTAACAACAGGCAACTTCGCCCCCCTCGCCCGCCTCCCTACCGCCCGGGCTTCACGTTGGCACCATGCACGTGGCGTCGCTGCAACAACTGTAATATCAAGACCACAAGAGGAGAGCTTTCGGACCTGGAGGCTCGTTGCCGCGGTAGAGAGGCCAAGATAGACGACCAAACGGCCTTGCTCGTCGACCAGGGTAACCTAACACTTCGTCTGAAGACCCAGCTGGAGGTGAGGGACGTGGATCAGCAATGCTACGCCCATTGAATGACTATCTTGAGGCTCCTTCGCTTGAGCTCAGCTCTATCGAATGCCCCCCCCAACAACATACTTCAGTAAAAGATATGCGCGGTAGACGTAATCAATTCTATACGTTGCTTTCGTACTCGGGTGTTGGCTCTAACAACAGGCAACTTCGCCCCCCTCGCCCGCCTCCCTGCCGCCCGGGCGTTTCGCTGGCACCATGCACGTGGCGTCGCTGCAACAACAACTGTTCTATCTAGACCACAAGAGGAGAGCTTTCGAACCTGGAGGCTCGTTGCCGCGATAAAGAGGCCAAGATAGACGACCAAACGGCCTTGCTCGTCGACCAGGGTAACCTGGCACTTGGTCTGAAGACCCAACTTCAGGCGAGGGACGTGGAGCAGCAATGCTACGCCCATTGCATGACTATCTTGAGACTCCTTCGCTTGAGCTCAGCTCTATCGAATGCCTCCCACAACAACATATTTCAGTAAAAGGTATGCGCGGTAGACGTAATCAATTCCATAGGTTGCTTTCGTACTCGGGTGTTGGCTCTAACAACAGGCAACTTCGCCCCCCTCGCCCGCCTCCCTGCCGCCCGGGCTTCACGTTGGCACCATGCCCGTGGCGTCGCTGCAACAACTGTTCTATCTAGACCACAAGAGGAGAGCTTTCGGACCTGGAGGCTCGTTGCCGCGGTAAAGAGGCCAAGATAGACGACCAAACGGCCTTGCTCGTCGACCAGGGTAAACTAACACTTCGTCTGAAGACCCAGCTGGAGGTGAGGGACGTGGATCAGCAATGCTACGCCCATTGAATGACTATCTTGAGGCTCCTTCGCTTGAGCTCAGCTTTATCGAATGCCCCCCCCAACAACATATTTCAGTAAAAGGTATGCGCGGTAGACGTAATCAATTCTATACGTTGCTTTCGTACTCGGGTGTTGGCTCTAACAACAGGCAACTTCGCCCCCCTCGCCCGCCTCCCTGCCGCCCGGGCGTTTCGCTGGCACCATGCCCGTGGCGTCGCTGCAACAACAACTGTTCTATCAAGACCACAAGAGGAGAGCTTTCGAACCTGGAGGCTCGTTGCCGCGATAAAGAGGCCAAGATAGACGACCAAACGGCCTTGCTCGTCGACCAGGGTAACCTGGCACTTGGTCTGAAGACCCAACTTCAGGCGAGGGACGTGGAGCAGCAATGCTACGCCCATTGCATGACTATCTTGAGACTCCTTCGCTTGAGCTCAGCTCTATCGAATGCCTCCCACAACAACATATTTCAGTAAAAGGTATGCGCGGTAGACGTAATCAATTCCATAGGTTGCTTTCGTACTCGGGTGTTGGCTCTAACAACAGGCAACTTCGCCCCCCTCGCCCGCCTCCCTACCGCCCGGGCTTCACGTTGGCACCATGCCCGTGGCGTCGCTGCAACAACTGTTCTATCTAGACCACAAGAGGAGAGCTTTCGGACCTGGAGGCTCGTTGCCGCGGTAGAGAGGCCAAGATAGACGACCAAACGGCCTTGCTCGTCGACCAGGGTAACCTGGCACTTGGTCTGAAAACCCAGCTGGAGGTGAGGGACGTGGATCAGCAATGCTACGCCCATTGAATGACTATCTTGAGGCTCCTTGACTTGGGCTCAGCTCTATCGAATGCCTCCCACAACAACATATTTCAGTAAAAGGTATGCGCGGTAGACGTAATCAATTCTATACGTTGCTTTCGTACTCGGGTGTTGGCTCTAACAACAGGCAACTTCGCCCCCCTCGCCCGCCTCCCTGCCGCCCGGGCTTCACGTTGGCACCATGCCCGTGGCGTCGCTGCAACAACTGTTCTGTCTAGACCGCAAGAGGAGAGCTCTCGGACCTGGAGGCTCGTTGCCGCGGTAAAGAGGCCAAGATAGACGACCAAACGGCCTTGCTCGTCGACCAGGGTAACCTAACACTTCGTCTGAAGACCCAGCTTCAGGTGAGGGACGTGGATCAGCAATGCTACGCCCATTGAATGACTATCTTGAGGCTCCTTCGCTTGAGCTCAGCTTTATCGAATGCCCCCCCCAACAACATACTTCAGTAAAAGGTATGCGCGGTAGACGTGCTCAATTCCATAGGTTACGTTCGTACTCGAGTGTTGGCTCTAACAACAGGCAACTTCGCCCCCCTCGCCCGCCTCCCTGCCGCCCGGGGTATACGCTGGCACCATGCACGTGGCGTCGCTGCAACAACAACTGTTCTATCAAGACCACAAGAGGAGAGCTTTCGGACCTGGAGGCTCGTTGCCGCGGTAGAGAAGCCAAGATAGACGACCAAACGGCCTTGCTCGTCGACCAGGGCAACCTGAACCTTGGTCTGAAGACCCAGCTGGAGGTGAGGGACGTGGAGCAGCAATGGTACGCCCATTGCATGACTATCTTGAGGCTCCTTCGCTTGAGCTCAGCTTTATTGAATGCCTCCCCCAACAGCATACTCCAATAAAAGGTGTACGCGGTATGCGTAATCAATTCTATACGTTGTACCAGTACTGTACCAGTGCGTAGGTATTTTTGCAGAACGATGCCGATTGTGAACTAGGAGTAAGATCCCTACATATTGGATACAGTAGTTGGAGAGTTGGGGTGCCCTGGCAGCGCGGAATTTTGATGTTTGTATATAATCACAATGGTCACAGGATGTATCCCCATCTACACAAGACGGCTCGTGATTGGAAAATAGAGTATACATTATACCCCAGTGTCTGACGAAAAACATTGGGGTACGTAGCTCTCGCTACCAACTCGCGCGGGCGGATATTTGTATTGTGCCGACCGTCACCCAACTACAGTAATTGGGGTGGTAGAAAACACAAAAAAAGGAAAAAAAGGAAATTGGAGATTTTTTGCTTCAGATGTCCCGTTTCACCCAGCTTCAAAGTCAGGCAATAAGGCATTACGGCATCCCCTATGTTTTAGGCGGCCGTGTGAATTTGCAGCTTAATATAAAATGGGATAGGGATGGTGTCGCAGGCTGTCATCGTGTCCGTGGTGCTTGGTATTACGGGGGTCCACAGTTAATAGGACCTATGGTATACACGAAAGCCTATACATTACCTATTTTGACTAACATTGTTTGGTCCTATTTACTATGGTCCCCCGTAATAGAGAAATTTGCAGGGGCATGTTTCGTAGGCTGGTATATAGTACCCTACTATTTACGCTAAGGGATACCCAGGTACATACATATACATATATACCGCGAAGTATATATACAAGGGGGGCTTCGCCGCGGCGGGCTGACGCCCGCCTGCGGCTCCGCGCATGCCCGTAATGGCTAAAGGCGTAGCGGTGTGCAACTCGAGGGTGTTAGTGCGACAGTACTGCCAAGGGGCGCATTAAAAAAAGCAATTTTGAGTGAAGAGAAAAAAAAACGCTGTGAACACGAGAAAAAACGAACATTGCAATCCACAATCCGGCCCAACAACGCATTACTCGTTCGTATACAGCAGCAAGCAGCACTACAAAGTAGTACGTACGAGACGCTCGGCGTGCGTAATGTATACTTCCTGTACAGATAGATACTAAACCATGAGTTGGACAGCAGTCGATCGAGTTAATCGACGGTACGAAGCGCCGGCGACTACGTTGGTGCAGCAAGTTCACGAGCAGCAAGCAGCAGCAGCATAGCGTACAGGGACATATCATACGAAAATTACGCTGGTATGAGACCTCCGCCGAGACAATATCTAAATGTCAATTGCGAGACGGTACTCGTACAGCTTCCGAAGCAGATGAATCCGTCTTTCATCTTTAAGATGCGGAGATACATCACCGAGAGGAGTTGACTTGCACAATAACCATGCTTACACGGGGGTCAGCAGCAAAAAAATATCGCGGACAAAGCATCAGCACTAGCAGCAGAACCGAACAGCAGCAAGACATACATAGCAGTACGAGGTAGCACCAGGGCAGCGGATGAACAGCGGCAGCAGCAGCAGTAGCATATCATTCAGGCCCGAGGCTGTACCTGGCACAACAGTCGGGACAGGGGAGCCCGGTGGCGCACGAGGAGGAAGATGCACGACGTCGTCGTCGTACCTCGTCGTAACCGGTACATGTCCATTTCTTTAAGTTTTGCTTGGCGGTTACACGATAAAAATAAACAAGCCTTCACAATGCAATCGAAACTCCACGCCTCATGTGATACTGGTGCCCAATGGCAATGACGAGTGGCTGTTGCCTAATGGGAATTACTATGTAGCCATTCCCATTGATGGCAATCATTGTCATTGCTGCTGCCTGTTGCGTGTAAACAAAAAACAAAATCGTACATACCGTTTGTACCTCCACCACTGTATCGCTCGTTCCGCGGCGTAGACTCATCCGATTCGGTCGAAACCAAATACCCCGTCTTCTCTGCCTCACGGAGCCTGGTCGCCCGGCGTGCACAGCAGCCGAAGAGGCTCGTGACGCTCGTTTCCCCGATCATGTGCTAGCCTACGAATCTCAACATTTTTGCGCTAAACTCGTGCTTTCACACGTAAAATAGCCCGAATAGGAATTTCGACACTCGTTTCTGGAACGCCCGACCCCCAACGTACAAGCAGCGGCAGAGCATGAGAACGGCCACCCCAGCCCATATTCCCCACACTCTTGCCGCCATGAGCTGTCGAAAGCCGAGGAGGATTCGGCCTCTCCTGTTTCGGCCAAAGGAGAAGAGGTTCAATCTGGGTGCTGGCATCGAAAACAGATTATTTTTACCGTCACAAGCGAGCATAGATGTCGGTTGACGGCACATTTGCCCCACAGGCAGCCGTCAAGTATATCCCAATGCTCAAAACTATTGTATTTCAGGAGAGGGTTTGACGGGTCAAAGGTAGGCCTGGCGGGGAAAGGTAGGCCGTCAACCAAAATCTTTGGCCGCGAGACTGATAAATCAAGTATCGACCACTCAACTCGTTCAGCTCACAGCTGATGTTTTGATAAAAAGCTTCTTCTGCAAGAAACGAGCAGAGGACACCCGGCCACAGCTGTCAAGGACATCCTAATGGTAAAAACTATTATAGTTTGAAAGAGGGTTTGACAGGCCAGGAGTAGACCGGACGGGGCAAAGGTAGGCCGACAACCAAATTCTTTGGCCACGAGACTGTCATAAATCAAGTATCGACCACTCAACTGGTTCAACTCACAACTGACGTATTCGCACCCGGCCATCCGGCAGCCAGGGCACGGCGCAAGCGCGCCCAAGGCCGCCCCCGACACAGTCGGGATCGGGGATTACGATGATTCACAGTTTCGTCTCGTGAGGTGAACCTCATCTCGCGCTAGCACGAACAACGCAAAAAATACGTCTAATAAACGCTGAAGAGCGCTGAGAGCACAGGACCAACAATATCGTGTATATATATATATATATATATATATATATATCCGAGTATGACCCAAACAACCGGGTTTGATACCTGGGTACCCCAGAGTATACCGTCAGTGCACCCTACCAAACACACTATGTTTCGAAGAAATCGGTAGTACCGTCAGTGCACCCTACTAAACACACAGAAATCGGTAGTACTATTGATAGTGTTCACGACTTGGCCCAGCTTCGATAAGATGGTTGATATGATAGTCCGCACTAACACCTCATTACATCAACCATCTTCACTCCCAGAAAGTTCGCAGGCGGTCGGGGCCAGGGTTAGGGTATAGTGCTCACATTACTAGTCAAGTATATTTCACCCATTCTTGCCCAGGCTGGGCCAAGGTCTATACCCTAGACACTACCACTATAACCTATACAGCCTTCGAATCAACTGGTGGCGGACGCTGTATCTAGCTGGCCTCACCTGAAGTAGGTTCGAAACGTACAGTGGGACACGCTGCACGCTATGATATTATGTTCCTCGAGCGGCCTATGCAAGGCGTGTCAAGAAACCATGTGCTTGGTATCGTAGGATAGGATACAACGGTCTGAAAAAAACACACGTTGGGTGTGGCCCGCGTACCTCGGGCGGTTAGGTAACTCTATGCAATTTCGCTCCCCCCTCCTTCCCAGGGCTCTTCGTCGAAACCATCCATGCTATTGTTCATCACTGCAACTCCTATCTTGTACCGTGTCGCTGAAACAGATCTACTGCTGTTGTTAACTCTATTAATAGTGGGTTGTTTCGCCACCCGCCTCCGCCCCCCTCCGCCCGGGCTTTACGCTGGCACCATTTTTGTTGCGTCACTGCAACAGCAACGGTCTGTGAAGATGACAAGGAACGACTTACACAACGACTTGAAGGCTCGCCATGCTGCTCAGCAGGGTACCATGCCCGAGCAGACGGCCTTGCTTGTCGACCAGGGAAACCCGACGCTTGATCTGAAGTCTGAGCTTAGATTGAGCTCAGACTTCAGACCAATCGCCAGGTTGCCTTGGTCGACAAGCAACGTCGTCTTCTCATCGATGGTACCCTGCTGAGCACCATGGCGGGCCTTGAATTGGTTTCAGTCGTCCCTTTCATCTTCACAAACCGTTGCTGTTGCAGTGACGCAACAAAAATGGTGCCAGCGTAAAGCCCGGGCGGAGGGGAAGTGGCGCGTGCTATCGTACAGTATGCGTAGCGCCTGAATACGACCTGTAAATACTATTGTACGAGGCTTTTCACTCGAGGACTTCTATGCATCCTCCAAGAATAGACTTTAGGGGAAGATATATGCTAGGAAAACAATCCAGTGGCCAATACGTAAGTATCTATCGAATACACAAGGTTGTGAAATACAGTATACAGTAGTAGTCAGATTTCTACGACATGTATTGGCTGTATAGTTTGAGAGTTGAGGAGCCCCGTCAGCGCGAAATGTTAGTGTTTGTACGAGTATATAGTCACAATGGTTGCCGTATATACCAGTAGTCACGTTGGATACAGCGTATTGTCTCAATGGTTCCAAACTATATAGTCACACTGGTTGCAGTATGTAGTCACAATGGTTGCGGTATACAGTCACAATGGATACAGTATATAGTCGCAATGATTACAGTATATTTTCACAATGGTTGCAGCATGTAGCCACAATGGTTGCAGTCTATAGTCACATTGAATACAGTATATAGTCACAATGGTTGCAGTCTATGGGTACAATGATTGCGGTATTTAAGTCACATCGGATACAGTATATATTCACAATGGTTACGGTATATAGTCACAATGGTTGCAGTATAGTCTCAATGGTTGCAGTATATAGTCGTATTAGTTGCAGTATATCGTCAAAATGTTTGCAGTCTATAGTCACAATAGTTTCCGTACATTGTGACAATGGTTACAGTATAAATTCACGATGGTTACCGTATATTTTCTGAATGGTTACAGCGTATACCCCTACGGTATTCGTGACTAAAAAATACAGTATTTAGTATACTCTAGTGTCCGACCTAAACGTAAAGGTAACTCTACGAGTACGTGGCTACGTAGGAACTTGCGCTGATGAATATATATATATTGTGCCCATCGTCAAAACGAGCTTCTGTGTGCGCTGGTCGGGATAGATTATAGACGTGCCGTAAGACACAATCAAGTATTAAGTTGGTGCGGTGTCATTCGGTAGGGCGATATCTTCGTTTTCGTGGGGATCAGATATGTCCGACACACCCCGTCGCTTTGTCCACCGCGCACGGTGTTTCCGCTTCTCTTCGGTACCTTTACAACGGTAGTATCTCTACGGTGTATTTACTACGGCTGTGAGTCGGTAGCATTTCACGACTAAGAACTAGTCGCCGACTAAAGTCAGGCGAGCGAAGCGATAAAAAAAAGCGCCCCGCCCAGCAGGGGGCCCCGCTGGAGGCGCCCCCGGAAGGCCCGCCCGGCGAAAAAATCGCTTTTTGGCTTCATTAGAAACAAAAAAAAAACGCATTAAATATGACCTACCAGTACTGTAGATTCACGTACGTTTCAACACAGAAAGCAAAACAAAAAGGTTCAGCATACACACAAAAAATTAAAACAAAAATAGGCGGTACAATAAATGTACCAGGTAGTAGCCCACCCCGGACTAGAGGACCCCGTGACAGCAATTGTTTCGGTCGCACTATTAATACTACCTGACGCAGGGGATACGAGCATAACAGCGAACTCATGACGAAGCGAGCGATGCATACATTATCCCCAGAAGAAAATGTCTTGAACCCCTCCGTGATGTTAATATTTTACTGATGTCTCGCCCAACCTTGCGCGAAACGCGCGCGCGTCGCTGACGACGGCAAGTCCTAAACCATCTATTATACGATATCCTATACAAAAGACAAGGCGTTTTCGCCCTAAAAAACAGAGACATAACCACATTATGTGAGGAAGCTGCTCGATGGACCCAAAAACTGCGGTTAGTGCGGCAAAGACTCAGACGATTCGTCGGACGCCAGCTCTAGCATATTGCCCCCACTTTCCTTGCACACTCCGTAATCGAGAAAAAAGACGTCACCATTCGATGCGTTGTTCTCAAAAAGTGTACTGGTTGGTAACATTGGTATCGAGAGAGATGGCCTGTTTCGCCATGGGTGCGTGTGTGTCCGTATGGATCTCCCGCCGCGCGCTGCAGTACACCGCAGGGAATGTGAGGGTATCCGCAGTCCGTCCGCAGAAATGCACAGCAAAAAGCTGCATCCCGCGTGAAAATCGCCTTCCTACAGTTAAGGAAATCCAATAAGTCGGAAAGTCGGCACCTCCGTTTCACGACTGACTATTCGTCCGACTTGCAACTAGTCGGCGACTTCAGTCGTGCCGACTCACAGTCCTAGTATTGGCGGGGTTTTTTGCTGTATATCTATAACTCTACCTTTACAACACTACATTTACAGCACCTTTGCAGTACCTTTGCAATACCTCTTCAAGACACCTTCATGGAGTACGTGTACCGCATATTTCACTTGTACCTTTTACAGTACCTTTTCGCCGAGCCTGGCGCACACGACGTATGTAGTCAATCTGAAACGCCACCCGCTCAACTACTAGCAGTCGCACGGCCAAATCAAAATCAAAGCACCGTCATACACATCGGACGCATTGCCATACACATCACATATACTAAGTATCCTATGCAGTAACCGTAGATCGTCTACAGTAACCGTAGATCATCTGCAGTATTAAATAGTAGTGGACCGTACATTTCCTATTTTTTCCGTGATGAGATGCTGCTGCAAGAGCCGTGTCATAGATGATGTACATACTTCAATAGTATTAATAGTGTATCCTAAACGGCAACGAACCGTTCCATACATGCATGCATGTCTCATCCAGCAAACATCATCCAGGTTCGTATTGCTGATCGAATGTATTGTACATATATGTATATCATGCTAGGTATACAGCTACGCGTACGTATTAACGTATCTGCTCCGAAGGATCTACAGCAGTAGTAGCGCATGAAATACATACGGATCAGATCTGTCCAATGATTGCGCTATTATACATTTCATACCATTGTACATACCATACAAATGTACTCATCGGCCGATGTTGTGCGCTATCAGCACCGAGGTACCCACGTTCCCTGAAACAAAATGTTGGAAGTTGCTCTTGGCGAAATATAGAGGCATGACAGATTCTGCTTCGCACGCCGCTTGTGGGCAATAAATGATTGGATCCGGGACGCGAGATGGAGTAAACGATTGTCGACGTCATTCATAGATTTATCACAAGTATACTGGGGCAGTACCAGTATACTCTTAAGGTTCACAGTACTCACAGCTGCTGGAGGGCAACCACAACACCTAGTGATACTTAGCGTCGTTTCGTGATAGATTCGGTGTGTCATGGAACCTCCACATTTTTTTGAATGGACATGTACATTTCTCGCCGCCCCCTGCATTCCGTCAAGTTAGCCTAAAACACAAAACTTAGCTTCCTTGCGCTTTTTTCCTTTATTCCTAGTGGCCATGCTTGGTACTGGAACAAAGGAGGGATCGAGATTTTGAGCCATTTTCACAGAGCAAACATGATGCTGTTTGTGGGCGATCGGCTGGAAGAACTTGAGTTCGCTGACTGTACGTCGACGGCTGTCGTTATGCCTATTTCAAAGCAACCACAAGAAAACAATTGATGCATGCGGTGTGTTTTGAAGAGGACACAAATGATTTTGATGGCTGTTTTTAAAGCGTCTCCTTGCCGCTGCGTCTCTCCCGCGCCGGTATGTGCCCTCATGACCCAAACCATACAGCGCACAAGGACCAGCCTGCACGAGGAGCGCATTGCCAACCAGGACAACCGTGCCCTGGTCATGCACTTGGAGGCCGAGGTCGCTCGCCTTCAGCGCCTCTCGCCTGTTTTCTCGGAACGCTGCACCCAGACGCAGCTGCAACTCTTGGACTATGGTGACGAGAAGGACACCGCCACCTTGGCGAAGGCCGTATCTGCTACAGCATGTTCCAAGCCCGAGCGCTCCCCGATCTGGGCAGGTAAAGCGAGCACGTGTGTAAGCCAAAAGAAACCAGCATTACCAGCAGACTAAGGGGCTTTGGGGGCTATGCTTCGAGCATGGACAGCATGATTGCATGATTGAAGGGAAAAATTAGTAGTGCCAATATTTTTATGCTCCTTAGATCCATAACAAAGCGTAAACAAAATGAAAACAGAGAAGAATGGGTATTATCATGATGAAAAGGCCCACTTGTTGTGGCAATGCCACTCGTTGTGTGTATTCGGATTTGTTTCATTTTATTCAGAACGGTAGCCCTTTCTCTAAACTCGAATCTCGATGCCCGATTTAAGGCAGTCAGCTAATGTGTTTTTTTCGTGTTTTTTTCATCCGTGTTCGTTTATAGCAGCCCTTTTCGTGACTCGAACATCATTCTCGATTTCTATTACGGGGAACCATAGTTAATAGGACCTATGGTATACACAAAAACCTATATATTTACCTATTTTTACTAACAAAATGTGGTCCCATTAACTATGGACCCCCGTAATAGTCAGTCGCTCGTATATGTGGGTTCGAATTTGTTAGTCCAAAACTGGTCTAATCTATAGTAAACCTTATCGAAACGCGAACCTCGTTTATCGATTTAGATGCACTCGAGGGTGTGGAGGGTTTCCCTCTTAAAACAGTATCTGAAACTCCACGCAAGTACTGCAATAGAGCTACCATAGTGCATTACAGTAATACTGCAGTTGCTTCGTCCACCAAACCCAGCACACAACAAGCGCATGCGTAGTTTATCAGCCCGCCTCACAAGCGGTTCTTAGTAGGATGCAGCTCACCCTTTATGCGACTCGCCGGACACCTCACGGCGCTTCGCGCTTGGTGCAAGCAATGTCTGCCTGGTCGGTGAAAACCCGCCATGCTCCGTCCCGGCATTGTAGGGATGCGAGGGTCTATGGTCATACGACTACGGCCATGCATGAGATCGAGTACATCTCTCCTATCGAGTACACCCCTCCCTCCTACTCCCCATTCATGTGCAAGTCCGCCTCACAAGCGGTTTATAGTAGGGTGCAGCTCACCATTCATGCGACTCGCCCGGCACCTCACGGCGCTTCGCGCTTGGTGCAAGCCATGTCTGCCTGGTAGGTGAAAACCCGACATGCTACGTCCCGGCATTGTAGGGATGCGAGGGTCTATGGTCATACGACTACGGTCATGCATGATAATGAGTACACCCACCCCCCCCTCCTCCCAGCGAGTGAGTTGAAGTTATTAGATTCGTCGGGTTTGGGGATTCAAAAAATATTTAGGTATACAAGAAGTTTTACGTGGTCAGGTATTTTCATGACGGAAGTACTCTTGCTTATGAGTCTTTATAGTTACTAGCAGGGTCGTTTTGCCCATCTCACTGATTTACCGGGGCTAGCAATAAACGAGGAGCTCTGAGTCCATTGTCCCCTTTCGCCTTTCCCACTGAGGAATTTCCCACTCTATTGTCTAGTAAATTTCCCTAAGCGTGGTTGCCGTTTATTCTCAAGGGGTTAGCTAACCGATTTATGATGCTAGCTGTGGTGCGAATATTTCAACAGCAGTCGACGCGGTGTTTACATTTTTTGGACAATTCACGATTGGCTATACGTGCTTACGCACGTGCTAAGGCGTTGACAAGATGCCCTTGTTGACTGGAGACCCCACTTCCAACCTCTCCCAACCAAATGTGTCGAGAAACGAGTCTCGTCTATTAGGAGACGTCTGAGAATCGTTCGTGACAGTAATTTTTCGTCGGCATGAGTTACTGTAATACTGTTCCCTACCCCCTTGGAGGAAACATATGCATGGAACCCACTGGAATGAGCCCCGGGGACAGCTCCTAAATGTCCCGGTAGTCGTATTTATTTAATGTATTCACGTTTTCTGATGAACTGGTACAGCGTTTCCCAGAAAGCGCGGACGGAAACATGTTACCACTCGTAGTTTGTTGTATAGACTGTCCGTCACAGGTCGAGCCCGTTCGTCGTCCGTCACAGGCCTAAACTTCCTGTCGTCTCCTGTCGCGTTTGCTTCCAACCAGCCCCGCCCGTCTCTCCGTCCGCCCTCTAATATCAGACTCTGTGTTCTTCGGGGCCAACTACCTGTCAGTGATGGACGGCAGCAACGTGTGCCTGGCGCCCGGCATGAGCGACGTCACCCCCAACGACGGCGGCAGCGGGAGCACTCTGGCCTGCACCATCAGGCATGCCATATTATATACACAACGTTCAACAACCGTGCATGGTCCCCCCGCTCTTCCTTCTCCTCGGCCTTTTCTTCCTGTGCATGTAAACTCATGTGTCGTACATCCGACAGGTGATATTTCCATTATATCTCATGGTGTACATTTTTCGGGGAAGATAGCTCCATGACGTGTATGATCGGCAAAATTCGATCGTGTTTTCACCGTGGTTATAATGCTACTGCAACAGTTTTCCTGAGTTGAGGAACCCGATGAGTCAGAGAAACATTTGGTGCCCACAATCACCCCACCCCCCCCCCCCCCCCCCCCCCTCGATCATACCGGGCCACGCATGAGATCGAGTACATCTCTCCTATCGAGTACACCCCCCCCCCCCCCCCCCCGATCATACCGGGCCACGACTCAGCTGTCTGCGCGTGTACGACAAGCTCGTGTTATTACCTCGTTTGGCATACACGTTATCCGAGGGCTGCATAGACCTGGCATGGCCCAGCATCAATACAATGGTTGAACGGTGGAATACGGTACAAGGATAGGTCGTGTTGTGGCACATGTTAAAAAACTCAAGCCGGTCCCAACATCCCTTCCACACACACTCTTTCGCCTTGCTCTATCTAGCCCTTATCGCTCTGCACCGCTTACAGCCCTATCGCTCCCCGCATCCCCACGCACACTTGCTTTTGCCGGTGCCTTTACCTGCCCTTCCGACGTGACGCTTACAGCCCTAGCGGAAGTACGGACAGCGCCCTCGTCAGCCCGTGCATCGTGTCCCACGCGGTCATCCCCTCCGTGCCTGCAGCACCGACCCCCTCGATGTCTGTGACCTCAAGCCCCTCGGTATCAGCGGCGTCGCCTCCCTCCGTATCCACGGCATTGTCGACCCCCTCCATGTCTGGAGCCTCTTCCGACAACGTGAGTGACTCGGAGCCGGTGCGAGCTTCAAATTTTGTCTGCGCCCAAAAACAATAGGCATCTCCTTCCGAGTTGCGGGAAGCGTCCGACGCACGCCGTCCACGAACGGACGCACGCAAGTTGACGACAGCTACGAAACGTATCCTGCTGCGCGAGTTCCTAGCGAAAGCTATTCTATCGATGGTAAATGAAGAAGGTAATTTTCATATATTACGGAGTAGTAGATATGTCTATTAATGCGTACTATAAATAGTAGGATGTAGGATATGGGTGGGCGAAATTATGTCGTTAATGACTTGAGTTAGTGTGAATGCAGTACATTGTTCTACCGCCATTCTGCGCGCGCGGACATTCGGTCAGCCCAGTTTGGGTTGCTGGGTTATTGGCTAGTGTGGCTAAATTTTCGTTGGGGTTGTCTGTGGCGGCTCCAACAAAAAACAGGTTGACAGCAAGAAGCTAGCAGAGGCGGCTGCTCGCAGCGCGTTCTCCGGAACAGGATGCGTCATGGGGTCTGAGATCGCTATGTCCAACATCGACGAGGACGGTGACGATGCCTCCTCTTTCGCCTCTATGGAGTGGGTCGACGGAGGTACGCGACGACCACAGCATACACCTACCGAGCTACCGTAGATATAGCATTGTTTTTGGCCTAACCGTCTCTGACTGACTGGGCTCCTGAACCGAAAGAATACCCAATATTGTTCTACTCACATTCGCATGGTGGATTCGGTTGTGAGGCTGATTTTGGGGTATCAGATCGATATATCAGCTCCTCCGAACTATTGAGCCGATTTGAAGTATACGTGAGAAAGCTCTTGTATGAGCCTGGTCTCACGTGGGGACTTCAAGTATTGCGCTCCTAGTGGCTGGCGCGTTGACCATCGGCTCGCCGCAGAAGGCACGACACGAGAAAAAAATAAAGTTTCTCGATAACTACAGCAGCGAGTCCCCAAACACTAAAGGTAGATATCGAAAGTTATTTGACAGGCCGATGTTGCTGGTTTATTACCAACCCCGAATTTATTGGAGCATCAGCAGAATTCATCACTACGCAGATGGCCTTTTTGAATGTGATACCCAACATCGCGCCTAATCGCACCTTTTTTTTCCTGTGTTGCCCAAATTGTCAGAGCGTCACCAATTCTCTAAACTTTAGGGCCCATCTTATCGAAGACTTTTGGTTCTTTCAATTTGATTTGATTTTTTTTCTCATTTATTTTGCATCTGATTGGTCGAAGAGTGAATGACCAGGCAGGATTCGAAGGGGCAAATTAGAACAAAATCAGTTTGAGTGAAAAGTCTTTTGGGACTTTTTTCGTGCGGTTCGTTTAACTTCAATTTCGAATTTTGGGAGTTGATCAGCCTTACTGTAGCTTGTTCATGGTGGGTCAACACCCCCGGTGGAGTCTGGAGTGATTCTTGGCCGCTTCGGTGACCACGGTCGAGGCAATAAAACGTGAACCTCAACCACAGGCGACTGGAGCAATAGCCACGCCCACGGCCACAGACCATAGCACATCGTACCCCGGCGGTGGCGCCTCAAAATAAATCATGGCGGCCGCAAGCCCAATTTTTCGGCCTGCTCGATTCGCCAACCATCACGAAAACCGAGCAAACGCGCAAAACAACAGAAGGCACCCTCGAGACCTCGATAGCTGCATCACCGTTGCTGTTCCGCAATTGGCGCTTGAGGGCTCCCTCCGCCCACCCAAGACACCCTGAGAGTGATAGCTTCCTATCCTGCGCCACCAAAAAGAACAAATGCTGGGGGCGGCGCGCACGCGGCAATGCAAACCTTCGCGCTGTTTGTCGGCTGGGTGTTGTGTGACGCGCTGCGTTTTTCCCAGTTCTTTCGAATTCTTTTTTTTTTTACACTGAATGCGCCGTTTCCCGATAGGATACAAACACGTTTTTTTTTCGAAATCAAATTTAAATTTATTGAAATTGAAATTTTATTTCCTAATACCGAAATTTAACGCTCCCCGTTAAGATGGGCTCTTAGGCCCATGTTATACTTTTTTGCGATGCCCTTGACAAATGCTACCAGGGATGTTTAGACGTCCTTTCTATTCGAGCCGATGGAGCCGATGTTTCGAATTTCGAGTTTCCCCGTATTTTCTCAGGTCAACATTTTGTCCATTCTAACGAATAAACGGGGGCGAAAACTGAAAATTCGAACAGAAGCTCCAATCGAGAAAAGCTCTGAACAACTCTGGTGGCATTTGTCGAGGGCATCACAAGAATGCACAACGTCTGCAAAAAATTAAGAAGGGCGGGAATGTTGGCTGCATCGAGATATTGAGGCATGCAACTGAGTCAATCCACCATAGTGTGCCGTACGTATATAGCAATCAGTTGAAACATGGGGCAGGGAATCCCATTAGCGTTCCTTAAATTGGCTGGAGTGAGATTTTGGCCCAGACCCTTTTGCTCTTGTTCCGGAGCACGTGTGCACTCGGTGCATAACGTTTTATGAAGAGTAAGTACTTGTGGTTGATGGAGCTTTGTCCGGAATGCCGCTGAGGGTAAACCGTCCCAGGTGTCGAGCTGGAACGGAAGAGCGATGATCTAATGTATAAGCAAAACTCAATATTTTTTTCGCCATTCCCCCGCCGTCCCGCTCTCCACACTTGGCGCTTCTGCGCAGAGGAAAACATCACGGCGGTTCTCGACAAGGACTGCGCCGCCGTTCGCGATGAAGACCATGAGACATGTGATGGGGATGCGGTTTCGCGTTCCGAGGAGCAGCAGAAGACGGTACGTGTATTTTGCAACCAAGAGTATGTTCTTGATCGATGCTCTTTCCTCTGCCCTGGTGGATTGGCGTAAATAGCGTAATTGAACCACACATGGTGCCTTCCAATACTTTAATGGTGTTTAACATCCGAGGGTGATGATATACACATTTCACGCACCATCTAAACAAGTCAATTACCCTTGTGCGTAAGACATATATGCAATTATTACGAAAGCACGAGTAGCTAGGGGACCGGGAATTAGTTTGTTTCAAGCCGGTCTCACACCCGGATACTCGAACCTAGAATTTCTCGGGGATAAAAAAAAAAAAACAATTTTTTTCGAGCTCTTTTCTTGGCGGATCTTCTTGGACGCCCCTCGCCTTTCCTTCTCGGATGCCGACATTGCCGGAAACGCGCGCGAGAACCGAGCTATTAGTAGGCACGACCCAGGATCTTACGCGGCATCCTCGACAATGTATTTGAATCTTGATGGAGAGCGGTTGTACGAGTAGAAACGTTTTCTGATACTGTTTTTTACTAACTTACAAGGAGGCACTTTGCACGGCTATCTTGCGTATGATCGTGTATATGTCAGCTTCTTTACGTAGCGTCTACCTCGATCGATTGAGACTCGAAGCTCTAAGGGTTAACTTTATTTTGTTCCAGCGTTTTTTTTTCGCGGATCGGCTTCGGGGGCCTCCCGATTCCCCCATTCCGATGCCTACCTCGATTTTAACGCGTGCGGAGAGGCAAACGAGGAGTTGGCGCAATCGAGCACGTTAGGCTACACCTCCGAGTTCTTCACAATCAATTCTTGACAGAGGTCGACCAACGTATGATATGATATCAGATATCACTCATCGTTTTCAAGTGGCTTTTAAGGAAAGAACAAAACGATCTGTAAATTAGTTGTTTAGAAGCCGAGAATGGCGTAATGCATCATGTCCCCACAGTTCACCGCATCGCGACCGTGTGCCTCGGTTTCATTTCTCTTACCATCATCGGCGACCCCACCCCCTTCCCACCCACATCATTATTGCACGTTGCTCGGACGTTCCTTGTCCACAGTCCTCGGCGGCCACCACTCTCTCCGTGGCTGAGGCCCTGGTCTTCTCTGTGATCGAGGCCTCGGTCGTGTCGGTGACTGAGGCCTCCTCGTTGTCCTCCATCGCTACGGGCTCGTCCAACAGCGTGGTTGAGGCGTCGTTGTCCTCCGTCGCTGCGGGCTCGTCCAACAGTGTGGCTGAGGCCTCGGCCCCGGCCACGACTGGGGCCTCGGTCCGCTCTGTGGCTGAGGCCATGGTCCTCTCCGTGATCGAGGCCTCGGTTCTGTCAGTGGCTGGGGGCTCCGTCCCCTCTATCGATGCGGAATCGTCCAACGGTGTGGTGGTGAGGAATAATTGCTGCAAGGTGTCGGTAACTGTCGTCAACTTACGTGCGTTGGTAGAGTGGAATAAATTGTCCTGGTTGGTTGGTCGGTCGGTCCAAGAAAACGGTGCCGTGTCCGTGTTTCGTTATTTTGGACCGTGGTGGCGGACGCCGACGCTGCAGGGAAAATCGAAAGGAAGCGAAGAGCCCCCTGTTTGCTTTGCCGCGGTTAAAACAAGAAAACTCTAGTTCGCTTGAAATTGTGTCATGAACGGGACGTTGAAAGTGAAAAATATTTTAGCGCACAGAGTCATCCAGAAATGACCAGTGCGTTAGTGTGGTTTAGCGCCATTCGTGGCGATAGAGTTTCTTAACCCCCCGATGGAATTGCGCACACCGATGTTGTGGGAGGCAAGGTATGGTACCTGGAATTAGAGTTAGATAATCTGTTTTTGCGGCATGTATGACAAAATGGTGGATGCTGTAAATATTGCACTGTTACAAGCGATACGTATTCCGGACGATAGTGGTATTACGATCGAGTAGTGTTTCCCTCTTGTGTTTTTTCTTTCGCGTTTATGAATGCTTAATACTGATCAACGTAGAAGCTCATTCATGCTTCCTGCCCAATGTCGAATGGCAAACGCAATAATGATGATGCTATTGGATGAACTCGCTGCTGTTATTGTGCAGACTAGGCATACAGCACATATTTTTTTTTTTTTTTTTTTTTTTTTTTTTTATCCATCACTTTTACTTCCCAGCCCACTCGTAGGAGGTTTTACCCTCGACGATCTTCTGGACAAGCCGTGGTCACAGGTGTCGTCCCTTCTCCCCCCCGGTACGTGCCTTTAGTTTTTATCGCGCATAGGGTTCAGCATTCCCACTGCTCGTCGATTTTCATCGAATGTAGCCAACTCACGCTTTCGCGCTTTCCGCTTATCAATTTTGTATGCAAGAAAAAGTCCCTATGAGCATGAACTCGGGGGGACTTGAACCCACGAAATTGATCTTGACAGGCACGCGGACCACCTACCAAGCCACCGGGGACGGTCTCGTCGAAAGTTTCAATAATACTATGAATACGGTACCTATTCATAGTAGTGGTTGGCGCCATCAATGATATCGGTGACGATTGTGGGTTTGGACCCATTTAGCATCGCACACCACATTCTGGAGACCAACCACTTGGAATTTGCCTGGGATACTATGTTGTACTACTGTAGTATTAATAGAGAAACTCACTCACTGTTGCTATGCAGAATACATAGTGCGGACATCATCAACCGCCGTAAACCAACACAAGCTATACTGATCATTAACATTATCGTTGACATTGTTTCCGCCTGAAAAAGTGCGAGGCGAATGTCAATCACACAATAATGGCGAAGAAACCTCGAAGAACCTTTGCTGTCGTAGTTGCTGTTCTCACAGTATTTCGAAGGACCATAGTAATCAGGACCCATCGTATACACAAAAACAAAAATATTACAGATCATCTACAGATAGATCATAATCTAGATCATCTGTACGGGGGACCATAGTAATCAGGACCCATCATATACGCAAAACCCGATATATATTACAGATCATCTACAGATTCCCTAGGTTTACCTAGGGTTATCTAAAAGCAGAATTAATTTTCGGTCCTAACGGACAAAATGACAAAAAACGGTACACCAGCGCTTTTTTGTCAGTTTACGGCACAAAAAACTCAAACCAGGCAATCAAGGTACACCAAACCCAAGTTAGATGAGATTTTCTGTCAAGGTTTACCGTTTTATGGCGAAACATCCATGTCCGTCCGTCTCACTTGCGAAAATAATACAAAACGGTACACCGTCGTATTTTTTTCCAGTTTACGGTACGAAAAAGTAAAACGAGGTGATCAGGGCACACCAAACTCAAGTTATAGGAATTTTCCTGGCAAGGTATACCGTTTTATGGCAAAAAAGCAGTGTCCAGGTACAGCTTTTATTTTCGAACCAAAACCATAGAAGCGCCTTCTTGTACTCGTGTTCATACGAACATACCAGGTACAAGTCAAGAAGACTTTTTATTTCGTTTCGTGCGCGTGCGTGTCCTCAGAACACGGTACCGCCGGCGAACCCGGCGCCGCCGCGGGTGTAAGCGGGTGCTCGCAGGTAGAGGGGGTGTTGCAAAGAGCGCGGTCGCCGTTTTCATGGCTAGGCGTCGCGTGTGCCTCGAGACACGTAGGAAGCACGAATGGGCTCTGTCTGGCCTCCTTGTGAGGCTCCGCTTGTACCGTATACGAGATATAAGGGTCGTTATGATATGCGAAATAACATCCAGGCGGTGCTTATTTTGGCGACCAAACTATACTTCAAAGAGACTTCAGTGCAGTTTGAGCACCACCTTTGTCAAAGTGGCGAAGAACGGCCACGGTGAGCACCTGGCTTCACGCGAGGCGGGCGACGGGGCTCACTGTGGCAGAGAGGGAGGAAACCTTTATCCGGACCGAATCGGTGGTGAAGTGGTCGCGAGATGGGCGGGCGGCGTACAAGGCTAAGAGGGAACCTCTGCTGTTCGCTTTTTTTTCTTTTTGACCGGTGGCACGTGTTCCAATCAGGCAGAAAATTGTTGCATGAGAGGAGACAGGGATTTTTTCCCTCTCCGTGCTTTTCGCATCGTACATGTTCATATGAATAGCCCGTAAACATCGTGAACTCTCCGAATGCATGTTCTACGTGCACAAATACCTGTATTACAGTATGTGTGAAAGTTTTATACATGCAGTGCTGTCTTTTGTGTCGAGACCATATCCGACGATGTGCGGCATGAAGGAAGAGTTTCGTCGTCCATCCCCCATAAAATCCCCGGCAGGACGGAGGGAGAGTGTCTCTCCGAATGTTCTACGTGCACAAGTACCTGTATTACAGTATGTGTAAAACTTTTATACATGCAGTGCTGTCTTTTGTGTCGAGACGATATCCGATAATGTGCGGCATGAAGGAAGAGTTTCGTCGTCCATCGCTCATAAAAATACCCAGCAGGATAGAGGAAGAAGAAGCTGAAGAGGAAAAAATTATTTCCAATTAGTTCGAAGAAAAAACAAGATCGACCGCGACAAGAGTTAGCGTCCCACGACAACAATAATCGGCGAGAAGAACGCGAAATACGTACAACTCGCGGTGCCTCCTATTTGTCGTGCATACGAACAACATGACAAAACACGTGCTTGCTACGTACTTTTCTTGAGACTTGCATCAGGCAGGACGATAACGGCCCACGTCAACAACGGTCTACAACCCCATACCTACAACCTACGATACCCACTATTTCTACAAATGTACTCATCGGCCGAGGCTGTTGCGCTATCAGCACCGAGGTACCCACGTTCCCTGAAACAAAATGTTGGAAGTTGCTCTTGTCGAAAAATAGAGGCATGACAGATTCTGCTTCGCACGCCGCTTGTGGGCAATAAATGGTTGGATCCGAGGCGCGAGATGGAGTAAACGATTGTCGACGTCATTCATAGGTTTATCACAAGTGTATTGGGGCAGTACCAGTATACTCTTAAGGTTCACAGTACTCACAGCTGCTGGAGGGCAACCACAACACCTAGTGATACTTGGCGTCGTTTCGTGGTAGATGCGGCGTGTCATGGAACCTCCAAATATTTTTGAACGGACATGTACATTTCTCGCCGCCCCCCCTGCATTCCGTCAAATTAGCCTAATACACAAAACTTAGCTTCCTTGCGATTCTTTCTTTTACTCCTATTACGGGGGTCCATAGTTAACAGGACCTATGGTATACATAAAAACCTATATATTTACCTATTTCTACTAACAAAATTTGGTCCCATAAACTATGGACCCCCGTAATAGTGGCCATGCTTGGTACTGGAACAAAGGAGGCATTGAGATTTTGAGCCATTTTCACAGAGCTAACATAATGCTGTTTGTGGGCGATCGGCTGGAAGAACTTGAGTACGCTGACTGTACGTCGACGGCTGTCGTTATGCCTATTTCAAAACAACCACAAGAAAACAATTGATGCATGCGGTGCGTTTTGAAGAGGACACAAATGATTTTGACGGTTGTTTTTAAAGCGTCGCTCCTTGCCGCTGCGCCTCTTCCGCGCCGGTATGTGCCCCCATGACCCGAACCATACAGCGCACAAGGACCAGCCTGCACGAGGAGCGCATTGCCAACCAGGACAGCCGTGCCCTGGCCATGCACTCGGAGGCCGAGGTCGCTCACCTTCAGCGCCTCACGCCTGTTTTCTCGGAACGCTGCACCCAGATGCAGCTGCAACTCTTAGACTCTGGTGACGAGAAGGACACTACCACTTTGGCGAAGGCCGTATCTGCTACAGCATGTTCCAAGCCCGAGCGCTCGCCGGTCTGGGCAGGTAAAGCGAGCACGTGTGTAAGCCGAAAGAAACCAGCATTACCAGCAGACTAAGGGGCTTTGGGGGCTATGCTTCGAGCATGGACAGCATGATTGCATGATTGAAGGGAAAAATTGGTGGTGCCAATATTTTTATGCTCCTTAGATCCATAACAAAGCATAAACAAAATGAAAACAGAGAAGAATGGGTATTGTCATGATGAAAAGGCCCACTTGTTGTGGCAATGTCACTCGTTGTGTGTGTTTCGGGTTTGTTTCACTTCCTTCAGAACGGTAGTCCTTTCTCTAAACTCGAATCTCGATGCTCGATTTAAGGCAGTCAGTTATTGTGCGTTTTTCGTGTTTTTTAGTAGGATGAAGCTCACCCTTCACACGACTCGCCCAACACCTCACGGCGCTTCGCGCTTGGTGCAAACAGTGCCTGCCTGGTCGGTGAAATCCGACGTGCCCCGTCCCGGCACTGTAGGGATGCGAGGGTCTATGGTCATACGACTACGGCCATGCATGATAATGAGTACAGCCCCCCCCCCCCTCCGTGTGTTAAGGGTGTTGAACTTGGCTCCAGGCTACGAGCCCGTGTTGGAGACACTATTTATTGTGGTGCGCCGGCAAAAGAATTGAAAGACACCAGACCCTCAACGAGTACTAGGATTGGGAAGTCCCAGTAGCTTGAACACTTCCCACTACCACTATGAACACAAACAAGCTGAAGATGTTCTCGGAAGAGATTAGGAGAAAGACGGTGAGGAAGGGTGGGTGGAAAGAGAAAGATTGGCAGGGTAAAGTACTACTACGGGGGTACATAGTTAATAGGACCTATGGTATACATAAAAACCTATATGTTTACCTATTTTTACTATCAAAATTTGGTCCCGTTCTATGGACCCCCGTAATAGTAGCGCTGATATTTGGAGTTCCTAGCGGCATGACAAGGATTGAGTTCAAGAGAAAGTGCGACGAAGTAGGACTGTATTGCCTTGCAATAGGAAACGTAGAACGAGAGGGAGAACACTTTCGAGTCACTCTGAAGCTGAAAGCGAACATGGAGTGGCAGAGGATAGAGACAGAAAACGTGTCGGCATGGGTTAGAAGACTAGGATGGAGTATGTATAGCTAATGGAATAACGAAACTAAGACGTAGCCCTAGGGTGAACGAAGGTAGGGGGAGGCAGGAAACAGCAAATGGCTCAAAGGGGATGGGGGAGAAACATAGGGGCGCAGAACAAGCAGACAATAACAGGAACGGAAACGAAAATAATGCTCAAAGAAGAGACAACAAAAATACTCGTGGCGACAACGGAGAAAGAACAGGTAGGACTAGAGCGGATAGTGAAACGAAAAGGAGGCTGAGAATAGGATCATGGAACGTATGTGGCTTCGCCACGGAAGAGCTCAAAATAATCGAGATTGCCGAACAACTAAGTAAGCGCGACCTAGACATAGTGGGAATTCAAGAGACGTGGGAAAAGAAGGAGGAGAGATAGGATGCAAAGTTGGAGAGTACGCATGGATAGGGAAACAGAGGAAAGGACAGAATAGCAAGAATAGGGGGGCGGGGGGTGTGGGGTTCCTAGTCAAAGAATACCTGTGTGACATAACAGAGGTGATCAAAGACACTAAATTCGACGAAAGCATATGGATTAAGATGCCAGGGGAGCGGGGAGTGAAATATTGCTTCTTAGGAAACATATATGCCCCCAGGGTCGAAGAATACGATAAAAGATATACAGAGGAAGTTCGGAGAAGTAGCAGTAGATGTACAGAAGTATAAGAGTCAAGGAGAAGTAGTACTAGTGGGAGATTTTAACTCAAGAATTGGGAAGGCAAGCAAACTGAATGAGAACCTTGGACAATATGGGGAAGTAACAAATAATAAGAATGGGGAAGAGATGTTGAAGTTCCTGAAGCACAACGAGATGAAAACGTTGAACGACAGAATAAAAAAGGCAGAACCGGAATGGACTAGACAGTGCATACAGAAGGGAGAAAGCTCTATCCTTGACTTTATAGTAGTAGAAAATGGAAGTGGTAAGGAAACGGAACTACATGTATGCGCAGCGGACATAGCAACTACGGATCACTGTCTAATATGGACAGACAGTCAACAGACGAGAGATATCAAACATAGAAGAGGTAGGGAGGTGTATCGTTGGAGAATAGGAGAATAGATAAACTAGAAGTAAAAGAGAAACGGGAAGAGTTCCAAGAAGAGATGGCCAAAAATGCAGAGAATTTTTCGGAGCTGTTGGAAAGAATAGGTACAACAAGGAACGATATAGAGAGGGAAGATGCAGGAGCTAGGATAATAGAAGGATGGGAGCAGTTGGTCAAGACCACAGCAAGTAAAGTAATAGGGAAGAAGTTGATAGTATGCAACAGAGCAGTAAAATGGTGGGATGAAGAAGCGAAAGAGGCTATAAGAGCAAGGAGAAAGGCACACGCAATGTATACATCGAGTAAAACTTCGACAGGGTGGGAGGAATATGCGATAGCTAGACAGAAAGTAAAAGAGATGGTAGAGAAGAAGAAAGGGATATGGAAAGACGTAGTAAATAAAACGAATGAATACTTTGAGGGCGGGATGAAGCAGATGTGGGTAGGGATAAAAGGGATACTTGGCAAACAAGCAGGAGAGGCAGACACGGGAATAGCTACTCTAAGAGCACAGAACGGTAAAATGGTTAGCTTTCGAAGGGGAAAAGGGAAGTACTAGTAGAGCATTACCGAAAGCTAGGAACACCCACAGCAGTCAACGAAACGTTCGACGCAGAATTCGAGAAGGAAATCAACGCGTGGGCAGAGGCGAACGCAGATATATCAGAAAGGGAAGACAGTGGTTCGGGAGGGTTACAGAGAGAGTTCACAAGGGAAGAAGTAAAGAAGTGTGTAGCTAAACTTAAGAATAGAAAGGCAGCAGGGGCGGACCAAATAGTGGATGAATTTTTGAACTACGGGGGAGAAGGAATGCTTACCATGATGGTTATGTTGTATAACTAGATATGGACAAACAAGTACGCACCTAGGAGGTGGAGAGAAGAAGTAGTAGTAAACTTATTCAAGAAAGGAGATAAGGCTGACCCGGGGAACTATAGAGGGATAACGCTACTAAGCACAGTAGGCACAACGTTTTGTAAGATTTAAACGATAGCATGGGAACGATGATGGAGAAAGAAGACAAAATAAGCGAAGGGCAAGCAGGGTTTAGGCCAAACCGTAGCTGCGTAGACCATGTGTACACCTTAGGTAAGATTATTCAAGGTAGGAAAGACGCGGGACTAACAACGTACTGTTTCTTTCTAGATGTGCAGAAAGCCTACGATACAGTATGGAGAAATGGATTGTGGAAAAAACTGCGGGAAATAGGAATCAGAGGAAATATGTGGAGAATGATGAAAAAGGTGACGGAATGCACGAGAAGTGCTGTGATGCTGGACGGGGAATATCGAAGTATGTTGACATTTTACAAGGAGTTGCACAGGGATGTACGTTGTCACCTAACTTATTCAAGATATATAGTAACGACCTGATAGTAGCAGTCGAGGCAGCAAGGCAGGGAGTCACGGTAGGGGAAGATACGGTGTCGGGATTGATGTTTGCGGGTGACTTCGTGGGGATATCAGAAACACCCGAAGGATTGCAGAAACGAATAGAGAAGGCGCTAGAATACACCAGGAAATGGAAGGTGACGGCGAACGTCAAGAAATGCGCAGTAGTTGTTTGCAACGAAGATAAGGTAAACCCGGTAAATTTCAGTTGGAAGTGGGAGAAGATGAATTGCCGATCGTAGACCAGTATACATACCTTGGCGTAGAGATATCAAAAGACTGCTCTTGGGATACACATATAGCAAAAGTAATAGGAAAGGGTAAGGCACAAGTAGGCAAGATGGATGCGATCCTAACAGACTGGAGCCTTGACACTAGGATTAAGAGATGTATCTTGATGAATGTGATAGTACCAAAGCTAGAATATGCAGGAGAAGTATGGGAAGGGAACACGAAGCTCGTAAAACAGTTGAAACAGTACAAATGACAGCAGCTAAAAAAAAAATCCTAAGACGCTCAAGTACGACTAGTAATACAGTATTAAGAGCAGAACTGGGAATGCGCCCACTCAAGACAAATAGAGACATAAGAAAGTTGAACTGGCAATATAAAGTAAGGAACATGCCAAAAGAGAGGTTGCCAGCCATAGTTGATAGAGCTGTATGGGAGAAAGTAACAAAAGGGCGAGCTGGAATAAGGTGGCATGGCGTAGTTGTTGAGAAAGTATGGAAGGATATAGGGGGAAACCAAGAAGAGATGATGTCCGCCGGGAAGTTTGAGAGGTACAAGGCAGAAGTAGAAGAAAGGATAGAAAGAAGGGAAAGGCTAGCGCTAAGAAAAAAGGTGGACTCGGAAAAACACTTAAAGATATACGGGGGATTGAAGGAAGGAATAGGAATGAAAACATATTTCAACGGCCCAATGGACTTCGCGAAAACGCTGAAACTGCGCTTTCGTGTAGGGGACCTGGACCTGCCAGAAAGAAGAAAGAGGTATACCAGTAGCCGGGAGGAGGAAGAAGTAGACGCACAGATGTGCCCATGTGTCAAAACAATTGAAAGTAGAACTCACATAGTAGGAGCATGTGAAATACACTAGGAGGAACGGGATGTGTCAGAAGAGGAGATGAGGAAAATAGACGAATGTGACATGAAGGAGTTTGATACTCTGAATAGCAGCGAGAAAACGATCGCTATCCTAGGAGATAGATGGTGGCCACAGGAGGCCAAACAGGACGGGGATAAGATTAGCAACAAGTTTCTATGTAATATATGGAAACAACGTAATGAGCGCCCAATTGTTGGAGGTGTCTCTATTAGGAATAGGAACTGTGCTCCGTCTCGAAAGGGATGCGTGGTCAATGGTCAAATGACTAAGGCCAGCAACAAATGGGTACGCCCCCCCCCCCCCCCCCCCCCTCTCTACTCCCCATTCATATGTAAGTCCGCCTCACAACCGGTTCATAGCAGGGTGCAGCTCACCATTCATGCGACTCGCCCGACACCTCACGGCGCTTCGCGCTTGGTGCAAGCCATGTTTGCCTGTGAGGTGAAAACCCGACATGCTACGTCCCGGCATTGTAGGGATGCGAGGGTCTATGGTCATACGACTACGGCCATGCATGATAATGAGTACATTCCCCCCCCCCCCTCCTCCCAGAGAGTGAGCTGGAGTCATTTTAGGTAAATCTAGAGTCGTTGGGTTTGGGGATTCGAAAAATATTTAGGTATACAAGAATTTTTACGTGGTCAGGTATTTTCATTACGCAAGTACTCTTGCTTATGAGTCTTTATAATTACTAGCAGGGTCGTTTTGCCCATCTTACTGATTTACCGGGGCTGGGAATAAACGAGGAGCACTGAGTCCATTGTCCCCTTTCCCCTTTCCCACTAAAGAATTCCCCACTCTATTGTCAAGTAAATTTCCCCTAAACGTGGTTGCCCTTTATTCTCAAAGGGTTAGCTAACCGGTTTATGATGCTAGCTGTGGTGCGAATATTTCAACAGCAGTCGACGCGGTGTTTACATTTTCTGGACATTTCACGGTTGGCTATACGTCGTTACGCACGTGCTAAGGCGTTGACAAGATAGCCCTTGTTGATTGGAGACCCCGCTTCCAACCTGTCCCAACCAAATGTGCCGAGAAACGAGTCTCGTCTACGTCTGAGAATCGTTCGTGACAGTATTTTTTTGTCGGCATGAGTTACTGTAATACTGTTCCCTACCCCCTTTTGGAGGAAAAGGTCCACACATACGCATGGAACCCACTGGAATGAGCCCCGAGGACAGCTCCTAAATGTCCCGGTAGTCGTATTTATTTTAATGTATTCACGTTTTCTGATGAAATGGCACAGCGTTTCCCAGAAAGCGCGGACGGAAACATGTTACCACTCGTAATTTGTTGTATAGACTGTCCGTCACAGGTCGAGCTCGTTCGTCGTCCGTCACAGGCCTAAACTTTCTGTCGTCTCCTGCCGCGTTTGCTTCCAACCCGCCCCGTCCGTCTCTCCGTCCGCCCTCTAATATCAGACTCTGTGTTCTTCGGGGCCAACTACCTGTCAGTGATGGACGGCAGCAACGTGTGCCTGGCGCCCGGCATGGGCGACGTCACCCCCAACGACGGCGGCAGCGGGAGCACTCTGGCCTGCACCATCAGGCATGCCATATTATATACACAACGTGCAACAACCGTGCATGGTCCCCCCGCTCTTCCTTCTCCTCCGCCTTTTCTTCCTGTGCATGTAAACTCGTGTGTCGTACATCCGACAGGTGATATTTCCATTTTATCTCATGGTGTACATTTTTCGGGGAAGATAGCTCCATGACGTGTATGATCGGCAAAATTCGATCGTGTTTTCACCGTGGTTATAATGCTACTGCAACAGTTTTCCTGAGTTGAGGAACCCGATGAGTCAGAGAAACATTTGGTGCCCATAATCCCCGTGACTAAGGCAAGCAACAAATGAGTACGCCCCCCCACCCCCCCCCCCCACCCCACTCGATCATACCGGGCCACGACTCAGCTGTCTGCGCGTGTACGACAAGCTCGTGTTATTGCCTCGTTTGGCATGCACGTTATCCGAGGGCTACATAGACCTGGCATGGCCCAGCGTCGATACAATGGTTGAACGGCACTTGATGATGTACCGCAGCAGCTCTACCGCTATAACCCAATCCTTAAATAACAACCCCGACCGCCTGGAAAATTCTCAGAACGTTCTACTTATATTGATGCAACGAGGAGTTCGTGTAGAATGTATGTGCCATACGGTACAGGGATAGGTCGCATTGTGGCACATGTTAAAAAACTCAAGGCGATCCCAACATCCCTACCACACACACACTCTTTCGCCTTGCTCTATCTAGCCCTTATCGCTCTGCACCGCTTGCAGCCCTATCGCTCCCCGCATCCCCACGCACACTTGCTTTTGCCGGTGCCTTTACTTGCCCTTCCGACGTGACGCTTACAGCCCTAGCGGAAGTACGGACAGCGCCCTCGTCAGCCCGTGCATCGTGTCCCACGCGGTCATCCCCTCCGTGCCTGCAGCACCGACCCCCTCGATGTCTGCGACCCCGAGCGCCTCGGTATCAGCGGCGTCGATTCTCTCCGTATCCACGGCATTGTCGACCCCCTCCATGTCTGGAGCCTCTTCCGACAACGTGAGTGACTCGGAGCCGATGCGAGCTTCAAATTTTGTCTGCGCCCAAAAACAATAGGAATTTCCTTCCGAGTTGCGGGAAGCGTCCGACGCACGCCGTCCACGAACGGACGCCCGCAAGTTGACGACAGCTACGAAACGTATCCTGCCGCGCGAGTTCCTAGCGAAAGCTATGCTATCGATGGTAAATGAAGAAGGTAATTTTCTTGTATTACGGAGTTGTAGATATGTCTATATATGCGTACTATCAATAGTAGGAAGTAGGATATGGATGGGCGAAATCAATTCGTTAATGACTTGAGTTAGTGTGAGTACAGTACATTGTTCTACTACCATTCCGCGCGCGCTGACATTCGGTCAGCCCAGTTTGGGTTGCTGGGTTATTGGCTGTTGTGGCTAAAATTTCGTTGGGGTTGTCTGTTTGTGGCGGCTCCAACAAAAAACAGGTTGACAGCAAGAAGCTAGCAGAGGCGGCTGCTCGCAGCGCGTTCTCCGGAACGGGATGCGTCATGGGGTCTGAGATCACTATGTCCAACATCGACGAGGACGGTGACGATGCCTCCTCTTTCGCCTCTATGAAGTGGGTCGACGGAGGTACGGGACGACCACAGCATACACCTACCGAGCTACCGTGGATATAGCATTGTTTTTGGCCAAACCGTTTCTGACTGACTGGGCTCCTGAACCGAAAGAATACCCAATATTGTTCGACTCACATTCGCATGGTGGATTCGGTTGTGAGGCTGATTTTGGGGTATCAGATCGATGTATCAGCTGCTCCAAACTATTGAGCCGATTTGAAGTATACGTGAGAAAGCTCTTGTATGAGCCTGGTCTCACGTGGGGACTTCAAGTATTGCGCTCGTAGTGGCTGGCGCGTTGACCATCGCCTCGCCGCAGAAGGCACGACACGAGAAAAAAATAAAGTTTCTCGATAACTACAGCAGCGAGTCCCCAAGCACTAAAGGTAGATCTCGAAAGCTATTTGACAGGCCGATGATACTGGTTTATTACCAACCCCGAATTTATTGGAGCATCAGCAGAATTCATCACTATGCAGATGGCCTTTTTGAATGTGATACCCAACATCCCACCTAATCGCACCTTTTTTTTTTTTTTTCCTTTTTAGCCCAAATTGTCAGAGCGTCACCAATTCTCTAAACCTTAGGGCCCATCTTATTGAGGGCTTTTGGTTCTTTCAATTTGATTTTATTTTTTTTCTCATTTAAATTGCATCTGACTGGCCGAAGAGTGAATGACCAGGCAGGATTCGAAGGGGCAAATTAGAACAAAATCAGTTTGACTGAAAAGTCTTTTGGGACTTTTTTTCGTGTGGTTTTTTTAACTTCAATTTTGAATTTGGGAGTTGATCAGCCTTGCTGTAGCATGTTCATGGTGGATCAACACCCCCGGTGGAGTCTGGAGTGATTCTTGGCCGCTTCGGTGACCACGGCCGAGGCGATAAAACGCGAACCTCAACCACAGGCGACCGGAGCAATCGCCGCGCCCACGGCCACAGACCATAGCACATCATACGCCGGCGGTGGCGCCTCAAAATAAATCATGACGGCCGCAAGCCCAATTTTTTCGGCCTGCTTGATCCGCCAACCATCACGAAAATCGAGCAAACGAGCAAAACAACAGAGGATAACTTCGAGACCTCGATAGCTGCATCACCGTTGCTGTTCCGCAATTGGCGCTTGAGGGCTCCCTCCGCCCACCCAAGACACCCTGAGAGTGATAGCTTCCTATCTGCGCCACCAAAAAGAAACAAATGCTGGCGGCGGCGCGCACGCGACAACGCAAACCTTCGCTCTCGTCTACGCTCGTCGCTTTTTGTCGGCTGGGCGTTGTGTGATGCGCTGCGTTTTTCCAGGTTGTTTCGAATTCCATTTTATTTTACACTTAATGCGCCGTTTCCCGATAGGATACAAACACGTTTTTTTTCGAAATCAAATTAAAATTTATTGAAATTGAAATTCTATTTCCTAATAACGAAATTTAGAGCTCCCCGTTAAGATGGACTCTTAGGTCCATGTTTTTACTTTTTTGCGATGCCCTTGACCAATTCTACCAGGGATGTTTAGACGTCCTTTCTATTCGAGCCGATGTTTCGAATTTCGAGTTCCCCGTATAATATGAAGTCGACATTTTGTCCATTCTAACGAATAAACGAGGGCGAAAACTCAAAATTCGAACAGCAGCTCCAATAGGAAAAAGCTCTGAACAACTCTGGTGGCATTTGCCGAGGGCATCACAAAAATGCACAATGTTTGGAAAAAAACTATGAAGCACGGGAGTGTTGGCTGCATCGAGATATTCAGGCATGCAACTGAGTCAATCCACCATAGTGTGCCGTACGTATAGAGCAATCAGTTGAAACATGGGGCAGGGAATCCCAATAGCGTTCCTGAAATGGGCTGGAGTGATATTCTGGCCCAGACCCTTTTGCTCTTGTTCCAGAGCACGTGTGCACTCGGTGCATAAGGTTTTCAGAAGAGTAAGTACTTGTGGTTTGATGGAGCTTTGTCCGGAATGCCGCTGAGGGTAAACCGTCCCAGGTGTCGAGCTGGAACGGAAGAGCGATGACCTAATGTATAGGCAAAACTCAATATTTTTTTCGCCATTCCCCCGCCGTCCCGCTCTCCACCCTTGGCGCTTCTGTGCAGAGGAAAACATCACGGCGGTTCTCGACAAGGACTGCGCCGCCGGTCGCGATGAAGACCATGAGACATGTGATGGGGATGCGGTTCCACGTTCCGAGGAGCAGCAGAAGACGGTACGTGTGTTTGGCAACCAAGAGTATGTTCTTGATCGATGCTCTTTCCTCTGCCTTGGTGGATTGACGTTAATGGTGTAACTAGACCACACATGGTGCCTTCCAATACTTTAATGGTGTTTAACATCCGAGGGTGATGATATACACATTTCACGCACCATCTAAACAAGGCAATTACCCTTATACGTAAGACATATATGCAATTATTACGAAAGCACGAGTAGCCAGGGGACCGGCAAGTAGTTTTTTTCAAGCCGGGCTCAGTACCGGTTGCTCGAACCTAGAATTTCTCGGGGATAAAAAAAAACAATTTTTCGAGCTCTTTTCTTGGCGGATCGTCTTGGGCGCCCCTCGCCCTTCCTTCTCGGATGCCTACATTGCCGGGGACGCGCGCGGGAGCCGAGAGAGACAAGCTGTAAGTAGGCACGACCCAGGATCTTACGCGGCATCTTTGACTATGTATTTGAATCTTGATGGAGAGCGGTTGTACGAGTAGCAACGTTTTCTGACACTGTTTTTTACAAACTTACAAGGAGGAACTTTGTACGACTGTCTTGCGTATGGTCGTGTATATGTCAGGTTCTATACATAGCGTCTACCTCGATCGATTGAGACTCGAAGCTCTCGGGGTTAACTTTATTACCTGTTCCAGCGTTTTTTTTTTTTTTTTTTCGCGGATTGGCTTGGGGGGACCTCCCGACTTGCCCATTCCAATGCCTACCTCGCTTTGAACGCGTACGGAGAAGCATGCGAGAGAGTTGGTGCAATCGAGCACGTTAGGCTCCACCTCTGAGTTCACAATCAAATATTGACAGAGGTCGACAAACGTAATATCACAGCATAGTTTTCATGCTTTTTTTTTTTTTCCAAAAAAACTAAACGACTGTAAGTTCCTTGTTTAGAAGCCGAGAATGGCGTCATATATCGTGTGCCCACAGTTCACCGCATCGTGACCGTATGCCTCGGTTTCATTGCTCCTACCATCAGACGCGACCCCTCCCCCTTCCCACCTGCATCATTATCGAACGTTGCTCGAACTTTCCTTGTCCACAGTCCTCGGCGGCCACCACCCTCTCCGTGGCTGAGGCTCTGGTCCGCTCTGTGATCGAGGCCTCGGTCGTCTCGGTGGCTGAGGCCTCGTTGTCCTCCGTCGCTGCGGGCTCGTCCAACAGCGTGGCTGAGGCTTCGTTGTCCTCCGTCGCTGCGGACTCGTCTAACAGTGTGGCTGAGACCTCGCTGCCCTCCGTCGCTGCGGGCTCGTCCAACGGTGTGGGTGAGGCCTCGTTGTCATCCGTCGCTGCGGCCTCGTCCAACAGTGTGGCTGAGGCTTCGTTGCCCTCCGTCGCTGCGGACTCGTCCAACAGTGTGGCTGAGACCTCGGCCCCGGCCACGACTGGGGCCTCGGTCCGTTCTGTGGCTGAGGACATGGTCCTCTCCCGTGATGGAGGCCTCGGTTCTGTCTGTGGCTGGGGCCCCCGTCCCCCCTATCGCAGAGGAATCGTCCAACGGCGTGGTGGTGAGGGGTAAATGTAGCAAGGTGTCTGTAACTGTCGTCAACTTACGTGCGTTGGTAGAGTGTCTTGGTTTGGTTGGTCGGTCGGTCCAACAAAACAATCGCCGGTCCTTGTTTCGTCATTTCGGGACCGTGCCGGCGGACGGCCGACGCTGCAGGGAAAATCGAAAGGAAGCGAAACCCCTATTTGCTTTGCCGCGGTTAAAACAAGAAAACTCTGGTTCGCTCGTCATTGTGTCATCGGTGCCACGTGAAAAAAAAAATTAGATCACAGAATCATACAGAAATGACCAGTGCGTTAGTGTTGGTTTGCGCTTTTCGTGACGATAGTGTTTTTTAACCCCCCTGTGGGATTGCACGTACCCATTTTGTGGCAGACAAGGTGCAATACCTGGAATTTGAGTGACATAATCTGTTTTGCCAGTACAAGTATGCATGACAAAATGGCGGTCTTTGCGCTACACTTGACCCACGACGGCGGCGCTGTAAATATTACACTGTTACAAGCGATATGTATTCCGGACGGTAGTAGTATTGAGGTAGAGTAATGTTTCCCCCTCTTGTTTTCTATCTCTGGGGTACATGAATGTTTATTAGTGATCAACGTTGAAGCTCATTCATGCCGCCTGCACGTTGTCTGATGGCAAACGTAATAATGATGTCAATAGTAAATTGACTCGCTGCTGCTGTTGTGGAGACTAGGCATACAGCAGTGTGGGTGGTCTCATCCAAAGTTTAAGTTTCAATAATACTATGAACACTGTACCTATTCATAGCAGTGTGTAGAGCTATCAATCGTATCCGTGACGATTGTGGGTATGAACTCCGTTAGAATTGCACTCCACGTATCACTGCTATTGTTGCTGTGCAGAAGGGATATGTAGTGCGGACGTCATCAACCTCCGTAAAACAACGCAAGCTATACTGATCATTAAACACTGTGGTTGATAGGATGAATGTTTGCCTGAAGCCCCCCCCCCCCCCCCCCCCCCCTCCCCCTCGCCTGCAGTCCTGCGCACATCGACCGTATGCGAGAGGTGCATTTCTCCTGCAATCAGCCGCGATCCCATCTCCTTCCCTTCCACATTGCCAATGAACGTTGCTTGAACCACCCTGGCCCGCAGTCCAACAAGTCGCACGCGAGCTCGAAAAGTGTGGGAGTCAAGGACATCACCTTGGCCGAGCACGTGCCGGCAGCCAGCTTCTGCGAGTGCGAGCGGCCGCGGGTGTGGAAAGGTAAAGCAAGTGCACGCCATGTTATGCAAGCTTACATGTATCCATTGTGCTCGCAGGTTTTTTTTTTCGGCATAACTGGGCGGTTATAAGAGCATATAACTAATGTAGCATCATAAATAGGATTGGTTTTGCTTTTTTGGGGAACGTCAGGCTGCATAGTTGGGGGGAAACATCGCACTCTTCCCCTCTCCCGTAAATTGTGACCGCTGTTTTGAGTCAGGCTATTAGCGGTGTACGATGTTTTTTTCGTTTGGTACAATGCGTTATTTGGCGGGTGGTTTGAGTTGAAACCACCATTTGTATCTACCGTTTGCGCATTTCTCTAGAGGTGGGTGAACGGCCGAACGACAATCAGTCGACCCGAAACTGGTCGTAAATCGCCCCTATTCCGGCGGCCAAGAAACGGCCGAGAAAAAACAAACAGGAAACAATGATATAAAAACGGTTTTTATCGTTTTCGCCATCACTGAAACTTGGTGCCGAAAAACGATAGTCCCAAGCCCTCCTCATCGTGTTTTTCCACCCTTTCCGCCGTTCTCGCCCTCTGACGCGCCGCTGTCCCGGGATGCTCCAAACTTGACGTCGTTATCGCCCGAGTTTCGGATCGTTTGGTTGTAAACCTCGAAAAAGGCTTTGCCACACCCGCTCTAACGTGTCGCCGTCGCATTCTGCGCACTGCTTGAAGAGTATCTCTGCTAACTGGTCGATTGAAGTGGGCTTCATCCCCCATACCCTTGACTTGAGAGACGAAAATAAATCCCAAGTCGTTAATGTTCAAGTCAGCCGACTATGCAGGCTGAGTGGCAAGCTCTACCAACCACCCCCGCCGCATCCCCGCCTAGTGAAGAATCGCTGGATTTCCCTCGCCCGTGAAGGGGCTCGCCCTATCCTGCTGCACCGCTGCTGGCTTCGAGCGCATGCACGGCATTTGAGCTTTGACTGCAGGAAGACGTTCGTCGATGTGTTTACCTCGGCGTCGTCTATCTGACGTCTGCACTTCTTCCAGAGACGTCTCCGGAATTGTTCGCCAACATGTTGTGTAGCGTTCAGCGAGTGAACCGGAAAAGTCCGCGGGTGCCCTCGAAAGTACCTGCCGGAATGCCCATCGCGACCTCCACAGCCATGGGAGTATCGGCGCCCCAATGATACCTGGTAGTTGATGACCGCGCGTGCGAGGCAGAGGAGGGTGTTCACGGGCGAGCCCAGCGTTTTGTGTCGTCTGTGTGCGGGGTGGGGTGGCTGGCGTGTAAGGGCAACAATCCCCAAAAATTGGGACTTTTTTTTTTTTGTCCTCAAAATTATTCTCGCAACAGTTTCCTTCCTCTTTCTGAGTGTGTTTTTTAATACTCGAGGGTGGATCTCGTGCTCACATCGTCGGATAGCGAACAAAATACTACACAGATAATAACAGTATTGTATTCCCTTGGTGTCAGAAAATACATCCGAGCTGCTGGGAACTCGCGGAGGACTGAGTCCATCAACCTGTTCCCCACTGTAGAAATTTTCCCACTCTAAATTCAAGTAGCCTGTCCCCAAAGCGTGGTCAGAGTTGGTTCCAAAGGAGCTAACCGATGCTGCGATAGTTGCCAGTGTGGTTCGGTTGACAGAAGTCGACGCGGTACTACAGCCGGACAAGGTTTGCCAAGCAGATGTCTGTTCTCGTGTACGCACGTACCAAGGCGTTGACAAAATGGCCCTTGTTGGCTGGTGACCCCTCCTTCCAACCCCTCCCAACATTTTTCCCCCGAAACGAGTCTTGTCTATTTATAGACGTCTAGCATAGACGACCGTCTGTGACAGGCCTTTCATTTTGTCATGACTATTGTCCCCTGTCCCTTTTTATAAAGAGTCAACACATTTGTATGGAAACCCCGGGGATAAACCCCAGGGACGGCTTCTGAATGTCTAAATGTCTTCGTGGCCCGTGGTCGTGATTTGTGTCTTGGAGCATTCACCGTTTTCAACGCAATGGCAAGGCGTTTCCGGAAAAGCAGGGATGTAGACATCTTGTCCCCGTTTTTGTTTCGTCGTCTAGGCTGTCCGTTACAAGTCCAGTCCGTTCGTCGTCCGCCGCATGCTTGGATTCTATGTCGCCTCCTGACACCTTTGCTCCTAACCTGTCCCACCCGCCTACCCGCATCAGACTCAGCATTTTTCGTGATCGGATACCTCTCCGTCATGGACGGCTCTAACGTGTGTCTGGCGAAGGGCATGGGGGACATTACCCCGAACGACGGCGGCAGCGCCAACACGATGGCCGCCAGGTGTGACACCATACCATGTACAATAAAGCATTGTCTCGAAATCCTCCTCCTGTTCCTTTATGTGTAAATGTTACCTGGTCATGTCATATATGCGACCTGTCAGATGTCCATTTCAAGATGTAGTTTTTGGGGGGAAGATGGATGCATAACGTGTATGATTTATCAAATTTTGATTGTGTTTTCCTGGTGGGTACTCGTAGTTTTCCTGAGTTGAGGAACCCGGCGAGTCAGAAACGTTTGTGTCGATAATCACCCACCCCCCCCCCCCTTTACCATCCAGGGTACCGTTTTTGTTTTTTGTTTTTTTTGTTTTTTTGGCGGTCGTCCACAGCTGGTCGTCGAGTTAGATCATTATTGCGAAGTAAAGAACCTTTACTCTGCACAAAGGAATTGATTGTATCACGTAGTGTTCAAGATAAGGCACCCAAGAGGCAGTTACATAGTACTCCCCATCGCTGTCTCCGGAAGTGGCTACACCGGAAAATAATCCAACTCATTGAAGCTGTCATCCATATGCCAGTCCGCCTCACAGGCGGTTCTTAGTAGGATGCAGCTCACCCTTCATGCGACTCGCCGGACACCTCACGGCGCTTCGTGCTTGGTGCAAGCAATGTCTGCCTGGTCGGTGAAAACCCGACATGCTCCGTCCCGGCATTGTAGGGATGCGAGGGTCTATGGTCATACGACTACGGCCATGCATGAGATCGAGTACATCTCTCTTATCGAGTACACCCCCTCCCCCCTTTACCATACCGTGCCCTATCTCAGCTGTCGCCGCGTGTACGACGAGCTCGCGTTTCCTCGTTAGGGATTACTAGTATCGGAGAGCTGCATAGACCTTGCGTGGCCCAGCTTCGACAGTATGGTTGCACCTGACGGTATATACCACAACAGCCCCCCAACCCTAGAAACTCTACAAGCCCAGACCCCGGCCACCTAGTAAGTTTCTGGGAACATTCTAGGATGAAATGAGGAGTTAGTGTGGACTATCAACCATTTGTTTTGAGCTAAGGGGCCAACCACTAAACACTACTGCATCGTTCGCGTGTAACGTACGGTACAGGGTCAAGTCAGGTCAGGTCGCGTTTTGGCACGTACCGACAATCTCAGGTTGATCTCTGCACCCCCTCCCCCGAACATACTCCCCCCGTCCTCCTTTTGCTTTACCTGCCCTTTGGTAGAACGCTTGCAACCCTAATGGCGATCCTAAAACCCGTCTGCCTGTGCTCTACCTACCCTTCGTCGTAACCCATTGCGGCCCTAGCGGTGGCGGCAGCGATACAAGCGCCCCCTCCACCCCGGCCCTCTCCATAGATGCGGCATCGGCTCCCGTCTCTGAGGCCTCGGCCCCTTCAGCACCTGCGGCCCCTGTCCCCTCTTTGCCTGCGGTCCCTGCCCCCCTCGGTATCTGCGGCGTCCTCTAACAGCGTGAGTGATAGTTATCTAATAAGGCTGTAACTTGATCGGAAATACAAGTGACCGGGGTCCAAGCAAACTTTATATTTACGGTCAGACTGATGGCATTGCTAGTATTATTATGTCAGTAGTGTGTCAGAGGGCAGTATATTGCAACGCATTTTGTAATGTATTTTATGATACGTGGATAGCCGTGTGTTTGCCCATTGTGGTGGTGATTGTGCTTCTTAACTCTGTACAAAACGCCCATGCTGTGGGGACCAACAAAGTACTTGGAATTTTAGTTTGTGAGATATGTTGTTTGCATTCGGTATCACATGGTGCTTGCTTTTGCGCTATCCTATCCGTGACGATCGTAACGTTGAAATCGCCATCTTCTCTGGCGATAGCGCTGTGAAGATCGATAGACAAGCTCGTCGTTGCGTATGTGCGGAGGGATATGGTATATTACACAGTACGGGTGGGCTCGTACAACAACGTGATGAGTGAATATCGTGTGGTCAAATGCGCGACGTGGATAGTATTGCACCGCAAAGTTTCACTAAACACGTATCACTCTGTCCCTAAAAATAAGAACATTTTTTCATACTGATATTCAATGAAATGTTTATTATATTTCGGGACAGAGTGGTGCTACCGTAAGGGAACCTTGTTTTCACCTGCACGGAGACACTCGTCCGAGTGACTACTCTGTTGCTTTGCAGTCTTCTGCTTTTACGCCTTTTGGGTTTCGCGGTATTCACCGCTATCGGAGCTTTCGATACGCTGCGCCAACATCATATTTTTTATAGCCCAGTTTTGGGTGAGGTTCGGAGCCACTCGCCCTAGTGGCCTTAACGCGGTGTTGAAAATAGTGGCATCATATCCCCCCCCCCTATTATATATTATATGGGTTGGGTTGGCGTCGGTTGGCAACGACACTGTAACACATGCCGCTCACTACGTGAGCTAGACAGGTGCTTTTTTATTTACTTTTTTATTTCTTTTGGCGGTCGCCCACAGCTGGTGGTCGAGTGAGATCATTTGTGCGAAGTAAAGAACCTTTACTCTGCACAAAGGAATTGATCGTATCACGTAGTGTTCAAGGTAAGGCACCCAAGAGGCAGTTACATAGTACTCCCATTGCTGTCTCTGGAAGTGGCCACACCGGAAACTAAACTAACTCATTGAAGCTGTCATCCATATGCAAGTCCGCCTCACAAGCGGTTCTTAGTAGGATGCAGCTCACCCTTCATGCGACTCGCCGGACACCTCACGGCGCTTCGCCCATGGTGCAAGCAATGTCTGCCTGGCCGGTGAAAACCCGACATGCTCCGTCCCGGCATTGTAGGATGCGAGGGTCTATGGTCATACGACTGCGGCCATGCATGAGATCGAGTACATCTCTCTTATCGAGTACACCCCCCCCCCCCCCCCCCCCCCCCCCCCCCCCCCCCCCCCCCCCCCCCCCCCCCCCCCCCCCCCCCCCCCCCCCCCCCCCCCCCCCCCCTATCGTTCTGCCAGTCCAGAGTAAAGTGATTGGCATTTTCCGCCACGACAGTCTTTTCGAACCCCTTTCGAACTTCACTCACCCATGTTTTGGGGGGGGAAAGCACATGGAATTTCGTTCATGATGGGAAAACTTGTGGAGTCGGAAAAGAGTTACAAACCTCTGACTGACTCCGTGTTTCGTGCTTTGGGAACGACGCACTCGGCATCTGGATGGGATGCTATTACGGGGGACCATAGTAAATAGGACCTACGGTACACAAAAAAAACTATATATTTCGCTTTTTTTTTTACTAACATTATTTGGTCCTATTTACTAAAGTCCCCCGCAATACGTATTGCTTTGCAGAAGCGGTCGTGCTGACGTCATGAGCCACCCTCCGTGAACCGACTCAAGCTACTCGTCACTAGGCTTAGAGTTAGTTGTTGTCGCTGTTATCCTCACGTTTACTCTTCCCCACATTCTAGTCTCCGTCGTCGTAAGGCAGACTCCAATATTGATGGGCTGCCATACACATAAAGAGAGCAGTTACGTGCCGGGTGCTCTCACGCGTTATATCTTGATAAAATCGGAAAAAAAAACATCAGCTAGCTGGGAGATCGAGGACTTCGTCGGAACAAGCTCATATAAGCGGGCTGTGTGTCATACTTTGATCGCGCGCACTACGTGTTTGATACGACCTCAATACACATGGATATGCATTCTGTATATATGTATCGTGTGGAGGGGAAACAACTCTGAAGCTGCAGAGTTCAGGGAGTGTACGTGTATATATTACCAGTATGTTGGATTTAAATAATGAAAAATAGTGTTTCAGGGGTTTCACGTAGCTTTACCACGAGTAGGAATTATGTCAAGTGTGTTTATGCATTTTGTATATCTGGTAATTGGTTTATAAACAACCATATACTTCATACGTATATATGAACAGAAGCTGCAGACATTGTTCAGACATCAGTTCTCCCACGAGCAGCCAAAACTCCACACCGCCCGAGCTGCCCCGTCCTCCCTCTAATCCACCCCCACCCCCCTCCCACCTATGTTAGAGCTGCAGCAGTGTCTAACGCTGCTTGGAACCTCGAAGCCCGCCCCTTTGACAATAGTCCCCCCCCCCGCATCGCGGCCGTATGGAAGTTTTAATTTTCCTGCGAGCAGCCGCGACCCCACCCCCTTCCCACCTGCAGTATTATTGAACAACGAACGTTGCATGACCCCCCCTCGTCCACAGCCGAAAGCGAACCCCAAGACGAGGAGGCGCAAGGCCACGCGCAGCAGGAAGAAGAACAAGGCGGTCGACCGCACGCCCGGCCGCATGCCTGTCGGAGAGCACCCAAGGCCGTGCCCTGAGTGGGGAAAATGAGTTCCTTTGCAAGGAGGCGTGATAGTTGTGTCGGTGGAGTGTGAAGGGGTCCGTGTCCTGACGTGGAAGACGGGAGTTCCTTCTCCAAGACCCCAGCCATGGTAGGCGGGGGTACCGGTGTAGGCCACTATTGATAGCGCATCCATGGTGGTACGGTGTATATCGCGAAATTAATACAACGCAAAAGCTTGCGTAAGAGTTTGTCAATAAATTGGGTAGCAACTCGCCCGCAAGAGTGGGTCTGAAATGGTGGACCCTGAAAGAGCTCTCCGTGCCATAAAGAGGCGTCTTACTTCTGTCGGCGGAGCGCGTTGGGGGCGTGTCCTGACGTAGACGGAGTTCCTTCCCAAGGAGGCATTTTGGTTGTGTCCGCGGGGAACACGTGGGTCTTGATATCAGCGGTACAGGGAACTGCCGCGATGGTAAGTTGTTCTGCTACTGCCGCACCGCAGCTTAAGGGTACCTGCGTTTAGCATGCCTTCGTCATCGTGGTTTCTCTGTTGGTGTTGGAGCCGTCTCTTGGTGATGGTAAGGTTGGTCATGTTTTCGATCGATGCTATGAAACGTATATCTACGGCGTCATGGCTATGAAATGCCCGACATCGGTGTGTATAGCAGTCTCTTGCTGCGACTAGGGTTTGTTGTGTTTTGGTTTGGTGCGATGCTGTGACGCGTGTCCACCGAGTTATATACACGAACTGCCTGCCACATTGGTATGTGCCAAGTCGCATAGTACGGAGACATAGTCGTATGCGGTAGATGCAGGGGGTTGGACAAGAGAGCTATTAATAGAGGGCGGGTTGATGGGAGTAGGGCAGGGGAGGGGGGCGAAGAGGACGACGTACCTTCGTCATCGTGGTTCTCTGCTGGAGCCGTCTCTTGCTGCGGATAGGGTTGGTTATGTTTGGTCCCGACGCTGTGATGCGTATATCCACCGCGTCATATCTGTGAACTGCCTGACATATGTGTGTAAAGCATCCCCTTGCTGACTATGTTTGGTGTGATGCGACGCCCCCGCATCATGTTTACTAACTGCCTGGCACAATGGTGTGTGCAGTGTAAGGAGACATGGTCACCAGCGGCAAAGGCAGGGGAGTTGTTAAGAGAGCTAGAGGGCGGGTCAATGACTGGGGTGCGGGGAGGAGGCTCGAGGAGGTTAACGTGCCTTCGTTCGAGGTTCCCTGATGGAGCCATTTCTTGCTGATGGTGGGGTTGGTTATGTTTGATCCGATGCTGTGACACGAATATCTACGGCGTCGTATCTATGGAATTGCCTGACATCGATGTGTACCGCAGTCTCTCAGGTTGGTTGTGTTTGGTCTGGTGCGATGCTGTGACGCGTATCCACCGGGTCATATACACGAAAGGCCTGACACTTTGGTTTGTGCAGAGTACGGAGACATGGTCCCAAGCGGCAGAGGTGGGGTGTTGATAAAGAGAGAGCTACCAGTATAATCCACAAAGAAGGCGGGTGAGGAGGGGGGGAGGGGTGGCAGTAGGAGGGATGATGCGTCCCTTTCGTTGAAGCACCTTGGCCGGGCCAAACAACCAATGGATCAGCAAGGTTTAACGTTATGTATGTGTGGTGTAGTCTAGTAGGAGATGAGACGAGGGCAGTAGGAGGAGGGACGATATGTCCCTTTAGTAGAACTCCTTGTTGGGACCAAACAACACATGGGCCGACATGGTTAACGATGTGTGGTGTAGTCTGCGGTAATCTACTGTAGAAACGGAGCTGTGTTCTCCTACAGCATTCGAGCATCCGTCGCGTGTGGTGTTGCTGTAGCCCCGCTCCCAGTACTAATAGTCCTGTTCGATGTCCCAGGTATTATGCTGCAGCTTGCGTGACAGTTTGCTACTAGTCCCCCAGGTAGCTTGTGGGGCAATTTTGCTACTAGCCCCCAGGTAGCTTGTGGGGCAATTTTGCTGGTAGCCCCCAAATAGCTTGCTTGGGTAGCAATTTGGTGACCGGCTTTGTTTCTGGTATTTTCCCCGTGATGTTTGACTTGGCGTTAGTGTCGTAAGAAGCCTACAGATAACACAACCTACGTACCCGACGTCAGGTATGTGTGTGTTATATGAAGCAGTACAGTACTGCGGTAGTACTACATAGTATCTGCGGTTGTTCGGCGCAATAGCACACGGTACAAATGGGAACGCAAGCTCGCTACCTACCGCACACCCTTATGAAGTGCTTGGCGCGCACACTCATGAGGGAGATGCAGTGAATAGTTTTGCTGCCACTCGTAAGAGTTAGATGCCTTTCTCAATCGTCTGGTGTGAGTTTGTTTTTTGCACACACTCAGAGGTGGATAGCGTATAACGAAAGTGACGCGCGTTGTTTTTCTTGTCAAGTGGTGGTAGACCGTTGCGTGTTGCGAGCGAGAGATACGTCTCAATTCGCTTACAAGGCCGAGTGTCACTGTGGTGTTTGTAGGAGGAGCAGTAGTCGTAGTAAATTGCTGCTGTAGTAGTAGTAGTGTTAGTATTATAGTAGTAGCAAGTACTGCACCTTAACCCGGCACCACAGTACTGTTATCATCCTAATATATCGAGCTTTTCTCAACCCGGCACTTGCTGTCGTCATGATGCTTGTTTGTGGCGTATTGAAGAGTGGTGGGACAATGCTTGTTTTCCTTTCTATATATGTGGTAAAGTGATGGACAACGAACATGGCAGGAGACAACACTTTAGCCCTACGTGACGGACGACAGCGACAACGATCCAAAAAAAAAATCCGATCTCGGCACAGGAAGTTATTTCGGAACCCCACCCCCCATCCCACCGCTAACAGCTCTTTCAGAAATCGACGAAATGAACTGGCGGCAAGCACACACAGGAGGCACAATATAGAGAAAAAATTATTTTCGCAGCACGTAATCATGTCGCACGAAAGCCTACATATCAGTAGGAAACCCGCTTGGATATCCCACGATCACCCAGACGCCCCAGGCCTAGAGTACGGCCAAAAATGTGCTGAAAAACCGGAAAAAATCGGCAATATCCCGCGCTTCTGTTTGGCTACGGGTACAGGTACTACATGGATGATTGCTTCGCGATGTGTGCGTGGACCATACGGACGAGAGTGGGCGAAAAAAGCGGAATCGAAACGCTGCGTGCGAAAAAAAACTAATCATGGTCACATTTGCTTGCTCGTTATGTGTCGGGGGAGGAGGGCGGCAAGGGGTGCTTCCGACTTGACCAATCGGAAATCAGGCTAATCTCACCGTCGTCCACTTTCCAAGTCTACCGCCATCAATACTTGATCTCTTCTATCCTTTGCTCGCAGCTGAACGCAACTAAAAACGTTGAGCATGATATTTCAAGGACGTCACAACACACGTGCGTGTACACACGTGCAAGCGGGCAAAGTCCCGAACTCCCTACGACCACTCGTACCACCGCTGCTCTGGTTCGGAAAGCGCCTTCGCAGCACCAATACAGCGTGCATCTTCGATTCCCAGCAAGCGCACGTGGCCGCGCCACCGTATAAACGAAGAACGGAGTTCTTCGAGGGTCCAGGGGACGGGTTTCCCCCGCCCAAACACAAACCACAGGGGCTCACGGTACTCGCTCCGTAAATACACCCGTTTGTTCCCGCGGCGCTCAAGACGAGAGCCGCAATTCACTGCCCGCCCTTCCTCCTTAGTATACATCAAAATCAAGACACGAAAAGAAAAAAAAACGGTTCAACGACGGATCGCGTCACACTTAGCGCATGACCTTGCCTACTATATATTTAGGGGGCCCGCTCCCCCTCCTCTCCCGTCCGAGAGAAAAAAAACGGTTGATTGACGGATTGCGAGGGTGGTTAATATTAATAGTTCACCGCTACCCCCCCCCCCCCCCCCGGCTATGCGTCGCCGTCACCCTTCGAAAACAGGCGGCTATACGCACGCCCCCGCGGCGCAACACAGGCGGCGAAGCCCAGGCGGCGCACACAGCCCCCCCCCCCCCCCCCCCCCCTCGCTATCCCTCTCCCTCTCCCTCCCTCCGCTCCCGACCCTCTCTGTCTCTGTCTGGGTGTCTGTCCCTCTCTCAGGTGGAGATGAGCGTGTTGTGGAGGGAGAACAGGAGGATGTCCATTGCGCCGCAGGCGCGGAGGTCGTCCATTACACGGCTAGACCCCTTCTTCAAAATCAGAGCTTGTACCGCCACCCACTCATCCAAGTCGAGCTGGGACACGGTGGGCGACCGCTTACCGGGTGCCACCTGCGCAAGCAAGCAGGTACAGCAGTAAAATGCGGAGCAAGCAATAATATGAGATGGCATCAGTATACCAGGTACATTTCAGCATCGGAAAATACTCGAAAACAAAACAAAACATCTAAACTACACGATAGTCGACATGCAAATAAAAATTGTACCAGGTGTGTTTTCTTCCCTCCCCCCCAGGTATTTTCCGGACAACGTTCCCATGGGTCGGCCATTCGCTAGAGGTGGGGGTAGGGTTACTAGGGTTACCAGGGTTAGGACTACCTGGTAGGCTTTAAGGCGTTCTTTCGAACATCCCTTCTCGAACCGCATACTGGCCTCGCATGTTTTCCTTTGTTTCCATGTTTTTCTAGTTTCTGTACATGCCTTGCATACGCGTCTCGGAGAATAAAGGGCAGGAGGGGGGAGGAGGTGCTTCCAGCTGTTGAACGCGTCGGCCAACTTTTTTCCGCGCCGGAGAACAGGGAGAGCAGAAATACTACTCAAAGGGACGAGGGGAAGAAAGAAAAGAAAGAGAGAGAGAGAGAGAGAGAGAGGAGGAGAGGGGGCGGGGGGGGAAAGTGCTCCAACTGGTCTTTGTTCCTCTCGTCTTTTTGGTTCAACACGATGAACGCGTCAAAAATAACGCCAGCCCCGCGAGGACAGGCACTATAGAGTGAAGCGCGATAAGGTAGGCGTACTGCAGTGGTCCCTCCATAGTGCCGGTATGCGCTATAGTGCTGGTGTGCGCCAGCCAACAATGCAACCATTGTACACGGCAGCGGCAAACGGCACTAATCCCTCCGCACACCACCACACTGGCGGACCCCATGTGTGTCAAGGGATTCCACGGGCACCATGACCGGCAACCGGCACTATAAGGGGACCACTACTCTGCACTTGTGCCGCTTTTTGACCGAAATATTTCTGACTGGGCAGAGCTCCACCAGCTGGGAAACTTACCCACCATCCAAATACGTAAAACGTGTGAAGCACGATCTAGTTTCTCCGTTTCCATGCAGGCCATTGGGGGGTGAAGCCTTCACGTTTTCGCAAGAGCCAGTTTTGAGCGAGCAGCTCCTCAAGTACAAGAGGTCCCAGGAGAACAATGTTGCTACCTACCCCTGTTGTACCATGCGTCGGTTGAGTACTGCCGGCTTCCACACGACGGCCGTTCCGGAAGAGAGGCCGTTCGGCGGCGGGAGCTGATTCGCAGGGGAGGAAAAGAAGCGGCAAATATAGGCGCCCGGGTGTATGCCGAAGAAAACACGCCGCGCCATGCGCTCTGCGCCTGGCGATGGGAAGGGAGCTATAGGAGGCGGCACGAAGTACTGAATGCGGGATTTTCGCCTTGGTGGATGCCCCCTTACGCTATAAACACTGTCCATACGAACAAGCAAAGTACTCCAGAGAGAAAAAAGAAACAAAATTAAATATCTATACTGCGAAATATTTCGTTGCTCGTACCGACTCTGGCACGAGTGTCTACAAGCGACTGTCCCCCCGGTGAGGCTGAGTCGCGTAGCTCAAGGCGCAGGGCTCCGTCGAACCTGAAAGTTGGCCCAGGTTGCTTGCAAGTGTGTCCGCTATCGATTTGCGCGGTATACACGTCAACGTCGGGAGCGGTTTGGGACCAGATTTTGCGAGGATTGGAGTTTCCTTGTGGCTGCGGTCAGACAGACAGACAGACAAGATTGCGATTACCGCAGCTGAGACTCAGTTTTAAAAACTGAGAATATACATTATAGATATAAGAAAAGAGTCACCCCACGGTAGGGGTTGCACTTTTTGAGCGAAAGGTTTCTGACAGACTGAGTTCTCTAAGTGAGGAACCAGCAGCAGCTAGGACGGAAAGTTTACTCGTATATTCGTTTTAGGACTACTATAGCGCGTAGAAGTGCCGATCGGGTGGCGCGAACAAAGTTCTTCCAAGCGTTGTATCGGGTGAGATATTGAGCTCCTAATGCGAGGGGCTCAGGAACTCTGGCGCGCACCCCTACCCGTGGTATGGCTGAAAAGATGAGTTGTCACACAGCTGCTGCCTGTCGGAAAGAACCAAACCTTGGGAAAAACAACAAAAAAAAAAACGCCTTCTCCTCGGGAAAGAGCTCGCTCTCGTGTAGGGCGTAGCACACGGTTTGAAAAATCTGCTGCCATGTATCAGGTACCAGGTATGATACATATATGCACCAAACGTGACACGTACGTACCTTCTTCGTCGCTTCGAGGTTCGCCTTCGTAACGTTGTACGACACCATGACGTGCCTGTCCACAGATCGTCGACGCGGGGTGAAAAGCAAGCGCAGGCAAAGCAAATTTTTGCCGCATCACGCAAGAGGAACAAAAAAGGCGCCGGCGCGAGAGGGGAAGTGGGAGGGAAGGAGACATGGTTACAAAAGGAGGGAGACGACCGAATCTGCAAAGAACGCCATACATCTCATTGAAACCACTGCAGAAGCGATATCATTCACATTCTAAACAGCGTGTGGATACCATAGCCTGCGCCCAAACGTGGGCAGGTGCGGTTCCATGTACTGCATGGTAACATGTGGGGAACGCGTGACTACTTGTAGCACACAAATATTACACACTCCCCGACGAGTTCTGCAGCTTCAGATTTGGTTCCCCTGCTTGACAAAAGATGTACATACACCCTGCATGAGGTTCATACAAAACCCGTAGTACGCGCGATGGACATATCACACGTACAGTAGCTTGCCAAGACCATTTTCGACCAAATCCTCTATACGTTACACCTTTTATGTGATATTTTATAATACATATATTTATACCCCCATAAACCCCGGCCAAAATGAATGTCTCTCGCACTTTTCTGCCGTGATGTAGCCTTCTATACGTCGCACGATGAGGTCGACCATGGCTCGGTGTTTCGTCTGCTTCCCCACGATGAGCAGACACTGCGATTCCATCACGTCTGCTACCACTTCCAGGCCCGCCGCCTGAACACAGGGTGTAGGAGGAAGCGGAAACGATCGAAAAAAAATCACATCCCGCAATGATTACTTGTATGAGTCTCAACAAAATCTTCGAGCTCCATAGCTGTCGTTTATTTTAGTTTCACAATATGATACTCCTGGTACCTGGTACCGTATATCAATGGTGAAACATTAATATCACACCCCCGGTGATAATATTTCGGGTTTGGGATTTTCATCACCCGCGGTGGCATACCGTGGGGGTGTGGTATACACCGTACCCACCATGATAAAAGTGGGTCGTCGTTTGGGATTCTAGATCATTCACCACCCATATAATGTAGGGGTGTTAACAGTGATGACTAACGAGTCTTGCTGACATATTCTAGGCAGACATTCTTGTTGACATCGATGCCGCCGGACGTCGAATGGAGGAAGAAGAACTTGGGCTTGCCGGCGGTAGTTCACCCCTGTTCCACAGCGCACGGCTGGTTCTCGCACTCCATGTCGCCGGGCGTCGAATGGAGAAAGCAGAACTCAGGGCTTGGCCTGCGGTGGTTTATATACGCAGGTTCCGCAATGTACAGCTGGCTGGTTCTCTCACTCCGGCTCGCCGCAGACCGAGAGCTCTGCTGTGACCGCCTCAGCATCAGGCGCCGTGGCTAGCGCATCTGCGGGTACCGGTACCCGTACTGTTGCGCGGGCCCCAGCAGCAGCCGTAGCAGGAGCAGTCGCAGTGGTTGGAATGTCGACGGGCCCTGCATGTGAAAGCCTCCGCACCGGGAGGCCAAGGCGTGGTTGGTGCACGACGGTCAGAAAAAAGACGCGATCGAGCCTGCAACCGCAGCAGCAGCAGCAGCAGCAGCAGCAGCAGCAGTCGTCTGAGCCGAAGACATGTTTAGCCCGCTGCGATGGACCACGCTTGCACCTACGGCTCTGTACCTCCTCCACTTCCATGCTGCCGGTCTCCACACGGTGAGCTGTGGTGCTCTCACACACTTGGTGTGCTGCTTGCTGTTGTGCCGTTCCGGTACCGGCACTGGTTTTGTTGATCGCGACACGCTTTCACCCGCGAACTCGGGGGTGTCATAATGATAATGAGGCAATACCTCATGGGGTGTGGTATACACCGTACCCCAGGTCATAACTCGGGGTGGTCGTATAGGATTTTACAGTAGAGTAATAGCCACCCGGGTGGTATACCGTGGGGGTGTGGTATACAAGATGGGGTGCGATAAACACTGCTGTCGTATACGGTACCTGGTAGGATTGATATTACGGGGGTCCATAGTTAATAGGACCTATGGTATACATAAAAACCTATATATTTACCTGTTTTTATTAACAAAATTTGGTCCCGTTAACTATGGACCCCCGTAGTAGCACTATTACACTGTTTTACGGGGGACAATAGTAAATAGGACCTACGCTACACACTAAAACCTACATATTTCCTTATTTTTACCAACAATATTTGGTCCTATTCACTATGGTTCCCCGTAATATACATTACACATAAAAAATCTACTACACTAGTAATACATATATTACGCATCAAAAATCCTCTTGGAGCCAACAAATTTACCAGGTACTTTTGATATTTTGATCTTGGAGTCTCTCTGACGGGCTCGCATTCCGACCGCGTCTCGACGCAGGGCAGGCCTCCACTCCTCATGTCTTCACATCGTCATCGTGTGGGCGGGGTTGGGTTATCCACGTCTACACGTTTACTTCATCATTCTTCGTTTTCTACGCAAAAAAATGGTACATTTCCTCGTTCATTTCTTTCTTCGTACGACATTATACGAAGGAATGTACTAACCCTTGGTCACGTCCCCCAGCATCATTCAGCAGGAAGGAATATTCACACTACTCTGGCCCAATATATAAGCAACTTTTAAATTGACTATTTGTATGCTATTGGTCCCTATATTTTGGGTCAGAGCGGGTCAGAGCGGTATTGGTGTATATTTTCTGTGGTACCGTGGTCCCACAGAGTTACTAAAAGCTGAGGGAACATCACAGAAGACGTTCGAATCGTCGCGGGAAAAAAAACACCAAAAGAAAGGTCAACGTTTTTTTTTTTATTGGGAAAGGGACTTTTTCCAGAGAGGCGTAGAACGTTCCGTGCATGAAGCTTGATTGCCGCACGCAGCTATTAATAGTACGGGGGATCATAGTAAACAGGACCTACGGTACACACAAAAACCTATATATTTATTATTAATACCGACAATATTTGGTCCTATTTACTACGGTCCCACGTAATAACTGCAAAATACATATCCAACTGCCGGCTCGGTCGGCGACTTACAGTCGGTCGGCCGACTAATGGCCCCAGTGAATTGCCGCACGCGACTACAGTAACCGCCACACCTACCGCAGTAGCCAACTGCTGACTTCATTCAGTCGGCGACCTACAACATAGCCAGCCCCCTGAGAAAAAAAAGTCCTGGCGCAGTGCTTCAAGTTTTTGAGTGCCTGCACGCAACTACAACTATTCGTAATACCCACCCAGCCACTGACTAGACCAGGCGACTCAACCTATTTAGCACTGCAGTCCCGTTTCGGGGGACGAAGCAGTCAAATTTCAAGTAGTTTGATCCCTAAACGGCACCACAGCCTTAGAAGGGTCAAGTCGGCCAACCAACACCTCTATTACGGAGGATCGTAGTAAATGGGACCAAATTTTGTTGGTGAAAATAGGGAAATGTAAAGGTTTTTGTGTGTACCGTAGGTGTTATTTACTGTGGTCCTCCGTAATAGTGATTGATTCAAGTTCGCTGACCTTCATCGTCGTTCCCCGTCTCGACGAGGTCAACCACGGCGTCCGCCAACCCCAGGCCGCACGCCGCCTCCACTGAACCAGACACGTACTTGATCTCTGTCCAGGAGGCAAGGGGCAAAGTGGTGAAAATAAAAAAGGGAGAGAAGGGGGGGGGGGGTGGTACTCATTATCATCCATGGCCGTAGTCGTATGAAAATAGACCCTGAGAAGCGGGGGGGCAGGGGGGGTCGCTCGCCTCTAGCTGGCACAGCAACACGGGGAGTTTCCGCACCCGTCCCCCCCATTCAAGGGACGGGGGGGGGGGGGGGGTGCAGCGTATTGCATGCATGAACACCGCCCCCCCCTACTCAACAGGTGGACAAGACCCCTATTTCGACCTTCTTTAGGGGACGTGAACAAAAGACAGACCTCCTACAAATATGTATAGAAAACTTTGTGCCAACACCTTTGGGAACTATGGGGAACGTTCTACAAAAACGGACCGGCTGCACGTTGAGCTTAAGGACGGTGGCGCTTTATCGGCGGTGAGGAGAAGGAGGTGTACTCGATAGGAGAGATGCACTCGATCTCATGCATGGCCGTAGTCGTATGACCATATACCCTCGCATCCCTACAATGCCGGGACGGAGCATGTCGGGTTTTCACCGACCAGGCAGACATTGCTTGCACCAAGCGCGAAGCGCCGTGAGGTGTCCGGCGAGTCGCATGAAGGGTGAGCTGCATCCTACCAAGAACCGCTTTAGAGGCGGACTTGCATATGGATGACAGCTTCAATGAGTTAGTTTAATTTCTGGTGTGGCCACTTCCAGAAGCAGCAATGGGAGTACTATGTAACTGCCTCTTGGGTGCCTTACCTTGAACACTACGTGATACGATCAATTCCCTTGTGCAGAGTAAAGGTTCTTTACTTCGCACAAATGATCTCACTCGACAACCAGCTGTGAGCGACCGCCAAAAAAAAAAAAAAAAAAAACGGTACCCTGGATGTCTAGCTCACTTAGTGAGCGGCATGTTTTACAGTGTCGATGCCAACCGACGCCAACCCAACCCGGGGGGGGGGTGTACTCAAGGGGCGGCGGGGGGTGTAGCGTATAGCATGCGTAAGCACCCGGACGCTGTCTCACCTCGCGCTGCTACCATATCTGCATATTCCCGTCGATGTCAAAAATGTCTGGCCCAAGCTTACGCCTGGTAACAAATGCCTCGAAAACTCGAATCGAAAAAGGAAGACGAAAAACAAAATACACAAAAAACGAGGAAGCAAGTGACAAGAGGCAAAATATTCACAGGGCCGCGTGCACCGCCGTACATCTGCCGCTGATGCCACCATCACCATCACCATCACCATCACCATCACCATCACCATCACCATACCACCACCACCACCCACTCCCCCCCCCAGCCACCACCACCACACCACACAACACAACGATATCAAACAACACCAACACCAACATCAACAACATCACCCCCCCCCCCCCCCCCCCCCCCCCCCCTATGATATATATATTATATATGGGTTGGGGTGGCGTCGGTTGGCAACGACACTGTAAAACATGCCGCTCACTACGTGAGCTAGACATCCAGGGTACCGTTTTTTTTTTGTTTTTTTTCTTTGGCGGTCGCCCACAGCTGGTCGTCTAGTTAGATCATTTGTGCGAAGTAAAGAACCTTTACTCTGCACAAGGGAATTGATCGTATCACGTAGTGTTCAAGGTAAGGCACCCAAGAGGTAGTTACATAGTATTCCCATTGCTGTCTCTGGAAGTGGCTACACCGGAAATTAAACTAACTCATTGAAGCTGTCATCCATATGCGAGTCCGCCTCACAGGCGGTTCTTAGTAAGATGCAGCTCACCCTTCATGCGACTCGCCGGACACCTCACGGCGCTTCGCGCTTGGTGCAAGCAATGTCTCCCTGGTCAGTGAAAACCCGACATGCTCCGTCCCGGCATTGTAGGGATGCGAGGGTCTATGGTCATACGACTACGGTCATGCATGAGATCGAGTACATCTCTCCTATCGAGTACACCCCCCCCCCCCAAGCACCTAATGAGTACCCCCCCCCCCCCCCCCCCCCAAGCACCACCCCTCTCCCCCCCCCCCCCACCAACCATCTCCACCACTCCTCCGTCTCCCTCTACCTCCGCGCATGATCTCACTGGTTGGGTTGTCCGGTGCATCGTATTGGTCGAAAAATTTCTTGCACACGGCCGGGAACGACGTGACAATACGCTTGCCCGAAAGCGACTTCACGTCCGTGATCCCAGCCGACACCGGCGCCTGCACGCACAGCCTGCACTTGCCGAAGCCGAGCTCCTGAAACAGGGAGAACATGTATGTCGGGAATGGGGGGGGGGGGGGGGAGGGGGGCGGGACACGGCGCGGAGAGGAGGGGGGGGGGGGGGGGGGGGGGGGGGGGGGGGGGGGGGGGGGGGGGGGGGGGGGGGGGGGGGGGGGGGGGGGGGGGGGGGGGGGGGGTCGTACTCATTTGTTGCTTGCCTTAGTCATTTGACCATTGACAACGCATCCCTTTCGAGACGGAGTACGGGGGGGGGGGGGGGGGGGCGTACTCATTTGTTGCTTGCCTTAGTCATTTGACCAGTGACCACGCATCCCTTTCGAGACGGAGTACCGGGGTGGGGGGGCGTACTCTTTTGTTGCTCGCCTTAGTCATTTGACCATTGACCACGCATCCCCATCGAGACGGAGCACCGGGGGGGGGGGGGGGGGGGGTTATTTCTTGAGTGAGGCGTCGAAGCCTCACTGCGAAGTGTGGGGTAGATCTATCACCTCATTTATGTGTTGAGTAGCCGCATCTTCGATCTCTCTTCCCGATTTTGGGATGACATGGTGATCATCTTTTATCGTCGTGTGATCTGCATCTCCGACTATTCAGGGTGGGCTAATGTGATAGGGTAGCATATTTACCGTATAAGAACGTGCATACCCGTTTGCGAATCTTGTACGGTTACGCGTAGCGTTCTGGGAACATTCCGTATGCGAATTTTGTATGGTTGCACGCACGTATCTCTACGGGAATATTATTTACGGGAATACTCGTATCTGCACACCAGGTTAGTTTTGGTCGGCATCTGGGCTGAGTTGTGTCCACGACGATGTTTTTTCTCGCTCACTCGAGTTCTCTCCTTCCCTCAACTCACTTGTGGAGCAGTAATAAGAAGTTCGTGAACTACAAGCAGCGCGCTCTACCCCCAGCATCGACATCCCTGTGCCCCTTACCTGCTCACATCTCTGCACCCCCACTTCGCGGAGGGGTATTGGCCGCCGAAGGGGCGAGGGGTTCAATTTATTTCGGAAAGCCTGCTGTGTTTTATTCCCCCTTTGCAACTTGCGACACCCCCGGAGGTTTTATGTCAACCGCATCATCCCGAAGGGAATTGCCTGGTAGCATTTATGCTATACTCGCCCTGCGTAGAGCAGCGTTCTCTCGCCTGAAGGGAGACTTGTGATAACTCAACGACGGGGGGGAGGGCGGTGTACTCAATATCATGCATTTGGGGGGGGGGGGGGTACTCATTACTCATTATCATGCATGGCCATAGTCGTATGACCATAGACCCTCGCATCCCTACAATGCCGGGACGGAGCACGTCGGGTTGTCACCGACCGGACAGTCGTTGCTCGCACCAAGCGCGAAGCGCCGTGAGGTGTTGGGCGAGTCGCATGAAGGGTGAGCTGCATCCCACTAAGAACCGCTCTAGAGGCGGATTTTCTTGCACATGGATGACAGCATCAGTGAATTGATTTAATTTCTGGTGTGGCCACTTCCAGAGACAACAATGGGTATGCCACGTAACTGCCTCGTGGGTGCCTCACCATATACACACTACGTAACACGATCATCCCTCTTGCGCTGAGTGAAGGTTCTCTCCGCACAAAAAAAATATCAACTCGACCGCCAGCCGCGGTAACCGCCAAAAAAAAAAAAAAAAAAAAAAAAAAAAAAAAAAAAAACGGTACCCTGGCTGTCCGGCTCACACAGTGAGAGGCGTGTTTTACAGCGTCGTCGCCAACCGATGCCAACCCAACCTGAGGGGCATCATGGGGGCGGGGGGAATAACGATTTGCATATATACGTCACAGTGGCGGCGCGAGTTGAACTCGCCTAGACTCCAAAATCGCATGCGGCCATGCTTATTTATCCTTTTTTAATCCTCCGGCGGATTGGTCAAATTAAAAAAAAAAACAATTTTAGGATAAACTGCAGTCCAGTTTGCGGGGAGACAAAACAGTCAAATTCTAAGTAGTTTGTCCCCAAAATGGGACTTCAGTCCTAAAAGGGCCATTTTAGGAACGGGAGTGCAGTACTAAAAGGGTAATCAAGCCTAAAATGACCGTTTGAGGGCAAACTGCAGTCCCGTTTCGGGGACAAACCAGCCGAATCCTATGTGGTTAGTCCCCAAAACGGGACTTCAGTTTGCCGTATTAATAGAAGGTCATTTTAGGAAGGGGACTGCACTACGAAAAGGGTTATTAAGCCTAAAATGGCCCCTTGAGGGCAAAAACTGCAGTCCCGTTTTGAGGACAAACCAGTCAAATTCTATGTAGTTTGTCCCCAAAACGGGACTACAGTCCTAAAAGGGCCATTTTAGGAACGGGACTGCAGTACTAAAAAGGCTATCAAGCCTAAAATGGCCGTTTTAGGAATGAAGTCCCGTTTTGGGGACAAACCAGTCGAATCATAAGTAGTTTGTCCCCAAAACGGGACCTCAGTTAGTCGTAGAAGGGTCATTTTAGGAACGGGACTGCGGGCCTAAAGGGTTACTAAGCCTAAAATGGCCCTTTGAGGGCAAACTGAAGTCCCATTTTGGGGACAAACCAGTCGAATTCTAAGTGATTTGTCCCCAAAACGGGACTTCAGTTAGCCCTAGAAGGGTCATTGTAGGAACGGGACTCCAGCACTAAAGGGTTATTAAGCCTAAAATGGCCCTTTGAGGGCAAAAACTGCAGTGCCTTTTTGGTGGCAAACCCGTCAAACTCTATGTATTTCGTCCCCAAAACGGGACTTCAGTGTGCCCTATTACGGGGGTCCATAGTAAATAGGACCTACGGTACACACAAAAACCTATATATTGAACTATTCTTACTATTACGGGGGGTCCATAGTTAACAGGACCAAATATTGTTAGTAAAAATACCTAAATATATAGGTTTTTATGTATGCCATAGGTCCTGTTAACTATAGACCCCCGTAATAGCAACATTTTTGGTCCTATTTACTGTGGTCCCCCGTAATAGAACGGGTAATTAACCCTAAGATAACCCTTTGAGGGCAAACTGCAGTCGTGAAAAGGGCTATGAACTCTTTCAGTAGTGCACTGACTGTACACGAACCTAAATCTGACTCCAACTTCGAGTAATTTGTCCCCAAACCACCCACGGGACTGCCATCCCTAAGGAAGTCAACTTGAGCTCACCACACCTTCGTTCCACATACACCAGGTCCAAAATACGACCGACACACCGCCTGCCGCCCTGCTTCCTCACCATGGCCACCTCGATCTCGCTCTCGTCCGAAGTTTCCTGGACCACGTCTAGCCCGGTGATGCCAATGTCCACGTTCCCTTCCCCCACAAACATCGCGATGTCGTGGGCCGGCAGAAACACCAGGGTCACCGGGAGGTCGCTGCATTGGGCGATGTCCACGCGTTCGGGCTGCGCGCGCCCCCCCAACCCCAACCCCCCACCAAAAAAAAACGCCGCCGCAGGAAACAAAAAAACAGAGAGAAAGAGAGGCGCACAAAAACAAAACGGATTAAAACGCGATTAAAGCCGCAGTGGGTAATTTCAACAAGCTCGATTGCGCGCCCCCCCCCCCCCCCCCCCCCCCCCCCCCCCCCCCCCCCCCCCCCCCCCCCCCCCCCCCCCCCCCCCCCCCCCCCCCCCCCCCCCCCCCCCACCCCCGCCCCAAAAACGCCACTGCAGGAAAAAGGAAAGACAAAGAGAGAAAAGAGGTTCGTACACTAGAAAAATGAACCATCAGAAAAGAAAGGATGCATCGATGTTCTCGAGCTCGGGCTCCCCACCGCGGCTCGCGACATGTGAACTGGTGCCACAGGGAGCCGGAAAGCAGAGAGAGAGACGCACGGACTCGTGCGCGAAAAAAAACAGACTGACGCTGCTTTGGACTTGAGATGTCCACCCGCTCGGGCTGCGCGTCCCCCGCTCCCCGCCCCCAACCCACCCCACCCCCACCAACCCCCGCCCACCCCCCCGCAGCGAAAACGCCAACAAGGGAAAAGCGAAAAGGGAAGACCGAGGAGTCACGAAAGAAAAAAAAAAAACGCAGGTTCAACCCTTTTATGGCCAACACATGAGCCTACACTACCTCTATACTCTGTGCCGTAATCAACCAAGCGTTTCGGGGGGACATCTGGACACTAAAGAAAGCTCGACCATCAATCGCAGCAAAGCATGCCATCACACTAATACGGGGGGGCCATAGTACGTAAACAGGACCAAATATTGCTAGCAAAAATAGGTATTACGGGGGTCCATAGTTAATAGGACCTATGGTATACATAAAAACCTATATATTCACCTATTTTTACTAACAAAATTTGGTCCCATTAACATTTTTACTAACAAAATTTGGTCCCATTAACTATGGACCCCCGTAATAAATATATACCACTCTGTCCCATTATACAAGCACCTGTTTTATAACAATTATTCAACAAAACTGTGCTCATACATTTTGGGACAAGAGTGGTAGGTTTTTGTGCGTACCGTATATCACTATCACGCGAGGGTGACAAGACGACACACCCCCCCTCGGAATTGCTTCGAAGGCGTTCTTCTCGACGATGGGGAAGGTGCAGCACGCCGAGCGATGATGCCTTCTCGGACAGATCTCTCTCATCGTCGAGACATTTCCAAAGTCATAATTTAATAATTTTTGGTTGTGTGTTGTGTGCTAGTGCGAGTGCCCCCCTTGCTTTGTTTGGGGAAAGCCGGCTAAAAACTTCGTCCTAGTGGGTAGGTGGTGTTATCATACTATTATAGTGTACGGTGGTAGCCACCAGAGCCCTCACCCTACGTGAATCCTGTGTGTAGGCCTCCGCGGATCGATCGGCGCCTTCTACTTCAAAGCCGCGAGGCTGAAAACCCCCAAAAACACTGCACCCAGCGCGGTAGATAGGGCCGATTTTTTTTCGCTAGTCTGTGGGTTTCCGTCCCATTTATTTGGTTCGTCCTTCTTTCTCCTCTCTCTCCCTAGTGGTAACTCAGATGCCTTGCCACATGTATAAATATCTATGCATACATATCGCAGGCTCTTCTCCCCCCTCCCCTCACATGCCCTTTCAAGAGCAGTAGCATATAGCTTGACACTTTTTTCGAGAATTATGGTACCACAAGATCACTGCTGTATACAAGACGAGTAGAAATATTCAGAACCGACTGTTAATATTTAACGCCATTATCAGCTAACCCCGTACCCACAACGGGACTTGAATGCCGTTCTAGACGGGTTAATTGAGCCAATCAGAACCAATCAACCATCTTCAGACAATACCTGGTGAAAGGTAACACTACATTTTGTTGTATACATTGACACTGACTATGTGTCAGCTTCGCCCTTTTAGAACTGCATCCACGTCTTCGAGCCAAACTCAACTGCAAAGAAATCAGAGTCGGAAACTGCTGTCGCTGGGGAAAGTGTTATAAAATCATCGTGTTTGTGACGGCCGTTTGTTATGTGTGCAGTGTTTGCCAACCATTTTCCCAAAATAAGCGATACCGCTGTACTATTCATATTAATAGTAGCACGCTCTGGGCGTAAACATGAGCACCGCTTGGTCTCCATGTTGACCCTGCTGCCTGCTAGGGCCAACTACAGCAGTCCCCTTCTGGGGAAAAAAAAAAACACTTAAATTCTAGGCAGTTCGTCTCCAAAACTGAGCGGGTAAAGACCTAAACTGTTCATATTGCCATTTCCGTGCAGAAAAGGGGTGGGTTCTATTGCTAGACATTCACAATGGAACCCCCCCCCCCCAATATATACTATATATTATGTATGGGTTGGGTTGGCGTCGGTTGGCAACGACACTGTAAAACATGCCGCTCACTACGTGAGCTAGACATCCAGGGTACCGTTTTTTTTTTTTTGTTTTTTTTTTTTTTGGCGGTCGCCCACAGCTGGTTGTCGAGTGAGATCATTTGTGCGAAATCAAGAACCTTTACTCTGCACAAGAGAATTGATCGTATCACGTAGTGTTCAAGGTAAGGCACCCAAGAGGCAGCTACATAGTACTCCCATTGCTGTCTCTGGAAGTGGCTACACCGGAAACTAAACTAACTCATTGAGGCTGTCATCCATATGCAAGTCCGCCTCACAAGCGGTTCTTAGTAGGATGCAGCTCACCCTTCATGCGACTCGCCGGACACCTCACGGCGCTTCGCGTTTGGTGCAAGCAATGTCTGCCTGGTCGGTGAAAACCCGACATGCTCCGTCCCGGCATTGTAGGGATGCGAGGGTCTATGGTCATACGACTACGGCCACGCATGAGATCGAGTACATCTCTCCTATCGAGTACACCCCCCCCCCCCCATTGCTCCGTCTCGAAAGGGATGCGTGGTCAATGGTCAAAAGGCAAGCAACGAATGAGCACGCCCCCCCCCACACGACGGTAGGAGCTCTTTAGCGGTTTTCAGCAGTAGACCTCCAATAGGGCCTACCAACTTACTCGAGAAAATGGTTGGCACCTTTTATACTGCTGTGTACGAGACCGAGGGACAACATACAGTATTACGGGGGGCCATACTAAATAGGACCTACGGTACATACAAACCCTCTATATATATTCCTATTTTTACTGACAATGTTTGGTCCTATTTACTAGGGCCCCCCGTAATATTAATAGTAGCGCTGCCAATGGTTGATTGGGTCTGATTGGATTTGGATCAGAGCTGGGGTTAGGGTGTTGGTGATACTTGTATTCGTCTCGCACACAGCCAGTGGCTCTCAAACCACTCGAGCAAGCGCGGCAAGCTTCCCTCGAATTTTTGTAGCGGGAAGGGTTCATTTCCGCTCTTTATTGTTACCGGTATGTTCGCAGCAGTATACCAGTTACATGTTTGGGCACTACCATATGTACGATACTTGTATTGATACGGTGCACCAATCTGTCCCATATTATAATTACCGGTTTTACACTAATTGTTAATACAAAAGGTGGTTATATTTAGGGACAGTGGTATGATACAAGCATATTAAATTCTTAAACATACCAGTTTTTTTTTTTTTTTTTCATCACTTTTACTTTCCAGCCCACTCGTAGGAGGTTTTACCCTCGACGATCTTCTGGACAAGCCGTGGTCACAGGTGTCGTCCCTTCTCTCCCCCGTACGTGCCTTTATTTTTTGTCCCGCACAGGGTTCAGCATTCCTACTGCTCGTCGACTTTCATCGAATGTAGCCAACTCACGCTTTCGCGCTTTCCGCTTATCAACTTTTTACGCAAGAAAAAGTCCCTACGAGCATGCGCTCGGTGAGACTTAAACCCACGAAGTTGATCTTGACAGGCACGCGGACCACCTACTACCAAGCCACCGGGGACGCCGGCAGTACACGATGTGACGGATGCAGCAAACGGAAATCGACGAAGAAAAACGAAAAATGCAAAATACAGATACCTCGGATGCTGTTCACAATATACGTAGGAATGAATGAATCTACGCACTGCTGCTTCGGAACAACGACGAAACTGCTGCTGCTGCTGCTGCTGCTGCTGCTGCTTCTGCTGCTGCTGCTGCTGCTGCTGCTGCTTCTTCTTCTGCTTCCTCTGCTGCTGCTGCTGCTGCTGCTGCTGCTGCTGCTGCTGCTCCTCTGCTGCTGCTGCTGCTGCAACGCCCCGGAACAAGAATTGCGGGAAAACTCTCACCACGTGTCCAAGTGTCAAAATCCAGGTCAATGCTACCCCATTCATTCGTCGCCGGACGCGAGAGATTCGAGCAACGCAATGTGCCAACCAAACCGACACATGCATATTTTGTCCGCAACCCCGCGATACAACAGATGGGTCATTAACCCTTTTATTACGGGGGTCCACAGTTAACAGGACCTATGGTACACATGAAAACCTATATATTTACCTATTTTTACCGGCAATATTAGGTCCTATTTACTATGGACCCCCGTATTCGTTCTGCAGGCCTCTTCAGATTAGTTTTTGGGGACAAACCGCTTGGAATTAGAATGTTTCGTCCGCAAAATCGCGACCGCGAGTACCACCGTGGTTAAGAGGCATGTCAACAGCAGACACCATGTATTTTGCTGTACACGAGGATCACCCACGGGCACGTGTGAAAACGAAAACATTACGTAGCAGCGCTGTTGCGGGGGGACCATCATAGTAAATAGGACCTCCGGTACACACAAAAAAAAAAAAAAACTACATATTTCTCTATTTATTTACGAACAGTGCTTGCTTCCATTCACTATGGGTCCCCCGTAGTTTAATAATAGCATCTCATTGTGACCCAGCAGCTCAACATGGCCAACCGCTTCTCTTGTCCTTCCTGTGTGGGCTCGAGAGTCTGTTGCGTGCATGCCGCGCGCCGCGCAACAAACAACCTGTAACTGGTGTTTTGACACGTTTTTTTCATAGCGGCTTTTCCGGGCTTCGAACCAGAGCGTCCGGACGTGTGCACGAAGTGTTTCACTCTCCCGAGGGTAAATCGCAAGCGATTTCACCGAAATCTACGAAGAGGTACCAATGTGTCCCTAAACCATACAAGGTATTAATAGGACCGTTTGTACAGCAGTAGTATTAATAGCATGTAGTCCAAAGGGTATGTGTATTCGGAATAAATACGTCCACAAATTGACGGAGCGATCACGAAAAAGAACGAAGAGCAACAAAGCACCTGAGTAGGTTCAGCAATTTGTAAGGGGACCTCAAGCACCTCCTATTGATCACATTGAAAACGGGCCTAAGAACAAAACTTCGCCTTCGGCGAGAACGCAAAAGAGGGCACAAAACAACTTTTTTCGTCTACGGTAGAGACCAACCACCCCCCCCCCCCCCCAAAAAAAAAAAAAACGCCTTCGGCGAAATAGACGCCGCAACAATGCGCCAACAAGCCGTGTTGCGGGAAATAGCCATTTCAACCCTGATGTCGCGCCAGCGCAGGAGCGCAACAGCTCATCACAATAGTGCCCTGGTGTGCACTGCTCGCTCACCAGAAGGCGCTATACCTACCCACTCACCATTTCATACCAGCTACCAGCAACGCCATCAACACAATCATAATAAACTTGCTGATACGGGGGACCACAGTAAATAGGACCAAATATTGTTAGTAAAAATAGTTCAATATATAGGTTTTTGTGTGTACCGTAGGTCCTACTAATTATGGTCCCCCGTAAATAGGGTCAACGGAAGGTGCCATGGGAGGGGTCGTACCACACTCTTCCCGGCGAAAACTGGCAGTCACTAATCAGGATAAAATACGGTGTGTAGAAGACATGGGGATACAGGCTGTAGGCTTTTTCGGTTTATCGTGGGTTTTGATCATTGCGCGTAGTACCGCAGGTTTGGCCCATCGGCCCGTCGGTACTCCCCACGCGAACGAATACCCGCGTGCAACCCCAACAGCTTTACACTCCGCCCAACCAACGAGCCACACAGACGCGGCGGAACTACTTACAACGTAGAACTACAGCAGTAACCATTAAAATAAAAAAAAAACTCGTTTGGGCTGTAGTCGTTGTTGCTTGCCCGGGATACTTGCCAGCTCAGTGGCGTACTTTGTACTTTCTTCCTTCTTTCGCTTTCAAGAGTTTTTTTTTTTTTTTGTTTCCCTCGTTCTTGCCCCGTGGCTCGTGTGTGCGAGAAGTACGCACCTGGCACGAAGAACAAGCGCCCTCTATGTTCTCTCTCTCTCTCTCTCTCTCTCTCTCTTTCTCCCTTTTCAGCTCGCGACACCCCAGTGATTTCAAGTCGACCGCCATCCCGAAGGGCGGCCTTATACCTTACCAGTATATACTGGTACAGCAGGGGTTTCCCCCCCGTAAAAAGGCGGTCTGAGGAAGGCGGTATCTCTATATAAGGCGGTCAGAATCGAATCGCTTCGCGCCACTAAGAAATTGCACCCATTGCTTGAAATGAATGAGGCGGCCTCTCCCAACACAGCGGTCATGTTGCTCTGTCAAACTAACGCCTTAGACCTTACGAGGTACGAGGTATCCCTTGCACTGCCACGTACCGGTATGTGCTAACGACCTATTTTGGTGCCCCCAGACTGCGACAGAAGAAAGGTCCGCTTTTTCGTCCAGTAGTTCAACAACCGTCCACGGGAAGGAGCACGTTGCGCCCGCATCGTACGACTCCGTGCTTTCAACCATTGCAGTTTGGACAGCAACTCGAACAACCCTCCCCCCCCCCCACTCAAGACAGACATGAAAAGGTTGAAATGGCACTAAAAGAACGAGCCAAAAAAGACGTTGCCAGCCACAGTTGATAGAGCTGTATGGAAGAAAGTAACAAAAGAGCGAGAGCTGGAATAAGGTGGGATGGTGTAGTTACGCGTACCTTCTTCGCAGCAAGCAGTACACCACCAGTACAACTTATGATACTATTAATATTGTCAATACTAAATACATATTAACGAGAGTGTGGGAAATCGTATCGAGAGTTTCGAAATCTAGAAATATCCAACCTTCTGCATGCCGGTATCGTATTCGCCCTCCATCCCGTGCCATCCTCGTGTTTTTAATGCTGATACTGAACGAAAGCCTCCATGATACTATCACGGGGGTCCATAGTTAACGGGACCAATTTTTGTTAGTAAAAATAGGTAAATATATAGGTTTTTATGTATACCATAGGTCCTGTTAACTATAAACCCCCGTAATACTATAAAATATCGATACCGTACCGATTACGATTAGTTTTTTTTTTCGGTCGGGCTCGTACCGATTGATCCTACATACACCACAATATCCAACCTCAAGCACCCTGCGGACACAGCAGTAGACTACATCAATAGATGAGCAGAAACGCAGCTACAACGCATGGCAGACGCACACAAACAACCGCAAGGTGCGCGAGAGGTACACCTACACCGATTGGGCGCATCACCGATACCCACTTTCAAGTAGGTTCCTGATCTGTATGATCAATTAATAGCTCATGTTGCCGGGAGGAAGCCGTACAATCTGCATGACACTGCAACGCGTCCTGGGTTGGAGCTGCACTATACATGCCGACTCATGACGGCAGGTAATGATCTAGATGATCTGTATGTTCTATCTGTAGATGATCTGTGCGATGTGTGGCTCCTTGCCCTCCATGCCACGCTACATACCATACCTGCGTCACACTCCAACGATAACAGTGCGAGTAAACTCAAGAACAAGTCGGTCCGTGGACCCATGAGTACTGCTGTAGTGAGTAGTGAGTGGCGCAACCTGCACCACCTTAGCCATACAAGGGCTTCGCGGGTATCCTGGGTACCCCACGGGTGCCCCACGGGTACCCCGGATGCCAACCGGCAGTTATTCTTCCGAAGAAGGTACCGGAGGGTTTTGGGTGCACTGGTACCCATGGGTGTCCATCCGAGCCCCGGAGTGTCCAGGCTGACTCTGCCCTAGCCTGCCCTACCCTGCTCTGCCCTGCCCTGCCCTGCCCTGCCCTGCCCCGCCCTACCTTACCCAACCTCAGCCTACCCTGCCTTCCCCGCGTGGCCCTTGGCCTCTTCCTCAGTCAGTCGACCGGGTCCCACAAGTTGCAAGCTCAGGGGAAACGAGAAACAAGAAAGCAACCATACGAGGAACGACAAAAAAAAAAAAAAAAAAGGCAGCACCGTCACCATGCCTGCACGCTGGTTTCACTTACTTCTCATGGTATTACCATGTCTGGGATGTGTACGTTTTTTTTCAGGTACGTACGAGTACGCATATCCTGGCATTCGGACTTTGATAGAACGTTCATGTTTACCTTTTGTATTATTTGTTTGGTCGGGTACATCCAGAGAACACACGTTTACCCTATACTTGTACTTCGGATATTATTAAAAAGCATACGCTGGCTGCTTTCGTATATATATATATATATATATATATATATATATATATGTATACTTGTACCCGGTACCAGGTCAAAAAGAAGGAAACAACAAGAAGAAAGGAAGAAGGAAACAACAAGAAAAACGGAAGAAGAAAAAAACATGAAAAACACTGCAACGCGTCCTCTTTGGCAATCTCTCTCTCTCTCTCTCTCTCTCTCTCTCTCTCTCTCTCTCTCTCTCTCTCTCTCTCTCTCTCTCTCTCTCTCGCCACCTCTCACCCGTCGGTGGTCCATCCCAGCGCCCGCCAGCAGCTTCATGCAGCGGTCGTACAGCCTCCCCTTCTTGGGCACGCCCATCACCACGTTGTCGGTCGGAATCATGGAGCTTCCTTCCCCTATAGCCGCCATTTTTGTCCTTCCGCTCTTTTATCCGTTCCCTCAAGTCTATTTTAGCAGCAGCGGCTGATTGTTAGTATCTGCGTGCTTGTTCAAGGTGCCTACGTCCGCAGATGCGCCGCCTTTTGTAGTGTGATGTGATGTGATGTGATGTGATGTGATGTGGAGACGGACCCCCTGTCTAAAGAAGGGGGTTTCGACGCAGGCGTGGCGGGACGGGGGACGGGGGGGGGGGGGAGAGGGGGAGACGCGAGATAGTTTGTACAAGACCAGCACTGAGATAGCGATGGTGAAAAGTGGCTTTGGTTAAGGAAACGCACTATTGACGTAAATATAAGGGCGGTTTATCGTTCAAAAAGTGCACATATGTCCCTTATATTTTCGTCTAGAGTGGTTCGAACGAATCACGCGAGGCGAGAGGCAGTACATGGAGCAGCGGTTCGCGGGCGGGGCAACCCTCGCCCCTCCCTGCACTTGCACTTGCACTTGATGGGCTTCAACCCTTTGGGAACCGCAGTCTCGTTTTGGGTACAAATCACTTGGAATTAGACTGGTCTGTCCCCAAATCGGGACTGCGATGCTAAAGGGAAGACAAAAAGAAGCCTGAAGCCTGGCAAACACAACAATGCCCTGTGGTTGCGATGAACGGCGGACGGACATAAAAATGTTGACATTCTTAGTCTTTTACAGAATAGTATTTGTTGCTGCCGGTTTTACGGGGGGGGCATAGTAAACAGGACCTACGGTACGCACAACAAACCTACATATTTCCCTACTTTTACAATCAATACTTGGTGCTATTTACTATGGTCCCCCGTGATACCAGAGACAGCAGCAGCAGGATGTCTACGCCGCCCTGCTGCTATCAGTTATAGCAGAAGCACTGATGCGAGCTCTGGCGGTGCTGCTGCTGGTGCTGCTGCTGCTGCTGCCGCCGGCACGCTCAGGAATGCGTCAAGTACCCCCGCGTACCCGGGCGTTTCGGCAACTCATACAAACGACTTGGAATTAGAGTAAGGGATTTGCAATCAAGATCCGTGTTTTGGTGGTTGTAGAATGGTTGACGCCAAGTATACGAGAATCCTGAGCTTCTTATTAACAGCCCATTTCTGCACTTTGTTTGGGCCCAGCAATATACTACCCATCATGGGAAAATAGTTTTGAGCCCAGCAGTGTCTTCGACGACGGCTCCCCAAGAGAGATATGTCATCCGCCTGGAAAAACAGCAAAATGTTCCACAATAGTGAAGGCCTTTTCTTCATGGGTGATGTAGCCATTGCGCTACGCGCTATGCTCCCTTGGCGTGAACAGCACCATCTAAGCGTTTTAGCGAGCTTTTCGTGCTGCTCGCCCCCAACATCGAACCCAACGAAAAACACCTCGTGAGTCGCTTCTTGCTTGCTGCCCACGACTGCCGTCTGGCGCACCCGACGCCCTCACAGACCCCATCACGAGCATCCCTCAATTTTCGCGGGCTGTACTTGCCAGTGAAGAGCTGTAGCTGTCCGTCCGCAAGTGAAGGTGCAAGCGTTCAGTTGGGGGTATTACGGGGGTCTATAGTTAATAGGACCTATGGCATACATAAAAACCTACATATTTACCTTTTTTTAGTAACAATATTTGGTCCCATAAACTATGGACCCCCGTAATAGTTTTTTGGCCTCACTTTGTTCACCCCAAATTTCGACCAAATTCGACCACTGGAGCACCTCTTAGTTGAGGGGTAGGCCTCTGTCGAGAACCTGCGGGGCACCAATCTCGAGACAAACACAAGCTGCTGCTGTGATGAACTTCTAACAAACAAGTAACCGTCGCTCTCCGGCGAGCACGAAGCAGCCCAAGTTCTAAACGCAGCGTGTCAAGAGAACGATGTTTTTTTTTTTTTTCTGTCGGTTCCGATAAAACATCTAGATATTAGAGACTGGAAACCCGGGGACCAGGGGACGCTTGGGTGCCAGCGTCCCTTTAAGACTACAGCAACCCTGATACCAGTATACCTCTGCTGCTGCTGCTGCTGCTACTGCTGCTGCTGCTGCTGCTGCTGCTGCTGCTGCTGCTGCTGCTGGAGTTGCCACCACAGTATAATACTGAGCGTTCCCACGTGCCTCTGCTCCGTGTTTTTTTCTTTCGTTTTCGGCGCAAGGACGAGGCGAAATTGGGCAGGAAGCGCGACACACCCGTTGTGAATGGCGTCCAAGGGAATGGGGAGGGGGGGGAGAGGGGAATAGGCGTAGGGAAACCAAAGGTTGACGAAAGCAGGAAGGATACGGAAGACAGGCTGACAAGGCACCAGACCGACCACAGCCATTTAGAAGCTGTCTATATATTTGCTACTCGCGCCACAAACTGCTGCGGCCGCCTCGAAGGTGTGCTTTCGCTGTGCTTTGTTTTCCCTGCCCTTCCTTTCTTTTCTTTCGCTCCCAGCGTTATTATTTACAAGGGCATTGGCCAAAATCAGGTATACCTGATCCATCTGGGTCAAAATCATGTAATGCTGACACCAAGCAAAAAAACGCGCGCCACGAACGGTGCTTTGTACATGAAAATCCATCAACAGAAACATGCGCCTGAACATCAGGCGTGTGGCCTCCGAAATCTGAATAACTTTTTTTTTTCGGGTGTATCATAGGTACCACGGGCTCCGCTTGGACCTGCAGAGGGTCACCATTAACGCTTCGTTTGCTCCGCTACGGCGGGAGCGCCAAGAGTATTTATTCTCGCAGCCCTCCCCCCGTTGCCGGCTCTGAAGCTTCTCGACCATCCTCACGGAACCGCCTTCATGGGCATGAAATTATCCTGCCGTACCAAACCTGAGACCACCTCGACGCGAGGTGGCGCAGACGAGCTGCCGTGCTTGTCCACGGTCCTGTAGTATAATTCTTGTGACCATAGAACTGAGGAAACAACACAGTAGTGCATCCCAACAACTTGAAGCACATCCTAAATGAGAAAAAGTGAAGTCAACGTACGTATAGTATGTATGCATAAATATGTACGTACGTACCCTTGCTTGATCCCAACAGGAACCAAAATACCTGAACAGCCTACCAACCTGAAGATCCTAGCTCCAAGATCGTAATGGGAATGGGACCCCCCATGTTTTCAGTTTGCGCATCGATTTCATCTTGTGTGCGTCTCGCGCAATTTGAGGCAGCCGAAATTTGATTTTTTTTAGGGATTCTTGGGAACTTCCTACGTAGGGCTCCAGCACCTTTGCGTGACCAGGGACTCCTTCATTCGAGTCAATGCGAGAACAACACAACAGCACAGACGAAAAAAATACAGCAGTAGTGTACGTATGGCCTCTCCATTTGCTCAAAATTAGCCAAAACCAGTTGAAAGCTAGACAGAGTAGACAAATGAGAGTTTCGGGGGGGGAAAAAAAAAAACACAAAAAAGAAGCGCTCAGGGTCAGGGTTTGTCGAAGTCTCGCCGCATAAAAGACGTTGACGGCTATTTTTTTCCCAGAGTGGATTCTTTTTTTCCAGATGCTCAGGGTTACGGGCTGCAAAACAGGGTTTTACCCTGAGCAAAGAAGCTGCTCAGGGTAATGGTCATGGCACAGAGCACAGGTAGTAAAGTAAAGGATGCTTGTACCGTCACACAAGCAGCCCGGGACTGACACTGACTCGCCGCCATAGCTTAGGGCGACAAGGAGGCGCGCCATCTCCTCGAACCAGTCGTCGTTCGGTTCGTGACTCTTTGGCGGTGAGGAAGTACAGAGTAGTTTCGGCAATCTCAGCAGGCAAGGAGGTGGAGTATGCATCTTTAGAAAAAAAGAAGACAAGCAACCTAGCAACCTCACGCCGAGTGACGGTGAGGAGGGCGGTGATGGCGTAGAAGGTACGCGGGGAGGACGACCACTCGCCAAAGCGTTGGGGCAACCGGGTGCACCACCTCCTCCACCAGTAGGCGGTTGGTTGTGATGGGGCTACAAGTACTGCTGCTGTAATCGCAGCAGGCGAGGCGAAGTGAGCAGGAGCAGCTCCATAAATAGAAGCACATCACGCTGCACACGAAAACGAAGACACGCAACCTCGAGCTGGGTGGTGGCTTGGAGGACAGCGACTGTGGAGATCGTGTTATAGTGATGGAGGAGGGGGAGGGGCAGGTCGGAGCGAAAGGTGGTGGAACACGCCGCGGTCGACACGACGCTCGAAGCTTGCTGTGAAAAATCGGGAAGCTTGAACGCAGGTCCACGTCACTGTTATTCCTCTCACCCTGAGCATATTTTTTTCTGAATTTTTTCCAAATTTCTGAAAGCACCAACCATGAGCACCCACCCTGAGCAAAGTTTTTTCGTCTTTTTTTTTTCCGAAACGCTCTTAAGTCAGGTATACCCTGGCCTTTTCGAGCCAAAATCAGGTACGATGTCAGTCTGGCCAATGGCAGGGCTCCTGACGTGTGGTTTGTACTTGTGTTTAGTACGTCGTATGTGACTGATTTCTGGCCCAAAAGTGGCCAGGTATACCTGATTTTGGCTTTATATATTGTGTCATTGTTTGTTTTGAATTGTCTGTCGCACCTTCTCCCAGGCAAGGATGTCAGGAGACATGTCAGTGTCAAGCTGTCTGTCTGTCAAGGCAATTCCATCTGTCTAGACATATGTCCCCTACCCCCCCCTGGCAGAAAAAGCCTCACTACATGCGTGGAAACCCCTATTTTTATTGTTACGTGCAGCCGTTTTACTCATTTTATATGGACCTTACTTTAAAATATCGAGACTCTGCAATTCAATTGCATTTTTATGTAGATCGGACTCGGAAAAGTATCAAAATGTCGAAAAAAACAAAAATAATACAGGAAAACTCACTACTTTCGACAATATTTTCAGGCGTTTCCGGAAGAACGGGAAAATTTCTTAACGTCCCCCGTTTTTGGCTGTCAAGGCTGTCTGTCAAGACATTTGTGACCGCAGAGCTTGCACCTCTTTAGGACTGAAGAATCCGCACGGACACCGGGTGTGCTGGATGTCGACGGGTAGAAATCGCGATTTAACCCTTAAGTTAGGTACTGCTGTTATCGGTAGCACTGCAGTCCCCTTTTCCGGACAAACTACTCAAATTCTATCACGGGGAACCATATTAAACAGGACCTACGGTACACACAAAAACCTATACATTTTGCTATTTTTACTAACAATGTTTGGTCCTATTTATTATGGTCCTCCGGAATAAGTAGTTGGTCCCCAAAACGGGACAGCAGCCTCAACAGGCAGTACTGAAAGAGGTTCGTGTATCTCTCTTGGGACTCCAGAGCGCAAAATCGACGACAACAACTGCCGATTAGAGCACAAAGAGAAGAGAAGGGCAAAAAATGAAAATGGGAATAAAAAAAGTTGAAAAAATATATATTTGGAAGTCCTGGCGAGCTCAAGTCATCGAAGGGATCTTACTACTGTAGATACCAGGTAACTCATACCAGGTAACGTATATAATTGAAAAAAAAATATTCGTACCGGGTACGACAATTGTAATGGGCGAACTCGGCGAACATGCAGCTACGCAGGGGAGTTGGAATTTCGCTGAGGCGTCCGTCAACGTTCGTTGCAGTCGCGGAACAAGGTTGTGATCGATACACACTCACGATGTGGCTGCTCACTTCCTGCTTCGAACTTTTTGTGTTGCTGATTAATCTCACAGCATTCGTATATACATCAGAGATTATTCGTACTTCAGAGATGGCTATGTATCAGCACTACAGCAGTATTAATATTACGGGGGAACATAATGATCAGGACACCAAATATGCTTCGTAAAAATCAGGGCATTTCGCGGGTCAGCTGACCCGACCCCATCCGCGAAAGTTTTGAGGTGTGTTGACTTGATCCAACCCGACCCGCGAGATTTTGAAACCCTCTTGATCCGACCCGACCCGACCCGCGAGACCGAATCCGACCCCACCCGTGAGATTTGATAATCTCCTGACCCGACCCGACCCGACCCGCCACCTTCCGATTGACCCATGAGACACGGGATTTATCTTGACCCGCGGGTTCGACCGGCGGATCCGGCCCGTTGGTCGATACTTGAAAAACTATTAAATACTCGTTTGTGTGCCCCGCAGCGATATGTGGCCTGGCTGTAGTGGGTATCGATGGATGCGGGCATGTGTACATGGATTTGGCGATGTTTTAATGTTAGAATACTACACCAAAAAAGTATTATTGAGTACGAGAAAAGCCTTTGGGCAAGAGAGCGGCAAGTGTTTCACGTGTCGGATCCGCGAGCCGGATTCGTGTGTCCGACCCGCGGGTCAGCAAAAAACAACTCGCGGGTCATGCTGGCCCGACCCGCGAGTGACCCGTTTCTCATGGGTCATGAACTGACCCGACCCGTGAGCTTTTCATTACCTCTTGACCCGAACTGACCCGACCCGTGAGATTTGAAAAATTCTTGACCCGACCAGACCCGACCCGCGAGATTTGAAAACCTCTTGACCCGACCCGACCCGACCCGTGAGATTTTGAACACTTCCTGACCCGACCCGATCCGACCCGACCCGACCCGACCCGACCCGACCCGTGAATTTTTGAACATCCCGAGACCCGACCCGCGGGTCGGGTCATGACCCGCAAAAAAACCCTGGTAAAAATACTATTACCACAATATATACATAGGTTTTTGTTACGGTGGGTCCTGATCCCTATGGTCACCCGTAAAATATAGGCGTTGGTATTAATATTAATAGTGTTTTTTTTCCAATACTCGATGGACGGCCGTGCGACGACACCAATGAGGACATGAACAAGTGGAGATCAACGGGAACCGAGCATTACTCCGATTCTCGCAATCTGCGCCACTGCCACTGCTGCTATACTCAGTGCGGCGACGAGTGTAGAGCGAAAAGGACTGAAAATGACTGCCTAGAGGTCTGAACGATTCAGAACATGCACTATTACCGGGGACCGTAGTAAATAGGACCAAATTTTGTTAGTAAAAATGGGGAAAAAAACATGTAGGCTTTTGTGTATGCCGTAGGCCCTATTTACTATGTTTCCCCGTAATAATACATGGGCCACCCGGGGATGATGATTTTCGCCCCCCCTCGAAAAGACGCCTTTTCTTCCTGGAATGAGAAGAAACAGTTTTTTGGGGGGGGGGAATGCTGAAAGAGACTGTTTCCCGGAAAATTTTGGGTTCCAGGTGGGGAAATACAAACGCCTTCATTTCGGGAGGAACTTTGGACTTTTCCACGAGAAAATTCGAGAAGTTTCGGTTTTATGCATTTTCCTGAATCTGAAAAACGTGACTGGTTCATACCATGTGCCATGTTGTACGCGTACGTCATCTGTACAGCAGTACAATGATAGCATACCGGTACGAAGTACTGCTTATAACCCGGTACCGCTGTGCATTCCAGCAGACGACAAAAGCAGCAACAGCGGATTGCGAGTGGCGACTATTAATAGGTCGCGGTCGAAACTGCCATTACTCCTGCCGCCATCGTCGCTGCTGGTGCTGGTGCTGGTGCTGGTGCTGGGGTACGCAGCAGTAAACATTACCTGGTATTAATACTCGTAGTACTAATAAACGCTGTGCAATTACAGGTAGTTGGAGTTGCATGGGCACAACAGAAGACGAGCGGATGTGGCGTTTGAAAAAAAAATCGGAAGTCGTCCCTGTGTGCGCGAAGCCGCGGTCGCCAACAGGAACTCGATTCCGTGCCAGGCAAGACCGACCTCCCAAAAACTGCCGCGCCCGGACGCCACTCATGCTCCCACCACAATACTATCCGGGAACACAAGTAAGCACTTGTGGCGGGAGTGCAGGACAGCATCACTCAGCTCCTACGATAGCTTGCTGCGGCCGCTGTCTGGGTGGTAGCACCTGACCTGTAATATCCTATCATACATGTACGATCGTACCACAGCAGCAGTCCACAAAGCGATACCGCAAGATGCAACCGGGTCCACCCACCACGACACATCCGCGTTTGCTCGAAACCAGTGGACCATTGGGACATGTACGTGCGGCCGCCATGTGTAGGAGCCAGTCATGATATATGCTTGCCAGCATACTATGCCTCACGCAGCAGCATCTACTGCTGTACACGCACACGGAGCTGACAACGCCATTCAACCAAGTTACACATGTTGGCTTCATTTCGAGCTGCAGAACTTCTTTCTAGATTCGTCACCGACTCCTCCCAGTGCACTCACGAGTGCCAACGAACTCACCTGTCTCTTGCACTGACGATCGGTTTTCGTGTGGTACGTTGAGCAAGGAGAAAAAAGAGCTGCTGCGGCCAGAATCACCTGTTATATCTGTCTGGTCTGCGCTGCACGAGAGCAAATCAAATCGCGCTGGCTGTATGTATCGTCATCGTCACCTCGCCCTTCCTACAACAGCCTCTATATTTAATGGAACACCTTCGGTAACGTATCCCCAGCACTCTGCTTGGAGTGACTCGCTGCAACCTGCTTCCACAAGTGAGCCGCCTCCCTCGTGTTGGCTAGACGAGGGCCATGTGAAGAGTGGGCACAGCTCTTGACTTTGTGTCAGAGTGGTGTCCACGTTACTGACTCTGAAACGTGTGGTGTTCGCTGCTTGTTGTTACTGGGTTTTTTTTTTAGTACAAGTAAACCAGTACCAGTACGTACCAGCCATTGTGTCCCCTGTTGTGTGTGGTACCTGGTAAATCAGAACCGCGTCCTCACTGCTACACTTGCCCGCACTTGCCTATAAGTTTCCAGCCAAGCGAACGCCCCAATGTTCTCCTTCTGCCTCCAGACAGAGAGAAGAAGCAAAGCACAATAGTAGTAGTAGCAGTAGTAGAAGTAGTAGTAGTAGTAGTAGTAGTAGTAGTAGTAGTAGTAGTAGTAGTAGTAGTAGTAGTAGTAGTAGTAGTAGTAGTAGTAGTAGTAGTAGTAGTAGTAGTAGTAGTAGTAGTAGTAGTAGTAGTAGTAGTAGTAGTAGTAGTAGTAGTAGTAGTAGTAGTAGTAGTAGTAGTAGTAGTAGTAATAGTAGTAGTAGTGGTAGTAGTTGCAGTAGTAGTAGTAGTAGTAATAGTAGTAGTAGTAGTAGTAGTAGTAGTAATGGTATTAATAGTAGTAGTACAGACAGTAGGGGCCCTCAATAAGGCGGTGGTGTGCCAGAGCACTATGACCGCCTTATTGCGGGCAGCCGCCTTACTTGTGAATATATAGGGCGTTTACAGCCGTACTGAGGTTCGGGATTACCTCAGTAAGGCCGTTACCGCCTTACTTGGAGAAAATACCTTGTTTTAGTGCGTTGTACCCTACAGCAGTATAATAGGTATTAACCTAAGAGAGCGCTGCACGACGAAGGACTGCTGCGGGTGACAACGAACAGGGACGGAAAAGGGCTCAACCGTGGGTAACGAGAGCGCAGATGCGTACCTGGTCCCTATTAATAATAAGATTGAGGACCTGTTGGAAACATTAGATTATTGTCACAGCAGAGTTGAGAGAAAACATGTTTCAACGTGATTGAAAACAACTGACGCTGGTGCCTACTGAGACTACTCTTAGCACCGCCTACTGCCTACACGTTGCTGCTGTATTATAGGTGCACCAAATCCAGAACAGCGCAGCACTACTGTACTGCAACAAGATCAGAAACACCACACCGGAACCATGCGGCACAACTCTGCTGCGCTATCCCCCGTCCCCTCCTTGGGTCTAGAAAAAAACCCCTCATGTCCGCCTGCCGCACTGACTTGGACGCATGCGCTTCGATGAATGCCATCCTGGCCTTTTGCAGGTCGAAGGCGGCGTTGTCATTGCCGCCCTCCCCGACTGCCCTCTCCAGGAGGCCAAAGCTCGAGGAAATGTTAGCCTAAGGCGGCGGCACAGTGCCCCCGCATCCCGTCATCTCATTGTCGCCGCCCTCCTTCTCGTCATCAGTGGAGTCCACGCCCGCCAGTGCCTTCCAACTGCTCCGTCATCTCGTCCACCGCATCCAACCGCATAGCTTCGACAACGTCCTCCTGGTCCTCCACTGTCGCCTAAACCTGAGCCGCTTCGAAGGCGGACTCATCGGCGCACTCTCCCGGGATAATGTTCAGGTTCGCCAACTAATGGACTATCTCTGTGTCAGCAGCGGGCGACCCCTGTTCATCTGGCTGGCGCACACACACGTGAGCTCACGTTGTTGATCGTTTTTTTCCCGTCCCTCCACCTAAGGGTCCTTGGAACCGTGTGGCGCGCCTTTCCCGTGGGCTGCCGTGAGAGTAGCCTCCATCTCCAGCGAAAGTGTTTTGGCTTTGACCCTGCATCTCGGTGGTAGAGAGGTCGGCTCTCCTCCTAAACACGGGAAAACATGCGCAACCCACAGGTGAAACGGCCTGCTATCGTGTTGTGAGTAAATCCTGATCAAGCAGTTAGTTGCAGAACCTCAAGCGTTTGGTCCAGAGTAAGCCGTGCGCGAGACGTGCTTTTGTTCGTTTTTCCTGAACCAGATTTCGCGCTCTTCTCGGGTCCCACCCCACGGCCCTCCTTGTCTGTGCTTGAGCGCTTGCCCGCGGGGGCTCTCACGGCATCTTTCGTCGGAGGACTTGGCAGCAGCACACGCGTGACAGATGCGGTGCATAGGGTTGCCACCGTCTGGTTCCTCCACCTCGCCACAAAGGCCGTGAAGCCGGCCACCGCACCCTCCACTACAAGCATGGCCGTCAGGGGTCTCTGGTGTGAGGCTTAGAATATTGCACAGTTCACCTGCAGCACAGGACATCGTGCACCTGTACTGCTCGAGCAGTAGGGGTGTGTCATGTTGGGGTGGTACCGTATAACACGGAAGAAAGCACACCCCCCTTAGATGACACCCCCCCCACGCATAAGCACACCCGGTGATAGTAGTATACTTTATTTCGTTTTTTTTTACCGACACGTTTTCACCGGGGGTACGCTAGATAGCACACCCCCTACGTATGTACCAGGTACGCCTGAAAACAGAGTCAAACTCCACAATTATCACGCCGCCTTGTGGATGGATACCATTCACAAATCAACCCGCACCGGTATGGACACCAGCATGGAGGCAACTGCTGCGCCCCCTCACAGTGGGCCGAACGAGTCTGCGGCTTCGACCCCACCTGTAGCTGCTGCTGCCGCGCCTCGGGGGGAACGATCATGTCGTTTTTTTTTCTGGGATCAGCGCGCTTACCGGTACTGGCACTAGCGTTTATCACGTCTCCTACGTCCGCCGTGTCCCAAGCCCCGACTACTGGCACCTGTACCGGTACCGGCGAAGCACCCGCAGCTCTTGCAGCAACGCCCAACGCGCCAGCCAAAGGGCCTGAGGCCCCGTCGGCCGCAGCCGAATCGCCAGCCACTAGGATTGCGACAAGCGGCGAGACCATGCTGCCCGGTGAGAGCCACGAGTGCCAGGGCAACTGCTGCGGGGAAGCCCTCTTCTCGGAGCCCCCGAAGAAAAAGGCCGAGAGGACGTATGGAAAGCTGGAGTTGAAAACCGCCCCACTTCCTAATTCCGGAGTTTGGTGGGCGGCTCGCACCGCAAGAGATGCCCTATATAGAGCTCAAACTGAAGGCCATCGGTTTGGCGCAGTCTGTAGGCGAGGGTAGAAGGGAGTCCGGGGGGCACTGTTGGCTTGACTTATGCCACCAGGGCGCTGGGAATTTTGGATAAGCCAACGCTGGCATCGTGGGTCAAGCACCGGTCTACGTATGAGAAGGGGGTGCAAGCGCCCACGGCGGAGTCCGGGACCAAAGGCAAGAAGAAAGAAGGCAATGAAAAAAGTTGTCGGTTAACGCCGGGAGAATTCCTTCTAACGTCCAGGTCGAGCGCGAGATGGTGGGCTGGATCAACGGTATCGGCCCGTGTGACTACGTCTATGATCAAGCGCGAGGCCGTTGAACAGAACCCGATGTTCGTCGGGCCGATTCCCCCGCTGCACGACCTTGAAGGATCCAAAAGGCACCGCAACAAGAAGGTGGCCTGGTGCGAGAAAAGAGGTTTCTTGCGAGGTACCGCCTTTCCATTCGGGCGGTCACGCGGAAAGGGCAGAAATTTCTGCGGGGGTGGACTGGGAGTGCGTTGGGGGCAGTGAATGATTTCAGGGTGCGCTTTCGTCATTGAGTACCTGTATGGCACCGGTACCGGTAACCTTTTTCCGGCATCGTAGCAAGGCGGGGATTTTTTTCTGTTATTCCCGCGTTTCAAGCGTGTGCCTGGTCATCACCGGCAATACGTGAGAATGGAAAAAACAGAATGGTTTTAGACCAAAGCCTCTCACGTGTTAGCACATCCCTTGCTAACACACCCCCTTGTTATCACACCCCCTGCATTCTGGCCGGGGTCTGTTCACACCCACTCCATAGCAATGATTGATATACCGTTATCACACCCTCTCACTACCACACACCCTGAATCTGGCCGGGGTCCGCTAACTCTCCTTATCAGCCTACAATGCCGTTAGCACACCCCCTAGCTGCCACACCCCCTAGCTGCGGGGCTCTCGTGCATGTTGTTTTTCACCGGGGATGCGTTAGATAGCACACAACCCACAACAGCACACCCGGTGAGAATAAATTTTAAATGTCAAAATGTTATCACCGGGGTGTGCTTTTTTCCGTGTTATACGGATATATATGTACTGGTGTGTCCTGCTGGGGCGGTACGCCCTGCTGAGCCAGAGCTGGTGGAGGGTGTCTGTACTGATGTGGAGGCCTAGACCGCCCTCAGTAAGGCGGTAGACCGGCCTATTGAGGGACCATCCCTCAGTAAGGCGATGACCGCCTTGCTGCGGGTTTCAGTCGTGCCAAGCGATTTTGACCGCCTTTTATTGGGATACCGCCTTACTCAGACCGCCTTATTGAGGGACCCCCACTATACTGTAGTAGTAATAGTATTAATTGTAGTATAGTCTTAATGGTAGTTTATAGTGGTAGTCGCAGCAGTAATATTAATAGTATTAATAGTAGTAGTGGTAGTTGTACTAATAGTAGTAGTGGTAGTAGTGTTAATAGTAGTAGTGGTAGTAGTATTAATAGTAGTAGTGGTAGTAGTATTAATAGTAGTATTAATAGTAGTAGTAGTAGTAGTAGTAGTAGTAGTAGTAGTAGTAGTAGTAGTAGTAGTAGTAGTAGTAGTAGTAGTAGTAGTAGTAGTAGTAGTAGTAGTAGTAGTAGTAGTAGTAGTAGTAGTAGTAGTAGTAGTAGTAGTAGTAGTAATAGTAGTAGTAGTAGTAGTAGTAGTAGTAATAGTAGTAGTAGTAGTAGTAGTAGTAGTAGTTGTAGTGGCAGTAGAAGTGGTAGTACTACTGCTTGTGGTAGTACAGTAGTATTAACAGTGGCAGCAGCAACGGCAGTGCCTGGTAGTTTTTTGCACAGATCTCCACACTGCTGTGCTGCCGTAAGTCGGAATCTCGAAGGCTACTGCTTTGCTGTCCCCATCATCATGCACGATGAATTTTTGATTGATGATTGCTCGGCGACGGAGCCATCTTTTTGCTTGAAGTTAGATTACTTAAGAATTTTGGGGAGGTGGAGGGGATGGCCAAAAAGAACAAAAAAGCGATGGAGTTAGACGTTCGAATGGTGTCAGACGGACGGGGATTTGGGGATTTTAATTTAATTGTCGTGGCAGAGCCCAGTATCTAACGTCGCCGCTTTCTGCACCTATTGATAGCGCTGCTCACAGCAGTAGAGTACCGGTCGTGGGGTGCTCCATCCTCTAACCAAGTCGATTTTAGGAGGTGGGGGGGGAGCAAGGGCGCTCTTTGCGTCGTCTATAGTACCAGGTATAACTTTTGATAAATTGGACCTACATGTCAATGGAACGCAAAGTTCCATAAAAAGTTTGAATTCCGAAGATACCCGTCGGAATTTTTCAGGTGCAGCTTGCTATGAACACCATCCTTAACACGGAAAGTTCCAAACTTTTGGAAAACTCCAAAAAAAGCAATTCTGGGGCCGATGTTGGGCCAAGATCGGCTCCAGAAAACTCAGGAGGATGTTTTTGTTCGGAGCAGCGATATTTCGAATCCTAGACAGACATCAATCGACAAAACCAACGACTGGCGTCATGAATTCTAAACGGAGTGCGCTCGCTCGTTAGGGGCTCCGACCCACCCTAGAGTAGAGTCACCGTGTTAACACAATGGCCGGTGACATGTGTTGGGCGCTGGCCAGGCGTATGATAAAGAAACAATTGGCCTTTGGTGTGCACAAAACAGATGGAAAAAAATCTCGACCCGTCTCGAATGGCAAAAAATAGGCTTTTTTTCTCTCAGGTTTGGGAGGATACCGTAGGACGCCACCGGCAAGCCCTCGCCCCCTAGACCATGGATCCACCTGATATCTCCGAGGCCGTCATCAATATATACTCGTTGGCCTTGCCCGACACCCAGCGGGTTGGCCGTGGGCTGAGTCTATGTCGAGATCGAGCGTCTATCGTCGCACGAGCTAATTTGTATCTTGGCGTGTTGACAATTTGCAACGAGAAAAAACAAATTGCGCCGCCTGCAGCCGTTAGAAAAAAAAAGAAAAAAAAAAAGAAAAAATCAAAACATTTTTTCTCCCTTTTTTCCCACAGCGGCGGTACGAGGATATTTTCGGCTGTTCTTTGAAAGCAACATTTTTGCAAGAAAACTGTTTGGCTTCGCGTTTCCATTGGCATAGATCTTACGTGCGTTTTTTCTACCGGTGTTTCTCGGGGGGGGGGGGGGTTCCATGAAGACAGCGAGCGCGTACCTGGTTTTGCGCACCAATCGGCCATCTTGTCTTTCCCAGCCGCCACCCCCCCCCCCCCCCCCCCCGGGGGGAGAGCGATGATGTCTCCGCCTATGTATGCGCAGTCGCAACAGCAGCAGATTACACCGCATTGCTAGCGCGGGCATCCGAGCCACTCACGCTCGCGCGGTCCGTGACCACGCCACCCTTGGGTACATTTTTTTTTTTTTTTTTAATGGTCACTACGTAGTGTCGGACGTCGTATCGGAAGTTTTGATACATCGAAGTATCTACCAGAGTAAGTTCCGATATATCTTATCGGACGTGCTTTTCCCCGCCATCGCCTGACGTTCCTGTGTGTGTGTGTTTTTTTTTTTTTTATGTTGACACTGGACGAAAGCTTCGATACATCAAATATCGAAATCGTATCGAGTACGAATGTTTTTTTTTTTTTTTTTTGTTCGTTTATCGGTATCGTTTCGAAGTCGATTCTCGTTCGATGTCCCATCGCTTGCGGTGAAAGGTCGCGGCTCGATTTGGGAGCACACCACTGGTTATCCCAATTGAACGCCCAAATTGCGTTGATGTAGTTGTCCGCTTGTTGCTATGGAGGCCCATTGCTGCCGGCCGCCGCGATCGATACCACGAAACCTGAAACAGCAATTTCACGGCAGACAGCGCGTGCCGAACGCAAAACATAGTATCGTATTCGCACTCGCCAAGCGTCTTGAGTCGGTAACTGCTGACAGCGCAGCTGCTGTTCAAGGGAAAGCGCGGACAGCTTGTTCCGTTCAAAAACACACGCACAAGAAACGAAACACGCGCAATAACGAAACGAGCACACACTGCTAACAAACTAAAAGCGGCACGCATTTTATGCATATGCCAGGTAACTCGGGAAAACAACAGCACCAGCAGCTTACAGCAAGCGCCAGCAAGCGCCAGCAAGCGCCAGCAAACACCAGCAAGCACCAGCACCAGCGGTAGCGGCGGCAGCAGCCTCGAGGGGGTCGGGGGAAAAGGCGGTCAAGAGACATGGCAGAGTTTGCCACGGGGGGGGCCGAGGAGGGCGGAGGGGCGGTGGCTGCGGGAGACGAGGGCTCCTATCCTCTCACCGTCGTGTACTGTGGAGGTGGGTGGGCTCGCCGCTATTGCGACGCTATCCACCCTTCATTACCTACAGTAGCGCACTTTACTCGTATTGCATGTCCAAGTAGGTTGTCCCCGAAAACGTTTTGGTTTGCACATCTAAAGAAATTAAGACGGGGGGAGGGGGGCGGCGTGTACTCATCATCACGCTTGGCCGTAGTCGTATGACCATAGACCCTCGCACCCCTACGATGCCGGGACGGAGAACGTTGGGATTTCACCGACCAGGGAGACATTGCTTGCAACAAACGCGAAGCTTTTTGTGAGGTTTTCGGCGAGTCGCAAGGAAGGGTGGGCTGCGTGACGGGGCGGGGGGGGTACTCATTTGTTGCTTGCCTTAGTCATTTGATCATTGACCACGCATCCCTTTCGAGACGGAGCACCGTTCCTTCTCCTAATAGAGACACCTCCAACAATTGGGCGCTCATTACGTTGTTTCTATATATTACATATATTTTTTTTTTGCTAGTCTTATCCCTTCCTGTTTGGCCTCCTGTGGCCACCATCTATCCCCTAGGATAGCGATCGTTTTCTCGTTGCTATCTAGTGTGTCAAACTCCTCCATGTCACATTCGTCTATTTCCTTCATCTCCTCTTCCAACACACCCCGTTCCTCCTTGTATATTTCACATTCTCCTACTATGTGAATTCTACTCTCTATTGCTTTGCCACACGGCACATCTGTGCATCTACTTCTTCCTCCTCCCGGCTACTGGTATACCTCTTTCTTCTTTCTGGCAGGTCCAGGTCACCTACACGAAAGCGCAGTTTCGGCGTTTTCGCGAAGTCCGTTGTGCCGTGCAAGTTCATTTACATTCCTATTCCTACCTTCAATCCCCCGTATATATCTTGAGTTTTTTTCCGATTCCACCTTGTTTCTTAGCGCTAGCCTCTCCCTTCTTTCTGTTATTTCTTCTACTTCTGCCTTGTACCTCCCAAGCTTCCCGGCGGACGTCATCTCTTCTTGGTTTCCCCCTATATCCTTCCATAGTTTCTCAACTACGCCATCCCACCTTATTCCAGCTCGCCCTTTTGTTTCTTTCTCCGATGCAGCTCTATCAACTATGGGTGGCAACCTGTTTTTTTGGCATGTTCCTTACTTTGTATTGCCATTTCAACTTTCCCATGTCTCTGTTCGTCTTGAGTGGGTGCATTCCCAGTTCTGCTCTTAATACTGTATTACTAGTCGTACTTGAGAGTCTTGGTAGTTTTTTAGCTGCTGTCATCTGTACTGATTCGAACTGTTTTACGAACTTCGCATTCCCTTCCCATACGCTTCCTGCATATTCTAGCTGTGATACTATCACATTCATTAGGATACATCTCTTGATCCTGGTGTCAAGATGCGAGTCTGTTAGGATCGCATTCCATCTTGCCTACGTGTGATTTACCCCTTCCTATTACTTTTGCTATACGTGTATGCCAAGAGCAGTCTTTTGAGATCTCTACGCCAAGGTATGTATACTGGTCTACGATCGGCAATTCAACTTCTCCCCACTTCCAACTGAAATTTACGGGGTTTACCTTATCTTCGTTACAAACAACTACTGCGCATTTCTTGACGTTTGCCATCACCCTCCATTTTCTAGTGTATTCTAGCGCCTTCTTTATTTGTTTCTGCAATCCTTCGGGTGTCTCTGGTATCCCCACAAAGTCATCCGCAAACATCAATGCCGACACCGTATCTTCCCCTACCGTGACCCCCTGCCTTGCTGCCTCGGGGGGCGGGGGCGGGAGGTGTACTCGATAGGAGAAATGTGGTCGATCTCATGCATGGCCGTAGTCGTATGACCATAGACCCTCGCATCCCTACAATGCCGGGACGGAGCATGTCGGGTTTTCACCCGCCAGACAGACATTGCTTGCACCAAGCGCGAAGCGCCGTGAGGTGTCCGGCGAGTCGCATGAAGGGTGAGCTGCATGCATCCTACTAAGAACCGCTTGCGAGGTAGACTTTCTTGCACATGGATGACAGCTTCAATCAGTCAATTCAATTTCCGGCGGGGGGTAGGGGGAGAGTGACGAAAAACCTCCCACGACGAAAAACGATGGCGTGCAGCATTATTGGCGGGGGGTTGGGGGACGAGTATTAGAATTCGGATCGAACCACAGTTCCAGGTGCAAGGCGAGGAGCAACTGTGTAGGACACGCACGCACGCACGCACGCGCGCGCGCTCAGCATGACACCACCGTGTGCCCTCTGACCGGGAGCATAGCACCCATTTTATTTTATTTTTCTCCCCCCCCCATATTAGAGTCCGAATGGTGCTTGTGTTACCGCATCCCCTGGGGCGAAACTTCCGAGCCGAGTTTCCCCAGTCGTATGGAGCGGGGTACGCACACCCAGAAAAAAATGGCGGCTTTGGGAAGTGCTTGTTCACCTCGTCGAGATCGTCCTTTGCCTTAGTTGTGGACGCACCGCCTCGGCGTTCGGACTCCTCGGCACCCCGCTGTCGAGGCGATCAGCCTGGGGCAAAAAATTCCGTCGAAGGGGCTGTGTTGCCATCCGTACCACTGCAAATCACACGTTGTTGTGCTGGCCGTGTTATTTATCCTTGTCGCGCTCACTGCCGTGAAGTGGTCGACCGTTGACAAGACCGCACTTTTCTTGTTGGCGTCGCTCTCTTTCGACACACGTGCCTGGCTTCCAAAAATTGTCGGTGTGGTTTCCCGGCGGGGAGGGGGGGATTTATTTGGGTTTTTTTTTCGAGCTCGGTCGGAGATGAAGTATATATATATATATATATGCCACGCGAAGCTACTGCTCGCTTCTCGACGGCGCCAAGTAATGGAGAGGCTCCGTTCGAGTCAAAAGTTTCACCTGCTGTATGCGATTCTCCGAGTTCTCCACACCGGCCAATGCCTACGAGTTGACCGCGATAGTTGCGAAGCGTCCTGCTGCGCGAGTTCTCAGCGGCAGTGGTGTGGTGCATTTCGTCGCGGCGGTCGTACGGTGTATGGGAGTACAACGGGACGGCTCTCTCCCGCGCCTTCTGGGGTAGGGCGGGTGGCGTGTTGATGGGTGCTGTCACTGCTGCTGCTGCTGCTGCTGCTGCTGCTGCTGCTGCTGCTGCTGTTGTCACAGATGCTGCTGCTGCTGCCGTTGCTGGTGCTGCTGCGAGTTCGGGACGTTGTGCGCACAGCGTCTCCCGTCGCGCCCGCGCGTTGTGCCAATAGCAGAAACAGCACGGGAAGGGGGGAGGGGAGGGGAGAAGGAGGGAGGGAGAGAGGGAGGGAGGGAGGGTTGAGCGGACGGAAGGGAGGAGGGGGGGTAGGAGGTAGGGAACTGGTGCACTATATGGCTTTTGAGTCGTGGAAGGAAGGAAGGAAGGAAGGAAGGAAGGAGAGGAGGGAGGGAGGGAGGGAGGGAGGGAGGGGTGTAAACGCTTTCACAGGCTCCTGCGCCCCTTTCGTTTTTCCCGCCGTTTCGTTCGACCGCCCTGGCGCACACCCCTGGTCAGCCATGTGGACTAATTCTCGGCGCCGCCGCTTTTTCGTTGTCCGTGCCGTTTGGCCATGCCATCACCCAACCCGCCTCCTGTTCTTGTGGAAAACCGACCCACTGCAACAGTGTGCGGGCTGCCTCCTGAGTACTGCGAGTATGGGTCCACGGTGGAGGAGTGCCGGGCGTGGGCGCAGGCTAACTGTCCTGAAATGTTCGCTCTGGAGGAGGCGTTGGCAGGGCTGGAGGTGGGAGTTTGATGATATTCGATTTAGTTTGTGGTGGTGGCGGTAGTGGCGGCGGGTGGTAGTGGGGGGTGGCCATGGGGGCGGGGGGGAGTAGAGGAGTGATGGGGGGGTAGAGGAGTGATGGTGGTGGTGACGTCGATGTACTCACGGCATCTGGTTGCAGTCGGTTTCCCTTGTGCATCCGTACTCTCCGGATTCGACGCAAATTTAGTAGTACTGGTAGTGATGGTAGGATTAGCAGCAGCAGAAGCAGCAGAAGCAGCAGTGGTAGTGGCGGACGCCACAAAGTTCAGCCCCCGCGCGCGTTGTGCTCAAGCCTTTCTCCACTCCCTTCCCGCCGCAGCCATCTCGTCGAAAGCTTCAGTCGGGCTGCGCCGCGTGTGAAAAAATATGTTCATTTGACGCGCTCGTTTTTTCGGCGACGGTGGCAGGTGAAAGGAGGGGAAGGCGGAGACGGGCAGGGGGGGGGGGGGGGGGGCAGCGGACGGAGATGGCCGGGGTGGGGAGGAGCCGAAGAAGAAGGGCAAAAAGGTCAGTTCAAAAAATGCTCTCCGAGTGTGCTAACAGCTTAAAGCGGTTTCCGTCTAGAAACCAAAATGGAGGCTTTCGGAAACCGGACGACGCGGACCTCCGGCCTTACCGTGCTCAGGAGAGGCCCGCGTGTTTTTTTTTTTGTGGCCGTGTAAAATAGCGACACAGTTCAATTAGGGGGTGTGAAAGCTCTCGCTAGGACTCTCGCGCTGCTGGATGTTTGTAACTGCCGTGCACTGTGTTCGCTGGTGGAAGGCATAGGAGCCTTCTGGTACGGTTCGTTTGTTCGCTTGTTCGTCTGCTTTTTTGTTTACTGTTATTCCACTACTGCTTTCCAGCTCGGCTGGCGGAAGGTTGTAACCCCATCGACATTCTGGACTATAATGCAGCAGCCATTGCCACAGGAGTCTTCCCTTCTTCCCCCCCCCCCCCCGGTGCTTGGTCTTGGCCACAGCGGGAATTAAATCAATACATTGATGCTGTCATCCATATGCAAGAATATCCGCCTCTGAAGCGGTTCTTAGTAAGATGCAGCTCACCCTTCATGCGAATCGCCCAACACCTCACGGCGCTTCGCGCTTGGTGCAAGCAATGTCTGCCTGGTCGGTGAAAACCCGACGTGCTCCGTCCCGGCATTGTAGGGATGCGAGGGTCTATGGTCATACGACTACGGCCATGCATGAGATCGAGTACATCTCTCCTATCGAGTACACCCCCCCCCCCCCCCCCGGTGCTTGCCTTTGTTTCGGTCGCGCATAGGGTTCATTCAGCATTCCCACCCACATGTTCGTCGATTCGCGTCGATTTTTTAGTGATCCGTGGGTTAGCCATGACCGCCCCATCCCTCCAGCCTTATTTATGGGAGTGCTTGCCGACGCCGTTGGGCCATGGTACCGCTCGTAGGCGATTGGTGGGCGGTTTTCCTTGCCCCAGGAGGCAATCCGTCGGTTTAGGGTCCCCCCCCCCCCCCCCCCCCCCTTCGTATCACTGTGAGCGGCGGCGTCGTTGTCGTCAGCACGTGCAAAATTTTCTTTTTTCTGTTTTCTGTTTTCTGTTTTGTTTATTTTTTTTGCCTTCCAATTTTTTGTTTTTTTTTTTTTTCTTGTTTCAAGTCTGGTTTTCACGAACGAAATATTTACGAAAGTATGAACCAGGCACAGATTACGACGAAGGGCTTCTTACCGCAATTTCCCCCGGGGTCGTGTGTGTGGGGGGTCTCGGGAACGAGATCTCTCGTTTGTTAGACCAAGGCGATGGGTCGGTGCGATAGCAACGCTACCCTCTTAGCAAGTCACATAGCGCTAGTGTAGTGGAGTGCTGTATACTCGTGTAACTACAGTGTAGAGCTCTACAGTCCCGATGGTCTGGCGGCTAGCCTCGAAATTGCTGCGCAGCGCGCGTGAGGGCTGGGCTTCGAAAAATGAGGCGCCTTTTTTTTTTCTCATCGGGGAAAGCTTGAGAACCCGAGTTAGCAGAGTTCTCGATCAAAATCGACGGGCAGTGGGAATGCTGAGCCCCCCTCTGCGCGAAAAAAATGAGAGGAGGTTCGTCCGAGGGGAAAAGGGAAGATACCTGTGACCAAGGCTTGAACGGAGCGCCGGAAAGGAAAGGCGGTGGTTCAAAAACAAAACAGGCAAAGTAGCACCGTAAAAAAGGTAACACTCAGTGTATTGAATGGATATCCCGGTTGACCCTCCGCCTTCCCCCCCCCCCTCCCTCTTTCGCCTCCCCTCCCCTCCCCTCCCTGCTTCCCCCTCTCGCCCGCTCTCCTTTTCTGCCTTTTTTCTTCGTTTTTTTTTTCGGGTTTGTCGGACGGCAGGTAAGGATAGCGAAGCCTGGCAAGAAGGCGGCCGGGGGGGAGCAACGGGTCGTCATCGGGCGTCTGTCTCGAAACCGGCGCAAGTTTGTCACGGTTGTTGGAGGCCTCGACACATTCCCAGGCGAGAGCGCGCTTTTTTTTTTTTGTGGTGCTGGCCCTTCTTTGCCCCCCTTTTGCAGCAGCTGCAACCTTTCCCCCCTTTTTTTTTTTGGAGCACGGATTATATATATTTTTGCCGTCCCTATAGTAGCTGCCGCGAAGATTGTCCCATACTCTTTCACGAGCAACTTGTTCCGGTAAGACGTCGGTGCGGTTGGTTGTGTGCGAGGCGACGCTTGTTTCCTCCCTCCCCAACATCGTCTCCACTTTGATGCTCAACTCGTGTTTATGTGCCGGCCGCACGCACGCGTCTCACGCTTCTCCCCACCCCTCTCTCCTCCTCCCCCTCCTCCCGCTCCGTCTCGAAAGGGATGCATGGTCAATCAATGGTCAAATGACAAAAACAAACAACAAATGAGTACGCCCCCCCCCCCCCCCCCCCCCCCCCCCCCCCCCCCCCCTCCCCTATTATATATAGGGTTGGGTTGGCGTCGGTTGGCAACGACATTGTAAAACATGCCGCTCACGACTTGAGCTAGACAGCCGGGGTGCCGCTTTTCTTTATTTTTATTTTTTTGGCAGTCGGTCACAGCTGGTGGTCGAGTTAGATCATTTTTGTGCGAAGTGAAGAACGCTCACTCCGCACAAGGGGAATGATCGTATCACGTAGGGTGTATATGGTAAGGCACCCACGAGGCAGTTACATAGTAAACCCATCGCTGTCTCTGGAAGTGGCCACACCAGAAATTAAATCAATTCATTGATGCTGTCATCCATACGCAAGAAAATCCGCCTCACAAGCGGTTCTTAGTAGGATGCAGCTCACCCTTCATGCGACTCGCTGGACACCTCACGGCGCTTCGCGCTTGGTGCAAGCAATGTCTTCCTGGTCGGTGAAAACCCGACGTGCTCCGTCCCGGCCTTGTAGGGATGCGAGGGTCTATGGTCATAGGACTACGGCCATGCATGATAATGAGTACACCCCCCCACACACACATCTTTTTCGTGGCAATACTTCTGCTTGACCTTGCGACCGTGTTGTCTGGTCCGATTCTTATCAGACGTGAAGATGAAAGATGCGGCGAAGAAGATAGGGAAGCAGTTCGCGTGCGGCTCCTCTGTGAGCAAGGCCGCGTCTGGGGCGGAGGAGATCGTTATTCAGGGGGACGTGCTTATGGACCTGCCGGGGTTCCTGGAGGCCACGCTGAAAGTCAGTGGCCTTGTTTCGTTTCTTGTTGGTATTTTTGTTTTTTGTTTTTTTCGTACTTTTTTCGCGCTTTTGAAGGTACCGTTTTGTTTGCTTTTCCCCTTCCTGCCCGGCTTTCTGGAACGTTGTTTCTCGTTGCTCCTTTTTTTGTTTTGCTTTGTTTTGTTTGCGTTTTTTGGCATTCATACTTTGTTCGCTGTGTTTTTTTGGTAGTTTGTTTGCTTTGTACTTTGTTTACCTGCCTGGTTGTCTGGAAGCGACGCTCAAGGTGAGACCTTGTTTTGCGTTGCTGCTTTTGTTGATTTTATTTGTTGTTGTTTTATTTTATTTTTTCGTTTGTTTTCTTGACATGTTTGTTGCTGTATATATATATATATTTTTTTTTTTAAATTAACAGCTGCCTGGCTTTCTGGAGGTGGCGTTCAAAGTGAAAGCTTGTTTCCTGTTGCTACCTTTTTTTCCCACCCATCATCACAGCAATTTCTTAAAAAGAATGCTCGAAGGGGGAGGAGCCTGTATTCCGTTCTTGTCTTTGCTGCTCGTTATTTTGTGCTATTGCTTCGTCGTTTTGTTGGCTTCTGCAGCCTTGACCGGAGTGGCCGAGTTGCCGCGGTGCCGTACGTACGTAGATTTGGTTTGGGTTTGTTCGTTTCTGTTTGTTTTCTTGACGCTCGCTATGAATAGAACGCTACGTCGCTGACGGATGGCGCATGTGCTGAGCTGCAGTTCGTTGGGTGGGCTCTGACGCCGCGTCGCGTTCCCGTCTCCTCTTCGTCCGGAGGCTTTTCGGTGCTGTTCAGCCGCGTTGGGCGGCTTTCTTGGTATCACGGGGGACCATACTAAACAGCACCAAATATTGTTAGTAGAAGTAGGTAAATATATAGGTTTTTATGTATACCATAGGTCCTATTAAACTATGGACCCCCGTAATGGTAATCAGGACCCACGACGGACCCCAATAATCACATATTCCTCTATTTTTGCCACCCGTATCTGGTTCTGATCGCTCTACAGTAAATCCCCCCGTCGTGATGATGGGTGCGAAAGTTGCCGCCGTGAGGTCGTCTTACGGTACTCCGAGATGACTGCGGGTTGTCATGCGCACGTTGTCCTCTCCTCTCCTCTCGTTTTTTTTAGGGTGCGCCGCGCTGCCTCAGCTTCATGTTTTTAGTAGTTCGACGGACGCTCGCCGCGCCGCGCGTGGTCCCTGTTCTCTTCCAAGTGGGTCGGAGTGCGGTATAGATAGATAAGGGTGGGGGCGTTTCGTCGGCGAAAAAAGTGAAGGAAAACCGCGGTTTTGGTTCGGCTAGAATCTCACGCTCCCTGAGGAGCGCCGGGTTTTTTTAACCCGAGCATTGTTGGCATGTAATACCCGAACGAAAAAGGCCGTTCGTAGTGGTTTCATTACGCTGTATCTCGGTAGGTGAGCAAGAGAAGCTCACGTGTCGAACTCAAACGTTATCGGCCGCTGCTACAGCCGCTCCACCACGGTCTCTTTGAGCGCTGCGTTCGTTGTTGAGCTCTCTCGCTCTGCTTGTGCCGTGCTGCGCTCGTGCTCATCAACACGCGCTCGCAGCGATCGGTACATGCCATGCCACACCTCCGCCGTTTTGGCGTGACCCCTCCCCCCCCCCCCCCCCCCCCCCCCCCGCCTGACAGGACGGGGCAGTTACATAGTAATAAACCCATTGCTGCCTCTTGACGTGGCCACACCAGAAATTAAATCAATTCATTGACGCTGTCATCCATATTCAAGAAAATCCGCCTCAGAAGCGGTTCTTAGTAGGATGCAGCTCGCCCTTCATGCGACTCGCCGGACACCTCACGGTGCTTCGCGCTTGGTGCAAGCAATGTCTGCCTGGTCGGTGAAAAACCCAACGTGCTCCGTCCCGGCATTGTAGGGATGCCAGGGTCTATGGTCATGCGACTACGGCTATGCATGATAATGAGTACACCCCCCCCCCCCCCCCGCTGACAGGACGCCTTATTTTCCGTGCCTCCCGACCCCCCCCCCCTCGCATAACGCCAGATTCCAGCAGCAAAAATTAGCGTGTTGTCGACATGATGGAACCGCCGCAGACAGAGGTGTCGCTTCGCCGGGCTGATCTGGTCTCTGCGTCGGCCGCTCGGCGCTCGACTCTACCCTTGCCGAGCTGGCGCGCCTGGTTGATCGACGACTTGTGCTGTGGTCGGCCTTGGCCTCGGTTGGCGACGGTCAGGGGCGACGGCGACCCGTGCGGTGTCCATCGATCGACGAACAGCGTTTACAGGAGGCACACTCTCTGGATGTGGCGTGCTTTCCTTTTCGGGGGGGGGGGGGGGGGGGGGGGGGGGGGGGGGGGGGGGGGGGGTAAGAGCGTGTCGGGCAAGGGGGGGGGGGTGGGGTCGGGGAAGGGGTGAGAGTGCGTCGGGCGCGGGAGGGGGGGCGCGAGCGCGAGGGGCGCGGGGGGGCGGGAAGGGTACCCATTTTCGCTCGCGTGTGTAAGGAGTCGTGCAGGCGGCGGTCGGTGACACCTGTCGGCCAGTCGGTCAGGGGATCGGTCGGTACCTCCACACGCTGCCGGCGCCCCGGGAGGAAATCCAGACACTGGTGAGAGGCAGGGGGTTCCTTCGATTTTTTGCTGAATACGAAAGGCCGGGTGGCTGTTGTCATATGCGCCCTCCGAGCGTGCAGCACACCCACGGCTAGGCGAGAGCCTGACTCGGACGTACGTCGTATGTACGGAGGCGTTCATCCCGCGCGCCCGAAGGAGCAAGTTGGTCGAAACGGAGGGGAGTAGCTCGAAACCTGGCGCTCCTCACGATGCAGGGGGAGCTCGCGCGGACGCCACTCCCGAAGCGGCGGTTTTTGAAACCGTGTGTGACAAAGTCGGCCTGCGCAGCGGCGGGGGGATCAGGGTCACTCGAGCCAACACAAAGTCGTGGCGGGGGTGGCTCTAAATGATCATACTTTTATTTTTGGCATTATTTCATCCACGTGGGGCTCGCGGCCCCCCGAAGTTGAATGCTGTGTGATCGAGGGCCCTTGGGGCCTCCGGGCCTCCCCGGGGGGGGGGGGGTTAGGTGGTCACGCGCTAGTGCTGGAGACCCTCCGCGGCGAGCGGCGGGAACAATAACGGCGCGTTTTAACAGAGTTCGTTTGCCTCGACGACACGCGGGAAGCTGCAACCCAAACGATGGGCATGCGGCGTCTCGCTATCAAGGTGTTATCCACTGCCGCTGTTGTTTTGCTGGTCTGGTTGTGACAATATAAAGACGGGGTGACTTTTCCCCCCCTGTAGCTTCCCGCAAACACGGCCTCTAGAGGCGGTGGCGCTGACCTTATCGGCGCAGTCGGTCAGTCGCTCGCGGTTGCGTGCGTTTGAAGCGGTTCTACTCCAAGAAAGGCGCGTGAATCAAGTCCGATTGGTTTACCCGTCCCCCAATCGGCTTAAAAACGTAAAGGATTTGTCGCTGAAGGCCCGAAGCGGGAAAAAAGCTGTTGATAATTGCACTGCTGTAGGCGTTAAAAGCGTGTTTTTTTTCCTTCGAAATAGCGGCGCACCACCCTTCGAAGTGCGCGGGCAAACTCTCCCGGTATTTTCCCACCCAGAGTCCGTCCTCAATCAAGTCTGATGCGGTGATTGACGGCACTCGTGCCCCCCTTGGCGGATAGCCGTCAAGGAACTCCTCACACTAAAACTAGCTAATATGTCGGATGACGGCACTCTCGCCCCTTGTCGGACAGTCGTCAAAGGACTCCCCTTGACGGGCAGCCGTCAAGAAACTGCCCCCACTAAAACTATCATGCTGAGCCCAAAGAGGTCTTAACGGGCCCGAACTAGACCGTCAACCCACAGCTTTGACGGGGCAGCCAGAAAAACTGTCCCCGCTAGAACTATCATGTTAGACCGCAAGAGGCCCCAACAGGCCAAACTAGACCGTCAACCGACAGCTTTGACGAGACAGCAGTCAAGAAAATCTCCGCACTAAAACTAGGATGTTAAATCCGAAGAGGCCTTGCTGGACGGGTCAAAACTAGACCGTCAACGGAGAACTTGGACAGACAGACCTTCATGAAACTCACCGCACTAAAACTAGCATGTTAAAGCCGAACAGGCCTTGCTTGACGAGCCAAACCTACTGTAGTATACTGTTAACCGACGTCTTTGTCCTCAGCTGATCTGGAGACATGAACGACCGTACGCCGTCAGAACGGATGCGATGAGACCGGCAACCAACGTATTTTCCCTCAACAAGGCTAAGAAAGCAACGAGCGCACGCCGTCAGGCCGCACGTCACGCGGTCAAGACGGACGTCAAATCGCACGTCAGGACGCACGTCACGCCGTCAGGACTAGAACGCATGCCGTCAGGTGTGTCCGACCGTGAGCTCGTCCCTGAAGTTGACCGGACACGTGCCGTCCAGCTGGCACGCCGTCGAGTAGCTCGCCCTGTCGTTCTCCGAGGTCTCGAACTGGTGAAACCGCCGCAGTACGTCCGGTGCCGTGTCGAAGTCGCCGTACACCTGCAGACAAAAAAAGTCGTCGACAAACGGTCACAACGGGGAAAAAAAAGGTTTTTAGCCAAATTCAGGTATAAACCTGGCCTCTTTTGGGTCAAAATCAGTTCCATGCTAAAAACAAACACAAATCACTCGTCAGGAGCCCTGCCATTGACCAGACTGACATCGTACCTAATTTTGGCTCGAAAAGGCCAGGGAATACCTGGCTTTGTCTACTCTGTCTGGCTTCGAAGTGGTTTTGGTCAACTTCGAACCGATCAGAGAGGCCATAGGTACACTGTTTTTCTCTGCGTATGCGTCTGCGGTCCCTCGGGTGCAATTATTGTTTATAAACTCTGTACTCGTACGTACTTGCGTTCGCACGTATAACGTAAGATGATTTCACTTTGGGGGGGGGGGGGGGGGGGGGGGGGGGGGGGGGGGGGGGGGGGGGGGGGGGGGGGGGGGGGGGGGGGGGGGGGGGGGGGGGGGATGGGGGGGTGCTTCAGTGCTTCAGTTGTTGTTGCGATGATTACTCAGTTGTTTCCTATCGTCACAGGAGTCATATTACCACACCGTAGAGGAACACGGCACTTCGTCTGCCTCACCCCGCGTCGAGGTGGTCTCAGGTTCGGTGAGGCGAGATCATTTTATGCCGAGCAGGCGGTTCCGCGAGGAATGTCGCGAAGCTTCAAAGCTGGCAACGGGGGGGGGGGCGCCAGAATAAATACTCTTGCGTGGCGAAACAAACGAAGCCTAGCGACCTTCTGCAGGTCTCAGTGGAGCCCGTGGTACCTATACCCTAAAGAAAACAAAACACTTCAGATTTGGAGGCCACACGCTTATTATCCAAGCACATTTTTTTCAAAGTGTATTTATTTTCATGGACCAAACACCGCTCGTGGCGCGCGTTTTGTACTTGGTTTTGGTATTGCCTGATTTTGGCCAAAATGGATCTGGTGCACCCTGATTTTGGCTGCAGCCCCCCCAAAAAAAAAAACATAACAGCGGGACGCTTTTCAGACTATAGCCTGTTTTTTGTGACAACGATCTTCTAGGTTTCAGGGGAAATAGCGAATGTGATAACATCATCCTCGATTTCATCCCATGCTAGACCGAGGGTCAGCGCCTCCACTACTACATGGTGGCCCCTCGCCGAGTCCTAGTTCACTGCCTCATCGGCCATCATCATCCATCCGTACTCGCGGGCGTGAGTGCACAACGGTCGGAACGCAAGATAATTTGTTTTCCGTACGCGTGGCACATTGACATATAGACTGCCAGGCAGTGATCAGAGCGCGAGGCATATCTTCGTAACCGCGGCGCAGTTCCTCCCTCACAGATCTCCGATGGTTGATGGCGCACGCGCGCCGCGCGCGGGGCCAGGGGGGGGGGAGGAGGGCGGGGCAACGCTAGGATGGCTGCTGTGGGACCCACGCCTCACGTGGGGTGTGCTTTTTCGTTTTTTCTGCACTCTTGAACTTGTACTAACTGCAGAAAATTGTTTTATCGGCAAGGACGGGCGGGAGCGGCATCTTTCTGATCGTGCTGTCCTATGATACGTCGTAGCCCTGGTGCACTCTTTCGCAATGTCTCATCGGAGAGGCGAACACTGAGTGCGACCCTGGGTGGGCCTCGATCGATCGACAGGCCTGTGAGGTAGCTGGACTTCATAGCTGTAGTTGTTCGTTGGACAACACGAGTAGGCCAACTACTAGAACTGACTTAAGAGTTGTCTTTATAAAAATAATAAGCACACGTCGAGCCGAAACCGAGTCGAGTTATAGATACAACTCGACGCAGAACTCCCGCAGCTTACCAAGATGGAATGCGATCGTAACAGACTCGTATCTTGACACTACGGTAGGATCAAGAGATGTATCCTGATGGATGTGATAGTAGTGTCGAAGCTAGAATATGCAGGATAAGTATGGGAAGGGAACGCGAAGTTCGTAAAGCAGTCCGAATCAGTACAGTTGACAGCAGCTAAAAAAATACCAAGATTTCTCAAGCACGACTAGTAATAGCAGTATTAAGGGCGATAAGGGCAGAACTGGGCATGTACCCGCTCAAGACAAATAGAGACATGCAAAGTTGAACTGGCAATATAAAGTAAGGAACATGCCAAAAAAGAGGTTGCCAGCCATAGTTGATAGTGCTGTATGGGAGAAAGCAACGAAAGAGCGAGCTAGAACAAGGTGGGATGGTGTAGCTGATAAGGTACGGAAGGATGTAGGAGGAAACCAATCGGAGGTGATGTCGGCAGAGAAGTTTGGGAGGGACTATTAATAGACAGAAGTAGACGAAACGATGGGAGGAAGGGAAAGGCTAGCGCTAAGAAACAAGGTGGAGTCGGAAAAAAAAAAAAACTTAAGAGATATACGGGGGTTTAAGCGAAGGGATAGGGAGAAACCTGAATGTTCGAGTTTCCACGCCAAGACGAATTTCACCGCTCTTAAGTCCGTTTTCTCTCCCTGCGGGCGCTCTTAAATAGGGCACCCCACTGAAAAAAAGCGTTCCACGCCCTACAACCCTGTACTGTATAGCTGGTGTATCTGTACACGCAGTCGTACCTGCGGGTGGTACGTCGACCCGATCTCGCGACCTCCAGCCCAGTCGAAGAGGTCCAGACCGGAGCCTGAAATAAGAGCCATCAGGTCGTCCTGGCCTTCTAGTCCGCCTTCGAAGGAGGCAAGGACCTGCGAAGCATATAGGCCCAGGGGGATAGATTACTGTTGAGGTACCAGGTACCGGGTTCCGCTAGGCAACAGAATGCGGTGGGGCAGTATGGGGCGGGGCGGGCCCGACTACCGCCGTGCGGACTGTCTCTGTGGGTTGTTTTCTAAATCTCACGCGTGTGGGTATCATGATATGGGAGATGGTTATTTGGGGTAAGGGGAACCTTCCACGCCCCCAGCAGGTCATGTATTCCCACTTCGCGATCTAGCCCTTCAAGATAAATATATCATCTGTTCCCGATCTTGTATGATCTAGCTCGCGTTCCCGGGTAGGACCCGTATAGTCTGCATGGTCTAGCACACGATCTAGTAGCACATGTTTCCTAGGTTAGATATGTTAGGATGCAGGTCCTGCACAGGCTCTCACAACGGCGGCAGGTGATGAACTGCTAGATTATATATCTGTAGATGATCTGTCCGAGCTGTGGGACCTTCCGAGAATGAATCCGAGGTGTGTCGTGAGAGAGAATGGGGCGTGTTGGTTCACGTATTCTAGGCGTGTTCGATTGTTTGAAGATTGTATATTCCTTCATGACAAGCACTGTTTTGCTGACCGCGTCCGAGGCAATATCAAGTGAGTACATGCACCACGGGACGGTGCTGGCAGACCGGTAGAGTGTGCGAGCAGACAACACCGCTGCCAGAAGCCGGCCAGTAGTCGCTAGGTCAGGCATTCCCCCGATTTCGATCTATTTTTCGAGTTCCGCCTCTGATGGACTCCTGCTCGGGGAGATTCCAAGTTCGGGGAAGAATGTGTGAGAGGCTCTTTCTGCAATGATGCGCTGCCGATGTGAGAACAACGACACAATAACCGGCATCGGGCGCAACGTGGGGGGAGGGGGAGGGTGACAGGTGACGCCGTTCATATTTAGCGACTAAGGTCACCCCTACTAAAACTGTACCTGGTATCCCCTTTAGACTTTGATTTCAGTACATCGACAAAAAAAAAAAACGATGAGTGGGTTCGATGCTATCAGGCAACGAGGAAGCGCTTGCGGCAGTACGAGTATCAGTCATGACGCGTACGTGATGGTGGAGGCGTGCTTGCCTTATAGCGGTAGCACTTTTTTTTTTTTTTTCAGGGGTGTATACCCACTTGATTGTAGTATACGAGCTCCCTATCTCGCCCCAGAAAAACTGACCAAAAAAAGCAAATCAAGAAGAGGAACATACAGTCAGTACGAACATCCCATGGCCTACGGCAGGTACATCAACGAGCAACAAAACACTGTTACGGGGGACCATCGGGGCACCATAGCAAGTAGGACCTACGGTACACACAAAAACTTAAATATTTTCCTTTTTTTTACTGAAAATATTTGGTCCTTTTTACTATGGCCCCCCGAAATAAAACACTACAAAAAACATGCATGCCATTCCGACGACGTCGGGTAGTTCCTCGATCAACTCTTCTAGGACCGCAGTCCCGTCCTGGGGACAAGCTACTTCTAAACGAGAATTTGAGTGATTTATCCCCGAAACGGGACTGCAGTCCAAGAAGGGTAACAAGGCAAGCAGTCCCGTCGGGTCACGAATACTCTGATCAAAAAGTGCAATCTCTCTATTGCATCAGGTACATACGTATACAGGTCCTTTCACTGCGGGTCTGACAACAATGTTTGCCCTCGGCAGGTCGGACCGCTCCGTGTGCGGCCGATGGTGCAGTAGCGGTCACTCGTTTTGCTGGGGGGGGGGGGGGGGGGAACGTCCTTCGGAAGCCTCGGAAAGGGGTAAGTAATCACACGACATACTACTGGAAGGGGCGGATATCGTACTTTTTTACGGATGCTGGCGCCCTCTCCGGCGCAACCCCCCGGTTCTTATGCCGCCCCACACGATAACTCCTTGACATCGGAATACCCCGCGCATTGGGCAGATGGCGACGTGCTGATCTACTCTAGATCACGATCTAGATCACACAGATAGATCCTGCATGCGCCGGTATGATCCGTTGTGCAAGAGCTGTGTCGTACAGAGAGATCCCAACCGGCAAATACGTACACCAGAGAAAGACTCTAGATCACGATCTAGATCACACAGATAGATCCTGCACGAGCCGGTACGATCCGTTGTGCAAGAGCTGTGTCGTACAGAGAGCTCCCGACCGGCAAGTAAGTACGCCAGAGAAAGGCGTGCCACACAGGTAGATCCCGCCAGGTCGTGCAGATTGGGGGGCGGGTCTGTCCCCCCTGAACGATCTACAGCAGGCCACGAACTCGATAGTCTGATGATCCACGTCACGCGGTGGCGTGCAACGGACGAACGGGTTGTTTGAGCCCCCCCAACGTCCGCCTGTTCAGTGAACACCCGACGTGGTCCGTCACGGCATTTTAGGGACGCAAGGGTCTATGGTCATACGACTACGGCCACGCATGATGATAAATACCCCCCCCCCCGCCCGCCCGCCCTGATCTACGCCTACCGTCTTCACACGTGGAGCCGTGCCACGGTGTGTATTGGGGTTGCGCTAAGTACCCGAACATATTTGGATCCGACGTGATTTGTTTGAGATACCAAAAAGCACGTACGTGAAAACGAGTGAGAAAGCAACCCCGTGAAGGTGAAACGCGTTGTTCGTTAGATTCCCGTTCTCAATAGGATTCAATATTCGGGCTCGGCTTGCAATTTTTGTCGTCGAAGTCGGTCGCTGGGTGAGCTATGATATGTATAGAGCCCTTCTAAAGCTTGAAACCTAAACAAACAGGGTTCTTCATGGATGATGAATGACACCTCAAAACGCGGGCCGGGTCAGGAAGTTTTCGAATTTATCACGGGTCGGGTCCGGTTGGGTCGGGTCAGGGAGATTTTCAAATTGTCACGGATCAGGTCAGGTCACCGTTAACCGACCCGAACCGACCTGACCCGCGAGATCTGACCCGACCCGTGAAGAGCCCTAAAATAAACATTAGCGCCCGTTTCTCCATACCGCACCACGCGTTCGTTAAATCTCTCACCGCGCTAGTGTCCAGCAAGTCGCGGGTGAGCAGAGAGATGGCCACGTACTTCGCCAAGCGAGTCTCCACCACCTTGTGGGTCCCCACGAGCTTGTCCGGCAGCGTGTCGTGGATTGGGTTGTCCGCGATGTTCGAGCAAGTGCTACGATCCTCCACAACTCTGGGACGAAAGCAAAAAAAAAAAACACACACACACACACACGCATATTCACCAAAGCGAGATGCATGATAACAAGGGGGAAAAGCGAGCGGAGGCGGGCAGAAGCCGTGTGCGCTCTACGTTTACTGCCGTCTTGTTTTCTTCTATTTTGCTTGTTTGCGAAAAACTTTTCGGTTTTTTCGGGTTTTTTGCTTTTTCCCTTGTGCTTTCTTGGAGTCCCCGGCAGTTACGCCCGCTATGATGCTCCTGAACAACATCAAATAATGCTATTGCTTCCCTCTACAAAGTGCAGAGGCGAGTGGAGGCAGACGTTGTCCATTCTGCCACGTGTATGTTTTCAAAGTGCATGTTTGTATTATATTGGTATATATTTATGCAAAAAAGCAAAAACGCAAAATTCCAAAGGCAGCAAAAAAAAAAATCGTTTGGTGGAAATTTAGGACTGCTAATAATATGCTTCGTCAGTAATGCTCTGCTTCATGCTTTCTTAGCTTTTTCTTCGGTTGTTCCTATTGCGCCGAAACACGGAATGCCATTCCGCTACTTTTATTCGAACAAACGAGAAGGCTACGTTTGCTCAAAAATAAGAGCGAAGAACATGTTTTTTTGTGCTTCCGCAAAAAATGGGTATAAATAACCCCAGCGCGATGGTGGGGGCGGAGGGGGTGTACTCATGCCATGCATGGCGGCATGGCCGTAGTCGTATGACCATAGACCCTCGCATCCCTACATTGCCAGGACAGCGTACATCAGGTTTTCAACGACCAGGTAGAAATTGCTAGCGCCAAGCGCGACGCGCCGTGAGGTGTTGGGTAAGTCGCATGTCGTTGGTCCATCAATTCAGGTTTTCAACGACCAGGCAGAAATTGCTAGCCCCAAGCGCGAAGTGCCGTGAGGTGCTGGGCAAGTCGCATGTCGTTGGTCCATCAATATTTGGTCGACTCATTCCACAATTCACTACCGTCTTGTCTCTCGGGAGTTCAGCTGCGGAAGGAGGTGCGATCAGGGACGCGGGAGGTCTAAAGATGTGCGGCGACAAAAAAAACGCGCCATCGGAGTTGTTGCTGAATACGGCCTGCCTTTACCGTGTACGAGCAATGCCTTCGGTGTTCGCTGTATCGCAAGTCGACACTCCAGTGGAAAACCACTCTCCCCCCTTCGGATGGATTTCCGTTAGCTCCCGTTCACACGGACGACACCGTCTTGGCGGGAAAATCCGAAACCCATGGCCTTTTTGACCCCCCCTATGGTCTTGCGACTAAGGTCATTCACGATATCGAGTACACCGACTACGGCTAAGTATAGTCTCGAGTACACCCTCCCCCCCCCCCACATTTTCACGGCCATGTAGCGTTCCAACCGGCAAAACACCAAGAAGCGGCCGCCCATGAATCGCAAGCACTCCCCCGATACCTCCTCGTCTAGTCGGAGCTGGCACACCTTTCGCCTAAAGCCGGGTCGTCGAGATCAAAACCTTCATCCATCTCCCGGATGCCGCAGAGGCCGTCCCGGTAGCTGGCTGCCCACGACTGGGCCTTCACCGAAGGAACGGAGTCGGGCGACCAGTAAGAGTTGTTGGCGTCTCTTGGGTCCTGGAATCGCGAGCTCACCACGGGATACCCTTGTCCGAGCACCACCTGAGTACAAAATAAGTGGGGCATTTGTTCGGCGTGTCACGATCGCCAAAGGTTGATTTTGTGTTTGCCATCCTCGACATCGGGAAACCAGCATGACATTCGACGCTGATTGATCACTCGTAAATATTCCCCGAAAAAAAAAAAGAAAAGAAGAAGAAAACCAGCGGAAACCATAACACAAGAACAAGAAGAAACCTGCCGTACCAGTACACCCAAGAAGTCTACAATAGCTCCCTTCTCTACCTACAGTACTGCCGGCTTGACGTCCGAGATTAAGATTGGACTGATAGAAATCTCACGAAAACGAACCGTGAAACCGGAACGCCGGAGTGGAAGGCCACCCCGAAAGGCCACTCAGGAAGGGGAAAACCGAAACATCAAGCAGAAACGCCAAATCGAACGCCAAACGGGGGCGCCAAAAAAACGCTGGAGTGAAACGTAAAAAAACGAACCGCTAGACCGAAGCGCCGAACCGGAACGAAAAATCGAACCACCGCTAAATGAAACGATATACCGTGCCACGGAATCGAAACCCTAAGCCGAAATGCCAAGCCGACACGCCGCACCGAAACGCCAAACCGACAAGCTAAACCGTCGTCGAACCAAAGTACGATGAACCACCAAAGCGCGACCCCGAAAACTTTCACAGTTGCACCTTGTTGGCGGTTTTCGGCCCACGGACAGTCACCAGTTTTCGCGATATATCAGTATGCCGACTTGCATTTCGAAGACGAGGAGGGTTAGGGTTGTCATTAAAAACGAAAAACGTTCTCCGTTTCCGCAACGGGTCTGCGTGGCCGCCCCGGTGGCAGAGTAACCAACAAAAGGAGACGGGACGTCTAACGGCTCCGCGTTATTGAACTCGCCTTGCTCGGGGGTGGTTTCGATTGATTCGACGGAATGCAAAACAGCCCAGAGAAATATTTGCGTTGTATTAGATGGAAGCCTGTACTGCAGCACTCTGCGGAAACGGAGGTAGGGTCCCCCTTAAAATACCGGCGGGTCCTGCCACTTTGTAGCTGCGTTGGGGGCTTGTGCTTGGCGTAGATTGGTAGAATGAGCGTAAACTGATAGGATGAATGCATCGGCTCTTACCGAAGGGTTTGGACGGTTCTTCGGTTCTCAAACCGACCTGGATGTAAAAAAAGGGCCTATATGCACGCCTGAATGCTGCTAAGGATAATGGTGATGGTACCACGGCCACTACCGCCACCTCGCCGCCGGCTCCACAACCGCCATCACCGCCGCCGCCGCTGCCACAACCGCCATCACCATCACCCCCACCACCACCACCATTACCACCACCACCACCACCACCACCACCACCACCACCACCACCACCGGCACCACCACCGCCGCCGTCACTGCTACCGCCACCACCGCCACCCCTAGTATTTGTTGCTGACTATTGTTCTTACTGCAGCTCATCAGCTCAATCTAGCCTGTGGTCACAGAACAGGCTCCCTCGAATCTGGAGCGGAAGAAGGAAGCGAAAAGCAGCGTCAGACTACTGTATACATACATCATACACCTTTCTCGTCTGGTTGTAAAAGCGAACATCCACTCGGCCCTTACATTTCCGCCCCTCCAGAGTGGTGGCCCACGTGGCTACTCGGTATTGGCTTTTTCACCTTGTACTCTTCCGGCTGGTTGCAGTACCCGCGACCCTCGTTGAACTCCCCATATGGGACGTCGCGGTTTTCTCCCGTTATGCGGTTCACGCAGGTCACTTGCCAAGGCAAGTCCTCCATACGCCATCTTTTGTATGATTTTGGGTTCGACGGAAAAGAGGGACGATAAAGCAGGCACGGCGGAAAGGGTTCGCATATGTTGTTGATGTTTTTGTGTTGGTATGAGGAACTGCGTACGCACTCTCTTTCATTTTCTTCTATGATTTTATTGTTGTTCACGTTTGCGTTTCCAAAGGTCGTACATAGAACACAACGTATCTGATACGAACGATGAACCTATCAATTCCTTTGGCTGATGCTCTGCACGCTTCTCTGACGTCAGGTTTGTGCTCGCTTTTCACCACCAGTTTTTTCCTGTGGTCTGTTTTATTTCTCTCCGCAAGAATGTTTGGAGCCTGGCGTGTCGGACTAGATTGTGCCGATGAGTTCATGCCGGAACAGCAGCAACAAAAACAACAACAGCAATGGCAACAACCACACATACGTTATGCTTCGCCGGTCGGTGCTTTTAGGTGCACGTGGGAAGGGGGAGGGGGGATGGGGGACGTGGGATGCTTTTAAGGTATCCGCCACGACTCTCACGGGCTATTTGCTTTGCATCCGGCCGCTTGCAAGGGGCTTCGGCTCGAGGCTCGAATAGACTTCCATACGTGCAGAAGAAACCCTTGCCCTACGATACGTTGTGTTCATTCACTAGCTGACTATCAACCAATGTCTCGACACTCTCGACAAACTAGCACACTTTTCGACCAGGAGTTCTTTCTGCCGGGCTGGCTGGCAGTACCGGTAAAGTAAAACTGTTACACCCCCCCCCTCCGCTTACCTCTGCAAGTAAATATCGTGGTAATCGTCGTAGTCTTTGGAGTAGAAGGCCCTGTGATAGCTCAGCCCAAAGTCCACTGATCCATCGGAGGTCTTGACGGAGTTCCAAACTGGTTGCATGACGGCCTCGGGCAACACGTAGTCGATCTCGGCGTAGTATGTGCGAGCCAGGTAACCCCTGCCGTCAGACCCTTTTCAGGGTCGTGGGAAAGGAACAGACCTTGTTTGTTGCTGCAGTAAGGGTCGGTGGATTTCTGGCGTTCGTTTTGCTGCAGCTGCTTGTGTGTGTTTATTGGAAGGCTCGTCTTTTCGCAATTGTTCGTTGCTTCACTCTTTACGCTATGTGTCCCTCTTCATGTTGTTGTGGTAGCCATAGTTGAAAGAGACCAGTGAACGTGTGACTGCGCGGTAAGACGGCACTTTGTCTGCTGGAGCGATGGCTAACGAGGTCGGACAACAGCAATTGTGTACACCGGATGATTCGAAACACTTCGGTGGGGGTATACCATGTCATGAAATAGTTGGAGTCGTACAACCATAGACCCTCACATACCTACCATACCGGGACGGAGCAAGTCGAGTTTCACCGACCAGGCAGACACTTCTTGCATCAAGCACGAAGCGCCGTGAGGTGTTCGGCGAATCACGTGAAGGGTGAGCTGCATCCTACCAAGAACCGCTTTCCAGAGGGGGGGGGGGGGGGGGGGGGGGGTACTCATTTGTTGCTTGCCTTAGTCATTTGACAATTGACCACGCATCCCTTTCGAGACGGAGCACCGTTCCTACTCCGAATAGAGACACCTCCAAAAATTGGGCGCTCATTACGTTGTTTCCATAAATTACATAGATTTTTTTTGTTAATCTTATCCCCTTCCTGTTTGGCCTCCTGTGGCCACCATCTATCTCCTAGGATAGCGATCGTTTTCTCGCGTTTTCTCGCTGATATTCATTGTATCAAACTCCTCCATGTCACATTCGTCTATTTTCCTCATCTCCTCTTCTAACACATCCTGTTCCTCCTTATATATTTCACATTCTCCTACTATCTGAGTTCTACTCTCTATTGCTTTGCCACACAGGCACATCTGTGCGTCTACTTTCTCCTCTTACCGGCTACTGGTGTACCTTTCTTCTTTCTGGCAGGTCCAGGTCACCTACATGAAAGCGCAGTTTCAGCGTTTTCGCGAAGTCCATTGGGCCATGCAAATACGTTTTCATTCCTATTCCTCCCCTCAATCCCCCGTATATCTCTAAGTGTTTTTTTTCCGATTCCACCTTGTTTCTTAGCGCTAGCCTTTCCCTTCTTTCTATCCTTTCTTCTACTTCTGCCTTGTACCTCCCAAACTTCCCGGCGGACATCATCTCTACTTGGTTTCCCCCTAGATCCTTCCATACTTTCTCAACTACGCCATCCCACCTTATTCCAGCTCGCCCTTTTGATACTTTCTCCCATACAGCTCTATCAACTATGGCTGGCAACCTCTTTTTTGGCATGTTCCTTACTTTATATTGCCAGTTCAACTTTCTCATGTCTCTATTTGTCTTGAGTGGGCGCATTCCCAGTTCTGCTCTTAATACTGTATTACTAGTCGTACTTGAGCATCTTAGTATTTTTTTAGCTGCTGTCATTTGTACTGTTTCCAACTGTTTTACGAGTTTCGCGTTCCCTTCCCATACTTCTCCTGCATATTCTAGCTTTGGTATTATCACATTCATCAAGATACATCTCTTAATCCTGGTGTCAAGGTTCGGGTCTGTTAGGATCGCATCCATCTTGCCTAATTGTGTCTTACCCTTTCCTATTACGTTTACTATATGTGTATCCCAAGAGCAGTCTTTTGATATCTCTACGCCAAGGTATGTATACTGGTCTACGATCGGCAATTCATCTTCTCCCCACTTCCAACTGAAATTTACCGGGTTTACCTTATCTTCGTTGCAAACAACTACTGCGCATTTCTTGACGTTCGCCGTCACCCTCCATTTCCTGGTGTATTCTAGCGCCTTCTCTATTTGTTTCTGCAATCCTTCGGGTGTTTCTGATATCCCCACGAAGTCATCCGCAAACGTCAATCCCGACACCGTATCTTCCCCTACCGTGACTCCCTGCCTTGCTCCCTCGACTGCTACTATCAGGTCGTTAATATATATCTTGAATAAGTTAGGTGACAACGTACATCCCTGTGCAACACCTTGTAAAATATCAACATACTTCGATATTTCCCCGTCCAGCATCACAACACTTCTCGCACATTCCGTCATCTTTTTCATCATTCTCCACATCTTTCCTCTGATTCCTATTTCCCACAGTTTTTTCCACAATTCATTTCTCCATACTGTGTGTCAGTCTTTCTGCACATCTAGAAAGAAACAGTACGTTGTTTGTCCCGCGTCTTTCCTACCTTGAATAATCTTACCTAAGGTGGGGGGGGGGGGGGGGGGGGGGGCATTCATATCATGCATGGCCGTAGACGCATGATCATAGACTCTCGCATCCCTACAATGCCGGACGGAGCACGTCGGGTATTCACCTACCAGGCAGACATTGCTTGCACCAAGCGCGAAGCGCCGTGAGGTGTCCAGCGAGTCGCATGAAGGGTGAGCTGCATCCTACTATTACGGGGGTCCATAGTTAATAGGACCTGTGGTATACATAACAGTATATATTTACCTATTTTTACTGACAACATTTGATCCTATTTACCATGGTCCCCCGTAATAAGAACCGCTTTTGAGGCGGATTTTATTGCATATGGATGACAGCGACAATGAATTGACTTGTTTTCAGGTGTGGCCACTTCAAGAGACAGCACTGGGTTTACTATGTAACTGCCTCGTGGGTGATTTACCATATAAACACAACGTGATACGATCATTACCCTTGTGCGGAGTTAAGTTTCTCCCCGCAAAAAAAAAAACTATCTCGACCGCCAGGTGTGGTAACCGCCAAAAAAACATAATTGAACAAAAACGGTACGGTGGTTGTCTAGCTCACACGCAGTGAGAGCCGTATGTTACAGCGTCGTCGCCAACCGACGCCAACCCAACCTATACCAGTTATATATCAGGTATGTAGTATAGGGGGGAAAGGCATTTAGTGAAGGATTGTTTCAGACGACATCTTGCTTTTGTACACATGGAGACATATTTGTGCCGCTCGATTGTTGGTGCGACACGTGCAAGTCACCCCCGGCTTTTATTTGCTTGTGCTGGGAGAAACGAAACTAGATGGCCGCATACGCAGACAGAAACGACCGTACATAGAGCTGAATAAACTGTACCCTTGCAAACCTCACTTCCGTTGCCTCCATTGCTTGACCTCGGAACTTTCGAGCTGTTAAGTGTTTGCACCCGCAGCGCTTCAGCGGCAGGGAGAAGGCGGACAGGGGGAGTGTGTGTGTGTTTGCTCATTATCAGGAGGGGGGGTTGGCGGCGGATGCAGGGTACACATTTTTCGCCCGGAAAGCTCGCATGAGCATCCGCTTAGCTCGCTTCACGTGTTATTACCGTATGACCGCGGACTATTCAAGCAGAAACGCTTGGTTGAGGAATCAGTTGTATAGTGTGCGAGTGTCGGATTAACACTGCAATCCGGAACTGCGATCGGCTTTGAGGCTTGCATCTCGGCAAACTGATCCCGAAGGGTGTCCTCAACCTTCGGGACCGGTTTGCCGAGATTCAAGCTGCAAAGCCGATGGAGGGCCAGAATGCTTCGCCAATCCAGCACTCACACAACAAACAGCTGATTCCTAAACCAAAACGGTTTATGCCTGAACAGCCCGCGGCCATACGACAACAACAGTAGTCCCTGACAGTACACGTTGGGCGAGCTAAGCGGATGCTCATGTGCGAGTTCGCGAGGTAAAACTTGGATACCCCTCCACCCACCCCGCGCGCGCGCCTTGCCCCTCCCGCCTCAACGCTTGCGCACACAAGCACTAAACTGCTGGAAACAAAATACGATATCAAGCATCGGTCACATCGGGTCTGCGTCTCTCCGCGCGCGAGAACCTGAAAACAAACCTTTTTTTTTTCCCTCCGCACGGAGCCGAGCGCATGCACGACCAAAAGGGGTGTGGGGCTTTCCAGCTAAACACCGTCTGGTTGTGTGTCCTCAATTCCGTCAGGGTAGCTACTGTGGATTCCATTATAATTTTCGGATTGTTTGGGGTGAGGTATACAGTAGAGCTCTTCAAGGGAGGAAGAAGCCGGAGAAAAAAAACGTAGATGCTACACATATAACCCTACGGTGGCACTTCGTAGGAGCCTCAGGAAAAATAGACTCTACCCCTGCCGCCGCAAGCATAAACGAAGAGCCTGGGCTTACCGACAAAGACCGTCTGGTCGTGGGTCTCATTTCCGTCTGGGTAGAGGGTGCGCCTCAGGCTGAAGGGCCCGTCGGGGTAGCCGCTCGTCGCCACGGCAGACAGGCCGAAGGTTCCGTTTTTTGACTCGCCGGCACCCATCCACATCACGTACGTCTCTTCCGCCGCCGTGGTAGCGTTGCCTCCCTCTGACAGGCTCGAGGTGGCGGTGGAGTTGTTGTCCGTGCCGTTCGAAAACGCGGTGCTGTTGCCTGTGACCGTGCTCCCTAGTCGCAAAGCCTGCACGGAGGGGTGTATACCGAGCGGTCGATCGGTGGTGATGTGGGATGCCCGGGTAGGGGCGAATTTGCTATTCAATGTATGTCGTAAATTAGATGCGTGGGACTGTGACTAGAAGTCGCCGACTGCTACAAGTCTACAAAAAGTCGCCGACCATAACTGTACTTACCAGTTGGCCATGTAGGTACTGCTGTTGTAGTTTTATGCGTTGGATTCGTTTTTTTCAGAGTCCTGCGTCTTTTGTGTTTGATTGCCGCGCTTGCGGCTCGTATTGTATTTTTTAATGAATACCAAGTAAACACTAACGTCAGCTGCTGTAGCCGACTTACGTCGTCGCCCAACTACTCTAGGTAGTGCAATAACTAGCCGTGAATCCTAGCCAAGGCACGTCTTACTCACAACCCTGGACATAGGGCACCAGCAATCGTTTCCAACTATTATTCCCCTCCTGAGGGGGAGTGTGGCACTGTAGAGCGCGCGTTTTCCGACGTTGCGCGTCTTGCTGTTGGAGCCGTTGGGCGTAAAAAGCGCTGGGTCTGGGGGGCGCGAGAAAGCGCTCGTGTTCGCTCCAAGCGCCACCGTGTACAACTTCCTGTCTTCGGTGGTGGACTTGCCCTACTCCTCTGCTCCTGCGCAAGGTCGCATTGACGTGTACGGCCCAGACGCCGACCAGCCGAGAATCTGATGTATCTACCGTATATCAGGCAAGTTTCGACCCGCTCTCGAACGAATTTCGTAGTCGGGTAACTCGACACCGGGGCGAGCGCGAATGCCCAGCGATGTGTCTGCTATGGGAAGGTTTCGACGAGATATTCTCGGAGCCACCATTTTCTTTGTGTATGCCCTAGGCCCTTAGGGTATGCTTTGGAGAACATTGTTGTCTCGGAAATTCACATCAGGGGGGGTGTTTTCATGCGTATTGTATATCAGTGTGCATGCTGTAACGGTACCGGCTACTGTAGTACCGTTAAAGGTTAATCCTGCTTTCTGAGGTGTGTTTAATTATCGCCGCCCTTGACCGCGAGATGAACCCCTCAAGCGCTCTGTCCAACAGCTGGTTTTCTCGCTAACCAGCCAATGTCGGCGCTCCACACGACGCACATACTCGTACGGATCTCGCGACAAAAGAAAAAAAAAAACGAAAAGACAGCGTATGTACTCGCGCAAGCGCCAAACTACGCCGTTCAGCCCTACACAATGCCGCTTTTGTCCCTTCGCCCATATTGCCTTTGGTTGCTGCAGCACCATTCCTCCCTCCGGCTCTCTCCCCAGCACCATGTCTGACACGTTCGAGTAGTGGAGCATGATCCCCTCGTACTTCCAATCCACGAAGTCGTCCGTCGAACACGCCCCGAGCCCTCCGGTCCAATCCTCGAACGTCGCCAGTCCGTCCGGCCAATAGTTGTTCCCCTCCTCAAGCTCGTGTTCCCCGTACCAAAAATGCGTGCCGCTGGATTGGGAGCTCCCGGATGCATCTGTTGGAGTGGGAATGGATGGTAAAATAGGCGTGGAGGAAACACGCCGCTGAAATGGGAGCTCCCGAATGTGTCTGTTGGAGCGGGGGTGAATGGTCAAGAGGTGTGGAGGAAAAAAACGTCCGTGTGCAGTCGATACGCTTTCGCGAGGGCTACGTACATCCCGGCCTTCTCCTGAGCACACTGCCTGTGTTTTTCGTGGCTGCTTTCTGGATGAATGGATTGGCTGATTGACGAAAGACGTTAAAAAAGGGCAGCTGACGTAACAGCACAAGTTTGTGTAGGACAAAACAGCGCCCGGTAAGTGATCAATTAAGAACCAATGAATACAAAGAAGTTTGGTTAGGACCAACTGACCGGGGCAGGAGGCGTCATCCAATTCAGTACTTGCATTGAATGATCGGTGGCAGCGTAAAAGAATACTGTAGTAAAACCGTCACCCAATCAGATGAACTCAAATTTGGCACGAAATGAGGAGTCACGATTTGATGAGATCAACTAGAAAAATAAACGCTCGAGTCGATCACTTTGTTGAAGACCAGCTCCCCTGCCAGAACAGGGTAACAGGCACAGGAAAAATACAGTCCTTCCCACCCACCCTGCAGTCTTAGCAGTTTTTTTCTGCAAGATCATTTCAATTTCAGGGATGGCCGCCGCACTGCGAACGCACTAAGCACGGAGTGTATCCCGGGCGAGTCCCCCCTGCTTCGGGGCAGGAGGCCTCATCCAATCCAGTGCTTGCTTTGAATGATCGGCGGCAGAGTAAAAGGATACTGTAGGAAGACAAAAGAAAACATCGGGTTGTACGTACGTGCAGCTAGCCGTAGTCTAGTGAAGAGTTATCCTTGGTAAAACAGACCAGCGAAAACCTCAACGAACAACATTAATGTTCCTCACCAGTAAATACCTGGTATGTTGACGGCACTCTTGTTCTTTGACGGTCAGCCGTCACGGAAAATTAAAACTCCACTCTAAAACTAGTACATCAAACTTATTTAAGTCTTAAGTCCCACACTATTACAGTATTTGTACTTATATATCCAGTCAAGATATCAAAACATGTCTTGATCGGTCAACCCTAGACCTTCAAGGGAATCCCTACTCACACTGTATAATTCAGAATAAATGTGTCTTGACGAGATAAACCCAGACCGTCAAGGGGATCCCACACTAAAACTTCATATGTTTGGTCTACATGCGTCTTGACGGGTCAATAGTAGACCGTCAAGATAATCCGACACAAAAACTGTATATATATTCAGTCTGAACGTGTCCTGACGGGTCAGACCTAGACCGTTAAGGTACTCCCAATCAAAATATGTATATGTTCGGTCTACATACGTTTTGACGGGTAACAACTAGACCGTCAAGGGAATCCGACACGAAAACTGAATATATTCAGTCTAAATGTGTTCTGGCGGGTCAAATCTAGACCGTCAAGGTAATAGCAATCTAAATATTTATATGTGTGGTCTAAATACGCCTTGACGGTTCAAAGCTTGACCGTCAAGGGAATACCACTCTAGAACTTTATATATTCAGTCTAAGTGTGTCTTGACGGGTCAAACTCGCCAAGGTAATTGCGCACTAAAAAATATTTACATGTTTGATCCAAAGGCGCATTGAAGGGTCACACCTAGACCGTCAAGGGAATCCCACACTAACACTTTACCTGTATATGTGCAGCCTAAATGTATCTTGATGCGTCAAACCTAAACCGTCAAGGGAATCCCACCCTGAAACTGCGTATATTAACTCTACGGGTGTCTTGACGGGCTAAACCTATACCGTGAGGGGAACCCCACACTAACACTGAACCGAGTCTAAATATTTCTTGATGGGTCAAACCTATACCGTCGAGGGAATCCCACACTAAAACTGTCTAAATACGCCTCGACGGGTCAATCTTCGACCGTTAAGGGAATCCTGTTGTAACGTCGTGTCGTACGTTAACTCGTATATAGTTTGGGATCAATGAGGCCTCCTGCTGCGACCAGCCGGAGACTCTCACCCAGGGTTACTACTCCCGCGTTGGTTGTCTAGCAATCAACGCGGCACCTCGTCGCAGAGAGTAGGTACCCCGGTAAAATAAACAATAACAAAACTGATGTCGTTGTCGACGGTACACCTCGCTACCAACGATGGGCGGGCGGGATGGTCTGTTTTTTTCCTAGCCTCTTTCTACTTTGTCGTGCTGTTGTAGAGCTGCGATATCGCTCACGGAGCGATACTCAATCACTGTCTCCCCATACAACAAGGAGGCTTTCCCGAAAAGGGATCCACCCTGCTGGCGTCCCCTCTTTTCTGGTCCAGATTACTGTTGTAACATCGCGTCGTACGTTAATTCGTATATAGTTTGGGATCAATGAGGCCTCTCTCTGCTGCGGCATGAGATCACACCCATACTTGTTGGCCCTTCTCTTATCTCAATGTCGTCGCTCTATTGATGCGTATCCTTTTTGCGGGTGCCTTCTATTCCTTATTGTCCCCAAACTTGTAGCCTAGTTGATTAGGGGTTCTGCTACCGTTGGTTGTCCCGTGGGAACGTTGTGTACGATTTTCCAGACCCCTCTGACGGTGATACGCGCTGAGGTATGCGATCGCGGTGTGATGCACCCGGAACGCGTTTACCTGGTTGTCGGCACGCAGTGTTGTAGCGTGTCTCCGTGCGGTTCTTCCGGAATTAACATACGCTTATGCCGTGCTTGAGGGGCGACAAAGGCGGAGCGTTTATGTAGGTGGTCTCCGACACTATATTTTCTCAGATACCGCAGCCCGCCCCCCACCGTAGTTACCATACGCTTTCGTCTAACGAAGCACGCATAACGTCTGCCACAGTCGGCATGTTTTCTACGCTTCGCTTGGTCCTCGCCCCCTCATCCCATTTGTTCCTCGACTTTCAGATGTGGGGAAAAATGGGAACGAGAAACCTACTTCTCGGTGCCTCCGTGATAGGGTCACGAGCCATACACTGGCAGATCCCACCACGCTTGATACGGCACGATGTACAATCATGTTTGTTATAGCAAGCAATTACAGGCACCTGAGATACGGTGCACCACTCACTACCGTGGGTTGCGATGTACTTGAAGCTAACGTAGGTTCGATGCGACTGTGACCAGACGCACCCGCCGAGAGACATGGCGGACGTAAGGGCAATCAATTGCAACGACACTTCGGATTGACGGTCTATGAATATCAGTAGTATGATATATATACATATATTTATATTCTATAAGCTCTGTTTTTTCCTAGCCTCTTTCTACTTTGTCGTGCTGTTGTAGAGCTGCGATATCGCTCACGGAGTGATACTCAATCACTGTCTCCCCATACAACAAGGAGGCTTTCCCGAAAAGGGATCTACCCTGCTGGCGTCCCCTCTTTTCTGGTCCAGATTACCATAGTAAAACTGAATATGAACAGTCTAAAAATATCTTGACGGGTCAAGCCTAGAGTACGTCAACCGACGCGTTCGCTCACCAGAGCTCCAGAGACCGTCGCCGTCCACTCCCCTGGCAGAGCCTCTGCGTGAAGAGCGTCTGCCGATGAAGTCCTGTAAAAAGTACGTGAAAGGACGCGGCGGTGGCGGACTTCCGTCAATTGGTTACAGCGACGAGCTTCTGCTCTTTGCACCGAAGGCACTGGTAGCTGTTTATACCGCCAACGGCGCTTCACACCCTCCCTCGTTCTCACAGCGACCGTGTTTTTTTCTTTCTTTTTCTTGCCATTTATTGTCTTCGCCCTTTTTTTCTCTCTCTCTCCCCTCCTAGTCGTAACTCAGAATCGGGGACTTGTAGTAGGCTCTCTCTCCTCCCCCCTCCCCGCTACGGTTCGTGCCTTCGTATATGTCGTCAGAAGACTTCATCCAGCCCTTTTCTTCCCTCGTCGACTCTCGTCTAATTGATTGCGCCTACTCACGCCACGCGCTGTCAGCGGTTGACTTCTTTTTTCATTCTTGAAAATAAGGAATTCCTCATTTTTTAATTCAGAAAAGTGAAGAATTCCCCACCGTGGTGGGATTCGAACTCACGGAATCAACTCTAGTAGCGTTCGAGGGTACCACTAAGCCACCGAGGCGGCCGGCAATGAAGCTATCGTGGCGTGGGCTATTCCGGCCGGCTCGCTTTGTCCTACAGTACTACACTAGTACTAGTAGGCGTTCCGATGAGTCCGATAGAGTTTCTACACCTCGAAAAAATAGTCGATTCCCACAGTCCATGATCTAGATCCTTCTGGGCAGATATATTCCTGATCTGTATGATCTAGCTCGCGTGGCCGAGCGGGACCCAAATAATTTGCATGGTCTAGGATGTTTCCTGGGTTGGGTCTGTGCGGTACAGATCATGCACAACATATCATAGCGGCAGTTTAGGATCTAGATGATCTAGCTCGTGATCTGTCCGGCGTGTGATTTTTTCCGAGCAGGTAAGGTTTTCTCCAAATGGTTGCTGCAGGGGGACATGACCGTGTAAATCCTGAACGCGTTTTTCATACTCTCGTTTCGGGCGCTCCATGCATGCGCTTTCATCCCCTCCGTTGCTGCAAGGCGCATGCCTACGCCATGATTGCACCGTTTGGATATATACCGCCGATACTATCTTGCCTCCCCATCTCAGGCCGCTTCAACCATGGTGTCACACCGCAAGCGGATTCACTTCCTCCAAGCTGCTGCCCACTGGATGCGAATAAATGGGCGTGTTTTCAGCGCATAGCACTACGTAGTCTGAGGCTTCTCGCTGCAACGTTCCGGGTCTCCCCGAACGAGCACTAAAGACATCCCGGAAATAGGTATGTACGAGTGTGCGTTTGGTTTTTTACACTTTCGGAGGCCTTTCCAACACTGAAAGAAAAAGTGCAAAGCTTAGCTGCTTAAAGGTGCACTGTCCTCAACCAGCGGCACGCAAGGCCTCAAGCCGCCTCCTCTCCCTGCTTGTTGTACGTAGTTCACACGCAGCAGTAGTAGCCAGTAGCCATGTTTGTCGCTCCTGATATACACGTCACACACCAATAGGTTATGAGCCTCGTAACTAATGGAAGAACAACGACAAGGAGAACGACAACACCACGCATGCGCTACGAGAACCGTACACGGGTGGCAACGCGTTTACACTACCAACCGACCACCGGCCACCGACGACAAACGGACAAATCAACAGACCAGAGCCATTCGGGACGCATGCCACACGGTAGGAGCACGCCTATTTTTTTGTTTCATGGAGCTTTCTTATCGCTCATCCCACGGTAGGTGTTGCACGTTTTTACCTTCCAAGGCAATATTGTCTGATCTGTAGAGAGTGGGAAACTACCGGTTGAGCTCCTCAAGTCAGCAACTACTGGCTATGTAGTGTGCGTATGATACTTTCACTGATACATTTGTTTTAGGACTACGTAGCGCATAGAAAACGTAGGGGGTCGGGTTGCGCGAACCAATTTTCCTTCCACGCCGTTTTTTTTCGGGTGACATATTGAGCCTCCTTATGTGAGGAGGAGGTCAGAAAACATGGCACCACACCTCTCCCGTTGTGGCATCGCTCTAAACCTCACAAAAAACGCTGTTTTTAACCCTTTTAGTGCTGCAGTCCCGTTTTGGGCACACAGTACTTATACTGTGAGTTGTTTGTCTCGCAACGGAACTGCAGTCTTACAAGGGAGAGTGCAACCCGGTGAGAAAATCTATGGCCTGCCGTCGGTATGTAGTGCTGTTTCAACCATGGTGTTCCAACCATAGGGTTTCTGGACCGTTCCTCAGTTGGGCAGCCCATCAACTATACCTGGTTGTACAGCAGTGGTGTATCCCTTTTAATAAGACCATCCGGTTTAAGGTCACAGTAAATATATGACCAGGGAAAATCGACTCAAGTCACGAGGAAAACCTGCTTTGGCGTGAGTACGGAATCATTGTTTCAGTGGATATAAGATGAGGCCCTTGTTTAGAGATAAGACAACACTTTCGGGGTTGTCACGGGGTGGTTTTTTAAAACTTGAAATGTGAATATCGCTTTATATATCCCTACACGACCGACCGACCGACCGACCTTGCCATGAGGGACCTCCAGAAGAGACCCGGCCTTTAAGCCTTCCGCAAGCGGCGCGGCGGAGCTGTCCTGCACGTACTTGTCCACGACGTGCTCCTGCATCCCGTCGCCATCCAACGGCACCAGGCCACCATGTCGGATCCGATACTGTGCTTTCCGCCGATATCGCGGCGGGAGGAAGAAGGTATGAGACCGGATGGTTGGTGTGTTCGAGCGGGCAAGGGGGGGGGGGGGGGGGGGGCGATCCCGTTCAAGATAATACACAGCAAAGCGCTAGTGATTACTTGGATACACCGTCGTGGTGCCGAGAAGGCCAGCTGGCATAAGTTCTTCTTGGCCCTGTACATTATTGCGGAGGGATAAAACCACGCAACATGCTGTTCATTTATACGAGGGTGTGTGCCCTTCGTTTTTCCATTCTACTCTCCGGCCCCATTCTATCCAGTAACACGACCGAAGCTCCCTCGGGTAGGGGGAGGCGCACACTGCCGCAAACTGTGGAGATCTAAAAAAACGGGGTTAGGAGGATAACAACTCCCAAAGAGTTGACCGGGCGAGAAGTGCACCGGGTTTGGCTCGAGTAGGGTCTACTGCTGTCTATCTCTCTACGTAGAACAGCGGCTGTATGGGGAGGCCATTGCAGCCAGCTGGAGGACCGAATAACTTCAATCCGCCGGGTATAAACGTGACGAGAAGGGACCTATCTACCTAGGGATCTCCGGACCTCGATAGTAAAGTATCCTCAGCATATCCCTGGACGACCGGCTGTGAGTTGGCTGTGAGTTTGCTGACTATATGTCGCCGACTAAGCCATCGGTTAGCTGGGTAATACGGTTCGGCGCGTGCGGTAATTTGCGGGGTTCCGTGTCTTTGTATATATCCAACGGGAACGTATGTGCGGCTCAACGTGTGTGTTCCATTGATAAAATACCAAGTCAGTTCGCTGGCATACTGGGGGGGGGGGGGGGGGGGGGGGGGGGGGGGGGGGGGGGGGGGGGGGGGGGGGGGGGGGGGGGGGGGGGGGGGGGGGGGGGGGGGGGGGGGGGGGGTTACTCCGCAACGCAACTTACAACAGCACAGGCGCAAGGTTTACCCGAGGCATGCCTTACTTACGCCACTATTATTTGGTCCAACATCAGCACACACTCACCTTTTCCCTAGACGACAGGAAGTTCTCGTGTCGCTGCATGACCTTGTACTGGCTCTCCCCCGGGTCGACTAAATTTTCCCATCCCTTTTCGCTGGCAGTGTTTCTAAGCTTTACCCCTCTCCGCGACGTCTTCGGGCATCGAAATCCTTTTCGTTTAAGTTTGTTTTTAGATGCGAGATTTCCCGTCGGTCGATTCGGGCGGCGGGCGGGGTCCGGTCAAAAGAGGAGACTATAAAATCGATTAAGCTCTTCCTTTTTTTTCATGTTTTTGGTTTCCCTTGGTCTTCTACTTGATCATTCTCAGGGAAGCGAGATTTTTCTGAGTGGTCGATGTCGAAGCCCACGATGTATACTGCACATTGTCGGATGGCAAACACAATGCCACTTTGGAGGGAAATAGAGAGACCGCTCCGTATCCAGATTAACGTATAAACGATTGTTATATTTACGCCCGGAGTGACATTTACTACCAGAGAGTGCTAACGATGTACTGTAGCGCGCTCTGGTGATTGGGTGGGAGGGAATGAGACGCCTTGTTGGACGCAAACAAAGACAGCCCTCTCTTTATATCAAGAGGGGTGTTCGTGGGGAGAGGAACGGGGTGTACGCGATATCATGCATGGCCGTAGCCGTATGACCATAGACCCTCGCATCCCTACAATACGGACGGAACACGTCGGGTTTTCACCGCCTAGACGGTCCCTGCTTGCACCAAGCGCGAAGCGCCGTGAGGAGTCTGGCGAATGGCATGAAGGGTGAGCTACATCCTACTAAGACGGCTTGTGAGGCGGATTTGCAGATGAATGACGGCTTCAGTAAGTTAACTTATCTTCCGGTGTGGCCACGTCCAGAGACAGCAATAGGAGTACTATGTAGCTGCCTCTTGGGTGCCTTACCATAAACACTATTACGTGATACGACATGCCCCTTGTGCGGAGTAAAGGTTCTTCACACCGCACAAATGATCTATCTAACTCGACTACCAGCTGAGCCGACCGCCAAAAAAAAACGCAAAACATAAACAAAACGGTACCATGGTCATCTAGCTCAAGTAGTGAGCGGTATGTTTTACAGTGTCGTTGCCAACCGACGCCAACCCAGCCGATATATCATATATTGGGGGGAAGTACGCCGGGGGGGGGGGAAAAAAAAAGAGCGTACAATCAAAATTAATGCACGTAACCACTCAGAAAGGTACCTATTTTCTGCTTCTGTCTGAGGAAAGCTCTACATAGTTGAGATGAGTGTGCGCGTGGGGGGTAGAAAAGCAATGTACAAAGCACAATCAGCGTTAGCGCCAAAAAATTGCGTATATTCTGCTTTTAACGGGAACAACCCGAGCTCTGTCCACAAGAGCAAGCGAGAATGCCAACGACACCGCAGAACCTCGCGCTGATTCAGGCTCTGATGTTGTGGAAAACCCCCATCATGTCATATCGCGCCTCAAGGCATTTTCGAGCCTAAGATGTGGGAGATAGGCCGGCGAACCAAACGGGTTTTAAGACAATTCCACCTCTATAATAGAATCGTTCACCGCTTTTAAGATTCAGTCCACATGAAAAATAAAGCATAACTTTTGAGCAACGTTTTGTTTTTGTCAAAAAGTGAAGAAGTAATTCGCGTCGGAAAGGCAAAATCATCAAGCATGATAACCGGATGTTTGAAGTAGGACGGCGTCATGACGAAGCCCTGACCGTGATGTCGTGGTCGCGGGGGATTTTCGAGAGGGGTCCTCCACGGCGGGGTCAATAGACCGACAACAAATTCTGGGCACTGGATACCCGCTACATGGTTACAAGAGTCACGCCTTTTCCATGCCGGAATTCCCGAAACAATGGGGGGGGGGGGGGGGAGGGGAGCTTACACGTCGCAACAGATGAAGTTCATCTTCGCGCACAAAACAATGCACGACAATGCGATACCTTCAATCGAAAAAAACTGCAACGGAGCAAATATTCGCCGCGTGTAAAACAACTCATGACAACACAGAAACCATACGACGGCATCGATCGGATACATCAACCGAAAACATCAATCCCAAACATCAAGCCAAGAACATAAAACCGAACACAGCTAAGGACGCCATGAAACTGCAAACGATGTGCTTTTCGAGCAGAAACTCTTCCTGCGGGGAGCAAGGGACGAGCATGTTCTGCGCCGTGTCTTACCCATGGTGAAATCGGGCCCCAGGTAAATCTCGTCGAACCAAGCTCGCCCCTCGCCTAGCACGTACAGACCAACCCTCTCGATGCCTCCGACCACCCCGCCATCGCTGCTGCCGTTCCCATGTCGCCCGAATACCTTGTCCTCGGCGCGCGCGACGCCGTCTACCAGCACGTCGTACTCCCCGCCCGTACCGTTTGCGTCCCAACGCATCATAATGTCCACCTTTTCGTTCATGTGCAGCAAAGGTTTCACGTAGGGCACAGCAGTATCTCGTTTTCGCGTGAGGCGCACACAAAAAATCGCGTCTCCGCATGGAGCACTAGAATCTTCCCGCCGTACGGGGGCACACAAATCACGACTTCGCCTCAGGGACACACAAATCGCGTCTTCGCGCGCGGGGGATGCCTGCTTGCCTTACAGGGGCAGCACCTAATTTTCAGTTGGTTATAGTATACGAGCTCTGTAGCTCACCCAGAAACTGGTTAAGAGAGAAGCTAAAACGTGCAACCTGATGAAAAAAACAAAGTCTAGACACAACCACGAAAAATATGGTAGAACACAATGTGATTGTTGTAATAGAGCGATATTGGGTTAATTAACCCTTTCAGGAGTGTGGTTCCATTTTGGGGACAAACTACTCAAATCTCAAGTGGTTTGTCCCCCTAACAGGACTGCAGCAGTACTAAAGAGGTAAGGAAGCCCAGCCAGTCCCAGTGACAGTTTGGCCAAACTGTTCGACTCCTATCGTAGCACGCCTCTGTGGCGACGAAAACCGCGTCTTGGGTTCGCTTGTGCTGCTTCTGGTTGAGCAGCAGTCGATGGTGCTAATGCTGTGATTGTGCTTAGGCGAACTTTTTTCATGAGATGGCTGTTAGATATAGGGGGGGGAGGGGCTGATGTTCCTTGCAGTATTGAAGGGAACACGACAAAAAGATCGGATGATCATCTCGAGCCCCAAAACGGGCCCTCCCGTTCGGACCGTCCATCGGGGATGTGTGTAGATGGACGCCTAAAATACGCATTCAGCTGGACTGGTGATCGTGGGACTCCAGTGTACGGTAAAACATGTCCGGTGTGCTGCGCCCAGTTCTTGAAGCGTAATGACGCGCGCACGGTACCGTGACGGAAGTCAAGATGGCGCGCTTCTTTTTCTGCGCTACGGGAGACAACGGAGAGAACGAACGGCGAATGTTCTTGACGCCAGCTGCGTACATAGCATAGAGATGATTTCTAGAAAACGCCCCCCGATCAGCCTCGCCAAAAAATAAACGCGACAACAGTTGCAACACATACCTTGTACCAGCGCGACCCCTCTACTCTGTCTTCCAACGGCCCCCCTCGGCCTTCCGTTGAAGACTCTATCTCGCCCGGATCCCAGGGGACAGAGCGGTACCCAGCCCCGTGTCGCATAACACCGCCCGATATAGAAACGCCGACGAGGGTGGTATTCGGCGCAGGGAACGCGGCCTTCTCGTTTTTGGGTGACCAAAGGCAGGATGGGGGGTGTCGCGGCACGGAGGAATGGTGTGTTTTAGCTTTGGCGACACGCCTGCTTCGAACGGGTTGCCACGAAGACGGGGTCGCAATTCTGTTGAATAACCCTAAATGCCTACTTGTGCCGTGCGCCCGTCGGCTTTGGGTGTCTAACCTCGAGCTTCCTGACCGGCAGAACAAAACTAGACCTGACATTTTGTGCGTCCCGGAGAGCGCTGCAGATGTGGATGCCATGTATTCCAAGGAATGACGGTACCCGCAAGACAAAAAAAGATGACGTTCATTCGAATATACTACCCTTCCCCCAGTATACCCATTACTGTATCTGGAAGTGCCCACACCAGAAACCAAATTAATTTTATTCGACGCTGTCATTCATACAGTATGGAAGAAATATTGCCTCACAAGCGGTTTTTAGGAGGGTGCAGCTCACGCTTCATGCGACTCGCCGAACACCACATGGCGCTTCACGCTGGGTGCAAGTAACAAACGTCTGGCTGGTCGGTGAGTACCCGACGTGCTCTGTCCCGGCATCGTAGGGATGCGAGGGTCTAAGGTCATATGACTACGGCCATGCGTGGCAATAAGCACATACCCACCCCCCCCCAGCCTGTGACTAACCTGCCCGTCCCTTTACATAGTGACTGGTTCTATATTGAAACGCCACCCACCGTAGAAGAGTTCCAAGAGCTTGACAGATATGTGGCAGAAGAGGAGTTGAAGAGAAGCGGCGTTTGCTCCGTGCCGGAAGAGTTGTAGTAGAAGTCGGAGGTGGCGTTCAGTCCCGGCCCTAGAAGAGCGAAGACGACACCCCACTCATCGGCAGAAGCGTGCTCAGAGGAGGGGTAGGAGCTCCCCGACGAACTGTTACCTCCCTCCGATGAATTGGTGCCCTCAGTAGCCTCGCCTCCGGCGGAGATGTCCGCAGCGGCAACCTGTTATGGTTGAAACATAGGACAGCGCTACAGTTGTTCGGCTTCGAGTATCGACCTCGTGGGTTTGCAAACGGCTCCTGCACGCGCTGTGTGTGGGGGTGTGGCTGGTGATATGTGCGGTAGTGGTGGTAGCACAAAAACAAACTACATCATATCGGAGATAGTAGGTTGACGTCGATGAACCACACTCTCGCAAAATATTCCCGATTACGCCTCCGCTATGCGGACAAGGAAAAAATGCTCGCAGTGCTTTGCATGTGTCATGCTCCTTGGCAGTCCCTTCTGTTTGGGTGCGGCTGCTGCCTCACTCCGCAACTGCATGGTCAGGTGCCCCCTTTTCCGTGCTCTACGTAGAAAGGCGAGCAAGACTGACAAAAAAATCGACACTGATATGGATTTTGGTGTGGCATATGGATGCTCCACGGAAGCCAAAACTCGAGGGGTTGGAGTTGCCTTAAAAATTACTTCATGGCTACTTGTAGCTATTACTGGGGTGGCGAAGCAAGCCAACTACCTTCGCTTAGTGATTTAATCAGTGATAACATAAGTCGAGCAGCTACACACGCGAAAGTCGGATGCAAAGGCGCAGAAGAATTCCTTAAATTACCACACGCGACTGACTGTAATTCCTCTCCGGTAGCCAACTAGTGACGATTGGTGGCCGACGTGTATATAGTCAGTCAACTCGTAGCGCTACAAAACTGCGGTACACGCCAAAAGCCATAATTTGGCTCGCCTTAACATAAAAGGTGACGCGCGCGGGAGTAGACGCTGTTCCGCCATCTTCCAGCACGTACTCTGGTCCGTCATATGGTCGAAACGCCTGGAACGTCTGGCCGGAAGACGTCGCGACTGCACCATCGTGTCTCGACAGAAACAGCGAGGAGTTCGTACCCTGTGTGGACACGAGGCGCGTGGTGAAAAAAAAAAGGCATGATAGGTTGCAATGTATAATGCGAAAGAAGGAGAGCATTTGGAATTCATGTGTCCTGGCATTCTGCTGGCCCAGAAAATCTGCGTGCTTGAAAGAGTCGAGTCACTTTTTTTAGCTGGTTAGAAGGGACACCCTACTAGCGATGAGTGCTACGATAGGCCAGGCCCTACACCACTCTGATCCGAAATATAAGAAACGTATTAACATAAATATGAATATATAATGATCCTTACATTTCCGCCCAAAGTGGTAGGACTTTATTGCCGAAATATTCCTGGCTAGCGGCGCCCCTCAAATCAGGAGGTACCCGGCACCCAATATCGTTGTAATCCCATTATTCATCGTAATGTTTTACAAGATTTTTCGTTTTTGACCGTGGTACCGCTTTGCTCATCGGAGGAAAGTGCACAAACTTTATCTCTAGGCCAGGTTCTCGGTCGGGTATGGAGCTTCAGGGGAGGGAGGGACGCCTCAGATGAAATTTATCGCACCCCTACTGCCTCTATCTACCGCCGGGTCAACGCTCGACTGAATAGTTTTGGGCTAGCAGGATACACCTCTTACCCAACACTTATTTTTGCAGCTTTTGCATATCTGGAACGTATTGCTTCACCACGAACAAGCTAGCGAGATTTCGAGGAAAACCGTCCCCTCGAAGGTTCTGACGACCAGACACAAAAAATACTCGGTGCCGGGCTTTTTTGTGGGACAGCAGTGACAAGCTACCAGACGGACGCCGATACTGCACGTGACGCCACTTATCTTAAGAGTATCCTTTCGTGGGCTACGCATTTATTCTTCTTTATTAGCATTTGGCGAGGCAGGCTGTGTTCTGCACTACACAGTTTTCACTGTAGAACAACGGCTTTTAAAATTTTGTCTAAAATTTGAGCCCTAACCCTAACCCTAACCCTAACCCTGAAGGCCTCCACTACATCGACTTTATTTAGTTCGTGAAACATTCGAGCCCCAAAAGGCCTGAACTACAATGGTCTTCTTGTAATATGTTCGTGAACACTTCAAACTTCTCAAGTCCTATTTTTTTTTTATCCCTAGAGGCGTCGTGTACGATACTGGAGAACAGGCTGAGTTTTCCCCGCCCCCCTTCGAACCTCTGCCCCAGCCCCGCCGAGCCCGGAACCGTCGTCGATGCCAAGCGTGTAGCCGTACGCTGCGTCGACGTGGAATGAGCCGTTTCCCCCCGCTCGCTCCACTCCGCAGGCGTCGTCTCTGAGATCTCCAGCTTTGGTGGTCACGAAGCATCTGAAAATCGGGGAGCCCAGGACCCAACATCTTTCTTTAAGAGACAGGGGTGTAAGTAAGGCATGCTTTAGCTGGACTTGACAGCTAGGTATCAGATAGTTGGTGTAGTACGCCAACCGATCGACTAACCGTAGTGTTGAGACTGCGAACAAGGCATGCGTTGGCGGGACATGGATAGTGATTTGCTTGCGTGGAGAAGTAAGCCAAACGAGGAGGCTTGAGTCTTCCACACAAACACATAAACACGCACATACGTCGAGGAGGGTCAGACGCGCCCGTCAGACACAAAGATGTAGTATGCGTAGTGCATAGTTCCGCAAACTTCCGCACGCGGACAAGCAACTGTTATATCTAGCCAACATAAAATTAGTCGGGAACTAATTATCAGTCAACTCACCGCCCTAATTCTAGAGGGAAATCGCGAAAACAATATTTTATGCGTAGTATTATCGAGGCATCCCCTTCTACTTCATAGTCGTTATCTGGGGCAAGTGATTTAGGAAAGACACTTCTAAATCGGTCGAATTCAAATATGATGTATTAGTGTGGCAATGCCACATCAAATTGATGGAGTTTTGAACTCGTACGGCTGAAGTATCGCGCAGCGTGCAGAGCTGACTGCCAACCACTCAATCGGTTGAACTCACAGCCGATGCGTTTAGGAGCGAGACGGAGTGGGGAGCTGCTACTTGGTTTATTTATATGCGCGTATATACGGCTGAACCAGAGATTCTCCGAATGGTTTGAACTACCCGCTGAGACACGTGCAGTGCATGCTGCCAGCTAGACTCTGTATTATTTTTAGATGTCGGCCGAATCCTCCACTCCTCGACGCCTTTGATCTGATATGCCGCGGCAAGGCTCCGACGACTCCTGCCGCGGTCGCCAGTATCTTAACTCCCCTTCCACGCACCTACCACCTCCGACGTTCACGCTTTCTCCTCCCCCTCCAACAGAACCGTCGAGCACCTCCACGCTCTGACCGTACAAAGCGACGCGACCTCCCGCCCCCCCCCCCTCCCCCCGCGTTTCGAGATAAGGGTCTAAATGTGCGACCACCGTCCCCTCCGCGCGCGTAGATCACGCCGGCGTGGCGGAGCACCCCTCCCGCGGAAACTATCACGGACCCTCCACTGCCTCCGCCGCCCCCGCCGTCCCAATCTTCCATACCATTGCCACCGTCCACGCTGATAGACCCCATCACGCCGATCGTCACATCGTTCAAAGCCGCAAGCTCTATGGCGCCGCCCCCGGCCCCACCCAAACCGCGGAGGGACCGCAGAAGCGTCGATTCGGAGTTCCCCAAGGCGTTTACCGTGGCCGGGGATAGACCGGAGCGGGCCCCGCCGCTACCACCGAGAAGGTCGGGATTGGAAGACGAGGAGTAGGGGTTTCGAGGGGCGCCCGAGGCTGGCGACGGATTGGCCCCGAAGCCCCCGGTTCCGCCTGGTGTATGTGCGGGTTTCCAAACATAAAGGGACGCTTCATTCTTCATGCCGGACGCGATTTTCGTTTGGGCATGTATGCTTTGGACGCGGTGAGCGGGCTCAGGGAGCAAGAAAAAACTATCCCATCCGAAGTTGTTTAATTCGGCGCTGTGTCCTGGAGATGGGTTATTTTGTACTATCCGAGAGGCACGCCGGTTGCTCGTGCGCTAACAAAAATTCCTCACAATATATGCAAGCCAGCTGCTGGATGATTCAATGACTTTTTAATATTATAAGGTTAGGGGAAAAACAACCACCGCACAATCCGACATTGGGGGGGTCGGACAACGATACTGGGATGATGCTGGGCGCTGACGGGTAATAACCCATTGGTGGTTAGTCGGCCCTGCAGCTCTCAAGATGTGGTTGGTACTATTTGGGTGCTTCGTGTCTAAATTACGGCTTTGGATTTCGTGGCAAACGCGTAGCATGTCCTAGAAACCTTTGCAGCGCTGCTTGTCTTTACGAGATTTTTGGTTTCGGCAATTATTTTCGGCAGCAAGATATTGCGCCAGGCTTTAAGAATTGCTGATGTTTACTGGTATGCTACCAGGGTTACGCCTAAACGGCAAAACCGAAAATATGCGACAAAAAACACCCACAATGAGAATGCACGCCACACCAACAGCAGCAGCGCTATCAATCGATCGAGCTCACCATGTGAAGCCCCGGCTCCGCCCAGCGCGATCGAAAACGGCTGTGTGGCGTTAAAACTTGCCGACAACTGATCGGCCGACCCGGCCCACCCTCGGACCACCGAGACGGCCGCTCCTTCGCCCTCAAGATAGCTCGCAACTTCCGGCCACTCGAAGGCCCCCTCCTCAACTTCCTCTATCCCTCCTGCCCATCCTCCGACCGCCACAGTCGGTGACGAGGGTTCAGTGTTTCCGACTCGAGTTCCTAGCTCCACGACCCACTCGAGTCCGCCTCCGGGGGTCTGCCCGATGGTACAGAAGCCGTCACCACCACAGCTTGACGCAGGGTCGGTGCGTGAAGTTCGGGCAAACGCCACCGAAGGGAGTCCCTGTAGCGCTTGTGAAACATCACCGGCCGAAGCCATTGCCGACAAAAGCACCGTTTCGTCTCCACCGAACGTCAAGGAGAAATTGCCAGATATGGCGTTCCCGGCCTGTAAGGTGTCAATGGTGACCTCCGCACCGAGGCCCGAGAGCTTATTGCCGTTCTCGCTCCCACTTTGAACCGTGGTTGGTGACGTTGTCGAGGCCGATGAGACCGTTGCTATGGTCATGGGGCCAACGGTACTCACGGCGGAAGAAAATGTCACATTCCAGCATCGACCCCCCCACGTCACGTCATCGACGTAGCCGTCTGTGGTAACGTTCACTCGGCCTACCCCAGGCACCCACGATGCTGCACCCTTCCCTTTACCGCCCCCCCCCGAGCGAGGGTAGGGCAGCGGTCCCGGTCTGCCTACAGGCTCGCTGTTGAGTCCGCCCTCGATTATGTCTTGCAGGGTCGAGGGTTCAGCGTCGTGGGGGACGCACTCGGTGGTGAGGTTGCCGTACGAGACATGGAAGCAGCCCCCAAGCGTCTGGCCCTCGTCTGCGGAAGTGCAGATCTGCTCCGATTTGTTGCGGGATTTTGGCGAAAGGTATATATCAGGTATAGGTGTGGGTGGAAGTGCAAGCGTTTCAGTTGACGGCTTAGGACGGACACGTGGCCCATTAGCACCGAACGACTATCGTCCGGTAATATTTACATTCGTTCTGGTTTGTGTAGAGATAGAGAGGCCCGAGGTGCTTGCTGGGCCCTAGAGGGATCAACATCGAAGGGATCAGCCCTACCTTAAGGGGCTCAACTTAAAGAGTCAACCGTGAGGGGTCAACGTGCTCAAACTCCAGGGGTAACAGCAGCCTGTTCTGATGTTGCAACGGGAGCTATGGGTTAAATTGACACACGACACGAAATTGGAACGTGGAAGTGTGGTGAGCTTAAGCTTTATTTTTACAAATCCGCCGGAGGATAAAGAAAAAAAAAAGTCAACCCTGAGGAAACCAACCATACCCAAAAAGTACCAACCCGATTGGCCGAGTGTGGTCAGTCTTGACCAGACAACGTCAAACATCTCGAAGTTTTGATGTCCACCCGTCCGAAAGGTTTCCTGTATTTATGATGTGGGCGTGTCGACTCAAGGGGGAGCTGGGTACGATTCTGCCGCTGCCTACTTGTACGCGTTCTCTGCTCGGCCTGTGTTCACCTGCACCCTTGCAACAATGATCGGAAGTTGAACCGTCGAGGTCTGGCGCGCCACCCCTGCCCGCAAAACACTATAATTGTGACAATCGAACACGGCTTAGGGCACGCTCGACCTATGAATGCCTCTTGCTCCCCAAGCGTACACGATATCGGACGCCCCCCCCTCCTCCAGCTTTCGTCGATTTTCCCCGTGTTTGCTTTTGTGCCTCTTCGACACCATACGGAAACCACGCAGAGAACTGCGCAGAACAGAAACCCGTCAGCATCAATAGCACGACTGAAATAACAACCATGCAAACAAATCTGCCCGACTACACCTCCTGTCGGCAAAAAAGTAGTATATAAAATGAAATAGCTGGCGCGGAGTACAGGTTCGGGTCAAGAAACGAAACCAGGGTGAATTACTCTCCCACAACACGACGGTAGAGCTGCCTGCAAACGTTTTCCCGTCAGCCTCCTCGACTACACTTCCTGTCGGCGCTGCTTGCAGCAGAAGAACACGCGAGTAGCTGTTGCTGAGCAGAGGTTCGTTGTGGAGTAAAACTAAACCAGGTAGTGAATTTGATCTCTCACAGAACACACCCAAACTGCTCGCATAAATAACCCGAGACCTTTCCCCCGTTCTCCTCCCCCGTCCCATGCTCACCCTTTGCGCTTCGTTGACATCATCTGCCAAGGTTGTGATCGTAAATAGGTAATATCGATAGCTCGCTGATCCGGGGCCGTTGATGTTGTAGCTGGGTATGTCGGCTTCCTCTAGAGTTCCGTTGGCGAGGGAGCTCAATGTAAACGAAGGAGGAACGGATGGGGGAGAGAGGAGCATTTCTCCATTTCCAGGGTCACGAGAGATGCCTCCCCCTCCAGGAAAACCCCCCAAGGTGGAAGGCTCGGCGGCGATGGAGGTGTAAGAACTAAGCTTCCGCGGCTTAGGATAGCCAAGGCCCGCTGCCCTGTAACTTCGATAGTTATTTCCGGACCTAGGTATACCTGCATTCCGTAGGAAGAATACATGCATCAGGACTGCATATTTTTCGCTCTGTACGAACCAGCAGATTTATTTCTTTCGCCCCGGATGTAACGGTAGCTTTGCCGGAACTTGCGTGGCGCTACTCACGACAGGGCGTCAGGGGGTGTGGCGAAGTTGCGGCATCAACGAGGCGGATGATACACGCAGTAATACATTTTCGTTCTAGACGGTCGACGCCTTGCGATTTCAAACACCGTGCGACCTCGGCCGAGACCTCAGTCGATATGTTTTCGTGCGATGCTGTTTCGAAGCTGGACAGTTTTCTGTTTTGTCCCCCGTCCTCAACCACAATATAATCTACCCCCCCCCCCCCCGCTGTGTGATGTTCCTTTCCTTTAGGAATTGCTATTTGACATTATTCCACAGAGGTTTCCCGGTTACAGATCAAGCCATTAGCTGCAGCACGAAGACCAAGATGTGGGTCCGAGAAGATGGTCGAATAGTGGCCACGTGGCCGCACAAGGTGGAAGTTATCAAACTTGCATATCGTATTAACATATTTCTATAGTTATATCACATCATTGTTAGTAGATTTGTGAATAGTAGATGAATTAATGACCATGCCTACCGCAACTCAATCGACTACTAGCCCAAGCAACCAACCTGATCGAAGGACCACACCGCAACCTCCGTTCCTTCCGCCGTGAAAGCCAGCTCCCCCACCGCCGAGATGGCCCCTTCAAGGACCAGACTCGAAGTGTTGAAGACGACAGTACACGGACAGGAGGCGTTATCTCCCCGCAGGCTCTGTATTCCCGATAGAACAACATGGGTGTTCGTTATTTTGACGCGTACCAGTCCGCTGTTTGCACTCGGTACGAAAAACTGCGTGGTGCTTGCAGTTGTAGCCCCAACACGGAGTGGGGTGACAGGCAGACAGCGGGAGGAAACACCCAGTTTCACCCAGACACGGAGAGCTTCGTACGTATGCTACGCTATAGCATTGGTCACCAGAATCGCCGCCACGACAGCGAAAGCTTCGATCCGGCAATGCAACAAGCCAAGTCGCCGCTTCATCTTGGCGCCGTCACTGTACGTAAGTCGTGTGTTGTCCGCTGCCGCCCACAAACCTCATCTTTCTCCGCTCACTCAATGCTCTGACATGCTAGACTTCGTCTGACGTATATACCACTCACCACCCCGGTTATAGCTACTGTATATACATGTATCCTCCAGAGGATAGGTGAAGTGCATAATATAGTCGTTTGACGCTGACCAAAACGGTGGGCGGACACAGAAAATCTATAGAAAAATAGGATTTTTTTTTTTTTTCGTTTTAGTCCCAATCACGTTGTCGTGCCCAGCTCTCCACATGTAGATAATGCGTCGTGACGGTCACCGGCAGGATCAAGTACGTACGCATGTAGACCGGAATCGGTCCTTCTTACCTCCGCTAAAGAGCCATTCACGTCTGACCACCACTCGTAGGTATGGTTCGCGTAGCCCTCCGTTGATACCGTGCTGCTGCTGCTGCTGCTGCTGCTGTTGGTCGGGCAAGTCTGTCCGTAACCCGCATCGCATTCGTAAGATGACCGAGGCGGTAGGAGTAAGGAAGTGGGCGCAATCGGTAGGGCTGTGAAGCGGAGCGAAAAGTAAACGTCCGATTGAATAAAAATCGGTTTCCGCGAAGCTTTCCGTGAAGCCGATTAATCGAAATACAAGAAAAAGATCGCTAAGTTGAACTTCGAGTGCAAGAACGAGCTCCATTCACCCCTCCCTCAAACGACTACGGCCATGCATGATAAAGAGTACCCCCCCCCCGGCGGTAGTCGTACGGCCAAGGATCCTCGCATCCCTACAATGCCGGGACGGAGCACGTCGGGTTTTCACCGACCGGGCAGACATCGCTTGCACCAAGCGCGAAGCGCCGTGAGGTGTCCGACAAGTCGCATGAAAGGTGAGCTGCATATTACTAAGACTCGCTTGTGGGGCGGACGTACATATGCATGACAAATTCAGTGAGATATTTTCGCCGGACTTGGTCCACCCTGCCCGTCGTTAATTTGCGAAGTGGCCAATTCCAGACACAGCAATGGGAGTACTATGTAACTGCCTCGTGGATGCCTTAAAATAAATGCTACGTGATACGGTCATTCCCCTTGAGAGGAATAAAGGTAGTCCACCCCGCATAAATGATCTAACTCGACCACCACCTTTGATGACCGCCAACAAAAAAAAAAACGGTACCCCGGTTGTCTAGCTCAAGTAGTGTGCAGCATGTTTTACAGTGTCGCTGCCAACCGACGCCAACCCAACCTATATTGATGGTGGGGGGATATAGCCGATGAATCCACTTCATGAGTAAACCGCAAAACAATCAAACACACTTGTGAACTGTGACGTCGATTGAATCGTGCGGTTGGATCGGACAAGCCGGCCGCGATCTACAGCCGTAAGAGTTGAAGCGTCGCACACCGGAAAGCAACGTCAGGATTGCATCCTAAGGGACATGATTGAAAAGTAACAACACTGCCGGAAGCTTTCGGCCGATCGCTGCTGAGAATGTGCGTCTAGGAGGTTATAGAAAATTCTAGAAACTTCTAGAAGCGGTTTGAGGACATGCGATAGCCAGATGGAGCCAGGAGTCCCCTAGAAGAACTATCGCACCTGCCAGCCGAGGCACTGGGTGCTGTTTAGAGTGGCTCGAGTTTCCAATACCCCGTCCAGATCCTGTCGAAAGGCGTTTGGCGTGCGATCGTTAACGTTGCGGTATCGGTCGGTTGGTGAGCTAATCAGTGGTACAAGAAAGCACGGCCATCACTGCGTGGTTCTGCTCTCCTTGGGCTCTCTCGTCGCTGGTTGGTGGAACAGGAATGTTCCGGTAAATTGATGCGCTGTTTCGATTGGACGACCTAGTGGAATGGATAGAACAATGGAATCGCCTGACTTTGAGTTGTCGATCTTAGGTCCAGGATGCAAAAACGACAAGAGATAGAAAATGCCGCGTTGGAAACTACCGAAGCGAGACGCATTTCTTGTAGCAGGAATTGCCATAGTTAGTACGTAACACGTTTAGTCTCAGCAACAGCAGCAGCACGCAGCACACCCCACACAGGCACACACATGACCTCACGAGCAGTACGAGCGCTCCTTGTTGCCTCCCCTCCCTCCTCGACCTGTCCCGATGAACACAAATTTCTCTTAGGAAAATGTACACGGGATCTATCGCCCTGAGCACAGTCTGTAACTTATACCAGGGAGTAACTCATTCAGCCCCCAAGTCAATTCGCGGCGTTGCGAAGGTGCTAAGCAATGTGCACTCACCGATTGAACGTTCTCCGCGGTCTCGTCGGCAGCTGCCGCCGCATCTGGACGAGACCTGTGCAACGCGTCTAGTGAAGCCATGTCTCGGGTTTCCACGATCCAGGCAAGCTGTCGGGGGGGGGGGGGGTATCGACACCCATAATACAGGCATTGAACGCAGCGAATGTGAACCGTGATACAACATTCTAAACACTTGAATATACGAGAGTAAAGCGCGCTATACATGTGCATAATTTGGTGCTCGAAAGGAGCGAGAGGCCAAGGAAGGCACGTATGTGCGCGATCGGTGTAGGTCGGAACACAGGCCAACCTGGACGCGTCACAACATTCTGTCGCGAGGTTTGTCGCGGAGGACCGGCGCGGCGGGGGAGATCCGCACGCGCTTGACGGCGCCATGTTAGTAGAAAATTATGCCGGTTTCAAGACCGTTCGTTGGCGAACCGAATGGCTTACAACGCGCATCGAAACGCGTCACTGTTTTCCCTGTACGCCATGGCATGACGAGCAACACGATTTCGATTAGTGGGACCCAAGCAGCTTTGCCAGAGCTTATCGTGGTGGTGCGTACGATAGTTTCGAAGCCTTTTGCACACAAACACAACCTAGCCCCAGCCGTGGTCATGGCCAACACTGGTCGACGCTAGGTCAATCTTGCTTACTACCGAAGGTAAACGAGTGTGTGAAGCAGATTCGCGGGGGCACAAATGGTCTGACTCCAGAACTCTACGAGGAACATTGGTGTTCGCTGTTGCTCGATCGTAAACACCTTTTCGCGTAGTTGCGCGGCCTCTATGTCTAGTGCTGCCATCGCCCTGTCCTTCTGTTGCGTGTCCAAAACAAGCCCTGAGAAGTCGCGCATCCCTCGCACCTGCTTAGATAATTTACAATACGGCCTCGTGATACTCGTAGTCCGCTGGAATAAATGGGGGTATTAGGTCTGTGCATCGGGGTAGCAATGTAATTACAGCGGCTAGGGCGGTTGCCCGACGTGGATTGTTTGTCTAGGGGCCAAAGCAATGTATGTATGTACGTCATACATGCGGCTTGGGGAAAACCAAAGGTCTTGGAGCACCGTATGGCACGCACGAACCACAACAACAGAAAACGCATGCTTGGGTGGGACGTCTAGTACAGGCGGTGGCACAACACGAGACCGTTTTGCGCGCGCAAAAGCATGATATCTCGAAGCTTTGCGTGCGATTGCTTGTTCTCACCGACAAATTGCAAGAACTGTTGCATATCTGCAGCCAGCAAGGATGCTGAACTCTTCCCGTGACAAAATGAAGGCATGCCCCGCGGTCGGGAGGGGGGTAAAGTACGTAATGTGCTCCCGGATGTGAGTTACGAAAGTGAGGCCGCCGGAGGAGTACATAATAGAGCAAACATGCCAGATGGGATAGGAAAAACAAAAGAAAACATAAAGAAGGTGTGTTTCACCCGCGCTGTACCCAGTCAGCTCCTTGCAGTAAGATCAGATTTTTGCGGGGTCAGATGCTGGCATCGAGTCACCAATCCGCATCACCCCCCCGTATTCACCTCTACAGATACCCGAGGGCCCAGGCTCGTAAAGTTCCTCGGGTCGAAATGCCCCCCCCGAGGGGAAACCCCTCCTCCGCCGCATCCCAGCCGTCGCGGTCCCCTGCTCGAGGGTCTGAGACACCCCGCATCAGCCAGCCAAAGGTCCCCATTCTCCAGTCCTCGAAGTTGGCGAACATACTAGCCGGTACGTGAAGCCCGTATCGAAAAGCCTGTTCGCAACCCGTGACACCATGGCCGGTGGAGGAAGGGATAAGAAGCCAGCCGACGGAGCGGGAAGGGAGCGGTCAGGGGGGTAGGCAGGTGGGCAGACGGGCGGGAGTGGGGCGGAGGAACACGAGTTGTCGCTGGCTGGCGCTTCTCACCTGAGTCGTGAAGTTGACCGACCGCATGTAACTGTTGTAGTTGATCCAGGCACGGTTGCACCGGTGCACGTCCTTGCAGCGCTCGTACTCTTCCCCGTGGTGATCATCGTACACCTTTCGAGGCGGTCGTGTTGAAGATGCCGATGCGGAAAAGAGATCGGTATTATGGGTGTCACACGTGGTCATTGGCAGTTTTTTTTCCAAGGATTGTGTTTAATTGCTCTGAGCCGTTGCCACAAAACGTTTTGTTTGGTGTATCGAATTCATAGACTTATGGGTCCAAAGGCAGTGCGACCGCTGAATCATTCGCCGAAGGAAAACTGGTGATAATGTCGCGTGATAAAAGCTCGCATGCGAGTAGGCGACCCAAGAAGGATATCACGGTGATATGACGAAGAGGACTCGCGTGTTGTTGATATCACACTGAACGCTTGGCGATAGCAACCCTCTCTCACGCGAGCAAAGCAAGACGAAGACATGATAATCTATGGCACTGAAGCTCGACATGGCTACTCCCCAGGGCTTATCGAAATGTCGTCGAGGCACAAAACTAGCGGCATGCGCCACCGACTGTAGTAATGTTTCCCGTCATGAGCTCGGATTGCTTGGGGCGTCTGCGTCGCACCGTTGCAAGCCACCAAAAAAAACAAGGCATACAGTTCACTTGCAGTGCGGGACGGCTGGCTCGTAGCGCGCATGTCTGCAGCCTTCGCACGCCCACCCCACAGTCACCGGCAAAAGCCTCCCCAACTCAACGCCCATAGCAGTGCTCTCCCGTAAGAAGTTATGTCTCACCATGGACACTTCAATGACACCTTGATCGAACAAGTGGGGGGGGGATACCAAACCGAACTCTTGTAAAACAGCCCAGGTCAGGAACAGACGCGCTGCTGTTAGACGAAAACACCCGCCAAGCCGCCTGTATGGGAGGGCACACTCTACCACCGAGAGCAAATACGAAATGAACGGCGCCGCAAGCGATACGACAAGAAAAACGAAACGAACGAATCTGCAACAGCACAACCAGGCGCATAGAATCAACAGGATAACACCTGCATCGCCCGAACAAGAGAGTAGTAGAGTGCAGCTCGCATTGACACAAAAACACAAAATCTACGACGGCGCATATAAACCGGGAGCAAACACACACATCCACCACATAAGTATGATTGTTGTGTTAATTCTACTCCTTAATGTTCATTTTTATGATTTTTATTGGAAAAAGAACACAACAACAAACGTACGCGCCCTGCTGCTTCCACCAAATACGCTACAATTATGCTCAGTTAAATGGTATTTCATTATGCTCGCAACAAAGCGCCATTCATGCTGTATGCTTCAATACTCTTACAAAAGCGCCCAAGCATGCCGAAAATCGTTGCCAACAGAATGAAAGTTTTCTACGTTGGCTAAAAATGAAAACGTCTACAGGCTTACTCACTCAGGTACCCCGGAGACTAAAAATTGAGGCTGAATCAGATCCGCGACAGTAAACCGATTGAACGGAATATCCGCTTACTAGCCTGATCAATCATGCGATCGAAGAAGTAGCTCACAAGCAGCTCATTCTAACGAAAACATACAAGCCAACGAATCAGAAGCCACACCTGGTGTGGAAGATGAGGGCTGTACTCTCGCGCCACGCCGCCGTCCCCCGACAGCCCCCACATCGAGTCCGCGCTGTAGGTCACGTTCCCTGCAAACAGCGCCGAGGACGCATTCTGGAGCTGGCTCAACAGTTCCGCCGCGGCCTCATCGACGGTTATTTCTGCAGAATAATCGGAAGGTTGTCCCACCCGGAAGTGCACCAGGACGGCGTCAGCCGCGGCGCGCTTCACGAAGAGAACGCTCACGCGCCCGGGGTCGAGGAGCACGAGGGCGCCCGACACATCGGCGATAAACCAGGTTTCCCACTGACAGTAGCTGCTCTCCGTGATGGTTGCGTTTCCGGTTGACCTTCCCGTTTCGCACCAACCCTGTGCTCCCTGGTTTAGGTAGTACCTGCGATGAGGTAGGGCAAGGGGCGGGCAGAAATGAGTGACATGAGTGCTGACTACCCGAGGGGTGCTGTTGAATAGTGCCTGCGGCAAGGTGCAGACGCAAGCGGAGATTGAGGGGTTTATGTGGTTGATGAGGTTTCCGGGAGGGGGATATTGAGAAGTCGGGGGATTTTGTGCGATGGTTCATTTCTCCATGCGCGCCACAAGAGTTCAGTCCGAGTTTTTATCTCTGTTTATGAGGTGCAATAGTAAAGGTGCGGAGAGGACAAGTACGACCTTCTGTATTCCGGGGGATTCGTTGGTGCAGATTGTTAGGCTGGTCTGGGTGTTGAGCGGCTGTTGCCAACGCAAGAGTTTGAAGGAAAGGCGTAGCGCATATAGCTTTAGTACAGCAGGAGTTAGAGCGCCCTCTCCGACATTTGGTGCCGGTATTTTCCCTCGAAGGCGGCGCGTGCGGTCCGTGTGCAGGCCATACTTACTGTGGTGACCAGAGGGGGCGTCACTCCCCGAAAATGTGCGTGATCAACATGCTTTATTAATGATTTTTCGACGTAAGCATTTGTTTTTTTATCGAAAACGAACAACTACGCCATAGCCCGCAAACTTGCTATTTTCTATTTACATCGCACCCACCATCGTTGTGAAAAGGCGAAGGGGCGAAGAATCGTCTAAATGTGCTGACAAAGCATTTATACTTCGACGAGGCTATCGTCAAGTGATGGATCTCCGTCAACTAATGTGCGAGGCTTCGGGATAGTGACGTGACATGTTCGTTGGATCTACCAGCATTGGCGAGTTATATGTGCATGGGGCTTGTTAATTTTTGGAGGCGTTTTGGTATGTACATAACCGTCAGAGTGCTCTCGTGGAGAGCTTAGTCGGCCGCGCAATCTGCGTTTTCTAATATTGGTCAGCTAATCAACCAAACACATTATCCGCTAGATGGCGTGACAGTCTAGGCCAACTAGCCCGGGCTTCAAACACTCTGGAAGGTTTTCGTACCAGAGCCTCGTACTGTCTGACCGAGAAGAGCAAAGAAAATATATTTAATCACAATCGTATGTTTCATATACAGCAGTCGAAACAGTTTCCGGGCTACAAAAAAAAAAAGGTAACGATCACCCACCCTTCACGAACGCCGTTCCCGCCAATAATCTCAATCGCCGTGGTGAGGCGAAGAGAGACGTCGAGGCTCACGGCCACGATACCCCAGGTCGGATCAATCCTGTCTGTCACCATGCCCCCGTACAGAGTCGACCCGCGTTCCTGCGCCTGGGCGGTCAAGCTTACCATGGCAGTCACAGCACCATCCTCGCCAGATGTTCCCGAAAGGACGTTATCCAAGAGACGGAACAGCATTATGACGTTGCTTTCCTGGAGGTAGCGAGAGGCGAGACAATAACGAGGGGGGAGGGAATAGCATAGATGGTTTGGACAAAGGCAGGACAGGGCGTAGAAATTGGAAAGACAGCTCAGGCGTCCGAGTCACACCCGGGTCCCTCTGGTCCCGGAGAGCTGTGCGTCGGCCTCGCATACATTTCGTCTACCTGAGTCGTGCTCCCGTGCTTCCCATGACGGACGTTTTCATCTGTACGAGTATGATGTTGTAGCGATGGTTCAAGCGAGGCTGAAGGGGGTACAGTATAGGCCCGCCAACAAGAAAGTGCCCAATGAGAATACAATGCTCACTTTTTTGGAGAACGCTAAGAAAATGGGGTTAAGAAAAACGTCTCAGTGGTTTAAGTCTACACTAAATCCTATATAATAACATATGCTCAAGGTTGTTTGAAGGTGACGCCCCAATAAGAAACTTAGGCTTGCCCAAATTAAGTGGTTCTTGTTGGCGGGCCCATACTGTATTCGACGTTGGACCCGTAGGCGCCTTTATGTATCAGATAGGTATGTCGTTTCCTACTTTGCAGGGCACACGCATCGCCAAGCTAATCAACGAGGTCTGCACTGGAAACAGTCCATGGGTTTATCCAAGTGCAGTGCTTGGAAGTATTTGTCTCATGAAATCTTTACGGACGCTGTGTACCATCGGCATCTTCTTCATTTTGCGAGCACTGGTTGGCAGTGGTCGGGAGTCTTTGTGCGCATGCATATGTTCCGGGGGGGGGAAGGTAGCAGACACCTACGATCACGGTTTTGTCCAGAATATTGTTCGTTGAGTGTAAACATTCCTGCTATTTGAGCTGTGAAAGTAAAAAATGACGACCAAAACCAGAACCGATGCATCGTACTCGTGTATACGGAGCCATGCTAACGCGAGGAGGGTGCTTTTTTACATTTTCTGGTTCCTCATAGGATTAGGAGCTTCACGTTTCACCCCAAACACAGTTTTGATTAACATAAAAATGTACTGATTGAGTACTGATTGAGCGCCACCAGGTGAACAATTACGATATCTGCGAGGCATACATATCGCAAAAACGTGTTTCATTCGTACGTACTGTCAATGTGATTGCAAACCTAGTGGGTAGTTTCTCAGTCGAGGAGTCTGATCAGTCAGAAAAATGAGGCATGCTGACGAAGGGGTGCACCAGCAATTTTCCTGAGGCTCCTCACTTCAGGAATTATATACCATTACAGTATTAATAGTACTTTTTGTAAGCGTCACCCCAAAAAAGCTTCAACAAGAATAGTGTACTCAAAACCTGGTGAGAAGCCCCATGGCCTAGAGGTTCGCATTGCAATATAGTGTGCACACGAAATGATACCGGTATTGGGTACAGTGGTTCTTCAGTCAACCTGGTGAGAAGTCCGATGGTCTAGGTTTATATTGAAAATAGTGTGAACACAACACGATCCTGGCATTGGGTACAGTAGTTCTTCAGTTTCTCAGTCACTGGGGTTGAGAATCCCATCCGCCGGAAATATTTGTTGCCAACTAGTGCTCTGCCCCTATTGTAACACCCATTTTTCGGCCCAAAATAAGATCCCCCCTCCACCGCACTGCAGTAGCCTCGACCGCACTGGAGAGGCATGGCTCGACATTCTGACGTGTGGTCGACGGCGAGAGAAGCATACTCGTCGATACACATGCAGCTCCCTAAGATCTCAATCTCAAACCTCCCAGTCGTGGTGGACCCGGCCTGGCGCGATCTCCAGCACCAGCACCCTCGACGAACTGATGTTGGCCGCAAGGGAGACGTCTAGGACGAACTGCGCCACAAAGGTTTCTCGCGCCACCGTATCACCGAGGAAGATCCCGTTCGTCAGATGCGCCCCTGGTCCCTCCAGGATGGAGTAATCCACCTGCGAGTTCGCAGTTTACAGTCACGTTTATTCCACACAATGGACAGATCAGATCACGATCTATTAATAGATCATCTACTAGTAGACCTATATCTGCCGCCGTTATGAGGTGTTGTGCAGGATCTTATATTGTACATTTCCACTCCAGGAATGTTGAGCTAGATCGTTCTTATCATACGACTCCCGCCGGGCATCATGACCTTAAAAAAGTAGATCATGCGGGTCATGTAGACCAGGGGTGTGGATTTCCCCTGAAATATCTAGGTCATGAAATGGCTACCAGGTATGTCCGATGTGAGCAGGTATCCATAGCGCGCGAAGTGGCGGTTGGGATTTTAACAAATTTGTGTTATCTATACGAGCACGAGCACATGTCTCGTCCGAGCAGCACCACACGTCGAGATCCATGCTGCCGGTTTCATGGACGGAGCTCGATTTACATCGTATGTATAAGCTCCAGACGGGCTCCCGTCGTTGACGCTCTCTTGCTGGCCACCAAATTAGAGTCACAATAGAGCGCGAGCCAAATTCATTCTGCTCATGTAGTCACGGGCGCCATTTCAGCAGCTGTATCCGACGAAAACGCCTACTATTAATCGAAGATACCAGGTACCAGATAGGGTTGTATCGATGGCTACTGTAGGATGTTGGCTGAGTGAAGAGACACGGGACGCATACACTAAAGTTGTGCGTGCTCGGGCACGAACAGCTTCGAGTCCGGGCTACGTATATTTTCGGGCGCGCTCGCCTGGCGACGGCTGTCCTTATGCGTACAACGAGAGGACACCGTTGCAGATTTGTGACAGCGGAACTACGGTACTCGTACAGGTACAGACAGCACTTGGTTGGGTGGAAAGGTGGAAGCATCGTTGCGTTTGATGCTTGCGAAAGGAATGAAGCTGGTTGCTATGGCAGTCAGTTTTTGCCTATCATGGCATACGTGCGATTTCAATCTCCCACCCTCAATCGTACTCTGGAGCCACGAATGATCGGACTCCACATGCAGCGTCTCGCAGACGCAAGATCCAAGGATACGCTCGTTGGCCAGAATCGTAGTTCACCTTGCATGTGAGATCCACGTAGTCCGTGCTGGAATATCGCTCAGCGGTCTCGTTTGCAGTCTGAATGTTTTGCACCATGCTAGCGTCGACAACCAGATCGATTGCCCCGATACCTCTTGGCCACTGCGCCACCATGGCGAACAGGATCAGAGAAGGGACACGGCAGCGGTAACTCAGTCTCGCCGCCGCAGACATGATCCGAGCATTTGAACCAACGCGTCTGATCGTCTGTTGTTTCATTTCTCCGACGACGGCAACAGATGCGCGGCGAAAGTAAATCGTGTACTAATGCCATCATCGACTTGCAATGGACAGAAGAACCGCCTTTCTTGCACTGGGTGCCACCATCTCAACAGCTTCTTGCGTGGGGCATGGTTCTGCATGAAGACAAAGCGACCGACAAAGCGGCCTATTGCTCGTGGCCCCGGCAGCGAGAAAAAGAACCAAATGTGGTAACCGCCGTTTGAGGAGTTCCACATCATGCTTATGGTGTCCCGGGGGAGGGCGTACCTTCGAAGCTCCCCTGACCTCCGCAATCAACGAGCACTGCTGCGCACTCACCCGCCACTCCCCCTGCACCTGACCGTACTCTTACAAATTTGAACCGGTACTCGGTGTGTGGCCTCGCCATGGGCTTGCTGCAGCTGATGTTGTCGTGGGTGAACCGCACTGTGGTCCTCGTATCTGTAATCCTCTTCATGCTGACTCTGATGTGCAAGGAGACCGACATGCCTTTCTCTCAGGCATCCCTCCGCGTGGCTCACCTCGCCTCCTTCAGGTACGTACATACATACCGGTACATACCAGTACTGTTTGCAGGCTGAAGGTTGCATACTACCGGTACTCGCACCAGTCTCAGTGAGTCTTGGCCCGCCACTCGATAGGCCCGGCGTTGCTGTACCCTTTGTAGGCTAAACCTTTACGTTCTGCTCTTCTGCACGTACACGTAGCAGTCGCAACTTTTTTTTCTTCGACTTCGACTCTATTAATAGGAGTTTTGGCACTCTGTACGTAATGAAGTGAAATGTATTTTAGAGCCAGCGCGGGTATACCACAAGCAGTTTGTTTAGCGCGAGTTATTATTAATAATACGAAGCATTCGATAAAAGTCAACGAGCAGTGGGAATGCTAAACCCTGTGCGCCAAGAAAATGAAGGCACGTACCGGGGGGCGTAAGGAACGACACCTGTGACCACGCCTTGCCCAGAAAATCCCGGAGGGTTAAACCTCCTACCAGTATTTTAGGACTTGCAGTCGTACCGTTTTGGGGACAAACTAATTAGAATTTTACCATTTGTCCCGAAAAATAGGACTGCGGTCCTAAAAGGTTCAAAAGCTGGAAAGTAAAAGTATGATTGAGTCAAGCTGGAAAGTAAAAGTGATGATGAAAAAAAAAAAAAAAACGCTTTCGGCAATACTCCGCACACTGCCACATTGGTATACCGTTTGGAGTACACCACTTCGGCGTTAACACAAATTAGATCCCAAAACAGTAACCCGATTTATCACCGGGGTACGTTGTATACCATCCCCCCCCTGCGGTGTCATGCCTCGTATTCAGCCTGACACTCCCAAGATACCACCTGGGATGCCGTGACGTGAGTAAGCACGCAGTACCCCCAGATGTGCGAGTGTACCGTAACATAAATATCGAGACCAGCAACATGGAGGTGGAAGAGGTGCAAAGTTCTTGCGAACGCGTGCCCCGTCGCAGTGGGCAAAACTCTTCTTCGGCGCCAGGGACTACGGCGGCCGGTACTCAAGGCCCAATCACGTGGTGTTTGGCGGACAATCTCACCTGTGCCTCCTGGTGCTGCCGAGGCTACTGCACAGGTCACCGACAAGCCAGAGCAAGCGTCTGCCGCCAAGGCTCCCACGGCAGAGCCTATACGGGTCAAGCCAGGCATCTGCTGCGGAGGCCCCCACGACAGATGTGCAAGCTGGTAGCAAAGCTCCAACCATTGCTACCTCACCCCTTTTTTTTGTCACACGCCTTGCCGCCTTCCTGGAGAGTGTGGCAGCAAAACCTCCCAACCACTGACTGCTACCACACCCCTTTTATCACACCCTTTCGTACCTGCTCACCGGTAAGAGTGTGGCAGCCAAAGTTCTCGCAACCACTGTGATCACACCCATTAATTCAGACCCCCTAGAGTATACCCCACCCCGGTGACATGATTTATCGCATCCCCAAATTGATCACCCACTTTACCAATGGGGTACGCTGTATATCACACCCCCGGAGTGTAACACACCGGGTGGTAACTTTTTTAGAGCCCCAAATGTTGTGACCGGGGGTGTGGTGTACACCGTCGTGTATGGTATTCTCGTCTGTGCCAAGCGCTTTCGCCGGCATTTCTATGTGGGATTGTACGAGTTGTAGAACCTGATGGTAGTCGATCTTCGGCTAGCTCCCCGTGTGTTTGTCGTGATGCTGATGCGGTGTGTACTCGTTCTCTACTGTAGGCGGTGGTGCTTCGTCGAGGGTATACCACCAAAACGAGCTTTGAAAATGATGGCGCGCCTGTGCGACCTCAAACGCTCCCTGTGTACGGTAATTACGGTGTCCGAACTACGGTAGAATTGCTAAAAAGGCCCATCGGTCATCGCGGCATGCGCACAGCATGGGTCGTATCATGGTACACCTCTCGTACGGCTTTGCGCTCACACTGCACGGCTTTCTCCTTTTATGGTCGCTACGTATCACACTAGGGTGATCATATATAACGCCCCCGTCGATGAATCTCGAAGCTGATTTTATCGATCATGGAAAAGGTGCAAACGCCGAGCGATGATGCGTCTATGGAAAAAATCTCGACGGAATCTTTCCGAGAGATTTTTCCAAAGCCACCGTGTTCGTTGTGCGTGCCTCCCTGGGTTTGGAGGAACGCGGCTCTGAAATTCGTCCCAGGGGGTGTGTTCTATTATCACCCTATTAATAGTGTGATACTTCGCTGCCTCTATCGAACGGACTAGAAAGGTCCTCTTCTTTCTACCCTTGCAGTGCCGTTCGCTCATCCCTCGCATCCGCCGACACCCCCCGCTTGCGTGACCTTTTACAGCCCACTTTCTATGCCCCATGCGCCATTCTGCCGGCTCTGCTTCTGCTGTTTCTGCTGCTTCTGCTGCTGCTGCTGTCACTGCCCACTCCTACTGCTTCCTGTTGTTGCTGTGGCTGTTGCTGCTGCTCTGTTTGTCTTTTGTGTTTGCGTTCTTTCCGCAGCACATGGTTCGGGACAAGCGTCTGGGTGTCGTTCATTGCCGGAGTGGTGCTGATGAAAGCTGTTGACATGTGAGAATGGTCCCCATCTCACCGCATGGTAAACGCCTCCAGCGAAACCCTTGTGGAGGCCAAATCTAGCAACAAAAAAGTCTACAGTAAGTTTGAGCGAACAGGTGTACAACTGTTCATAGTATGTTACAGCGCGCGTTCCTCCTTTTTTCCGGGGATATCTACGGGTCATGACCCGGCCCGCGGGTCGGGCCGGGAAGTTTTTGAAATCTCACGGGTCCGATCGGGTCGGATTGGGTCGGGTCGGGTCTGGAGGTTTTCAAACTTTCACGGGTCAGCTTGGGTCACCCTTAACCGACCCGACCCGACCCGACCCGACCCGACCCGACCTGGCCGGTGAGGTTTGACTCGACACGTGAACATCCCTGCTTTTTCCTGTGATGTTCCAAACGAGTTAACCTAGCTGAACCAATACCGATAAAGTACCAGGTGTCAGGGAAAGCGTTAGGTACCCATATGGGCATATGGGTGAGTAGACAACCTACATAGATGCGCCGCGGTGTTTCCCCCCCCCATCCCCGGAGTAGAGACGCTTCTCCTACTTCAATTGAAACCCCCACCTACGTACAAGGAAATTACAGTAAGGTCGAATAACGGATTTTTGTGTCGCACATAACCCGGAGTATGGAAGAAAGAGAGGGGTATCGACACGGGGGACTATTTGGGCGGGGTATATAGTCTACGTTCGTGGCCGTGTCGTGTTTAAATGTGATGTAATGCTAAAAGCTGTCGCTAGGAACTCCCGCAGCAGAAGGCGTGCGCTATGTGCAGCTGCATCCTGCACGAAAACTTTGTGCAGGACGCGTGCCGTCAATTTCAACCTTGCACGTGGAGCCAGACCAACCCAACCCCAGGCCTGACCCTATAACCCTATCCCTAAACCCAACCTCTGGGGGGGCAGGGGCAGTCATGCGGCTCCGCCGCGTGTTTTGGTGGCGATTTTCCAAAAAAAACGCTGAGCGGCCGAAAGACCCGCCTTGACCAAGAAGACCCGCATCCTATACAGTTTTTTTGTGCAGGATGACATAGTTCGGGTCGCAGCAGAATATTTGTGTGTACCTGCCCTCAACTTGTGCGTGTTGGTTGATGCGGAGAATTTGGAGAATCGTACGATAGTATCTACGTACGTACCAGGTACCTCTCTGGGCGGAAATATAAGGACCGTTAACTCTTTTGGTACTGTTAGTACTGCGGTCCCATTTGGGGGACAAACCACTCAAATTCTAAGTAGTTCGTCCCCAAAACGGGACTGCAGTATATACTAAAAGGGTCGAGCAGTAATATGACGTTTCTTTTATTTACACAAGAGTCGGCGATTGTGAGAGCCTCTGTCGTGGAGCCCGGGTTCATGCAGCTCGAAAGCGGCCACTATTAACATGAAATACCAGGTATTTTATATAATATTACGGGGGCCCGTAGTAAATAGGACCAAATATTGTTAGTAAAAATAGGGAAAATATGTATGTGTTTGTATCCACCGTAGGTCCTGTTTACTATGGTCCCCCCTAGTAGTAGTTTTTTGGCCCTGTGAAACAGATAAGACTCGCCTTCGCTCGTAAGAATCTACCGAATGTCAACAGCAGCGAGCAGCTTCTGCTACGGACGAGTTCTCGTGGAAGCCTCTCGCTTTGCGGACGCCCATTTACGTTTTGCATTTGCCCACGAGTTCCGCCTCAAACTGGTGCATCTCACACAACATTAACCTTTTTGCTACATACGTACTACAATAGAATACATCCCGTTCTATACACTACTGTACAGATACTGCAACAATTTTCCCACACTAAATCCAGGTGTTTTGTCCCCCCCCCCCCAGAAAAATCGGTGCAGTTCTACAAGGGATTAAGGGCCGTTCCTAACGAAACGAAAAAACATGGCGATTCCGTGACTTTTTGGCTTTTGCCAAAATATCACGATCCGTGACATTTCAGTTCTAACGAAAAAAGCCGAAAAACGTCACGTTTCGTGATATTTTCGATCTGTAAAATTTCCGATATTTCCATCCCAACGACTTTTGCGGGTGGCGCCAACTCCCGCGAGTGGGGCACGGCCAGGCCGGGCCGGGCCGACCGCGCCTGGCCCGGCCCGTGATATATTTGAATCACGGGCCGAAGCCTGACCCAGCTTGCGAGATTCCAATTTCCCCGACCGTAGGCCAAGCCCGGTTCGCGAGATTCCATCTCGCAGGGCGTCTGCCCGGCCTGACCTGTGACATCCTCCAGTCATTTTCGTGTTTGTCTTTGAGCTGTGGCTCCTCTTCCTCGAAATTTCGAGGCCACCACCTGCTCGTTAGCCCGCGCCCAGCGATGTCTTTGGGTAGCCGCCCGTTGTCCACAAGCGGCGTACGAAACAGAGTCTGCCACGCCCCTGTACCGACCTTCTGATACCGTTGGTGCGCGTGGGTTGCGTAGTGGCTTGATCAGGTGTATTTTGCGACACGGCAAACGTCACGAATCGAGATTTTTTTTTTTTTTTTTGTTAGGAATGGCCCTAAGAAAAAGCCCGCACGACAAAAAAAAAAATAACGATTCACGACAAAATCTCACGAATCGTGTTTTTTTTTTGTTCGTTAGGAATGGTCCTAAGAAAGCCCGCCCTGTTCTTGTAAGTAAATGAATACGTGTAGGAACGAAAATCCGGACACCCGCCATCCCCCCCACCGTCTGCTTGCCTTCTAATTGTTGGAACGCCCGGCCGTCGCCTCCCTGCCCCCCTTGCTTTAATGTCTCCTTCGTCCGAAAGCGAGACCTTCGGTCTGGCGCAGACGAAGCTGTTCGACGCGTACTTCCGCTTCAGCCTGCTCTGTCTAGCCTTGGCAGGATTTTCTGCCGTGGGGCTGTTGTCCTCCCGGGGTGGTGGCGACGCCGTGATGGGCACCACGCCCTTCCTCATCGCCCTGGGGTGCGTGGCGTCAAATCTTTTCTTTTTCGGTCCCCAGACGACCATTTCCATGATGGAGCGCAGGCGCGTTTGCAAGGAGCTGGGCGTGGACCGGAAGTCGCTCAACCCTCAGGTGTGAGCTCCGCACCTCGTTCGCTTCGGCAGATTTCAATAAATGATTCCCGATCGTAATGTTATTACCCTCGGCCGGAAATCGCTGGCTCGAGCCGATGCCCCATTTCAATCTGGGAGGCAGGATCTTCAGGTTGGTAGGCTGTTCAGATATTTTCGTTCCTCTTGGGATGAAGGTAGGCGAAGACCCAACCCAACCCCTCACTCTAACCCTAACCCTAACCCTGACCCCAAACCGCAGCCAAAACGGGCCAAAACTGGCCATAAACGCGGCTGCGCCGCGCTGGCACAGAATGAGGAAAATTCTCAATTGCGGACGACCATTCCGGAGTGCGGACCGCGCTGTGCATTTTTCAAGTCAAAAACACCCCTAACTAAAGATCCTACCTCCTAGATTGCAAAACCTACTCGCCCCGAATCTGCCGGGAGAGGAAGAGAAAGAGAGAGCTCCAGGACGACCCCCCAACACTTAAAAAGCCTCCACATGCCGGACACGTATACTTTGGAAACCCAGGTGCGCAAGCTGAGCAAGAGGTTCGGCATATTCCACGGCGTCTGCAACCTGCTGAACCTGGTATCGCTGGCGTGCGGTGCCGTGCACCTATGCTCTTTGGCTGGACGGCTGAACCTATAGATGGAAGGTGGATTTTCCGCTTCATCCCAGCATACATATGGCAGCAACAGCAATATCAGCAGCAATAGAACGGCACGCCAGAAGCCTGGGCCTTTAGAGGTTGTGTTTCTCGTTTAATTCCACCATATGGTGGCAGCAGCAATGCCTCTGCAGGATGTAAGCCTTTGGAGTTACCACCATGCCCGGATATAGGGACTGTATATGTATTTATCTGAGTATCCAAACGCTCCTCACATTGTCGGACTTAAATGGTTCCTGGTACTCGTATGAGTACTTATCGTTCCTTTCCCGCTTGCAGCAGCAGCAGCAGGAGCAGCAGCAGCAGCGTCACACCCGAGGGGTACCAGAGGTGTCAAGGCTTGGCCGTTTTATGCCCACCCAGCCCCCAACGGCATTGGGGGAGAGTGCTCCCACCTCCAAACCAAAGTTGTGGTTGGTGCATTGCAATGGCAAGCCATATTCATAGCGTGTTTTCATTGTGCATATGATGTCCGCAGGGTGAAATCCCGTTTCAAGTGCGCTATGTAAGTTTCGAACTTGCTGTATGGTATGTGCACACTGCATTATCAGACGCCAGTGGGGGTTCAATCCATCCCTTTCGCTGCATTGGGGAAAAGGGGGAGGGTTTTGTTTTTATAACACGGCACCCCCGATTATTTCGTACCAAGTGTTAAATGTTTTGCCGCATATGCATCACGACTCTTGAACGACAGTGCAAGGAACGTTTCGTTTGGTGTTACATGTAGTAATATATTCGCGCAGCATTTCCCCAGCGGTCCTTCCAGTTATTTGTTTTCAGAGTGGTACGAGGTACTAATACGGGAGATCATAGTTAGTAGAACCTAATATTGCTATTACTAGTAAAAATAGGTAAATATGTAGGTTTGTGTGTAGCGTAGGTCTATTTACTATGGTCCCCCATAATACCTACCAGGTACTTGGTACTCTTATCGTCCCCGAATGAAACGCTGTCCAGCGGTACACGACGACCAAAAAAAAATGAAACGGAGTTCAACACTCGCCACGATGTCGGACTTGAAAACAAACCAGCGGGTTGGGAATTTTGTCAGAACTTTGACTTTTAGACACGTTTTTTTTTATTCAGTTTTACTCGATTTTACAGCAGTTGATTTTCGTATACCCCCTCCCTGTCTGGGGATAGATTAACGTGGGCTGTCGTTTTTTTTTTTTTTTTTTTTTTTTCGTGTGCCCTTGTGCCGTCCCCCTCCCCATGTGTGTTTTTACAGAAAAAAGGCGTCAAGCGGCGTGACTAATAACGCAGGCAGGGCTTTCAAGTAGCTACTATCACAGGGGTCCATGGTAAATAGGACCAGATATTGTTAGTAAAAATAGGGAACATACCGGTTGTTGTGTGTGCCGTTGGTCCTATTTACTATGGCCCCCCGTAGTATTAATATTGTGCGTATCATAACCCACGTTGGATCCCAAAACCATGCAATATCCTCGCATGTTTTCACGCCAAAATTGGTTCTGTTACTACAGCAGTGTGCTCCCCCGTGATCTACAGTAGTTTAGTGAATGGCAAGTGTACCGTCGGGGAATAACGCTTTGCCTCGGGATATTTTTCTCCGTACGGACAAGGTTTGTTTTTGCCCTTAAGAGACTACTTTCGAGCGCCGGGAGTGTTCAGAGAGCAAAAACAAACAAACAAACAGGCAGTTCGATTCTTCATGATGTGACGCCAACTTTGCTCGGGGTGATGACGTGACGCAAACTTGCTCGGGGTGTAAAATCCGCGCATTGCGCAACTTGCATGTATGTGCGTGTTATTGTAACCCTCCCGTGCGTTGCATACCCATACCCAAGTCCGGGCGTGCCACGATATGTTGGTGCACTGCCTGCCGTCTGAATGTAGGCACAGGGAACACCCTTCGCCTCGGTCCACAAAAGCGGCACACACCGCCGCCGGCAGCAGAGCTACAACTGCTGTTGAAATATCCTTTTCCGCAGTTTATTGCTGTGGCCCTCTTGTCTCGATAAATCCGGTCCAAATACCGGAATAAACCCCGCGAAAAGCTTTAGCATATGATTGACAGCAATCGGAGGGATATCACCGCGGGGGAGGGGGTGAAAAGGGTGATGGACACACACCCGGCTCGAGATTTTCAATCGATTTTTTGGAAAATTGTGTTGAAGAACGTCATACTGTCAACACAACAAAAAAAAACTGTCAAAAAAGAGGGGGAAACGCCCACTGGGTTTGTTGGTGGGTTAGTCAGGCAAGGAAGGTTAAGACTACTAACGACAGCACGCTAACACACGACACTAAAATACACGGGACGGACTCACAACCAATTTTTTCGTCGCGGCTCGTCTCGTTCGACGTCTGCTCGCCGCGTTGCAGTGGCAACGATTATTGCCGCCCGCGCGCAAGCCGAGACAACCATAACATACTATGGCGACCAACCATCGTGACGATGCCTCTGGTCTCGATCCTATCCCCCCCCCGCCCCCTCAACCTCCTCGCGCGAAAGCCGCGCGGGCGCATGCACGTGGTCAAAGACAAATCATGTTCTGACGCGCTAAAAGAACGTGGCCGACCCCACGTGCACCGCCGTTCGCCCTGTCCCCTCTCACCCCTCACGCCCTCGCGACGCGAGTCCCTCTGTCAATCCAACTAAACAGAGCCTCCCTCCTTGCGTCATACCGGGACCCACCCCCATATTTATGTGCACTCCAATTTTTGGATGGAAAGTTGCAACATTTCATTTCGAAAAACTGTCACGGGGGCAAATCGGCACATTTGTTCCAGCCGTGCAATTCCGAATCGTGCAAAGCATGGCGGCTCATATACAGGTATCGCAAAGCTCGCTATTGGCCACAGGGCTTGTGTTACCGAACAGTTCCCCTCCCCCCCCCCCCCCCCCCCCCCCCCCCCCCCCCCCCCCCCCCCCCCCCCCCGTCCCTAAGGGTTTCCGCCTCCTGATGTCTGCAATTATTATTGTTACTATTTGCTGCGGAACGTTGTCCTGAGTACGGCGGAGACGATGTCGTCCTTCGTCGGCAACGCAAGGCGCTCGAGGTTGAGGGCGTAGGGCATGGGCACGTCTGCGCCCGTCACCTTTAGCACGAAAAAGGCAAAACACGCGAACAAACAAGCGAGAGGCAAAATTAGACACATCCGCTGAACAAACGGTCGAGCAAGCGAAGCAAAGCAGAGTGAGACGCGCATCCGTAAAAAAAAAAAAAAAAGCAAAAAAGAAGCAGCAGGCAGGGCTTGCAGAAAACACACGCATACACACACGAACAAATAAATCAAGCGGACGGGCAAACAAATCCCGAACAAACAAGCGAGGCGAAGGGACGCATCCCATACAAATTTCAATATGAACACATACGCCACACTTTCAGACTCGCACAAAACAAACCATCACACAAAACATGTGAATCAAACGCACACAGGAACACGTGAGGCAAAGCAAGACGCATCCCGTAAACAACCATCCCAGAAAACAGAGAGTTAGTCAACGTTGGCTCGAAACACCTCAGTCCCAATATCCAACAAACTGTTGGATCACACGAGGGAACTAAATTACTCGAACACCATTCCAACATCCGATTTCCCACAGGACGCCTGCTACGATTTGAGCGAACGAGATCAAGTTTTGCATTACGATGCGTCAACCAATACGCCGTTTTTCATGCGATATATACTTTTTTTATTCAGGTTGTCAACATTTTTTTTTTTGCTTTCTATCCAGTTCTGGGCCAAGAGACTCAGGAAATCGGGCCAGCCAGGAATTAGTTCAAATACTCTGGCAGAGGCCCCAGATCAGTTTCCCGCTACTTGAGGTCCGCAGTCGCAAGGTTTTCAGGGTCGTAAGACCTAATTTCCAAGAATCTTACCAGAAAGTGGCGGTTAAACAAGAAGGGGGCAAAGTTTGATCAGCTTTCTATTTTATATGGGCCAGTCTGAAAATGTTGCAATTGCGACCCTCGAGAAGCGTGAAGCTGGTATGGGTACTTCTCCGAGAGTAGTCGGGCTCATTCCGACAAGAGCTGACCCGGTTTCCTCTCAATTCCGGGGTGAAAACCATATATGCTGGAAAACAAAAAAAATGACTGTTCATATGTGTGCGTGCAATCTGACGAAAACAAAAAGCTCCCCATGAAAAAACGGCCTGACTTGCCTTACTGACTTCGTTTTCACAGCACCACGAAAAGAGAGATGGACAAAACCTCGAACTGAACTGCTCGTAAGCCCAAGCCTTCAACTACTGAAACTGAAAACGCCCCACTCAAGAAAAAAAAGTGCTCCTCGGGACTTCGTGGGCCGACCGGGAAAAAGCACGAGTGTGGACCGACGGGGGCAGTATTTAGGTAAAACCCAAATTCAGGGACAAAGATAATAACAACAACGAAAAACAGAAAAAAAAAAAATGGTGGTTAGAACGGCGTGGACCGAGATCAAAATCCAGAAAAAGGGGACTAAACGGAAAAAAAAACAAATTTGAAGTGAACGAAAATGGGGGGAAAAGACACAAAAACACAAAAACACGACACCAAGTGGAGGGGGTGTACTCACTATCATGCATGGCCGTAGTCGTATGACCAAAACGGAAGGGCGGGGGAAACACAGTGGGGAGGTGCGCTCATGTCATGCATGGCCGTAGTCGTACGACCATAGACCCTCGCATCCCTACAAGGCCGGGACGGAGCACGTGGAAAATCAGACAGAGAGACAAACTAAATACAACATACACACAAGATGAACCACTGAAACAAACCAGACCCTGAAACCGTAGATTGGACTCACCCGCTCGATAGGCGCGTCGAGGTGGTCGAACGCCTCCTCGGTGACTACCGCGGAGATGTCGGCCCCGATGCCGTTCTGCGGCCACCCCTCCTCCACCGTCACCAGCCGGTTCGTCTTCGTCACCGACCGGATGACGGTCCCGTAGTCCAGCGGCCGCAGTGTGCGGAGGTTGATCACCTGTAAAAAAAAAATGAAAAATGGCCAGAAAGCGCCAAAATTGGGTCGAAAGAGGCGAAAAAAAAAAAAAATGAAATAAAAAACACACCCGACACGGGAAGACGCGGGCAGGGGGGGGGGGGGGTATACTCGATAGGAGAGATGTACTCGATCTCATGCATGGCCGTAGTCGTATGCCCATAGACCCTCGCATCCCTACAATGCCGGGACGGAGCATGTCGGGTTTTCACCGACCAGGCAGACATTGGGGGGGGGGGGGGGGGGGGGGGGGGTCGACCGAATAAAAAAAAAGTGAAAGGGATCAAAAGGGTCCGAGCGCAAGTTCGGTTATAAGGCGTGCACAACGATCCCGGCGCGGAAAAAAATAAATAGGCGGTCGGGGGGGAAGAGCCGAGGAAAGCAGGGACTTCCCAAGGAGAAAAACGGTGGGCGTTGGGTGGGGGGGGGGCACTCGATATCATGCATGGTCGTGGTCGTATGACCATAGACCCTCCCATCTCTACAGTGTCGGGGCGGAGTACGTCGGGTTTTCACCGACCAGAGGGGGGGTGTACTCGATACGAGAAATGTACTCGATCTCATGCATGGCCGTAGTCGTATGACCATAGACCCTCGCATCCCTACAATGCCGGGACGGAGCATGTCGGGTTTTCACCGACCGGACAGTCGTTGCTTGCACCAGAAGCGAAGCGCCGTGAGGTGTCCGGCGAGTCGCATGAAGGGTGAGCTGCATCCTACTAAAAACCGCCGGTGAGGCGGACTTGCATATGGATGACAGCTTCAGCCCTCGGGGGGGAGGAAGTTCTGTGAGGAACTATACATGCATGTAGGGGGGGGGGGGGGGGGGGGGGAAGGGGGGTCGATATTGACTTGTTATATACTAGTACATTGATTGGGACGGGAGATCGACATGGACTTCTATTCGGGGGGGGGGGGGACTTGTTATATACTAGTACATTGATTGGGACGGGAGATCGACATGGACTTCTATTCGGGGGGGGGGGGGGGGGGGGGGGGGGGGGGGGGGGGGGGGGGGGGGGGGGGGGGGGGGGGGGGGGGGGGGGGGGGGGGGGGGGGGGGGGGGGGGGGGGGGGGGGTCATAAAAACAAATAAGGGTCGGGAGGGGGACGTTCATCTCACATACTCTATGTAGTTGAAGTAGACATACCATGATACTATGGGTACGTACCTAGCAGGACTCTGGTTTTCGCGGGGTGACGCTGGGCTCCCTAGCAACACTGTTGTAAGGGATGAAAACAGCTAAGAAAACATAGTTTTGATAAAACGTGGCAGAAATCCACAAAACCTGAAAACGAACAAAAACGAAAAAAGAGAACAAGGAACGACGAAAAAAAAAAACACAACGATACTCGTACGGAAACCAAGAAACAAGAACAAGAATAAAAAACAAAAATCAACGAACAAGAAAAAAAAAGGAAAAAAACGAAATTAAAAAAAAAAAAAAAAAGAAAAAAGAACCGAACTAAGCTACGAAAAATAAACACGACAATTGCACCACAGCAAATACGAACGACCAAGAAAAGAAAACGAAGAGCAAGAGAAAAAGAAAAGAAACTGAACACCAGAAATAATCTAAAGGCATTTGTTCACCTCCGCGCTGATCCCCTTTGCCGTGAGCACCTCCGCGGCCTCAAGCGCGGTTCCTACCATCTTCGAAAAGGTTACGATAGAAACGTCCGTGCCTTCGCGAGGAGATTGAGAGAAAGAAAAGCAAGCAAACATAGGCAAGGAACAGAAAGAGTAAAAAGGGGAAAGCAAATAGAGAGACAGACGTGCGAGAGAGCATTAAAAATATAGAAAGAAGCACGCAAACAAGGGGAGACGGAAGAGGATCAAACGGGAAAACGAAAAAAAGAAAAGTGTACACGAGCGCATTGAAAGGCAGCAACAAACCAACGATGATAACTCTATGTAACGGCTGAAAGGGTGAAAATAAAACGAAAAAAGCGTAGAGTACACATGTACAATGAAAAAAAAAAAAGATGCACGTTGCAAATGTTCTGTCGTCGCTACGCTACTGCTGCAGGCTGTCACTATTGCGGGGGACCATAGTAAATAGGACCTACGGTACACACAAAAACTATATATTTCCCTATTTTTACTAACAATATTTGGTCCTATTTACTATGGCCCCCCGTAATATCAGTAGTATTGGCGTAGCCACCTCTCTAGCGATGCTTGTGTCGCGAGTGGATCGATAACCTGCCTGCATTGACGCCCACAACTTGCAACTTTCGCAAACGACCACACAGGACAGACACCAGAGAAACTATCACGCAAAAAAGGTCTTCACCTGGGCAGCAGCATCGTATTATATGACAGCGGAGCAAAAACAACACACTTCTCTATACAAAGACAACCTACTGTAAGACTACCACGACAGCACCCTACGCCCACCCTTCTTCCCCTCCTAACCCATTCCCTCCACACCTCGTCAAAATAAAATATAATGAGATAATCCCAAAAAAAAAAAAAACGATAACCCCGCCCTCCTCCCCTACTACACCTCACCAAATACGAAAGAAACCCGACGAAACGCACAAGGCGCATGCCTCACGCCTCACGCCCCCCCTGCCCTACTACGCCTCGCCAAAAAAGCAAAACCCCGCGAAATAATCAACAGAAACACGACAAAACGCGCGGGGCCCAAGCCAACCTCGCACTATCTCCCTTCTCGGCCTTGCCGCTGGTGATGACAATTCCCCCCCCCCCACCCACCCTTCGCTACGATGTCCCGCTAAAAACAAGCAAACCCCCGGGAAAACCCCGAAAACGCCCCAAAGAAAACAACCAAACGCGAGAGGGGCGCGAAATCAAAGTCAAGCCAAGCACAGTCTAATCCCTCACTCCATCCCCCCTAACACCCCTCCGCTACTACGCCTCACCAAAAACAAGCGAAACCCCGACGAAACACCCGCTTTACCTCCCTTCTCGATCTTGGCTTTGCTGATAGGGATGACAAATTCCTCCCTCCTGCTACTGCGCCTCGCCAAAAAAAAACGGGCAATCCGCTGACAAAACCAGCCTAACCTTCTCGACCTTGGCGTTGACGACGGGGATGACAATAACCTCCCCTCACCCCACCCTCCTCTGCTACGCCTCGCCAAAAAAAAGCAAAACCCACGATAAGAAAAAAAGCTACCTACCTTCCTTCTCGACCCTGGCCTTGCCAGTGGGGATGATAAGTTCCCCCATCCCGCTTGCCACGCCTCATGAACAAGCAAACCCCCCAAACAAAAAACCTGCCTACCTTCTTTCTCGACCTTGGCCTTGCCGATGGGGATGACAAAGTCCTCCGCCTGAGCCTCGTCCGACATGGGGAAGGCCACGCCGTAAAGCAGCTCGTTCTCGAGGTATACAACGGGGTTGGGGTCGCGTATGGCCGCCTTGATGAGGCCCTTAGCGTCCTCGCTGGACCAGGGTGCTACGACCTTAAGTGCCGGGATGGAGGAGTACCACGCCGCGAAGCACTGAGAGTGCTGCGCACCTGCAATAGATAAGGAGGGGGCGGTGGGGGGGTGAGGGGGAGGCGGTGGGAGGGGAGCAAAGTGGAACGGGGGAGGAGGGAGGGGGTGAAAAAAAAACTGCACACTGAGAGGAAAGAGCCGGGATAGAGGTGGGGGGGGGGGGGGGGGGGGGGGGGGGGGGGGGGGGGGGGGGGGGGGGGGGGGGGTGCTACGTACTACTGTACAGTAAAGGCGTCATGCGATGAGGAAGAATCGCGCGTTCAAAGGGCTTGCTGGGTGCTATGTGTGATACAAAGAGTCTACAAGAGCAGCACCAGAACGACAAGCACACATACCCGTCGCGCAACTCACTAGTCGCTCCTCACGCAGCAATACCCTCCCCAAAGCTCAAGCCCCCCCCTATATCACCCCACCGATATATGCAGAGTATCACATACTTTCACAAGGTTTGGCTCTGTCTCGTGACCGCGGACAATACATCACGGCCATGAGTCAATGCGATAAAAAAAAGTGGCAACATCAACACAAAGGACACATCACCAACCACCACTACCACCACCACCATCACAACCAATATCACCAACCACCACCACAGCAACAAACCACAGCCGGAACACCCCCACCACCACCACCGCCGCCGCCTCCTCCCTCCAACCCACCTACACCCGAAGCCGCGCCGTTAGGCCCTCGAAACACCACCGGCACGGGGACATCCCCCGCCGACATATAAAGCTGCTTCGCCCGCCGAGTTGATGATCTGGTCGATCGCCTGGAGAGAAAAGTTGAAGGTCATGAACTCCACCACTGGGCGCAGGTCCTTGTAAGCCGCTCCCGTCGCCAACCCCGTAAAACCCATCTCCGTGATGGGGGTGTCGATAACCCTTTTCTCCCCGTATTTCTGGTAAAGCCCCTTTGTAACCTGGGGTGAGGGTGGGCATGGGGGGAAGGAGAGGGCGGTGGGTACTCATGTCATGCATGGTCGCAGTCGGATGGGGGGAGGGGGGGGGAGGAGGCGAGGGAGGGTATACCTGGTATGTTTTGGCGACCACGCGGTCATGTGGTTATCGATTGCATCGTGATCGATTGCATCACCGATTATATTTTCATAATTTGGTCATTTCGCTCGCTATTTCTTTCCTGTTTTGTTTTTCCTTCCCGTCTTCTACTTATTTTTTTCTCCTGCAATTTTTTCGACTTCAGTACGCTTGACATTGTCTCATTGCCTAATATAATCCCTTCTTTGCGATGTTTTATCTGTCTCGTAGCCCGTGACTACAGAGAGAGCCGGTACTGGTATCTCTCTGCGGCGAAGAGAAAGAGCGAGGAGACCGGGTGTGCTGGGTGCCGATGGGCAGAAAAACGAACACACAGACGTTGCACACCTCAGCTACTGTAGATCAAGACAATTGACAGTAGACCCCCAGATTCTCACCTGCGGTCACCATATATGTTGCACAGGATCAGTATTGTACAGATTCGACCCACGGGACATGTCCCGCAGACAATGCAGGGTATACAACACAACAACAACTCCCAGCCGGTGACACGAGCTAGACTAATGGAGATCGGGAATCAATCTGCAGTGGAAAGGTCAAAAGCATCAAGTGGGAAATAGTAGATTATCTGTCCGATAGCAGCATCACCGGTTGCATCGCCTGCCGCATCGACCGCCGTTTGCGAAAGTGGCGTTACCTTGTAGGCCCCCTGGTACTGTGCGACCTCCTCCCGATGACGAAGACTCGCTCGTCTCTGTTCATCTCTTCGTCTAGCCCCTGGTTGATGGCCTCTCGCACAGCCACCTATGGTGGTAGTAGTGTAACACAGCAACACAACAAACAGCGTGGGGTAAAAAAAAACGTTCGATCTCCTGGGTTTCATGGAGAAAAGATGGACTCAAGGCTCACGGTCGTCACGCATCCCCACATTGTTTACTTGATTGACCCTTTATAACAGGACTGCAGTCCCAACTTGGGGGACAAGCTACTTGGAATTCGAGTAATTTTGTCCCCGACACGGGAAGGCAGCCCGAACAGCACCTCCTACCAAACATACCCTATACAGTACCTGGTATACGCTTGTTGTCACTATGAAAAGGATAAGCAACGCGACAATCCCTCCGCGATATTCTGCCGCATATTCCAGTACGTTAGGCGTCGTCTTCGCTGTCGGCAATCAAGAGATGCAGACACCAACAGACCCCCACAGTTGGAGCGCACCTCAACTCTATATAACCGACCGGCGAGCTCAATGACCTACTCGAGGTTTTTGGCGCGAAACGCCTCGCGCTCTTGCGGTGTGCGCGCTCCAAGTTCCTCGGCTGTTTTACCTTCTGGGAGAAAGAACCGGTGTTTCTTTCTGCGATACGAGTGATAATAATACACCACTTGGACGGGATTTTAAGGGACATTTGGTCACCAGTATGACTACCAAACGGTCCTTGCATTTCCGTCTGGAGTGGCATCACACGCACGTACGTCTATTTATATACCTGGTACATATTATCACCATCAACAGTTTTTTCGCGCCAGAACCTCGCGCCAGAAACAAGAGCGGCGGGGCAAACCACCTGGTACCACATACTATTACAGACAGGAATTGTGCGTACTATTATTGCTAATACCTGGTACAGCTACTAAGGTGCCTTACATGGCATACAAACATTTTCTGAACTAATAATAGTGATGATAGTTTTGTGTATACGAGGGCACGTCCTGACTGCAGTACTTTGTTGCGTATATAGTGCTGCGCGGCTACGTGCTCGTACCTCGATTGTTCCCATGGAGCGCTTGGCCGGCTGCCGCCATGCCGCTGCCTTCAGCCCTCCCTAAGCAGCGCGAGTAGAGGTCAAAACACACGGCAAAGTAACTCAACACAAAATGCGCCAGTATTATATGATACACGAGTACTAGGCACAAGTCAGCACAGCAGTATGGCATTTGCCTTGGTTGACAACAGTTTCGCCGAGTCAGCGTGTACTTCTTGTGCGGTCAAACAGCAGTGTGTGTCGTTTCGTCTTTCCACGAATACACACATATACGTACTGCTGTACTTATCAGCAGTAGGGCATACCAGGTAATTAATCCCAGGTACCTATCTGCCTGGTGCTCAGTATGATGGTATACTCAACGACCCAAAAATAAGGTACCAGGCGTGATGTTATACGAAAGCGAATGAAGATGCCCAACGTACCCGGGCAGGAGTGCTGCTCTGTATCACAGCAGTCAGCACAGCGGTTAGTGGCAAATATCGTGTGGTTATTCATCAGCCACGAGTCACGAATACGGTGCTCTATGCTTGGGCATGGATGGTCAGGTGTGGACGGCGGACACCAGGGCGGGCGATGCCGACGATCTCCCAACGAGGGCAGAAACGTGAGAGCAGGCAGGAAATTTCGAGGGGGCAGACTGGACTGACTGCTGCTGTAGATGCCGTCAGATACCAGGGCTGGGTGCAGCAAGAGACACGGAAGGGGCGACGATAGCTTGCCACTGCTGCTGCTGCTGCTTGTGCTGTTTGCTGTTGCCTGATATGCTCGTGCTCTGTGCGATAACTGCTGTAACGTACGAGGGTACAGCTTGTCACGAGTCACGAGGAAGATATTCATATCATACCATACATACGTAAAGTGGTTGATAACTGGCACGCTCTCCTTGGTGTGATGTCTCGGTTTCGAAGGCTCGCGGGTCTCCTCTTCTCCCGTGCTTCTGCTTCCGCATTGCAACACCGCAAGGAGCCGGCGGCCTGCTGGCAGCGACACGGCCCCCAGAGCTGCTGGGGACACGACATTATATTGCTGGTTGTGCTCACTGCCAGGTATGGTATACGAGGTACCCGGTACGTGCCAGCCAGGCACTGCGAGTACGTGATCTCCACCGAACATCTCGGGCAAATCTCGAACGCGTTTGTTCGTACGTGTCATCGCGGACAAGTCTACTAGAGTGTGAGTGTGCCGTCTGCAGCGTCAGATGACAACACAAAGGAGGAGAGTTCGAAAATCCATCCTCGCATCGTCCCCCAGGCGGTGGTGGTGACAGCACCGCAATCGGTCCGCACCATGTTGGCCTTTGCACAGCGAGCGAAACCATCATCGAACTCGCCACGGATGCGCCCAGTCCACGCCATGCGCTGCACTACTCTCGACCAAACACACAAACGCTGTGCTCTCACCAGGCTTGGTCTTGCCGAGCGTTGCAACGTTGCGAACATCGTCCTGACGGGTACTGGAGAGTGTCCGAGAGGAGGTTGATGACGCCTGTCGTTGCTCAGGCACGGCTGTGGAAGCTCGCTGGGAGGTGCCAGATGAGGTCACGGGTTCACAGCGGAGGGCAGTGCCAAAGAACTTCGGCTTGATGGGGTTTCCAATATATTTGCGGTGTCCGAGCCGTTTCAGAACCGTTTCGTCGAAAAGCCCACCGAATCTTGGCGACAACAGTCGACAAGCGAGATTCGTAGATCAGTCTACATGTCTACATGTATTGGTACAAAATAACTTTATGTCGACGGTGTTGTTATGTTTTTTCGTAATAAAATGAGATATTGCCTCCCTCTTGCTCAGTCCCAACAAAGTCTCAATTCGCACGCTCAGGATTGAGCTCCTCCTACAGCAATAATCATCTCGTAGATAGAGTAATTTTTTGTTTCGTCCGCCGGGACTTTACAAGCGTCCTGCGCAGATGAACCGCGCTAGGGACCATGGACACCGCAACCGCAACCCCTCATCAGCCACAGAGAGGACCAGGTAAGACGGCTGCGTTTTGTCCTGCTATTAATAGTCTATGCTCCGTGACGCCCTGGTACAAGCCGGGTTGAAAAACTCGGTCGCCTTGCAACTGCTGTAAATAGACCTCTCCACCACTACTTGCTGTACCTTTAGGTACATCAGACATTGATCGGTGTGCCATCCGCGATACAAGTATGATAAAGGCAGTACGGTAAGTACAGCAGTATCAATAGTACTCGTAGTACTGGGTTATTGTTCGTCAATCAGATCTACCTGAGATACACGATATAATAAGCCCCTTTCGGATATGCTTGGGAGAGCGAACGGGGGACTTTGAGATCGAACAAGAGAGGAGGGCGACGCGAGAGTGGGCGCAGCGACGGTCGCATCGCTGTTTAGCTTGATTTTCTCACGCTCGTTGTGCCGCCGGCACGACGCGGATTCCATTAATACCACAAGCATTTCGTAAGATATTTTTGGGCAGAGGCAACAAAAACGAGGTACCTAGAAACGTACGAGTATATTTCGAACTTTTCGTATTTCTCGTATTTTTTGTGTTTTCTTCCATTTTTTCATATTTCGTGTTTTCTCATTTCTTCATTTTTTTTAGCAAAACAATTCAATGGTAAAAAATAGGCCCAAAAGAACCGAGAACAGGACCAAAATGTAGATCGAATCTGCCGGGGTTTTTTTTCTTCTGGACCGCATCGAATGTCATCTAAGACCAATACTATAATAAATAAGTGTGCTGTGCCATAATATCACGAGTCAAGCAACAATGCTGTCGTGTGGTCACCAAAAAAGCAAAAAAGTTGTCCTGATTTATTACTTACGCCTAAAATTAATGCTGGAACTTTATTTGTGGTCTACCCACCTGCTCTCAACTCTCAAGCAATCTTAACTTTCTCACAATTGTGTCTATTTCACGAAGTACAGCCATTAATAGCTACCATTTAAAAAAAATCTTCACCGATGCGTTTCCGTTTTTGATGCGGTCATGTGCTTTTTTTCAAAACAAAATCGTTTACTCGTACGTACGTATTTTTCATATTGTTTTGCTGAAAAAAATGATGAAAATGGAAAATACTGTAGTATTCTGGCTCTCTACCGTGGATCATTTAATGTAAGTATTGGATTGGATGAGGCCTCCTGCGCCAGCCTGTGGTCCCGCCCGTACTTCGTTACGCCTCCTTTCAGATTGCCTTTGTTTTGTTGACCGCTGGTCCGGGGCAGAACTGTCTCACCCAAAACGTTTATCCCCTGAACTCAGTCCTTACCCGCACACGCCGCAAAGTCCTTTCTGAACTCCGGCGACAACGGTAGCTCGCTAGCGTCCGCGTAGCTCTGGCCACGTTTCTTCTTGCTACCCCGCACTTGTCCGCTCGAGGTAGCCCGATGTAGTACTTCGCAACTGACTCTGTCTTCCAGCCACCAATTTTCATGACCTCGTCCACAGCGGTCCCGGCGAGGGATTGGCTGAGCGAGCCTCCCACTCGAAAGGAGTGCATCGTGAAGTGGTTCGGCAGGTCTGCCATTCGCAGATAGCTTTGCAGGTTCGCCGTCATACGGGCCGCGGATGGAGTGAGACGGCCCCGGCCACCTTCTGCCGTAGCAACGGGGAAGAGGTGCCCAGTGTTTAAGTCCCACCCAATCCGCTATGCGGCCGAGATGTACGCCGTAACGCCGTAACCGACCGAAAGGCACAAATCGCCGGGCAGTCCCGGTCCGCTAACACTACCACTGCCTCACCAGAGGCCCCCAGTGTCTTGCCAAACTGAAAGTTGAAGATCAAACCCTTGGGCGCTGGGAGCCTCATAACGTGCGAACCCATGGTAAAGGAAAGATCGTAACCCCTATGCATCGAACAGAACGCCAAAGAATACAAGGCGATATCTCGAGTCAGCGAAATACGCTCAGCCAGAGAGCTGGCCACCTGAGCGCGCAACCGCATGTCGCTTAGCAGACCTATGAGTGTGTGTTCCAGCATCGGCGCGGCCTGATTGACCTGAACCCCGACTTGCTTCTGTTCCTCAGATACGGAGGTAAGGTACGAATCTACCAACGGGCTCGAGCATGGTTTTTCTACCCGGCGGACGGGGTCCCATTCCTCTCCCTGCCCGCTTTCTTTCATCGCCATTTTTAGCTTCGACACAAAACCTTTTGGAATAGACTCGGCCGCCTACCGTTTAGCACACGAAGACTCCGCCAGGCACGTATCGTCGCCCGCGTGGCCCACACCGGGGCAAGACGCTTCATGCACCATCTTGGTGCCTTTCCCTTGCGTGTCAAGGAAGCAGAGGAAATTAAAAACATCGTCTGGGGTAGCTGTTTGCCAACCCCGGGACCCCGCCGAAAAAAACGAGCACAAACGCGTCAAACCCATAGGCCACCCTGCTTTTTCGGACTTGCCCGGGGCGCCCCACCATCGCCGCCAGTACTTGGCGTCGACGTGCTTGCATCTTATCCACATCCACAACGACAGGCATCCACATCCACAACGACAAGATGCATCTTAAGAACGAACATCCAAATTTTGTGTCCATCTCTCAAAAAGTATGGCGCAATGTTTCCAAGCCGTATCTCCGCCCTTCCCTGGAACCAGCTCGTTATGCTTCCATTATTGTCCTTTTTAGTACCTAAACCTCTTTGCGATTAAAAAAAATGTATACGTATTTATAGACCCAAGAATATCCGATACACCAACCAATACGATCGGCCGGAGTAGCTCAGTCGGAAGAGCGCAAGACGTTTGTTTAAGTTGACGCGCTCAAGCATTCACTCACGTTATGGCGAATAAGGCTACGCCAGTCACAGTCCGGCCGTCCGTTAGTTACGAAGGTATTTGTGTTATAGTCTTGTGGCCGAAGGTTCGGGCCCCTCCTTCGGTGCACATATTTTTACTTCATGAAGGTTCGAGCCCCTCCTTGGGTTCATCTCTTTTCTTTTTTCTGAATTTATCGTGTTCTTTGGTCCTTTCGTTTTTTGTTTTGTTCTATCGATGTGCCGATATGTTCGGCGTACTGTCGTCGATGGTCATCTGTGATTGGCCTTTTGCGTTCGCTTTTGTATGCAACAACAAGGCATGCCATTACTTAAACAAGTCGTCGCTGTCGATCTACTACGGTACGATACATATACAGTACATTAGTTAATAACCAGGCGCGGGTCAGGTCAAACCTCACGGGTCAGGTCAGGTCGGGTCGTGTCAGCTGACCCGATCCAACGCGCGAGATTCTGGAAAACTCCTGACCCGACCCGACCGGTGATATTTGAAAACCTTCTGACACGACCCGGCCCAACCCAACCCGACCTGATCCATGATATTTTGAATACCTTATGACCCGGCCCGACCCGACCCGCAGATTATGATTTACCCTACGGGTCATATCGAAGGCCGGGTCACCTCAACCCGTGAGACTATTTATCTCGAGCCGCGGGTTCGACCCGCGGATCCGGCCATGGGTCGACACTTCAAAGTCACGTCAATCGTTATTTTTGTACCCCAGCGTGATACGTGTCCTGGCTGTAGTGGGTGTGGATGGATGGATGTGGAGCCGCGCGCATATATATATCTTTGGTGGTGTTTTATAGTTTGAATACTATGTTGAAGGCGAAATATTCAGTTTTGGTATGAGGAAAACCTTTGGACATGGAGCGGGAAGATTTGGAGAAGTGTTGGATCCGCGGCCCGGATGCGCGGCGAGAGAAGCCAATAGGCAGAAAGCGGGAAGACTTTGAGAAGTGTCGAGGTCGCGGCCCGGATGCGCCTGTCCGACCCGCGGGTCAGCAGAGAACAACTCGCGGGTCATGTTAGCCCGACCCGCGAGTGACCCGTTTCTCGCGGGTCATGACTTGACCCGACCCGCGAATGGCCCGTTTCTCGCGGGTCGTGACCTAACCTGGCCTGACCCGACCCGACGACCAGATCAATGAAATTTGAAAAACGTTTTACCTGATCCGGCCGGTGAGATCAGAAAAACTCTTGACCCGACCTGATCCGACCAGCGAGTTTTTGAACACTTCCTGACCAGACCCGCGGGCCGGATCATGACCCGCGAACAGCCCTGCTACTTCGTAAGAGTGTAACTCTTCGGTAATCCATCCCGGCTGAAAAAATGCGATATCAATCATTAAAAGCTGTTTTCAAGTACTGTTTTTAAGTGATTTCTAGTACTTTTTTTAGTGTGCTTTTTAGTGCGATTTTCCGGTCTATATAAAGAAATTTCAAGTTCGAAGAAATTTCTTAGAAATTTCCAGTGCTCGGAATCCCGCCGCATGTGAAATCGCGTCGAATGTGAAAGCGTTATTTGTGAGTATGTGGTGATGTGTGGTGACTACTAACCGACTACCGGTATCAATATCAGTCAGCACATCGCCCGCAGCAGCACAGCACGTCGTACATCCCCACACGATATCATCCACAAGAGCATACATCGACACCAATATCTGGCTCCTTTGGTAGCTGGTATCTTATTGTACGTAGGACCAAGGGCCCCTTTCGAAAATCGAAAAAAAAAATAGAGAAATGGAAAATCAGAAACCTCTCTATTCGCCGCCAGTTACCTAGAGGCATGTTGATGACACAGGGTCTTGGCCCACTCTCCAACGCGAGTATGCATCACGTTCTTTATTGTGTCTTGTTACGAACGCACGTTGCACGCCCTTCTAGGGTCAGCTATGCTCCACCGCAACTCTGGACTGCCGGCAGTATTTATTTGTGCTTTGCTTCTCTTTGGTTATTTGCGGTGTCTCTACTGGAAAATTGAATGTTTTCGCTTGCACGGACTATACGACGAGTGCGCACCCGTGCTGTATACTCTGTCTCGTATATGCGACGAGTACGTACTCGTACTGCCAGGTACGTGTAGGCTACGAGTGTACGCCTTGTGTGAGGTTTCTTCCCCTACGACACGCGTGTGTATCGTATTTCGTGTGCTTGCTTCGCTGTCTATCGTTAAAACGTTTATGGTTTGCTCAGACAAAGCGTTGGTCAAGGGACATGTACGTCGTAGTCGTTGTGTGATGTTGGAATGTACAGCAGTAGCCTCTACCAAATAACATTATTCCTGTATCGTACCGGGTACCTGGTATATACCAGGGTAGATGTTTACACCTGGGACCAGCTTCGAAAAACATAATGGTTGATGGCCCATACATTAGCTCCTCATTACATCAACCATCTTCGTTCCGAATGAACCCCGTTGTAGCGGTCGGGGTTAGGGTTTCTCCTGTATTAGGGTATCGGCAAAAAAAAAAAACACGACCTTTAGGAATCAGCAGCCCCCCCCCCCCCCTCCCCCCCTGCCCACCTATGTTTACGTAAGCTCTTCTAAACATGATTGATAGCGGTAGTCGGCTACAGACCATAGCCTTCCAGTTCGGATCGAACGAAACATGTTTCACAGCATGTGTCGCAGAGCTCACCTGTGTTCAGCTATACATATAAACAGCACACCGCCGCGTCTAGAGCACTCTGCCAAGATTAAACACTTCGCTTGTACGTACCAGGTACCACATGAGCAACAATAACCGATGCACTCAACTACACAGGTATCCTCGTTGTCGAGCTGTCGACAGTGGGAGCCCCGGACGAAGGTTTCTGGGAAGGAGTCGAGGGGCACACCGAAGGCTCGACGCTGTTGGTACGCGTGAGTTTTGGGCCAGGAAGTGTTGTTACATCGGCGCGGTGGATGGTACGACGAAGTGGATCCGACCAACGTCGAAGACTTGCCACGGTGAGCACCAAAATAGCGTGCAATTTGTGCCGACATATTCTATTCATACACTATTCATGTATTTATAATACAGTTACTGTGCCCTGGTGCTACAGTGTTGATACTGTTCATACTATCTATGGTATTCTATTCATACAACACTATAGGGCCTAGCTTAACCCAGGCCACCTTTTGGCGTCCGCCTAAACCAAAGCTCGTACGGTGGGCACGTATGCTGCAAAACCACAAGGGTCTCGCAGTAGCATACGCACGGTTCTCTCACGCCGACCCAGTATGTCGTCTACTAAGGAAAAAACTTTGGTGGATGGTGCCGAACCATGGCCAAGAAGTTCAAGATTTGGCAGCTGCGGCCTTGCCGAGGTTTTTTGGCAAGATAGTAGACCGACCTGGGTTTGATTCTTGGGTTGTTGTGCTATTACGTAGGAAGTCGTCTTTAGCAGGGTTCGCCTTGAGTTATGATCCGACCCCTGGTCGGGTCAGGAAGTATTTAAAATACCACGGGTCGAGTCGGGTCGGGTGGGACCGGTTCGGGTCGAGTCCGGTTGGGTCCAGCCTCCGGTCCGGTCTGGTCTGGTCGGGTCCGGTCTCCGGTCGGGCCCGGTCGGATGGGTTCCGGTTTGGGTCGGGTCGGGTCGGGTCGGGTCGGGTCGGGCCGGGTCGGGTCGGGTCCGGTCGAGTCCGGTCGGGTCAGGGGATTTCCAAAATCTCGCGGGTCGGTCTAGATCACCCTGACCAGACCCGACCCGATGCGACCCACGAGGCTCATCTGACCCGTGAAAACCCCTGGTCTTTACCTATCGCAACGTTTTGTTGTGTGTCTCGCACCCGCAACATACTGATGACCCAGCGGGACACGTATGGTGTTGATCGCATCTCTCATACAACATTCGCAATGGCAATCTTGCCTTAATCGGCCTACCCTAAATGTTTTACTTCGTTCGTATTTTTCATTTCTTCTTCCAAGCTTCATCTTCCCTACTTCAACCTGGCTGATGGCTCAAAGTCGACGGACGCTTCCCTTGTGGTTGAGGTCATCCTTCGCCAAGGTCGAGGGCAAAGGAACCTTCCTCCGATAGGCTCCGAAGATCAGCCACGCTCTTGTTTGGAGGGGGCTGGCGATTTGGTGGGGAAACGCGACTCGCGTTCGTCCAAGATTCTTGCGGTGGGAGATCTAGACGTGCAGACAACACTACAAATGCGCAGCCGCAATGACAGTGTTCTGGGAACACGAGGGACAACCCTCGTGTCTTTGACAGTGCCAAAATATACGAGCCCCTTTATTAGCCCATCCTCGCCGGGGCCTGTCACTGTTCGGGTGGGATTGGGATTCTCGAAGGCACCAGTGGAAGAGCGCATCAAACGAGAGCGGAGGGAGCCGGGATGGGTGCCGACATTCTTCGCCGTGGCGACAACGCTGTTCGACTGCGCCGCAGTGATCGAAGAGGCAGAGCTTCGGTTGTACGCCCGATGTGCCAATGAAGGGGGCGTTGCGCTTTTGTCGTCGGACGAGAGGGGTGCTATCGGTAAGCTGCGTCTGAATACCGGCACGAGGAAGTACGTTTGTATGGCAATTCGAGGGTTCGAGTGTTCAGTCCAGCGAAGGGTGACGCAAAAAAAAAACGTTATTGGTGGTGCAAAACACGCGCAATCGATGTATCACGCAGCTTGAAAAAAATGGGTATATATCGACCACTCAATCGGTCGGATTCACAGCTCACGTATTCGAAATAATTGGATGGAATACAGGTCGGTGAGAAAACCCATCTTCATCGCTTCCTGCCTGCGACAAGCATCAACTGCTGAGCTGCAGACGTTTCTGATTTTGCTTGAACTTTGACGTCGCCCGCTGTATTACTGCATAGTTGTGCACGAAAGCTTCGAGTGGAACAGCAGCGCGGACGTAAGCACCCTCTTCAACGATGACCCGATCGGCGCATCGGCACGCATCCGACCTGGCGCTCTGATCCTCGTCCTGCGTGACAATAGTATCAAAGCCGCTCACAACGGTAGCAAGCGGCCCGGTCCGCAGGGAGCGGAGAACACCGTGGGGATGTTGGAGCTGTCCTGTGAAGATCTGGAGTCATGCGGCTCGGAAGGGCGATGGTATCCCCTCCGAGCGAATTTGAGCACAACGGAACGGTCGCATTTTGATCGATCATACGATGGGTCTAAGCGGGGTGACATCGTCGGGGAAGCGCTAGTGTCGTTTTCCTGGCTAGAATACCCTGCGACTGCCGCCCTCCCGAAAGCCCCAAGTGCGCGTCGCTTAGCTCAGGCCAGGAATCAGAAAAAAAGGAAGTTTGCGGATAAAAATCAGTCCGACGGAAAGCTTAGCTGCGACGGACGGAATGAGTGCAACAACGCCAATGTAGTTGCCGTTCCGGAACCACGCGCGTGTAGCGGAGAAAACGCCGTGTTGCCGGAACTCCTTATATATTTCCACGTGTGGGATGCATTGATGCCTCTCGGTCGGCCTGATTCCGCCTTTTACATCACGATTCGGCTTTACTGTCCCGGGTCGCGAGGGCAACGGGTGTCGACAAAACCGGTGCGCGGCCGGGGCGAAGCAGATACCAAGGGCTGGCGCGCCGATCGAGGAGTTCTCAGGGGTACAAGTAGGTCAGACGCGATGCATATGGTGTGGGATGAACATCTGAAGGTATCGGTGGACGGTTACGTTGAAGGGATGTTTATCGAGCTGCAACTGAGCGATGCGTCGATTGACCACGGGAAAACGGCGACGGCAGTCCTAGCCGCTCGCGACGGCGAACCTCTCGACTCATTTTCACAACGAAATCGGTTGGGTGATTCAGGAGACCTGGCGAAGTCTTCTTCTACGACCACTGGAAATCGTCGCCCGAGGGTATACCACTTAAAGCTGCATGCTGATGCCTCAGACGAAGAGAAGCGTCTAGTAGGCATCGAAGGCGCTGGACAGAGCAATGTCTTCGCTGGGGTCAAAGTGCGCGCGGCCAACCTTATTGTTCCCCGAGACGAGGCCGCGAATCATACGGAAGAGATAAAAGCCTTTCTGGAGAGAAAGGCCGACGTCGCGCGGATACCCGACGGAGTCAACCGACCTTCGCGCGCTTTCGGCGATGTCGCTGGCCTTACCCCGATGATTTCACATCAAACTCTTCGAAAACCGTCGCGCCCACGACTGCTGGACCTTTCGGCGGTGGGCGGCCTCTTCCGCAGTTATGCAGACGCGGAAAGGGTTGGGAACGAGGCCAAAGAAACGGCATCTATAGGGGATGCAGGTAGCAACGAGGAGCGAATTTCCTCCATGTTATCTAAAGAAGGTGCTACAGAACAACACCATACATTTGAAGCAACCTTATCCAAAGAAAGCCTTGTCGCTGTTGCTCGGAACCATTTTCCTGGAATGAAAGATTTGGTTCACAGCGACGACGCCGTGACGTTTCCTGTGACTACCGGGGATTGGGTGACGACGCAAGATGGCAGCGACGCCTCTCTGTCCTTCGCCGATTTTGTGTTGTGGCTTCGACACATCCCTGAAGAAGCGCTTGGGGTGGCTGGTCTGCTCGCGACTCCTCGAACGGTGCTGGACAAGACAGAGATAGTTATGGACCAATCCGATGAACGATCCGAGGAACTAGCCGCCACGCTAAGGCTCGCCGAGGTGCCGACGACGGGGCTGGTCGGCGGGTGGTGTTCTATTTCCCTCAGGAGCACACGGGAGAGGGCTGCCTTAGACCGGGTACGTCTCGGGTGGGGAGAAGCCACGGACGAAACGAAGGAAACTTCGTGGCGGCGCCACGTAAGAATGCTTCGACATGACGTCATGGTTCTCGGTGACACTCTGGCGCTGCTGGAAGAGCGGTGCCACCCACAGCAAACTCGCGAACTCGCCAACGATCTTCGACCTGTCGTGGGTAAACGCAGTGCCACTACCCTAGAGGAGTTGTCTCGCGGTAAGGAATCAGAGCCGCCCGCCCAAGACTCACGCGTTGACGAAGCCCACATGCGACCCGGAGGGGGAAAAGCTGCGGCGCTTACGTATGGGAACTCGGCGGGAGGATGGAAGGAACATCCGGCGAATTTAATCGTAGCCCGTTATCTTGACCGGGAAGCGAAAGTGTTGGGAGTCGCCTCGGCGCACCTCAAGGAGGCGCTGAGATGCGCTGGAGACAATTTGTACCGTGACGTGGACAATATCCCCCGTGATTGGAGGGCGAAACCATTCGGCACCAGGGGATGCACGCAGTCGCCACCAACATCGGGCAGTGACTCGCGTGACGGCCACCTCTGCCGTCATCATCTCTACGGTACCGTGCTGCAGCACATCAAACACGTGCAACGCTCTCAGGTCGAAATTACGATGTTGCGGAGACGTGTCGGCGCTCTGCTCCCGCCACCGCCAGGGGAGCAGAAGATTCAGCTGGTGAGCTCGCAACGATGCGGTCATGGCTCGTACGGCGGTGGAGAAAGCTGTGGTAGAGAGGCACCGCGGTCAGCTCTAGCACTGGTGAAGCGTATACGACGGGCTCAGGAGGCGGCTCGACGCCCTTTAGCACTAACAGAAAACGGTATCACGGCCAAGCAGCCTGTATCAACTGCACCACGGGAGCAAGGCGGTAGCTGCCTCTTTTCACCTCACAGTCTCGTCCACCACCCTTCGAGCGGATACGTCGATGTTGCGGGTGCGGCGCGGGAAGGAAATGACTCACTTTCGCCTCAGAATACATCTTACTACAACCACCGAAAGGGCGGTGTCGCTTTTACGGAGTCGACCTCTCCGACGATGGTTTCCACTCAACCATTGTTGTACGCGTTGTTGTCTCCGGGTCGTTCTTCACTGTATCAAGTCCACAGACGACTCGAAAGCATGAGAGAAGCTTTTCGCGGAAATTCAGTCGATTTTCCTGCCACTGTCGTCAGTGCCACCAGCGAACTCATGGCCAACAAAGCAGGTGGACGGGGGAAGGACGAAAACGGTACGAGCCTGGGAAACGCGTGGCCTGCAGCTGCAATGTGCTGCCCGATCGACAGGCAAGGGGAAAACAATTAGTATCAGCAGCAGCAGCTTGGTCGATGCTTACGAAAGTGTTGCGTCCTTACGTGCCTTCATCGACTGCGTCCGCGTATCCCAATCGCTGTATTTGGCAGCGGTCAGTTTGTTGTCGCTTGATTCCCGCGCTCATATAAGTCACCAGCACATGTTTGGTGCACAAACACACACACCACGAAAATCCCCCGTGGTCATTGCTCAAATGCCTGAGGCAAGCAACAAATGAGTACACCCCCCCCCCCCTCTCCCCGCTCTTTGCACGAAGCAGGTTTGCATTACACGTCTTCAGAACTGCGGGGGGCGCCGAAAACGATGGCATGACAGTTTTTACTGACATGCAAGAAGTAGTCGCAGTGGGCGGTCTCGACACGCACGCCTCCGGGAACTCCCTATGGGTTACCGCCGCGCGGGCTGGGATCGTGGATGTGGATCGGTGGGTTGTGGCCGCGGTGCTCTGGCAAGCTGCCGACGCCGTTGAAAAAACTTTCAGCGGCCGTACCGATCAAGTACGACTACCGTCGGGCGAGAAGTCGACGGGAGCAGTCGCGTTGGAGAAGGACAGGGAGTCGAACGACACGGCTCTAGAAACGCTCGCCCCTGGGGACAGCTGTGCGGAGGCCGTGGTGCTGCAAGGTGGTGCCTCCTGTGCATCCGGAGAAGGATGGCACATTGGCAAGGTGGTCCGGACCACAGAAGACGGCACCGGTGCGGCGTCGGCGAACGAACTCGCCGTGGTATCGGCGGAGGCAACACCTTTGTGGGAAGAACTGCGCCGCGAGGCGTTTACGTCCGTGCTGGACAACAACAGAAACGCCCTTCAAATCAGATCTAGCGAGCATTCATATGTCGTCTCAGCAGTTCACTCGTCGTCGCAAAGAAAAGAGGAGCAAGACGCACCCACCGTCCCCGCAGATATGAGAGTGGTCGAGAGTGTTGTTTCCACGGGAAATAGTCACCTGCAGCAGAGATACGGCGCATCAACGTCAATTCCGAGCTCGTTCGATCACGCTCTGATTCAAACGCTAGCGATTGCAGGTCGATGCGCTTCTGGAGCAGTGGCGGGTACCACCGGCGTAGTACCAACGATAGCGGCGACGTCTGATGCTGGCAGCTCGACAGCGACAGAAACGTCAGCGAGGTACACGGATATCGAAGAGGTTCTACTCTACACGTACGCTGTTGCGGGGTTTGCCGACGGGTCTGGGTTAGAACTGGCGGACATCGTAGAAGCGGTGAAAATTCGTCGACAAAGAGCCGCGATTGGTAGGAGAACGGTCGAGCCTTGTTTACGTTGGACCGGCGACGGTAGCACCGGATCAGGGAGGGCATCCCTACCAGACACAACTAGAACATTATCCGAAAGCCCTCGGAACGAAGGACAAATTTCCCGAGAAGAGAGTGCCGTGTACGAGATCGGCGCCAAAAAGACCGACGGGAATGGAGAAGGCAGTTCTGCTGGCAATACGTTGGGGGAAACGGAAACGCAACTGGTTGGGATTCCTCCGGAGTTACGGGAGCTATTTCGGGCTGCCGTGTTCGCTGGTATTGCTCGAAAACAGCAGCAGCAGCAGAGAGAGCAGGTAGAACAGGGGAGGAGGGCGGTGTTGCATATCTCCAAGCTTGCCTGGTGTTGCGCTTTTCCTGACCCTTTGGAGACTCAGCACAACCAACGACGTGGGCTCCGATAGGTGTGCGTGGCACGTTTTGGTCAAAACAGCATTTGTGGTCGAGGTAGCTCCTCAGCTGAGGAGCCACCCGGGTACTCCATTTGTGATGCACGCTGTTTTCTCGTCGTACACCCAGATCATGAGATTGTTCGCCGGAGTTACGCCAACATATTTTCTCAAAGTCAGCAGTTTGAGTGAAGTATGGAGCTCTTGAAGCGAGGAATCTCTGAAAAAATAGGTTGCCACCCGCACCTTAACACGCATACAACATTTTTTTTTTTTGTCTATATGGCTCCTTCGACCGTGTGTTCATTCGCCTCACGCACTAAAAAACGCGCCACTATCTTCGTCATTGCCGTTTGCTGAATGCAAAGACCCACCGATCGCAATTTCGCCACTTTGCGTGCGTTTCGACCATAAAACTCAATCACGCAAAGGAGGGGGGTGCCGACCAAGTCCAGCTGGAGGCTGCGACACTAGCCGTCGCCCGCGTGCTGGACAGCAACCGGACTCTCGAATCGGCTGCTTTTGCGGGAGGAAGGACCGCCCTACATCATGCGGCCGTGCGTGGTGGTGACCACGCTTTGGTGCATCTGCTTCTTGAGCGGGGGTGCAATCCCACCGCGAAGGTGAGACCGCGTATACCACGCCTTGCAATGCTGCACGTGTCAGCCCATCCGCTTTCACGAAGCAATACCGCAACCATGAAGACTATTTGAGAGCACGCAGGCAGCGAAGATGAATTGATCAGGTCGGTAGCAAGCATCCCCATTGGCAACACACATCGCACTTTATTATGACCAACAAGCGTTTTGTGCATCTAAATATGTCAGCTTCGTTCGATTTTCAACTGTTTCTGAACCGCATTCAACATTTTTTTCGGCTTACTACAAAGTTAGCATCATGTGTGATCTCTTTTTTCCCCCATCCCTCTCTTCAGGACTTTAATGGAAAGCGAGCGTGTGACCTCACGCGGGACCTGAAGTGCTTGTGCTTGCTAGGCGCGCTGAAGAAATCATTCACACCCTCAACCCTTTCTCTGCGTACATCGGGGACTGACACCTCGCGGAGGGGCGGCGAGCATATGCCGCCAAAGCAAGGTCAAGCCAGAGCCATGATCAGCGTTGAATTCACGGTATCATTCCGAACAGGAGCGAAAACATACACGTCAGATGGTGGCGGCCCTTCCACCACCAGCACGCCAAAACTTGAAACTGTGGGATGGGCGGAAGGCATTGCTCGTTGGTATGACGTCAGAAATAAGGTGTTGTACATTGACAGCATCGAGCGAGATATTAGCTCGGGCGAAGCCGAGGCCGCTGTCACCCTCGCTCGCGCTCGAAGGCTACCCGACAGCGCCGGGAATTACCAACGCGACGATCGGGCAAAACAGGGTCCCTTTCCAAGGCACGTACTAGACGTGAGACTAATATCATGCGTTTCACAAAGAGGGGCCGACCTTTTTGACCAACTGAAAGCGTTCACGCGCGGATGGAAAGAGGCACTGGCGGCGGACATTGTGCACCGGGTGATCGAGACGGCGGCTGATTTGGGGTCGCTATGTCTGTTCGTTTTCGACGGTGTTGTGGCGGAAGTTGCCGCACACGTTGCAAACGACGTTCATCACGACGAACAACTCGCTGCTGCTGCTGCTGCTGCCGCTGCTGATGCTGCTGCCGCCACCGCCGTTGCTACCATCAAAACGTCTACAAAGAACGGGACGTTAGCTCTACAAAGTGCATCGACAACCGCGCCAGGAGTCGGACCGACGCAGGGTAAGGGGGATCAACCGCCTCACGCGAGAATGACGACTACCTCCACCACCGCAGAATGTGCTCAGATAGAAAGCGGTATTGCTCTGACAGACGTCGTTGATAAGACCACCTTCGATGAGCTAAGCTTTCGATGCACGGCGATAATCACCGAGCGGGACAAGTCCAGGAAGCCCGCTGCAGGGAGCGACAAGTTGGACCCGACCCCCGAGGCGACTCGACAGTACCTGGCAAGGTTTACGTGAGTTCGTTACCCCTATCTTATCGACAAGCACGATCGATTGCCGTCTCTCTTTTGTATGGAAGGAATTTAGCGACGATCGATGTTGTTGGACACTGCCTGCTGACGCATGGTACGGTAGGAATACCGTAGCAGCACCTATTTTTATGCGCCTCCTCACTTCAGGAGCTCTACATGCCTCACCCAGCAACGACCGACTTTGTGAAAAAAAAGCAAGCTAAGACCGAAACACAATCTCGGGGGATTAGGAACCCAACGAATAGCAGTGTACCAGGTATATTGTGGTAACTATCGCCCCCAAATCTAGTGGGAAGTTTGATGGTTTGTTGCAATGGTTGAAGAGCCCCGTCAGTAATAAAACGACTCGAGAGTGCCACCCCTCACCGTAGCACGGATCCTGTTCGCTTTGTTCCCCTGTCTCCACTATTTTGTCGTGTCACAGAGAGAGGTCGCCAGCGGCCGCAGACATCGATACTCCAGGCCACCAACGGGGAGAGATAATAACTCGAAATGCCCGAGAAACGCCTACCCAACCGATTGAACAAAAACAAACAACTTACGTAGGTCTTCCTTTCCGCGCCTCCCCGCATCCATGCTCTCCGCGCTGCCCAGGGTGGAAGATGGCGTCTGCACCGTAGTTGTGCGGGGACGATCGTACCTCAACACCGCCGTTGTCGAGACGAAACGAGGTACTGGAATCACGCCGATTAGGCTCGAGGGCCGTGATGTGGGGATGCAGCGTGTGCTCGACCAGCACGGGGTGCCCCTGGCGGCGTGCTTGCAGACATTTGACGTGATGCAGGCAAGCGAGTCGTTGGTGAAAACGGTGCGGTACGAGATTATTGGCTCTACTATTGGATGGACAATATGGAGTGTTGGACCTACTGTTGGATGGACATAGCAGAAGCTTGTTGGACCTTCTATTGTGTATGTGTAGATAGATGTTGGACCTACTGTTAGGTGGACGCACTGGCTTGTTCTCCCTGCCGTTGGATGGGCGTAGCAGTAGCTTGTTGGCCCCACTGTTGCTTAGTTTATTGATGGATGCGACGACCAGTTGGGCGCTTTTTGTTGGGTGGGTGCGATAGCTTGGGGTCGTGCTATCGGATGGACAAGGGTCCTACGCGGTGGATAGGATGACCGTACGACGGATGGTGCGAGGGGCGGGGGGTGACGCTGAAAGTTCTCGATTTCGTTGAGAGTGCCGTTAGAAGGCGGGAAGTAAGGTTGTATTACTATTGCTCCCATGTTCCCAAGGGGGTTTCACTTTATACCCGCCGGAATATTCATTGGAATGTGTACGCGTCAGACGTTCTCGATTTCTGATGGGAGAGTAAATAAACATAGTGCGGTATTCTGTTGCAACGAACGGCTAGCGTCACGCTTCTCTCGTACCTATATGAGCGGCTTTTTCCTCTCGTCGCTCTTGCTGCCCAAAAGTGCGCACCATCACAAGCAAGCGCTAACAGTGTTTCTGGCTACCCCCCTGACGTCCACCGGTACTTTTGACAGGACATGGAAGACCCGGACGTTGTTTTGGACATGCTCGCCGCCGGCATTTGTCAGGTAACAGCAGTCCCCGCCTCAAGAGGATCCAATCTGTTGATGCTTATGTCCAACTCCAGTTGACTGATAAGAGCATAGCGAGTGGTGAAACACGATTCCTTGACAAAGACTACCAGACCAATCGTTTTGGTGCACTGTCACTTTTTCGCCAAAATTCTCAGATGCACCGAAAGACCCCCCGACTCATCTTTCGTGTGACACCCGTTATATATATTTGAAGTTGTGCATGTCTCGGGGCAGGTGTCGGCTGCTACAATATTGCTGCGACGTATTACACAGCATACGCTGCGAGGTTGCTTTCAGAATTGATCGAACTGTGCCAGCTTAACCAGCTGAGTACACAAAACCCCACAAACAACCAGGGCGAAAACATTGCACTTGAACCCCCGTCTCTCTGACCGTGTCACTTCGCCGCTTTATAAACGTGCGCCGGGCATCGTTCATCATGTCCCTTCTTTTCGCGTGCGCCAGCTGAGTACAATTTACATCAACGAGGGTATCGAGTTCCCCAGCCTAAATCAGACGGAACAAGGCGCTCTCAAGGCCGATGTCCTAAGGCAACTTCACCTCGCCACGCAACGCAACAAAATTGATGCCCTCGATTGGGACAAGTTGGAGATCACCATGAAGGCGTGCGCAGGGGTTAGTGCTGTGAGCTTGGTGCAGAGCAAGGGCGACAACAAGGCCGTCGCTGGACACGATGAAGCGGATCTGATCGTAAGCGAGAAGGGGTACAGGCAGGAGAGAAGAGAGAGGTGTAGGGGGGGGACGGGTGCCCGCGATGTTTCCTATGCCCAACTTGTTTAAGATTGCGAAGTATTGCAAACTTGTTGTGTAGAGACGTGGGGCTAACTGAGCCAACCAAATGGCAGAAACAGACATCAGCCGAGCATCTGTTTAGGTTTTATTCGCCCCTGCTTAATCGTGGAGAGGCGAGATAAGATGTCCCCCCCCCCCCTTCTGAGTCTACACCAGACATTCGTTTTCTTGGAGTTCTGTTTCAGAGAGAACGAGAAAAAATATTTTTCACTCCTTGGACCGCGGAGGACTTCCTTGCCCAAATAAAGTACTCACTATGGAAAAAGTAAATGGAAAAAGTAAATATTTTGAAAACGGTTTCCGGGAGCCTTCGTCACGCTCAGATGTTGGAGACCATGCGGGGTAATGATACACGTAACAGCAGGAAACGTCGCGAACAAGAACCATATACGTATGAATCGCGTCCACGATTATGGCAGCCAGTACTACTTGCACTTGTACGAAGTATGAAAAGATCATAACAACACAATAGTATACGGGTGTGATGTAACCCATTTGGCTAGAAAGGATGTCAGACAACTATTACCGGGGACCATATTAATAGGACCTACGGTACACACAAAAACCTACATATTTCGCTACTCTTACTAACAATACTTGATCCTACATACTATGGTCCCCCGTAATACGTAATACGTACTCATTTTGTTCTTTAGGAGACGATATTAATTGCCGTGGTACACATCAAATTAGAACAAAAATATGGAGATAGGGAGAGCTCTGGTTGCGGGGGGGAGGTGTACTCATTGACGACGAGGGGGGGGGGGTACTCATTACCATGCATGGCCGTAGTCGATTGACCGTCGTCCACGCATCCCTTTCGAGACGGAGCACCATTGCTGCTGCTAATAGAAACACCTCCAACATTTGGACGCTCGATAGGTCATTCCCATACTTCAAATAAAAAACGTTTTGCTTGCGTCTCTTGTCTCCTTCCTGTTCGCCTTTCGTGGCCACCGTGTATCTCCGACCGTAGGATAGCGATACAGACTTCTCGTTGGGGTGAAATAAAGAGTTACCTGGTAACTGTTTTTTTTTACGAGACGATATATTGCACTCGCATCTCTCAACATACCGGTGTCGTCTTCGTTCCGACAACCTCCGCATCGAAGGTGTCACCGCTCACCGACGGATGGTCAAGGCCGGAAGAGGTAGCGGCGGCGCTCGCAGCATCACAACAAGGCACACTACCGCTGCCTTCGCCTCAGGGGGTGCCGCGTTCCGCAGTAGACCTCATCACGACACTGATGGAGTGTAACCTGTGCGAGGTTCTGGGATCCTTGAGGCCAGGAACCGGCACTAACGGTCGGCTCTCTCTCCTCGGTCGGGTGGGGCACCACCCTCTCCTTTGTGCCGGGGGCGAGGGTGACGCGCTGGGTGGAAGCAGGGGACGGTCCAGGGGCAGGGGAGACGACAAGAAGGGCACGTTCCGCTGCTCTTTAGAGGTCGCGTGGAACAAGGATGAAGGAGGCGTGTTCGTCAGGCGGTTTGGCGTAGAGCGGAACGAGAATCGGCCGCGGTGCGTGTTGAAGGCTGAAATAAAAAATGTTCCGTTTAAGCAAAAGCAAAATCCGGATTGAAGCACGATGCGATAGGTCGCTTCCCTGCTGCAGAACGACGCCGACAAAGCGACGACTCTCCGTTGAACATAACCACATCAAGACAGTTTTCAGCCAGTCTGATTCGAAGGATGAGGGCCGTTTGAACGTTTTCCGTTGTAAATTCAGCCGTTCGACATTTTGTTGAACGGAGTTTCACATCGTCATCATTTGAGGGGCTGAAGCTGTTCTCCCCTGTTGCCTTGTCCGGCAAACAGCACCTGAACTTACAGTAGCACGATGCGTTGTTTTCGCCGTCCCGCACAAAAACGCTCTTGTCCGAAAACGGATAAACACATATTGGCATGCCACACCACGGGAGAGCTGACTCGGATATGTATTTCCTCCGCTCCCCTCGTTCTCTTGGTTTCGTCAGATTCTCCTTGCGGGCTGTGGGAATCCGAGGTTTCTCTATAGCTCAGTTACCCGTCACCCTCGAGGATATTGACGAGGTGTGGGATCAGACGGGCACCGAAGATACCTCAGGGTCAGACGACATTTCGTCAGACCCGGGCACGACCACGGCATCCACCGTCGATGCGGACGCTCCGCACGATCACAACGCACCCTCGGACGATCAGGAGGAGGGCGTCCAGCACGACGATCGATCTCCCAGAGGAGCGAGAATAGGCATTTCCACAAACTCGGATATTTCGGATGGTCAGAGCATGCAAGAAGAAGAACAAGAACAAGAACAAGAACAAGAACAAGAAGAACAAGAAGCTTCTTTGAAACGCGCTGCTGATCACGATGACGCTCTCTCTGCTAAGAAATCGTTCGTCGAGGATAAATGCATCACCTCGGGAGGGGCAGCGGTCACGGTGATTTGCGAGCGTGGCGCGGAGAACGATCCAACACCAGGAATTGCGACAGCTGAGACTAAAGACTTGAGGGTTAAGGAGGACCAGGAGGAAGAGGAAGATAAGGAGG